>JAEIGO010000916.1:2400000-3600000 GCA_018903765.1 Drosophila aff. chauvacae BK-2020 | reverse complement strand
AGGTTTATAATATGTATACACCGGCTGGCTCCGCTCTGATCGGCCTGAAGTTAACGACTGGTTCCTAGCCTCACCGCCGTGGGGCTTTAAAAGCTGTGCAGCCGCCTTATCGGTGGGCAGTGTTAACCGACTTTGATAAGATATCTTAGTCACAGGTGCTGGCACTGTAAGTACTACCTGTACAATATGAAATACATACATATTCCAGCAGGGATCCTCTTTATTTACCACCCCGTCTGCGGTGCTGTCTGACATTGACATGTGTCAGTTTTGGCTGGAAACAATTTAAATTCCATAATAAAATATTGAACAGGAAGCGAGCTAGCGATCATTAGTCAATCGATCTTGCGCAGAGAGGTACTCTTTGGTACACCCCAGGCCCGGTTTTATCTATCAGCAGTTGCCGGCGAATCTTATCGGGCGGCAGTCAAAAATAAACTTGATCAATAAGTTCGTAAAAGGTAACTATGTACACGTATGTTGCTGTCCATGGATCAACTTCAAAGTCGAGGAATTTCTGCATTACTTCTAGAACAAAACACTAACTTAGAACAGGCATGGTGGCAGCTAATGAAATGATTAAGAATCTAGGGTTTTGAAGGTCTGCTTTGCACAGTAAAGCTGATGGGTGTGGAGTTTGGAAATGAGTCAATGAGGGAACAACTATAACATTAATGCTCGATAGTACAATCAATAACAAGTGAGACAACAGATTGAGTCATATATATTTTTGACTCTGCCCTATATCAATTATGTACATATTTGTGGATTTCTTGGGAAATTGCAAAACTCCTATGTGTGCATCAGTTGCACAAAAAAGATTACATGTTCTTCCCGTCTTCTGTTGGCTTTGTGCAAATATTTCTTTAGGCTTAAGTAAGGGTTCTGTCATCTGTTTATCTTCTTCTAGCAAGCATTAACCTTTATTTAAGCTTAAGAAAAAGTAAATAATATGTTTTTGAAATCCATCTTTAGGTAAACGAAGTGACTAGTCTCTTTATTAATCTTAAAATCTGCTAAATTGATTTATATATCATCAATCATTTCTCCTTTTTTCTTTTTTAAAACCCTAATAGTTTGTGCTAAGTGTTAGTCCATCTTATCTGCCTTCAAACAGGGGATTTTTATACCATTAAAGGCTTCTGATACACGTCATAAGGTTTATGGGTTCATTTAAATGGGGTTCCACCTGTCGATTGCCGAAAAAACAGAACCCAGTATCGCCTGTAACAATGCCCACCTGTTCTGGGCTTTCGTTATTCCAAAAAAAGTACCGCCTGGATCGCGATAGTGACTCATGGCACAGCTGATAAAGGGAAGGCTTTAATGGAACGACTGGAGCTTTCTCTGGAAGTAAGAAAAACAGAGATATATTCCTCAATATATACATATAGTACATGGGTGGTATTGATAGATAAAAGCTCGTCGATAAGGCTGCAAGGGTGACAAATCATGGTGTTTCATGGGGTTTTAACGCCCCGCTTTTGCTGGGCAACTCTTCAGTGAAATTGCAAACCTCAGACTGTGCAGTCGCATTGGTGAAAAACTCAAGGAATACCCACGCATTGGAGAGAAATTTAATTATTTATCAGAAGGCATAACCGCTTATCAACAAATTACACACAATGGGTAAGTGGGATGAGTAAGCGGTGCAAGTTAGCCGATCGATTGGTGCAGAAAATGATATCGTGTGTTGTGAAAATACCTCTAGAGAGTTTTCTAATAATATTTATGGTGTCCTAAGATAATTCAATGCAATTTTACAAGCTTGTTTTGTTGGAAATTTATGAGATAAGAGTTGTAAACACATTTTGCAGCTTACTCTTAGACACCTTTGTAATATATTTAAATATCTTTGAGGTTGTGGGAAGTAATTTATACATACGAATGTTTGTATACAAGAATACTATGTTAAGAATCCTATTCTCTGAGGTTTAAACAATATCTTAAGGATATGTAGAACCAAAAAAAAAGATGCCAAATTCATGGGTGACATCCTTGAATTTGGCGTTTTCAATGCAAAGAGCCTTGAGTGACTTGTACGTTTCTCCGCCTTTCTTTGCACTCTTCCAGGCAATGTGCAGCCAGGAGCAGTTGTGACCGTTGGTAGGACGAGTGCAGTGAGCCCAGGGTGACAGGCCCACGCCTCTGCGTAACCCCAAAAAGTCCCACTTGAACCCAGAACCCAGCCCCAGACCCCACAAATCGAACAGCAAGCAAACTATAGAAAACAAACCAAACAGAGAGAAAAAGCCAGAGTATCTTATAGATACACATACACAGATATATCTTATATCTTGTAAATACCAAGAAAGTGAACTTGAATTTCTTTTAAACAAATATCTAGTCACTCTGCCAGCTTTCTCTCTCTGTGTAGCAGCCAGGCTATCTTATCGCGTGCCATTGCCCAGCTTATCGCCTCACCGCCTCTGGTCCTCTCTCCTTGCAGAACACACCTGGGTGCACTCGTCTCCTCGCTCCCCCTGCCCCCGTACGCGGTGATCGGTGGCCATGACGCGGACCGCACGCCCATCTATGTGGGCCGATCCTTCCACGAGGGCGAGAACCTGCCCGCCAAGGTGATACCCAGCAAGGGATGCGCCTACGTGGCCTACGGCGGCACGGAGCACCAGAAGACCCACTACGAGGTGCTGGTGGGACAGGGCTTCGCCTGGGTGCCCAGTGCCAGTGGCGGAGTGCCGCCGAATGCGGTGCGCAGTGGCAACACTCGCACCGGGGAGCCCCTCTACGTGGGACGCGGCCATCACGCCGGGAGTCTGACGGTGGGCAAGGTGCATCCCTCGCACGGCTGCCTGTACATACCCTTCGGGGGCCAGGAGGTCAGGATCAACACCTACGAGGTGCTCATCCATCAGCAGCAGGACGTCTGGGTGGCCGCCTCGCCCAGCTACACGCCCCCGGGAGCCGTGGTCGCCGGACACGACTCCGACCGGACGCCCATCTACGCCGGACGGGCGATGCACGAGGGCGAGATGCTGCCCGCCAAGGTGGTACCCAGCAAGGGCTGCGCCTACGTCTGCTTCGGCGGCTACGAGTTCCAGAAGCCCAGCTACGAGGTGCTCACAGGCTACGGCTACGTCTGGGCCCATGCCGGTCACCATCTGCCGCCGAATGCCGTCTCCACGGGTCGCACCCGCAACGGGGAGCCCATCTACTACGGACGCGGACACTACCAGGGCAGCCTCACCCCGGGCCTGATCTCGGCCAGCCAGCGGTGCCTGTACATCCCCTACGGCGGCCGGGAGATTCGCCTCTCCTCCTACGAGGTGCTCTGCCGGCAGTAGGATGTCGGAGCCGGAGCTCCCTAGAAAGTATATGCATTTAGCCCAGATCAAACCCTGTATTCGCACTGAAAATAAAACTGACTGTTAACCCCCAAAGAAACTTCAGAGTAATTCTTCCATATTTTGTGGGTTTTTAAAGGGAATTTATGTAATATACAAAATTATATATAATATTTATATAATTTATATATTTCTTTATAAGTTTTGTTTATTAAGGAACTTGTTTAGGGTTTTAGCTTTTATATAGTATATCAAGTAGTAGGTTTCTTGTTTTTTTGTTAGGTAGTACTTGTACTTATCTGTACTTGACCGGGTATTAAACGTAAAACGTGTTGTTATGCCCACAAAAGCTATAAAATTTATGAGGCAAGATAAGGAATTTCCCAAATCAAGTCACTTAGAACTAAACCAGAAACTCTGAAGGAAAAACAGGGTAAAAACTCCTTAAATGTGCTTAAAGATAAACAACTAATAATATTTAGAAATATATGAAAACACTTTAAATGTAGACCAATGAAAGTTCACCCATTACAACCCAATCGAAAATCTTTTCCTTTTTAAGGACTGACTTATTTATATTCTTTTTATAATATCCCAAAAGACTCTCTATCTATTTGAAGGTAAAAGTAACAGAAACCTCCCTAAAAACCCACCTCCTGAAATCCATTCATAGAAACCGAAGCTAATCTTTATTCTTCCATAAGGACTTTAACTTAAATCTACTAATTTAACTAAACCCCAAACTAATCTTCCTCCCATTCTTAAAAACATCAAAACTATATCTTTTTTTATATATTTTATAAAAACCGCAAAAGACATATATTTTTTCTTCTTAAAAAGCCCTAGCTAATCCCTTCATTTTGTAAAAAACGCAAAACAAGCTCTTCTTATTTTTGAATAAATAAATAAATTTAATATTCTTCTGACTCGAGGTCAAGTCTTTTGATTTTGGTTTATATAAACCTAAGGAGACACATTATCAAAAAACAACACAAACAACTTGTCAAAAGACTCGTCAGAAAACCTAAACAAAAAAGTGTTTTCCCATTCAAAAATCCCTAAAAAACCTACATACCCTTCTTAACAGAAAAATTATCTCTCTTCCTTCTTAATCTTTACACATATTATTTAAACCCAAAATAAATATAAATAACCCCCTTTAAAAACCCCCAACTAACCCCTATTCCTTTCTTTACAGCCTACAAGTGGGTGCAGTCCTCGGCCTACTCCTCCATACCCGAGGAAGCTGTGGTCGGAGGCAACGATGAGGATGGCGCCATGATCTACGTGGGCAGGGCGGAGCACGAGGGCGACATGCTGGTCTGCAAGGTGGTGCCCTCCAAGCAGCTGGGCTTCATCTCGCAGCGCGGCGAGGCCCTGCCCAAGGACATCTTCGAGGTGCTGTGCGGCCAGAATCTTGTGTGGATCAAGTGCTACGACCATGTGATACCCGAGAATGCAGTGCTCTGCGGCCGCACCTCCCTGGACCAGCCGGTGTACATAGGACGGGGCCACTACGAGGGTCACCTGATCATCGGCAAGATCTCCTCGGTGCACCGGGCGTTGTTCATCGCCTATCGCGGGGCCGAGCGTCGCCTGGATTCCTATGAGATTCTGGTCGAGGAACGGCGAGTGGTGCCGGGCTGGCAGCTGCCGCCGCCTCCTCCGCCGCTGGAGGAGGTGGAGAAGTGTCCGCTGACCCCGCCGCCACCACCATCGCCGCCGGCTCCTGTACTGGCTGCCAAGCCGTATCCCTATCCGGACATGATGGCCATGCCGTTTCCCATGTCCGACAGGCCGCCTGCCTACACACCCACTCCAGATCCCCTGCCTCCAGTGGGCGGAGTGATGGTGATGCCAAGTCCAACTCCGCCACCTCCGCCGCCAGTTGGCGGTGTCCTCGTGATGCCACCTCCTCCACCACCCAAGTCAACATTCACCCCAGCGGCTGTGAGCTCGGCACCACCACCACCTTCCTTCACTCCGGCCGAGGTGTCCGTTACCGCCATATCAGTGCCCGCCGTGGGATCATCCTTCACGCCCGCCTCCACCTACGATCCGTACGGAGCCAGCTGCTCCTCCTACACTCCCGCTGCGTATGCTGCTCCGCCGGCCTACGATGCCTACGGCTACGGCAACAACTACGATGTGTGGGTCTCCTCGGAGCCCGGTTACTACTACAATCCGGATGCAGTCGTCGGAGGCCACGACAGCAACATGGCCCAGTTGCTGGTGTGCCGCGCGTACTATCGCGGTGTCCATGTCCCCGGCAAGGCCAATCCCGGCCAGGGTTGCGCCTACATAGCCCACGGCGGCCGGGAGATCGTGGAGCCCTCCTACCAGATGCTGGTGGGTCAGGGCAAGTACCACTGGGTGCCTGCCTATGGCGGGAATGTGGCCCCAGGAGCCGTCATCGCGGGACGCACTCCCGGCGGAGAGCCGCTGTACATTGGCCGGGGTCACTACTGCGGATCCCTGACCCCGGGCGTCATCGAGCAGTCAAACCGCTGCCTGCAGATCCCGTTCGGCGGACAGGAGATCCGGCTGAGCAGCTACGAGGTGCTGGTGAGGAGTGACCTCTTCCACGGACAGCAGGCCATTCGCCTGGTCTACTGAGGGGAGGGAGGACGGTGGGAGGACCGTTGGAAGTGCAGAGGGACCAAAGGTAAAGCTTTACAATATTATTCCTTGCTCAAATATTAATCTTTTTAATTTATTTCAGATCTTTAACCATTCCGTTGCATACTTTTGGGACTCACTTTAAATCCCGAGTGATTTATGGAGAAGTCTTGAATTCTATATATCAAATGCCTCTTCGATCCCTTTACTAACGAGAGCAGCTAGTTCATGAAAACCAAGGATATAGTCATATCTTAATAGTCAACAATCTAGTCCGATTCCCACATCAATGTTAATTCCGGAGGCTTTATTCTTTTTCTTCTTCCCTAAACGCCATTAAACCCGACCAATTGTTAACGCGTTGATTGATTATAATAATGCAAAAATAAATTAAATTTTATATGTTATATGTTTCCTTCATATGATTAAACCAACTTTCGCTTAAACTATTATATCAAAGTTTACGGGAGAAACAAAATACATATCAATTATTTATATATAAACTGTATACAAAAACTATATTTATCTTCTTATGATAGATCTTTATAACGATCCAAGCGAAGCTACCTCTGTAAAACCTGAACATTAATTTAAACTCCCATTTAAAATATCTATAAACATTATTTACCTTTGAGCCCGTTGAGTTATTTATGCACTTATTATATTTATTTACACATACCTCATAACAGAATTTTAATAAATACAAAAAATAAATAACTAAGTCTATATCCAAGATGTTATTATTTCCTTTATTTTAGGAAGTCGTCGTCATTACCTTATCTTCACATCGACAAAAAGTTAATATCTTTTATATATTTTAATGGTAATATTTTTAGATTATTATGTCTAAATGAGGGTGTTATAGAAATAATATATATAGAAAAACCTCAAGATTTAATATGTTTTAAAAATAAATTCAATAAATTCGGTACCTCAAAAGACCCATCCCACCATCTTAGCCAGGAGGTTGGGTCTTGCTGACCACAGGACTAGGGTTAGAAGAAGATTTAAGAGATATTACCCCAACGACCTCCGGAAAAGGTTTTGTAATAATACTTCAGAAATAATACAAACCCTAGTACATTAAATATTCTAATGATGCTTGTCCATATACTTTCTAGATATTGATATTAAAAACCAACAGTTAATGTCAGGTTGCATACTTAAACTACTTCTATTTTCTACGATTTTTTAAACTAAATAATAGAGATCTACATTTAAAAATTAGTGCTGCGTAGTTTCTACATTTGTAAAGTTTTTTGGTTTAATGGATTGTTAAAGTTAAAGCCAGTTAAAAGTTACAAGCAACAGCAATGCTTCAAACTTTTAATGGGCTACAACTTAAATTATATTGCTATAATTGTTTACAACTTTTTAAGATAAAGTAATGAATAACAAAAATATATGAGCTTGAATGACCTAAAAACCGGGTAGACCATTTCCTTTAAAATTACATTCTAATGTATATGTAACATTTAAAATCAAACATATATGTTATATGTTAAATGATACATTATTTATTTATTTTACTATTTACGATTCTGTCTATTTATTTAACCCTGGCAGCTGCAGCTGTTTAAATTGGGTTAATTATTAAATAACTTTCGTCCAGATTTTATAATTTGTTGTTGTTTTGACTGATGATAATCACCTTTTGGATAATCTTAGATAAAGCAGACTGTCACAGATGATTTGCACATTTAACATTGTAAGTTTTACCCCTCCAATGTGTGTAAAAGTAGATAAATATTATCACAACATTTATATTAAGTCTATATAACTACCAAGCATCAATTAAGGTCATAACAAACTGTTGTTTACTAACAAAAATATTATTGTAAACATTGACAAACCCCTTTTTTGAGATAAGTTATCGATTAAGACCCTATTATCGCAGTTCAAACTTTCAAAAGTACGCTCCCTTTACTGTGTCAATATGTCTTCAAAGCCTCTATTGTTCTTTAAATCTACTTAAAAATATATAAAATATATTGTTGACGCATAAACCTAGTCATAAACGCGAAAACTACCGGTCTTCATATATGCAAAACCCATAAACCACGCTGTTTTCTTCCGCTTTTGGCCGAGAAATTACAATTAACAGACGCTGACCAACTGATTAGTGGCCGCAAAGGTTTAAGGCCAATAAAAAAATGGTATCACGTACTTTGGTTATAAACTGCGGTAGCTCAATGTCCGGAATTAAAGACGACACTCGTCGAATTCCCAGCAGAAGTCTGTAGTATGCTGGGAATTCCTTGAACCCAGACGCAGTTTCCGAATGAATAGAAACCGGCATATCCCACGACTACCCGTTATTGGTCAACGCTCACTGTTCAGAGATTTATTCAAACAGATTCTGGTTTTTTTCGACGTCAACAGGGGCCTAAAGAGCGAGGAAAAAGGAGAAAGAGTGGGTAAGAGTAAATATCAGCGACTGCGTCACGATTTGTTTTCTTTAAATGCACTGTCAGAATATCCCACTGAGTGAGCCCTTAAACAGGGATTACAAAGCTGAATTCTGAAGGATAATTAATAGAATTATCATTTTAATTTGAAATGAAACACCCACATATTGACTATATTTCATGTTAATGTTGCACTTATTTAAATTTAAATTAATTTAGTTACTTCAAGCTAAATAAATAAATAATTACTTGAATATAAGTATCTATACCAGTATTTATTAGGGATCAATATTAATTATACATTTTATAATGTTGTATTAGTTAATTTTGCTTATTTTTTAGCAATGTTTGTAAATTAAAAAATATCTTTAATAGGTGTATTTAGAATATTAATTATGGTTTTAAATCTATAAAATTATATTTACTGTACAAAATATAAAACCTTACTAGTTAAGAAGAAGCTTTTCTTTTCAAATAAAATGTTGTGTTATTTTGTATTTTATTTTATCGTTGTTTATTTAATATTTATTTAAAATGTTCAACATAATTAATGTTCATCTTAATTTTTGTATGATATTAAGGTATTTTATATCATTATTATATTATGTATCTTCCAAAACAATATATATGTTTATTAATTCAGTTCTTAATTGTTGAAAGTCAATTTAAAGTCTTGATTTTCTTGCAAGAAAAAAACATTGCTATTTTATTCTCTATTTAATTTAATTTAAGTAACTTTATTATCCTATTATTAAGGAAATGTTATTTCATTATTTCTCTGCTCTCTTCTTTCTTTTTTTGTGTGAAATTCAATCAAAATATTTAATTTCAATTAATTTAATTTAATTAAATTTTAATTAATTAATTTTTAATATATTTTAAAATGGCATTAACAGGTTGAAAACCTTTCAAGAAGCCACCAAATCTCGTATAACAATCTCTGCACATATAGTCACAGACAGCAGTATATGTACAATGTTGATATGAAATATTGGGGTCGCATTAAATTTTAATGGTTTGACAAGGAAAAAAGCCAAAAGTCAAGTTAAACAGCTGATTAACAAAATAAAATTAAAAGTGCAAACAAAAGCACTTCACTTTCGCACTTGATTGTTGTTAAAAGATATAGCCCGAATTATTTCCCACGTCTATGAATATGCACGAGTTTTTAGAATAAAAATTCTTGTGCAGATAACCAACTAATTTGAACCTAGGTCCAGGAGAGCCTTTATTCATTCATTTCGCGATTATTTCACCACAAATCAGATGGCATAATGGTTAGCAAAAAGCCTAGACCTTGTCGGAATTATCTACACAGATAGAAAACATTCTTGAAATCAACCCTATCCTATTTAATCTTAAAATTTTTAAGTACAATTCGGGGTTAAATGGTTAAATCGATCCCGTTTTGGGACTAAAATGGCAAAATAAGCCTAAAAATGCTTGAATTAATCCCGTTTCGGGATTAAATGACAAAAAATATTAAGTACGTTCATACTTAGATTAAGAAAATCCGGTCTTGGGCCGAAATCGTGCCCATTCGGGATTAATTTTTCTATCTGTGTACGAGTATTCGCGGAGCGTTGTCTAAATTGGCCACAATTCGACTTATCTGCCCTGGCGAAATACAGCAAAAAAAACACACACATCGGCTGAGGAAATGTTTGCAGTTTTGATACACATACACACTATACGCATATGTATATTTCATTTTATTGGTAGTCTCATTTGTTTGATTGCGGCCAATAAGAGTGCTTACATGGCTTGGCTGAAAGCCCGATTAGATTGCCAGGAGAGGTTCCTCTTGGAAAATTTTGCAGTTTTGCTTATTCATTCGGTGGACACAAGTGGTGAAATAATACGCATAAACAAGCCCCGATGGATTATAATTAGAAATCGTTCAAATCGGTCTGGATTGGGGAAGTTGGGGAACGGTTCCTCGTTCCTCGTTGGGAAAGGCAGCGCTGGGAATGCCTCCACACTTATTTCGCACCGGTATTCCACCGCACACCTGAGCGGATGAATCACCTGAGTCGCACGCGATACAGATACAGATTTCTTCTCGGTTAGTCCCCCGATCTCGTGGATTCTGCTTAAAAACCAAGGGGAAAACCATGCGCGCATGTGTAATGTGCGCCATGCATCTTGGCCTGGCTTAAACATTTGGCTCAACCCCTCTCGCGGGGAAAAAACAACACAGCAAAACAATAACAGATACGCGTTGAGTCTAGGTAAATACTGGTTATGAGAGACTGATAAGCGCCGGCGTAACGCCGAATTGATCTGCCGCGGCTATCTAATCTGCCTAATCTGCATGAGCTGAAGCACCCAAAGACACGTTTCAGTGGTCAACAAAGTAAATACCCTGCGAAAGATATACAAATAAGAGTTTTTAAATTATTTAAAAGTATTGGAAAGACAACAATTTATATGAAGTAAAAGTATAAGGAATAACAAGGCACATTAAACATGTTTAGAACTCTCTTAAACATTAAAAAAAATGTTTTAAAATATACCTTATAAACTTAAATAAATATCAAAAATATCTAAGATCCAACTATAGATTTAACTCAGAGCTAACTAATAAGTATAGTAAATGCAGTATAGAAAAATGTCTCAATCATCATAAAGATCATTTTTAGCATTATTCAATAGCTTACACAAGCTTAGAAAAACTGATGTAATTTTTAAAGAAGCTATATAATTCTTAAGGAACTCAATAATATTTATAATATTAATATTTATATTTTTAAAATAAGCCGACGTGTAATCTCAAAATAATTTTAATTACAGAATAATTGCATCATATAATAATGACTAATAAAACTAGATTAATAATAGAATCATTTAATAATGTGAATAAAGCAGAATAATTGTAGCTCTACATTACATCTAGAACCTTAAAATAAAATTAATAAATCTCCTAAAGTTAAGTTAATAATAGAATACCTGATAATAATTTTAAAAGACTCCTCGAGCTTGATAGAAAATAAAATAAAACAAATATAAAAACCTCGTATTAATTTAAATAAGACTCAGGGAGTCCTAATGAGAACTTATGGACACTATCATAATAATTATAAAACGATTCCTTAATCTTCATAGAAAATACAAAAAATAGGAAAATTAATAGATACAAGTTAAGAAATAATAATACAAATTATCATCAAAATTTAAGCTTAAGTACATTAGAAATATATTATCATTTTTAAAATATATTAAATAATATATAATTATAACTACTAAAATTCTTCTACAATTAAACCTTATTTTATATACTAATTTACATTTATATAAATGTAAGAAACCCTAAGTAAATTAATAATTTATTGAAATCTGGAACTAAATCTGAGTCAACTAGTGTTACTGTCCCAGTAATGCCGTCCACAGGACAGTCCCAGGAATGAGTCTTCAGCTCGTACGCAAGCAGTTGCCAGGGGGAGCCCCGATTAAATTATACGATCGTGTTTATAGCCTCCATCCACTCTCACCTACATATATATAACTGATGTCGATCAGCCTGCAATTCGAAGAGCCGAGACCCGAGTGTCGAGATGTGAAACCGAGCTGTCGTCGCAGCCGTCGAGGCGATGGTTGTCCAGTTCAGATCGCGCACTCGCCGGCAGCAGACGTCTCTCGGCACTCTCGAGTGTTTTGACCAAACGCCAAATACCAAAAAATAAATATAGAATATATAGAAGTTCCTCAAACGCGAAGTTAAACAGTGTCCGCAGAAATCGGCACGTGCTAAGTAAGTGGCGTACTGATCAAGTCGAGGAGTATCCGTATCTTTGAAGTGCCCCGTCGCGGGGAAGTGCATGTCGCCTGGCAATTGACAATCGCAATAAATAAATACAAAATAATACATATCTCGCTTTCCAATTGCTTCTAATTTATTAATTTATGGACGCTTTTTCATTCGCGCAATCGAACTAATTTCCTTAAATTGACTTGGGAAAATTGTTTTTTGCTGATTAACCAGCCAGAAGTGTAGCCCTTTGCAAGCCGTGTGTAACCGACTGCCAAGATGCTTTATATAATGAGTGCTACCATAAATGCATTTTGCACACACTTGAGCGTGATAAATGGTGTAATACTTAGTGGCTCTTAGTTTTTGTAATGGTTTATTTATTACGTGTTTCCCGAGAAAAATGACTATTCTGGAAGCGGAATAATTAACTCTACATGGGTGTGAAGAACTAATGTCATTTCGAAAATATTAGCCAACCGAATGAGTATTCTTTGTCCAGAGATTTGTGCCAATGAACTCGCCTGAGGTGTAGTGATAGCCGCCCCTCTGTTTATGGCCGATTTACCAGATAAAACCTGGTCTTGTGCGGCTAATTGTTTAATTGGCAGTCACTAAATTATAGTGCCCAATTCTGGACTTGTTTACTAATTGCCTGCTTTGTTCTTAGGCCTTATAGCCAAGTATCTCACACACAATGGCCAAGAAGGAGGACTCACAGCTGCCCCAGGCGGGTGACTTTCAGGCCCAGGAGCCAGGAGCAGGGCCAGTCAAAAAGTACAATTACTTTGATCTGGTGAGTTTAAATAACCCTGAGATACTTTTACGGAGTCCTAACCAGCTTTCGTTATCCTGGCAACCTGCAGTTCAGATACTCAACCGCCTGCGAGCGCTGCGTCTTCGTGTTCAGCCTGCTGGTGGGCACCGGCGCCTCCGTGTTTATACCCTACTTCATGATCATCTATGGAGAGTTCACATCCCTTCTAGTGGACCGGACAGTGGGCGTGGGCACTTCCTCGCCCTCCTTCGCTCTGACCCTCTTCGGTGGCGGCAAGCAATTGTAAGTTCAAGTCTTCAAAAGTAAAAAACCCGATTTGTAAACCCATTTTTCCTACAGAACAAATGCCAGCAAAGAGGAGAACCGACAGGCCATCATCGATGACTCCATTGCCTTTGGCATTGGCAGTCTGGTGGGCTCGGTGGCCATGTTCCTGCTCATCACCCTGGCCATTGACCTGGCCAACAGGATCGCCCTCAATCAGATCGATCGCATCCGCAAGCTCTTCCTGGAGGCCATGCTGCGCCAGGACATCGCCTGGTATGACACCAGTTCGGGCTCCAACTTTGCCAGCAAGATGACAGAGTGAGTTACAACACAAGTTTAGAACAAGTTACTTAGTTATCTTAATTATATTTCTATAGTCAAACAGAAGTAATTCGAGAATTACCTCAATCATTGTTATTAATATAGGCAGAACTAGGGTAATTATTTAATAATGAGGCGGGAAACTCGTTACATATTCATGAGTGAAATTTGCATTTGGTTTTTTGATTGACTGCTGGGTGGGTAGAGATCTGAGTTGATATTTACTTAAAAAGTATAGAAACTATTAGCAACCAAGTAAACTTTACACTACTTTACAACATTACATTTACACTATGAAATAAACCTAATTTAAGAATAGGATTCCCTTTCATAGTAAGATAACTCTTTCTTAGTTTGTAAAGATAAGAACACAGCATAAAAATATAAAAGTTTTTAAAGGTTTTATCTATTGGATAATTTTGCTAAAGAGTTTATTATTTTAATATTATATCCCAGTCGGACTTTGGGTCCTAAAATATATACAGTTTTCATGTGAAAGAGTCTTCATATAGAAAAGAGTCTTTTGTTTTTTTTCTGTACTGAATTTGTCAGTTCGCTGCTCCTTAAGAATTTCCTCATGATCAATACGTACATGAATTTTATACTGAGCGCTCAGGAGGAAATTCATAAGGTGCAGAGCAGTGACAGAGTCACTAGCTGAACTGTACGCTCTTCAGGGAGTAGAAAAAGCAGGTAGTCTTATTTATACAGAATTCCATACATCCCAGGGAAGTAATCTATTAGACAGCCTTAAATTTATAATCTTTTCTATAATTTATTATTTATTATTTATTTTCATGTTCAACTTCTTTAACCTTTCAGAGACCTGGACAAACTCAAGGAGGGTATTGGCGAGAAGGTGGTGATCGTGGTCTTCCTGATCATGACCTTTGTGATCGGCATCGTGTCCGCCTTTGTCTACGGCTGGAAGCTCACCCTGGTGGTGCTCAGCTGTGTGCCCTTCATCATTGTGGCCACCAGTGTAGTGGCCCGACTCCAGGGCTCGCTGGCCGAGAAGGAGCTGAAGGCCTACTCCGATGCGGCCAACGTGGCCGAGGAGGTCTTCAGCGGCATCCGGACGGTGTTCGCTTTCAGTGGCCAAGAGAAGGAGAACGTTCGCTTCGGGAAGCTGCTCATCCCCGCGGAAACCACAGGACGCAAGAAGGGCCTGTATTCGGGCCTGGGCAACGCCATCTCCTGGCTGATCATCTACCTGTGCATGGCCCTGGCCATCTGGTATGGCGTTACCCTCATCCTCGACGAAAGAGATCTGCCCGATCGCGTCTATACGCCCGCCGTTCTGGTCATCGTCTTGTTCGCCGTGATCATGGGTGCCCAGAACTTGGGCTTCGCCTCACCCCACGTGGAGGCCATCGCCGTGGCCACTGCCGCCGGACAGACGCTGTTCAACATCATCGACCGGCCGTCGCAGGTGGATCCCATGGACGAGAAGGGTGACCGACCGCAGAGCATTGCCGCGCACATCCGCTTCGAGGGCATCCGGTTCCGGTACCCCGCCCGCCCCGACGTCGAGATCCTCAAGGGCCTGACGGTGGACGTGCTGCCGGGCCAGACGGTGGCCTTTGTGGGCGCTTCCGGCTGCGGCAAGAGCACCCTCATCCAGCTGGTGCAGCGCTTCTACGATCCCGAGGCGGGCAGCGTCAAACTGGACGGACGGGATCTCCGCACACTCAACGTCGGCTGGCTGCGCTCCCAGATCGGAGTGGTGGGCCAGGAACCGGTTCTCTTCGCCACCACCATTGGCGAGAATATCCGATACGGAAGGCCCGCCGCCACCCAGGCGGAAATCGAGAAGGCAGCGCGGGCGGCCAACTGCCACGACTTCATCAGCCGGCTGCCCAAGGGCTACGACACCCAGGTGGGCGAGAAGGGCGCCCAGATCTCCGGCGGACAGAAGCAGCGCATTGCCATCGCCCGGGCGCTGGTGCGGCAGCCGCAGGTGCTCCTCCTGGACGAGGCCACCTCGGCTCTGGATCCCACCTCCGAAAAGCGCGTGCAGAGCGCCCTGGAGCTGGCCAGTCAGGGACCCACCACTCTGGTGGTGGCCCATCGCCTGTCGACCATCACCAATGCGGACAAGATTGTCTTCCTCAAGGACGGCGTCGTGGCGGAGCAGGGCACCCACGAGGAGCTGATGGAGCGCAGGGGTCTGTACTGCGACCTGGTAAACATTACGCGGCGCAAGGAGGCTACCGAGGCGGAGGGGGACGAGGCCCGGCCCCTGCAAAAGACGCAGAACCTGTCTGACGAGGAGAGCGACGACGATGACGACGAGGAGGAGGATGAGGAGGAGGACGGCCAGCCGGAGCTGCAGACGGGCAGCAGCCGGGACAGTGGATTCAGAGCCAGCACGCGACGCAAGCGTAAGTACCAGAAGTGGAAGCGAGAAGTTTGCACTGAAGAGTATTTTGGGGAAGTTTTTCCTTTGTAATATTATTTGGATTTTATAAAAGAGGTAACACGGAAAAATATTTTAGGGAACTTCTAGACTTTCCAAAGAATGCATTTTATATTTAAAAGATATATCAATTTATTTGCTTTAAAAAGAAATATTATTATCAGATAAAGTTTATCTTGAGCTATAACAAAAAATGATATTTTTGTAATACTTTTATTATATTTTGTTCAAATTTAATTTACTTTTATTCATTTATAATTAATTTCTCCCAAGAATGCATAACATTTTTTAAGCTTAGTCCCTATTATTTTCTGTGTAGATAGCAAAGACATAGCCTTGAAAAACCAGTGGTTAGAGTGCATAAAATATACCAAGCGTTCATGGGAGTTTTGGTGTTCTTAAACTGAATAAACAATTTTTAGATTAAAAGAATGGTGGGAATGATAAAAGAAGTCGATAAAACAAGTCAGTTGTTATATTGTAAGATATATACATAGAACTAAACCTGATTTAGACTTTTCTTTATTTCGTTTTAAGTATTTCCGGAAACGAAAATTAGAGTTTATTATTTAATGAAGTTTGCATTTAGTAAGATTTAATTAAAAGAGGTTTTTTAATCAAAGTTTTAGGCTCTTAACTAGAATCTGAATATCTTTATAATAAATATTTTATAATAAAAACCTTAACCTAAAACCTTAATAAGTAAAAGACAAGAAATATTTATTTATAAAGATATAGCGAAGGCTATAAACGTATAGGTTAACTTTAATAACAGATTCACAGATGAAATATCAATAAACATTTCCCTTAAGTAACAATCAGAATTAAAGTAAATCAATATTGCATAACATTTTCAAAATATCCAAGATATTAAATATATTCAAAAATGACACAAAACAATCAAATTACCTAATCAATAAATAATCTAAGGAATCTAAATATATATTTATTATGTAAGGAATATATTTATATTTATTATATTTTCCTTAAAATATTTATTATATTTGTTTTATTTATTATCTAAAGCTCTATTTATTATCAGGCTATATTTCCCTTAAAATATTGGTTAACAATCCCTTCTAACGCCTCAACAATTTCCCTTTCCAGGTCGCTCGCAGCGTCGCAACAAGAAGAAGAAGCAAAAGGAGGTGGTGCCCAAGGTGTCCTTCACCCAGCTGATGAAGCTCAATGCCCCAGAGTGGCGCCTCATGGTGGTGGGCAGCATTGCATCCGTCATGCACGGCTCCACCTTCCCGCTGTGGGGTCTGTTCTTCGGCGACTTCTTTGGCATTCTCTCCAACGGCGATGACGAGGAGGTGCGCCGCCAGGTGCTCAACATTTCAATGATCTTTGTGGGCATTGGTCTGTTGGCGGGAGTGGGAAACATGCTCCAGACCTACATGTTCACTGCGGCCGGCGTCAAGATGACCACGCGGCTCAGGAAGCGGGCCTTTGGCACCATTCTGGGCCAGGACATTGCCTACTTCGATGACGAGAAGAATTCGGTGGGAGCACTGTGCTCCCGATTGGCCAGCGATTGCTCCAACGTTCAGGGGGTGAGTGTTTCCTGAGATCCCTGTGTGCTCCTTACGGTTAGCTAACTCTGGAATCCCCCTCATTTCCAACAGGCAACTGGAGCCCGTGTGGGCACCATGCTCCAGGCAGTGGCCACTCTGGTGGTGGGCATGGTCGTTGGCTTTGTGTTCTCCTGGCAGCAGACGCTCCTTACGCTCGTCACCCTGCCGCTGGTCTGTCTGTCGGTCTATCTGGAGGGTCGCTTCATCATGAAGAGCGCCCAGAAGGCGAAGGCCGCAGTCGAGGATGCCTCCCAGGTGGCTGTGGAGGCCATTACCCACATCAGGACCGTCAATGGCTTGGGCCTGGAGAGGCAGGTGTTGGATCAGTACATCCAGCAGATCGATCGCGTGGACTCCGCCTGCCGGCGCAAGGTGCGCTTCCGTGGCCTGGTCTTTGCCCTGGGACAGGCTGCTCCCTTCCTGGCCTACGGCATCTCCATGTACTACGGTGGCATTCTGGTGGCGGATGACAAGATGGACTACGAGGACATTATCAA
This sequence comes from Drosophila aff. chauvacae BK-2020, assembly GCA_018903765.1. Lineage (NCBI taxonomy): Eukaryota > Metazoa > Arthropoda > Insecta > Diptera > Drosophilidae > Drosophila > Drosophila aff. chauvacae BK-2020. The sequence continues at coordinate 3,582,061 of JAEIGO010000916.1, read as the reverse complement.
GGTGGCGGAGGCCCTGATCTTTGGCTCCTGGATGCTGGGACAGGCCTTGGCCTATGCCCCAAATGTAAACGATGCCATCCTGTCCGCAGGACGCCTCATGGAGCTCTTCAAGGCCACCTCCACGCAGCCCAATCCCCCACAGAGTCCCTACAACACGGTCGAGGTGAGTTGTTGTCACTGGATTCTGGCTAAGATATCTTCTAATATTTCCATCATTTTTAGAAATCCGAGGGAGACATTGTCTACGAGAACGTGGGCTTCGAGTATCCGACGCGAAAGGGCACTCCCATCCTGGAGGGCCTGAATCTCACCATCAAGAAGTCCACAACCGTGGCCCTGGTGGGTCCCTCCGGCTCCGGCAAGTCCACCTGCGTGCAGCTGCTCCTCCGCTACTATGATCCCGTCTCGGGATCCGTCAACCTTAGCGGAGTGCCCAGCACGGACTTCCCCCTGGACACGCTGCGCTCCAAGCTGGGCCTGGTGTCCCAGGAGCCGGTGCTCTTCGATCGCACCATTGCCGAGAATATTGCCTATGGCAACAACTTCCGGGACGATGTGTCCATGCTGGAGATCATCGAGGCGGCCAAGAAGTCCAACATTCACAACTTTGTGAGTGCCCTGCCCCAGGGATACGAGACGCGGCTGGGCAAGAGCTCGCAGCTGTCCGGCGGACAGAAGCAGCGCATTGCCATTGCGCGGGCGCTGGTCAGGAACCCCAAGATACTCATCCTGGACGAGGCCACCTCGGCGCTGGATCTCGAGAGCGAAAAGGTGGTGCAGCAGGCCCTGGACGAGGCCCGATCCGGCCGCACCTGCCTGACCATTGCCCATCGCCTGACCACCGTGCGGAACGCGGACCTCATCTGTGTGCTGAAGCGCGGCGTGGTCGTGGAGCACGGCACCCACGACGAGCTGATGGCCCTCAACCGCATCTACGCCAATCTCTACCTGATGCAGCAGGTGGCGGGCTAACTCCAGGGAAAGTGGAGATCTCTGGGTGATACAAATTAGGCTTTAATTTAGTATGTACACTAGGCTAGTAGAACGTGTTAAGAAGTATTACGAGCGAATAGAACGAATATAGTAGACGAAGCACTTTAGAGGCGACTGTCCACCAGGGGGCCGGGATTGGCCAGGGCATTGCGTCGCTCCTGGATGGCGAAGGTGAGCTTCCGGAAGGGTCCCAGCGGCAGGCCGAGCGACTTGAGGTCCGCCTCCGTGAGCAGCATCAAGGTCTCCAGATCAATCTCTTGCTTCTGAAATCTGAAACGGATAAGAAATATGATCAAGAGGAATCCTTATCTCAAAACTCCCGGGATCACTCACACTGGCAGGTACTCCTCCAAGGCCCAGACGGCCAGGAATCGCTGCAGGGCACTGCCCGCCGACTCCCGATCATCGTCATCGTCGTCGTCGCTGTAGATGTCGTGTCCTCCGCCCTCGGAGTCCGTGTCGTCGGACAGATTCAGATACAGACGGCCTTTGCCTCCACCTCCACCAGTTCGCGGCTTTAACGGATTGCTAGCCGCATGCCGCATCGTGGACGTTGAGCTGGAGTCCGTGTGCAGTTGCAGCTGGCTCAGGGCGGCGGTCACTGACCGCCGGAAGGCAATGCTGCCCAACATCGAGGGTCTGTCGAAGAGTCCCACGGGTCGCTGCAGGGTCAGCTCCTCGCTTAATTCCTGGGCCAAGGGGCCATCCCCGAGAATATCCGGTTGCGAGAAGGATCGCGCCAAGGCCGAGCTGTAGCCACTGCGATGATCGCTGTGATCCTGCTCGTCGGCCTCCAGGCACTCGAAGACATCGCTAATCTTGCCGCGCTTGCCCACGCTGTCCTCGTTGGAGCTGAAGGTGCCCACGTACATCACCTCCGAGTCCCGCTGCAGGCCCGTCAGCGAGGTGATGGTCCGCTTGCCATCCGGCTCCAGCTCTCGCACCTTGAAGTCCCCCTCTCCGGCGGACAGCTTCGAGTGGGGGCACGTGCTGCTGTGCTGCTTCTGGGCCTGCGACGGTCGCTTCTGGACCGTACCCGCTCGACTGGCTATCGTGGAGCCGCCGCTGCTGCTGCTCCCGCTGCCCACCAGATCGCTGAACTTGGTGGGCGCTGGCGGCGGAGGCGGATGGTCCCTGGGTGGCTTGTTCAGGTTGCCCTGGCTGGACCAAATCTTCTGCTTGAGCGTGGAGAGCATGTTGCCCGACTTGCTGGCCCCGCCAGGAGGACTGTGATCGGGATGATCCTGGCGCTGCTGCTGCCGCTTCATGTACTCGCGCACTCGCTTCTCGCAGCTCTTTTCGGCCAGCTCCTTCAGGGCCTTGGACTTTTTCCTGGTACAAAAAAATAAGGAAGACTCTTTAGAAGTTGTACCAGAAGGCATAGCTTGTTATATTCTAACTTTTCGTTGGCCTCAAAGTTGGCAGTGGCCACGTCCAGGTACCGCAGTATTTCATCTCTTCCATTGATGGCTGCCAAGTCCTTGGCGCTGTGCTTGTCAATGTCCAAGGCGTAGATGTTGACCCCGAACTTTACGAGAAAGTCAACGCAGTGAAGGTGACCCTTGGCGGAGGCCAGGTGCAAGGCTGTATTCCCGAACTGATCGCATTTGTCGGGGTCACCGCTTTCATGAGAATGGAAAACGATTGGTCAGAAAGGGTGGAAATACATAGTAATGTTCTTCGGACTCACCCCCTTCCGCACAGGAGCCGCAGCGCATCCAGCCGGCCCTCGAAGGCTGCCCACATCAGCGGCGTCATGGAGTCACTGTCCTTGGTATTGGTGTCCTTCCTGGTGGCCGCCGCCAGCACATCCAGCAGCCCATCTTTAGCGGCTCTGCAGGGGTTATCAGAGGCGTTAATGAGTCTTGTGCATGCCGCGGAGCAGCGATAAGATAGAACCAAATTAATTGCATGTACTCACTTGTGAAACCGATCCGAAGACATTCTCGAGACTCTGCTATCTATTTCAATCAGACTGGCGTTGGAAATTCTCGAATCGAACTGGAATTCAAAAGGAACTCAAACCCCTGTGAATAGGCTTTGCAGTGTATTTCAGAGGGTCAGTCATAGGACACATTCACACACAATAGTATCCATACATAGAAGGAAGGATACCCACAGACCAATTGTTTGCAAAGCTGGCTGAGTAGAGTCTTTTGGATATTGAAGAAGGGATCATGTCTGTCCAAGGCTCCTCGATGGAGTCCTCCCAAGTAGAAGATTCAAGACACATAAACCTTCCTATTGGGATTTCTATTCCTATTCCAGCTGAAATAAATTTAGGCTTGGCTTCGGGTAACGGCATCCAAGAGCAGAAAATAGAGATCTTTGAGAAATCGCCGAAGCAGAAGAGTCTGCTGAAGTCGTCCCCTCTACAGGGGCTCCTGCAGAAGAGGTCCAGTGTTGAGGAATGGAAGGAGCACTTCAACTATAATTCAACTGAGGATACTTTTCCTGGCTTCTGGCATAAATATAAAATTCCTACTCGATCAAACGATAAAACAACGAAGAAGCTGGCAGTCAAGAAGCAACCTCTCAAACACAAGGACCTGCTGAAAAAGCCTACACTTTTGTGTCTCCAGGGCAAGTCCCAGGCCAAGTCACAGGAGTGGATTAAGGAAATTCTCAAAAACAAGGAGGATAATTCCAATCTGCTGCAAGAATCCAAGCTTCACGGCCACCAGGGCAAATCCAAGGACAATTCTAGTGAGTGGTTTAAGAGCATTTTGCAAAACGAAGCGGAAAACACAAACTGGGTTAGGATCTCAGACATTAACTTGGGCTTCGAGGCCATGGTAATCGAAAGCAAAAAATTGCCTGTCTCTGAGAATGTCTATGATCTGAAGGCCCTCACTGATGAGTGCGAGAATGTGCAGAGGAAGGAACAGGTAAACAGGACTCCACGGATGCTCGCGTATGATTTTCAAGTTCTAATCAAGGAGTGCGAAAATCTGGAAGGTGATATTTACGAGGCACGCATTCCTCCCTACAAGAGCTCCAACGAAGCAAATGTCAATGAGCTGGCCGGCTACCTGGAAAATATGCTCCAAATACCCAAGGAAATTTCGGCCATGGCCCTGACTATGTACACCTAAGACATACCGGGAAAGCTGCATTTACCGTGTATTGAAATGAGTAGAAGAGCTTGTATATTTTGTGATTTTAAGGGGTATTAAAATATGATGTTTTGGCGTTCTTTAAGATTTTTGATTGTCTGACATATTTTTTTATATTTTTACAGATATAGATAGATAGATATAGATATAAACTTTAAGGCCAGCTCTCGTTAAAGTTAGCCAGTTTCGCGGATCGATATATTTTAACTTTAGATTGGCTTTCAGATGAAAGATAGATTTTTAAAATGAAGTCAATGGGTATTACTTTGTGTTAGAAATACATTTCTATTAAGATTTTAAGGAAATAGTAACCAACGTTTTATAATCTTACTTTGGAATTATTGTCATTATTTAATCTATTTTAAAAATTATATTGTTTTGTTAACACTTTTGTTTTTAGCCCCGTTTTCTTTGAGTGGCAAGCGTGTTTGAGTGTTGGACCAATTAAAAAGCGTACGGAGATGAGCCGACGAGTTGGCCGTTAAGCAGATTTCATTTGTTCACACGTTGTGAATTAATAATCCAAAAAGGGGGAAAAAACAAAAAGAAAAGTGTGTCTTCGGCCGGAGAATCGCACGCGCACACACACTACTACCAACGTCAGTACAACCACACACCAAACAAGTCGGGCTGGAGTTGGCTTACATATCGGGCTCGAAAGCCCAACTCTCAACTCTCAACTACCAACAGCACTAACAACAACTGCCCCAAGTTCAGTCAACCTTGCGCGCTGGCTGGTTTTCAATTGCCCAAAATGCCGAAAATCGGGGGGCAGTCGAGCATTTTACCACGGATATACACACATCGGTGGCCTGCACCGTAAATAAGCAGCACAAACAACACACACATATTTCGGTGCAGATCGAGTTTCTGCTGTCCCCGTTCATGACCGCTTTTCACATGCCCAGGAGGTGGGATTTTCCACACTTGACACTTTTCTTTTTCGACCAACCGAAAGTTTTCTTTTTCCTTCGCGATCGGTAGAATATGCACGTAGGCACAGCACTTACCCGGAAGCACTTTCTACCACTCCGACTGCATGTTGTTGAATGAAATTGTTAACTTGGCTCAAACTTCAGCGCGCTCACCTTACGCACAGTGGGCGATAAAAGTATGCTTACGGCTGACGAGTCTCTAAGAGCGACCAGCGCAAAGATAGAGATACTATACAATAATCAACTTTTTGATGACAACGGATCGTAAAATTTGTTATTGCATTCGACAGGTAATAGTTCAGAAGGGCTGAATCCAAAAAAATTATTCAAATCGGTTTAATATTTTAAAAGTTACACGTGTTCAAAGTTGAACCTCTTTTGGGTTGCAAAAATAGCATGTAGTTTTTTTGAAAACTGCTGACTTTGCGGTCGATTTTTAGGTCAAATATGTAACCGACCGGCATGTTTATAGTCTCTATCGAAAGGGTCATCAAATCTCGGTAAAACCAAGGTAGAATAAGATTATAATGTTTTTTGCACATGCAGGCATACCTGTTTTACCGAAGTACTAATTTTTACCTATTTTTCAACTTTGATGGAAAATAAAAAATAGAACTTACACCTACTTATGGGTTTGGCGTATGAGGTGTTGTTGCTGAATATGTCCTTTATCATATTCAAAAAAGATCGGATCCCCCGACGTCCCACCCCGGATTTCCCAAGCAAAAGATACTTTTAACTCACCGTAAAAATCGCGCGGATTCATACAAATTCTGCTACAAGCACCTTCGCTGCGCAGTACGAAATTGTATTGGCGGCTTGTTTTTCAATTCCTGACTTTGTAAGGACACTTAATGATTTGAAATGAATGTATAATGATTAATTATTCATTAAAAAATATTAAATGATGTGAAATTGAATGATTATTTTGAACAAAAAATGCATAAATGATTGAAAATTTGTCACAAAATTGTTTTTTTTCTTAAAAATTGATTCTTTTTTTTTGTTTTTAAAACATTAAATATCCACCATATTAGCATTCTCAGAGGAAACAAACGAAAAGTATTTTTTGAAATTGGATAACAACAAACAAAAAACATTAATTTTGGAGTATAACATCTAGTATTTATTACGCCATATAGTATGACCACTCAATCGAAAGATACTAAAATTACCTTTCATTTAAAAAAAAAATTATGAAAATATCTCAACTGGTTCAAGAGTTATGATTTTTGCAACCCAAAACTATCTAATGCGCCACTGTGCAGCGTTACCAGACTTTTCGGTCGTCAGCGACAGTGCTGCCAGACCTTCCAGTCGTGAGCGACCAGCGTTACCAGTATTTGCGGTCGCGAGCTACCGAGAAAATATCGCAATTTCGATATTTAGGAAAACAAAAAATCGTTATCATCTTCAGAAAAAATATCGATATAGTGAAAAACGGACGAAATAATACTTATTAAAGTTTGTTAAAAATTAATGTTAAACTGCTATTGAAATGTGCTAGAGTGAAGATGTGAAGAGCGCCGACCACGACGAGCACAAGCGAGCGCGATTCGTGGTGGTGGTGATTGCTGCAGCAGTTGCAGCTGCACTTGTATATGTATACGCGTGAGGGCCACAGCCACACGTATACACAGACACCCAGATGAGTGTGCGTTTGCGTAGGAGGCATCAAAATAACAACAGCAGAAGCAGCAGCAGCAGCAGTAGAAATCGCAGTAGCATTAGCAACAAAGAATCACTGGAGCAGTGGAATTTGTTACGCCAGCGGGAATCGCAGTGCCAACGTCGCAGGAGTCACTACCACGGCGAAAACAATAAGGGACAACACCAACAACAATCACACTCGCAAGTGTCAACCAGTAGTTAGCACACGAAACTGGCAGCCAACGCGAGCTCCTGCTAGGGCAGCCCGGGGAAGGAGCAGCCAGGCAGGGTTACAGGAGCCAGGAGCGCCCCGCTCGCACTATGGGCAATTGCCTGAAATGCTTCCAGTCTGCCGCCGAACAATCGTTGCCAACGAACGCCTCGACCCCCAATTCCAATTCCAACTTCAACTCCAACGCCTGCCCGGCGGCCACCAGCTTGGCCAACTGCTACGAATCGGTGGGCACTAATCCCAATGCCAACGATCGCTGCGCCCTCTACAACGATAGGCCGCGCGGTAAGTATACGATCCATATGGATGGAAGGCCAATTGCAGTAACCGCCTCGTTCTAAGGTCGCCTCCCATTCCCATTCCTACCTTCAGAAACCGATGAGCTGCTCTCTAGCCGAACTCCACTCAAGCCAGCAAAAGCAAACAATTGTGATACTAAGCGTAATAGTTTTAAGTCTTTAGGTTTGCTTAATGGCACTGCGCCCACCATGAGCGATATCATAACAACTGGTGAGTCAGCAACCCTCTTTCACGGCGCACACTGATAAAGTACAACTCACACGTTTCTTCCGCCTCCTTCCCAAACACAAACACTAACTAACACACACACAGCTGTCAAGGAGTCCATGGAGGTGTCGGACCAGAGCCTGAACCAACTATACGACATGTACAAAGATCCGGACGACGAGGACATGATACTCACGGACGGCATCGAGCGCCTGTGCAATGACCTCAACTATCAGCCCGATGAGTTCGCCATACTCGTCCTGGCCTGGTGCCTGGATGCCTCGCAGATGTGCCGCTTCACCAAGACCGAGTTTATCGAGGGGCTGCTAAAGATGCGGGCGGACACAATAGAGAGCATCCGGCTGCGGCTGGAGCAGACAATTGAGATGCTCAAGGCGGATGCCGAGATGTTCAAGCAACTCTACCGCTTCACCTTTCGGTGAGAAATTGCTAATGACAGAGAAAATTCGTCCATTTCTTGATATCCATTGTGTTTCAGCTTTGGCCTGGAGCCTGACCAGCGCGTCCTCTCCCTGGAGATGGCCATCGACCTGTGGAAACTAGTGTTCACTGTACAAACACCTGATCTCTTCTCCAACTGGATACACTTCCTCGAAAAGCACCCGAATATTCGCCGGATACCGAAGGATACATGGAACATGTACCTCAACTTTACGGAACAATGTGATATACAAAATTATGACGACACCGAAGCGTGGCCCAGTCTGTTCGACGACTTTGTCGACTATGAGAAGAACCGAGCGCTGGAGTCGGCGGGCATCCATGACGATGACAACAACAACGACGATCCCCTGCAGAGCCGTTGCAAGGCCGAGGATCCGCATCGGGTAGCATCGTAGTAGCAGCAGTAGCAGCAATCTCTTCCACACTATTCATCAGGGCCACAAGCAACGTTCAACTCGCCAATATAGAAATAGCACATGTACATTTTCACTCTCCCTTGATTACTAGCTCTCTTGCTGCTGCTGCTTAAGTTCTCGCTAAAAAGAAAACGGGAAGGAACAGAAGAACCACACGTATAGCCACGTATAGCCACTGAAAACGAACGATGCGGTGCTGGCGCTGCTTGAGGAGGACCACCTCCTCCTCCAACTGCCATCAGTTATTATGAGAAACATTTTTGGCCGGAGCCGGAGCAACGGACGCATTTGTTTATGTAATTAAAGACTTATCGAGACAAGAATTTCGTAAAAGCTCAATCAACGGAAGAAAGCAAACGCATGTGTATATACATATAACTAAATGACTTTGCAGGCGGAGCAAAAGGCAGAGACCGTATATAATAATATTTAGCGACTAATTGATGTATTATTTTAACAACAAACAAACAAGATTGCAACATTTTATGGCACTTACCTATATTTAAATGCATACAATTACATACTTAACTGTAAGTAGTGGATGTGAATTAAATAAAAGCAACTAAAAGAGGAAATCAAGCCGAGTTATAATGTTTTTTTTTTAATTATAGAAAATAACCAGTTCGAGTTTGAATCTAGCGCCAAGAGTGGTGTCATCGATTGCTGTTGAGACCGATAACAGCGGCCTTGCAATTGCTAGAGCTGGCAAAACATTACTCGCACACCGATTCCGTCTATCGATATTACCGTGAGTGGATAGACCAGCTCTAAAAGTTGCTATTTTGCAGATAAAAATTTACAAAATCATTGCGAGAGCCTTCGAAATCGTCGCCCATGAGCAAGCAGCTGTGAGGGGAATCCCAGTGCTCTGTCGTAACCGAGTCCCCGCGAGGAGGACATGCAAGCCGCTGCCAGGACATCGCCCCACCAGCAGTGATTCACGGCGTTGACATTGAAAAACAAATGCAATGCCAGCGCTCGGGGCGTGAGCAGACGGAAGGGGAGCAGGAAGGAGCAAGGATATAGCCACTGGGTCGATCGAAGCAGCCCCAGGCCCAGCCCCACTGACGGACTATCCGGAGCACCGGCCGCCAAGATGCCCTGCGAGAGCTGCGGTGTCGAGTTCACCGTCTTTCGTCGCAAGCGCGCTTGCTTCGACTGCAAGTGAGTAATAATGGCATTCGTCGATGTCGGGGATTCCGGGGAATGACATTCGATATGCCTGCCTGTCTTGCAGACGCTACTATTGTGCCAACTGCATCGTGGCCAGGCGCTGCCAGCGATGCTCCATCTTTGCCCAGCGCCCGCTGCTCAGGACGGATCTGCTGAAGCTCAAGCCGAAGGATCTGATATTCTATTTGCAGTCCAAGCACATCTCCACTGAGGGCTGTCTAGGTGAGTCATGACGCCGCCGGTCTTCAATTACATGCTGCTCGTTCTCCGATTACCCAGACGCTCAATTGCAGAGAAAGAGGAGCTGGTCGGCCTGGTGCTGGCTCATGTCGCCCAGATGGACACCGGACGCGGCTCGAACGCCTCCGCGAATAGCCCCGGCCGCGGGCAGGCCAACCCCATAGACAACCTCAAGCAGTCGTGCCAAAACTTCTTCACCAACCTGACCGACAACCTGAGCGACTCGTTCGCCGCGTTCGATTCCAAGGCCAGCGCCAAGCCGCCGGAGAGCGGCAGGCAGCCCGCGGAGGCGCCCTCACATATCTTCGAGCAGCCGCGGGTGTCCACGCGCGAGATTCCCACGTACGCCAGCTCCGTAAACGGGGAGCAGCGCAGCAGTGGCTCGGTCCACGTCCAGCCAGCGGGCAGCCAGAGCAGCAGCAGTCCCTCAACTTCCACGCCGGCATCAAGCAACAATAACGATGCCAACAACGGCTCGCCAAGCAGCCCCAGCAACAGCAACAGCCAGGCCCGCGGGTCCCAAGGGTCTACTCAGGCCCCTGCGCCCCATGACGACATCCGTGATAGCAAGTCCGAGGACTGCGAGTGTTCGGACGATGAGATTATGGCCACGTTCAGCGAGCGCGTATCGCTGTCGCTCCGAACCGACACCAGTGGTGGTCGGGTGAATGTCCCACCAGTGCCGAACCCTGACGCTGCTGCCCTGGAGGCGGCGGCCATGGATGGCCCGGGGGGCTCAGAAACTGCCAACAACAACACGAGTCCGGGTTGCTCCAAGCCGGGCTCGAGCAGTTCTAAGGCGGATGCCTCGTCGCAGTCAAGTTTCGAGGAGCTGGGCGCCATCGGCGGCATCTCCGACGAGAGTAAGGCCACCACGGACACCAACAGCAGCCACTTGGACCAGTGGCAGGTACTAGAGGTGAACAGGATCGACGCGGTGGAGGAGACGCCGACCACGAGTGCCGCCGAGGAGATTCTGGAGGTTACTCTCCGAAGCAGCAGATCGGCACCCGGGGGAGACGACAGTCAGGAAGGGTGCGAGAGCACCCACACCCTAAACATAGAGCAGCGTCCGGCCAACCCCACTCCAGCCCAGTCCCATCCCGCCGTGCCGCAGCGCACGAAGAAGGTTACCCGTCGCCGTTCCGATGGCTACTTGAATCGCCGCCACCACTCCAGTGATGAGGAGTCGCCGGTGGCACCCGGTGGACCTGGCCTAAGCCTGGGACTGTCCACGCTGAGCGAGCAGCCCGAGCCCGGCCTCCATGCGCACTCCCATCGCCACAGCTGCCAGCGGTGCGGAAAAAACAAAACAAACATCCGTCGGCATGTGGAGAAAATGCGGCGCCACCTGGAGAACTCGCAGATGTCCGAGGAGGACATCAAGCGCGAGCTTCAGGAGTTTCTCACGTACCTGGAGCAACGCACCAAGTCGGTAGAGGCCTCCGAGTCGGGCAGCCATGCCGTTTCGCCACTGAGCGTGGACGCTATCAGCGTGGCAGCCGGCGGAAGGTCGCCGCCGGACATGATGCCCATAACCCCAACCATTGAGTTCTCGCCCACGCAGGAGGATGACATTCGCTGGGACGACGAAGGCATCCATGTGTATGCGGCGCCCTCAGACTATGAGCCCGCCGCCTGCATTGATTCGCGCTTCGTAAACTTGGAAGACTTTGAGGATTTGTAAGTTCGGCGTGGCACCTTGTTTTGTGGTAGGAAAATCGAACAATCGAATGTTTCTCTTGATTTGCAGAAAAGACTTGGAGGCATTGACAGTGAAACAGTTGAAGGAGGTGCTCATGCTGCACCGCGTCGACTACAAGGGCTGTTGCGAGAAGCAGGAGCTGCTTGATCGCGTCAGCAGGCTGTGGAAAACCATGCGGGAGGCTCCAGGTGAGAGCGTGTGTGCCTTGTAATCTGATTTAATATTTAATGGTAATTTAATGGTTCCTCGTTCAGCTGTGGAGAAACTGGCCACGGATGAGCTGTGCAAGATCTGCATGGATGCGCCCATTGAGTGCGTGTTCCTCGAGTGCGGACACATGGCCACCTGCACGAGCTGTGGCAAGGTGCTCAACGAGTGTCCGATCTGTCGACAATATATCGTACGCGTCGTACGATTCTTTAGGGCTTAAAGTAATGCGGACAATGGTGTACAGAGGATACAGGAGAGATCCCCAGATTCGCGGGGCTACCAACGTATTAGTTTCCTTAATCGACGCGCGATTAACTATATTAAAATAATATGTAATCATAATTTGTATGTTTTGGTTCTACTAAGTAACGTATGTAGTATGTTGCCAGTATATATACGCAGATACAGATACCGCTTTTAAAGTGTATTTATCTATTTCCGAAATGTGAAATACTTTGCTATTTATTTTGTTTGTTCTTGTTGTTTGTATAAATGAAACGAGAGGTTATCTCTAGATAAACTAACATTCCTATAAGCCGCTAAAAGAAGATTTAAATCCTGTTATCAACAGTTGTGAAAACGAAAGAAAAAAACTCCTCTAGATGCGAGCATTTAAACAATAAATATTTTCAAATATCCGGTCTTCTTTAAGAGTCGATGGGAAGTCGAGGAATTGCGGATTTCCCCCCATAAATAACGGAGGTGATTGAGGTGCGCTGTGCGTAGGTTCATAAAAGTATTATCAAAAGTGACTGTTGTGCTCACGTGGTAATTTCCAATTGGTTCTTATTGTTTCTTGATTGTCTGTCTGTCTTTCTGTGTTTTTGTAATAGTTTGAACGGGTTTTTAAGGCTGTATTTGGCCTTGTTTATTTTTCGTAAATTTCCATTCAGTAATATTAAATTATAATCAAAAACGAAACCAAGCCAAAATCCCATTTAGTCCGAGGAATGACTTTATATAAAGTTTATAAGGTTTGAAGTAGTAGAACTTTATGTAAGGACTTCTCAGCATAACCAATAATAATTATTTATTATTTAATTTCTTAGGCTAATGCTAAGCAAAATAATTACTTTCCTGAGACATCTTTCCCTTGAACCATTGAGGTCTTTTACTAATCAGTAATTACGGAGTAATTGGCGGAGAAATCTCTCCATCCAGGTATGAAGGCTTTTATTCTAAATAAGAATAAGAAGAACTCTTTCCCTTTCTCCGAAAATTATCACTGTACGTAGTAGGTGTTTTCTAAATTCCTTGGGCTCTCCTGGCTCTTTAAGGCATCTAAGGTTATAAAACCAGTGGTTTAAGAATTTAAAATTCTTAATAATTCGCAGAATCCATTAGAAATTTCGGACCCATTCCATGCATTAATTTCAGACCCAACTCAAACTCAAATCTCTTTTTAAATACAACAGTCTTTAATCAGGTTAAACAGTAATCTAGGAGTAGTGACAAGAGCTGGGGGACAGCACACAATGACTAGAGACGGGGAAGAGAGAGAGACGAGAGGCGAGCACCATCGGATGCTCCAGTTCAAATTCTGTGCATGCGCAGATCCAGCGGCGACTCCACGTCCATCTTCACGTAGAAGTCGTCCTCGCTCTGGAGGTAGCTGTGCTGCCGTTCGCTCAGCCAGTAGCTGGGCGAGTACTCCGCATCCGGCTTGGGCTTCAGCGAGTAGTCGCTGGGCTCGTTATTGCCGTCGTCGTAGTAGCGGGCGGAGGCGGAGGAGCAGGTGGACTCTACGCTGCCGGCGGCGGCGGGCAGGCACATGAAGGCGGAGTCGCTGCTGGCTTCGAGGAGGCGGGGAACGGCGTGCGTGGGCAGCGTGAGGGGCTGGCTGGCGATCAGGTGGATGCTGTGCTTGAAGGTCTTCACGTGCTTCCGCAGCGACGAGGGATCCGTGTAGCGTTTCTGGCAACCGGCCACCTTGCACATGTACGGCTTCTCCATGGAGTGGGTGCGGGTGTGCTTGAAGCGATCCGAGGAGTTGGAGTACGCCTTCTGGCAGCCCTCGAAGCTGCACTTGTACGGCTTCTCGCCGGAGTGCGACCGGATGTGGATCTTGAGGTTCTCCGCCCGCGAGAAGGACTTCTCGCACAAGTGGCAGCGGTGCGGCTTCTCCTTGGTGTGGGTGCGGGTGTGGACGAGCATCTTGTAGCGGGCATTGAAGCCCCGCTCGCTGCGCTGGCATCCCCGCCAGCGGCAGTAGTAGAGTCCGTCGCTGATGGAGGCAATGGCATGCCGCTGGGTGACGTGCTGGGCAAGGGCCTCCAGTGTGTCAAAGACTCTGTAAAGATCAAAGAGAAGAATCGGGCGTAAGTACAGCTGTAACGGAGTATTCTCTATAAATGTTTTTAATGTTATTATTTTAATTATTGTTTATCTCGGCTATGAAATCGATTTTTGGCCTTATTTCTTTGATCTGAAGGTTGTATTATTATCGTTGAGTAAACAAACACAAAGGCTTTATCTCAAAGTTCAGTCCACAAGTTCAACCGTTTCCAGACGGCGGCTGCTGGATTTTTCTGTTGAATCTGGTAATCAGTTTTAATGGTCAACTGCCTGGTAACTGAGTACTATATGAATATATGAAGAACTGATCGGAATTATCTCATGTCAAAGATTAATAAAGACAGGCTTTAGGGGAAAGTGCATATGATGGTAAGTTCCGGGAAGATTTAAATCAAAGTTTTTAATGTAATTAAGTTCAATTTCAATAATGCTTATAAAAAGTAAATTTATGTACATTTAAGGTTGATAAGCATTCAAGAGAAACCCCTATAAAGAAATATTTCTCTCTTGATGATGACATTTTCCCTGGCCTAAATAATCCCTATAAAGACTCCGATTCTTACCTATCGCACTCGATCCAGTTGCACACGAAATCGTGGCTGGTGCCACACTCGCTGCTGCTGCTGCTGCTGCAGGACTTGCTGTCGTCGTGGAACTCCACGGGGCTGCTGGGGCACATCTCGTCCTGCTGGCCCTGGGCCTTCATGATGACGGACTCCGTACGATAGTGGTGGTGACGGTGGGCGGCGGGCGAGAGGTGGGCTTGGCCGGAGCCGTATCCGGTGACTGGACGCGGCGGCGTAATGGGCGGAGTTGGGAACCTGATGTGCTGCATCTGCTGCTGGTGCTGCGGCTGGTGGTGGTCCGCCAGCCAAGTGCCCGGGTCCGGTGAGTACGGAGCTATGTACGGCGGAGTGTTGTACGGCGTGTAGTAGCCGGCGGGCGGCTCGTATATCGGGCCTCTGGCCGGGCCGCTGTTGAAGATTGACTTTTGTACTACGATATCCATGGTGGGAGCAGGTTTTCACAAGAAGATTGGGAGACTGGTGCTCTCGCTAAGGCGCTCTGCGATCGAATGAGCCGCCCGCCTGCTGGCGTTCGTGTAATATGCGAAACCCGGCCGCTGATAAGGGGCAGCCAGACGGACCTGGTAGTAGCCTCTTATCAGCCCCGAAGGCTGCAGACGGGCCAGGGGAGCACGGTGCTGGCCGTCGGAACCAAAACACAAGAGAGTCAAGCAGAGAAGAGCGGAGAGGAGCGGAGCGGAGCAGGTGCGTGCGAGCGGACGCGGTGGAAAAAATCCAGACTGGGGCAAATGTGGATCTGGGGCAAAAGCACACACTACGTGAGTGTAACTTCGTTCTGGGTGTGGGCGGAGGAGGAGGAGACGGGCAGGAGGAGCCGGGTGGCGGTCTGGGTGCGCTTATCAACGCACAAGTGGAAAACCAGCAAGCCAGCCAGCCAATCCTGCATGTGTGCGCCCGATGATCGCTCTTTGGGGGGCAAGCGTTATCGCCGCAGTGCCGTCTGCCTGACTTGCACTTCGTACCGCCAAGCGAATTCCCCGCCAGCACAGTTCCACCTCCGAACAGGGCTGCCCGCCCGACACCACCCCATCCCCCCTCGAACCTTGCTCTGACTCTGGCCCAGGTACGTCAACTTCGCCACCAGCTGTGCACTCGGAAAAAGGCAATGGGTACGTTGTTTTGAGGCGACAACATTGTGGGCTCTCGGAAGTGGGGGTGAAGTCCAGAAAATCTAGAAAAGTCACTCTATAGATTCTAGAATAAACAACCCTCAGCAAGATCACAAAGCCGCATTATCAATGGTCATTGGTACTTGGTGCTTTAATCGTAAATATGATTCAGAATAAATCTGGGAAATGAGCAAATTATGCAAAACAATAATAATTTAGATGTATGAAGTAATGCCTTTTATTAAACAGGGAAAACAGAATTACCAAATAAATATGGAAAGTTGAGACGAAAAATAAAGTAAGCTAGATAAGGAGCTAACTTCCGGAAGAAGTTAAAATCATTTTAATAATAATAACGCTTCATAATTCCTTATATTAAATAGGTAAAACAGAATTACCAATTAAGTGTGTAAAATTGAGATGCAAAATAAGGTAAATTAGAAAGGAAACTAACTTCCGGAAGCAGAAGTTTGAATATTTATAAATCGTTATTTTGCTCTCAGTTCAAAAAGAATTCAGATTCAGTACTAGAACCACCCACAGGTACCCACAGAAGACCATTAAGGCATGTCTTCGACGCACAGAACTGCGTTTTTGGGTATATCTAAACACACGTTTGAACATATGCATACATCATATAATTTATATATTTATACAGCCCCTAGTGGGAGAATTTCATTCTTGGGTTTGGCCAGCGCTTTCACCTCAGTGTGTGGGCGCGCTGCTCCTGCGTCTGGAGCGCTTAGATAACACGGTTATCTCCAGTCACAGACGACGACGACGACGTCGACGACGCCACATGCCGCTGCCGCTGTTCCATATCTTGTGCCGAAAGTTCTGCGCCATGACGTGAATGGCACGGCGACGGGAGGCGGGAGTTCTGGTTCTGTGCTCCGCCAGCTCTGCTGGGTGCTGCGGCGGTGCGGCCGCTATCGACTACAGCAGTGGCTATCAGCGCTATCAGGCGGCGCTGTCTGGGCCCGTGATTCACACACTGGCGGAGCAACCTTCGCTCCACCTTCGTGTGTGTGCCCACCCCCGGATCGGACGTAATCCGGACACCCTGCACGGGCCACCGAGTGGGGTCTGGCGGGGGCTTACGTAAAGACAACATGACATCAGGGACATTGATAAGCCCTTGCCCTGTATCAGCGTTGTAACAGGTGGACTCATTGCCATTACCAGTGATCCGGACTGAGCACTCACTTCCAGTCCCACTTCCAATTCCCATTCCCAGTCCCTCCCCGATTCCCCCTCAGCGGAACGCAACAGATTTGGAATCATGATTTATAAATAGATAGGGAATCAGACCACAGAGCGCGCCATCATCATAATAAGCCGCCGGAGCGAAGTACAGTCGCGCGTGGCGAGGTCAGTTCAGCGGAATCTTCCAGAGCGCGGCCTTGGACGCAGATGAAGACAGCCGATGGCGATGATGAAGGACCCCGGCCTAACCTAATTTTAATGTTTGCCAAGCGCTTGCCTCGCTCGTTAAATAACCGAAATTCAACGGGAGGAAAAAAATCCGGATTTTCTGGCACCGCCAGTGTGAACTTTGTATGGCGCGCGAGCGTGCGCATCGATAAGGCCGGATTGTCTCTCTCCCAGCCACCCAGCCACCCCAGATCCCCCTCAGATCCAGCGACCCGACTCCGTGTTCCGTCCCCCCCTCGGACATTCCCAGAGTCCAGCGGCAGAAGCTCGCCGGAGTCCGTCCGGACTGATAAGGCCTTCATAGTAAGAGGAACCGCGAACACACATTGGCGAATATTCCTGTTGGGGATCACAGAGGAGGAGAAGCGTGTGCGCTTATTAATTTTCCGTGGTCCGAATCTCGGCGTAAATAAAAACAAATGCGAAGCACCCAACTGGGCGACAGACATTCGAGCGATCCGGATCGAACCGGATGGCAGGCAGCCGGGCGGGATGATATTTCAATATTTCTATCAAATTAACAACACTCGACCGATAACCGGCGGGGTCTGGATGGCTGGCAAAGGTGGCCCGGTCTGGTGGTGGCCGATGGTGATAAGCCCTGGCTGTAGCGGATTGCCTCTGGCCTGAGATCTCGCAACCACGCCGTGGGCGTGCGCTCGCTTCGGGTTGCTTTTTTATCACCAGAATGCAGAGATGCAGTGATGCAGTGATGCTGCGATGGAGCGGCAGAGAAGGGTCCAGTCCAAGTCCAGCCAACGTTATCGGGGTGCGGTGGAACCCACTGGGAGCTGATACGGGAGCTGACTGACTCTGAGTGTGCTCGCCGCGGAAGGCTAATTGCTTTGTTGCCGCCAAGCGACAGACATCCAAAGTCCATCATGCCCAGCCCCGGGCCCGCCAGTCATCACTCCCTGGGACACGGTCACACCGGGCATGCATCTGCGGCATGGAGCTGCCCCGCCATCATTTGCACCATCCCCATTGATGGTTTATTACAGAGGGCTCCTCGATTTTCGGGCGACTCGGAACTATTATTTATAAGCCGCTTATCGCCAGACAGAGTTCTGATATGGCCAAAAAGGAAAAAACATTCCAGACATTCGTGGGAGCCCACACACATCAGTCCCCGGAGCCCAGACCTTCCGGCTGGGGCTCTATTTATACACCCGTTCAATGGGTGCTGCTATTTAGGAGCATATCGCTCCTATTGCCTCAGTTACCACCACTCCTGGCCCGCTGATACGCCGCCTCTGACAATATCTCGTCTAGACTGGGCATTATGAGGCGCACAGCACAATTTGTTTGCTGTTTGTTTCGTTTCCCAATTTGTGGATTTTTGTTGTTCTTTCTGGTTTAGCGGAAAAGTTTTCAATGGTACGTAAGTGTATTGAAGAAGCCGCTGGGGGCTTTTTTCCATGTGATATACGACTGACATTCTTGGCGGGGGTAATTCAGACTTCAGGCTAATCGCGCGACTTACATTAACGATAGACTGTCGGAGCAGTAAGTCTGAGAATGTCAATAGAAAGGCGAGATCGCAGGTAATTCTAGTACTTAGTCTCGATATCAGAACGGTTCTAGAGGAGAGCGAACCAGAAATTGGATATCACAATCATTGGATTTTGTGGCAGTCACGCAGGAAGTGACTTTACTTTTTCTTTTGCATGATTGATACACTATTTTTGAGTGATGCAGCGTTTAAGCAAAAACATAAGAGGCTTAAATCTGATATTGTTATAATCCAAGGCAACCGATCCCAGAAGAATTTCTGGAATTTCAGAGTTTTTTGATTGTGATAATATATGAAAAATAAAGAAAATGAATTGGAAGCTAACTTTGGTAAGCCGAAATCATAATAGCCAAAAATAGTAGTAAGCCAAAATAGTATAAATATTAGTTAGGAAAGGCTTTGGTTTTTAATAGGTTAACAAACCAGAAAATTAATTTCAATAATTAGGGTTTTTATGCATTTTTTAGATTTTAAATTCTGATAAATTGAGTTACATTTCTTTCTATTTTTTGTTAATATTTTATTTGCTGTACTAAGATTTTAATGACATTGACATTGATTTTTGGCAATCTCTCGCATTTGACTTTCATATACCACCAAGTAACATAAAATCTTGTACTATATTTATTTATAATATGTATGGTATGTGGTAAGTTGGGCAAATCAGGATTAATATTTAGAAAAAAAGGGTTTTTAATATTGCACACGGGTATATCGACTTGGCTTTGGATGCTGATCAAGAATAAATATGATTTATAAGGTCGGAAATGGTCCACAGTGTTTCAAACTCTAAAACTCTTAAAGCATTTCAGAGCATAATAATCTGATTTTGAAATAATTCAACTTTAACAGCGATTTAGCTAGGCAATGATTTAAAAAAAAAAATACTCACAAGTCACCCTTGTACGAAGTACTGCAAAGATTTTCGATTACTTGGTACATGATTTCTTTAATATTTATGCCAATCATGGTCAAACCCGATTAATGCTCTTGGTAATTACTTGGTAACCATGGGGTCCCAGAAACGTATTACCTTTTTGGCGCAGAAATATAATTTGGAACAGTATATAAAAAAATATTTAATGAGAGGAAAACAAATAATACGCGTAAAGCTCGTAAATGTAATTCGATTTCTTGTAATTTCATGATCCGTTTCATTCTTGATAACGTTAAGGCTTAATGTATATTTTCTATATGTGCACAAATTCACTTTCAAAACACATTGTGCTTGCCTGCTGATCATCACGTAAACCGAAATAAATAATTTTTTGATTACAACCATAACACACAGCTTTGAGGCCCTCTTCTTAAAGTTCGATTATGCCTACCTATCACAACGAATTTAATAAAAGCCCACTAATGTACAAGATTTTTCAACTTAATATTGATAAACAGGTCATATAAATGTACCAAACTTAAAGCGAGCGAAGAATGGATAACCATTTGTAAACCTATTTGAATGTAAGTAATTAAGACACTACTTCTTGATAGTTAAACACAGAAAGTCAAACACAAGTGCGTCTTCCAATTCACTTTTAAGACACCTTCCCGTTGAACGTGATCTGCCACTCTTCGTCACATAAACCAACGCATGCCGTGGAAAAATCCCCCCGAGCCATTGGTGCAGCCTATTAACTGACCTTCACGAACGAGATGGAACCGTGGTCAGCATGCGGCCGGCATGCGATCACTCCCCCAGCGGCTGACCTCCTCCGCCTTACACGGTGGGCACTATCGCGAGTCGCGACACACAGAATTGATACGGCCAGCAGTCCAGCAGTCTGTAAACTTACTTAGGGCAATAAATTTATTGTACAAAAATCGGTTGTTCTGCGATACGTTTCAACTGCGCGCTCACTCGGCCGACGCATGCCGTCTGAGCGGTGATCGGAGATCGGCGGGCCCAGACAAGATCGGTGCTGCGTCCGTGGGGTCGCCGGCGATCCCCCGAAATAGACGCATCCCAGCGGCAGTGACCCCCACGCGGCGCCGTGTCATCGGTGGCGGCCCCTGTGTGTGCACGTGAACCAGAAATAAATGCAACTATACTACGGGGTAAATATGAAGTACGTACTCAGACGAAGTGCTCCAGATGGTCGTGCATGTAGGTGACTAGCGCTTTCTCGAACAGCGGTAGCAGCAGTCGGTCCATCTGGACGTTTATGCTCACATAGAACTGCCGCTGGTAGCGCTTGCTCAGCTTTTCGGCCAGGATGGACGAGTCGGTTTGGTTCCTATCGCCCATGATGGAGGCGGATATGGCCTTGCCCTTGGCGTCATAGCGGTCGGGCATGGCCATGGCCAGTTCGTCGAAGGTCTCCGCCTCCTGGCCGTTGACGAAGAGCAGGGTACTTCCCTGCATTTTGAGAACTCGCCCCGTGAACTGCACATGCCCCCCGTCCAAGTGGAAGCTGTGTGAGGTAAACAAGCCGGCTCCGTCGGCCTTGGGGTATTCTTTAACAGCTACACTCTCCATTGATGCAGTGAATCCAGATATAACAGGGGTTTTATAGAGTTTTGCAACTAAAAACAAAACGATGAAAGTGCAGATTTTGACTTGGGGCGGCTGGCAGTGTTGGAAAGTACACCATTAACCAGGGTTGCCAAAAAGCTGATAGCTAGCTATCGATAAGTCGCGCCAAAATATAAATTTCAAGTTAGCTGCGATGAAGAAATAAAACTCTTGAATTTTCGCCGTTCGCAGTGTTGGTTGCATTTATTTAAGGCTCTATATGATGTGGGCGAGATTTTTTGTATGTTTACGATTTGTTGAGTTAAAATACATATATACGATATTTTTTTTGTTCACAATTACAATCAGATTTTTGTTATTTCGCTCTCCCTCAGCACACGCATCGCATCGATTGGTGTTTTCGTTTGCTTTTTTCCATATATATTTACGTTGTCGCTTTGATATTTGACCTACTTAATTAAATACACAATCGGGAAATCGGGCGAGAGAGAGAGAGAGATAGAGAGTATATCAAATAAGGAGGCTGAGAGAATGGAAATCAAAAATTATTATTCGATTAGAAAATCAGTTCCGGTTGTTATATTTAGACAATAAAAAAAAAAAACGGTCGAGATGAAATTCACTAATTAATAGTTAGTTACGTTCGTATATGCTTGAAAATGTCAATGGTAATTTACTAATTTCGCTTGCGTTTATGCGTTCTTGTATGGGATTAAATATATTTTGTTTGCTGCGTCTCTCTATTGCGTTTTATTTATTGGTAATTGTTTTGTTAAACTTGTTTGAATATCAAATAATTTGGATTAATTGTTCTTTTTTTTTTTTTTTTTTTTTGTTTCTTCTACTATAATTTGACTAAGATTTGCAAATCGCGATTTCAAACTTTCATCCTGCTCGTTATCTTTTGTTTAAGGTTTTGCTTTGTTGTTAAATATTCTTATTTTTCATCATGTAATCATTATCGATTATCGATTTGTGAATAAATATATTGGAAGTGATAAACATAAAGCGCTGTCGTTATGCGGGCGGCAACTAATCCTCGTCGTCCTCAGACTCGGCTTCCTGCAGCCAAGTCAGCCAGGCGTTCACTTGGAACAGGGCGGATCCCTTGCCCGGATACTTGTCGGAAATCTCCTCCTTCCACAAAACGAAAGCCTCCTCCTCGATAATTTCAGATTCATACAGATATTTGAACCAACGGCACAGCATGCCTAACGAGGAAACAAAAACCAAAAGGTTAGTGGCTGGCAGAGATTAAAGATTGAAGAAGTGATCAACTTACCCTTGGGGAAATTCTCATTGTAGCAGAACGTCTGCAGGGCGTAGAGGGCCATCAGCTGGAGCTCGTTGTGGGCCAGGAAGGTCTGCAGCATCTGGCTGTAGGTCTCCAGCAGCTGCTGCTCCTTCTGGGTTACCGCCTTCTCCGGGTGCTCCTTGGGGTCCAGGTTGGGGGCCAGCGACGACTCCTTGGTCACGTACTTGACCACCACGGTCATGAGGGCTTGGATGAAGCCTGGGTCCTTGTAGTACTTGTTGTCCACATTCGCCTTGATCCACTTGTAAAAGTTCTGGGGATTGGGATCCGACTGCAACTGTTTTAGCATCTCGGCCTGAACCTTCAGCAGGGGATAGAGGAACGACAGCTGACGGTCCTCCAGAATGGCAGCTAGCCGCTCCTTGTTGCGGTCCGTCTCTGGCAGGCTGTTCATCAGATCCACCTTGCTCGCCCTGAACTTCTCCTCCAGTGCCTCCTTGCCGATGCTCTTGGACAGCTGCTGGAGCACGAGCAGGAACAGCGGATAGTGCTGTCCGTTGTCAGTGTAGTTGGCCACATCGTTTAGCTTCAGCAGAGCCGGCTCGCAGACGGTCTTGGCCAGCACGCTGGCCACGAGGGTCGTGATGCGTGGGTTCAGTGCCTCGCGCTCGTTCATTTTGTTGACCAACTGCTTGAAAACCTCGACCAAGACGTTGGGCTTGATGATGGACTGCTTGCGCAGGGCCTGCAGGAAGCGCACAACGCGATCCAAGTAGACATCGTTCACACGATCCAACACGTCCATCAGCAGGTTGATGCACACATCCTTCAGCGACTTCTCGGGCAGCTTCAGCTCAAGGAATCCGTTCACCAGCTCAGTGAAGCGATCTGGAGTGCCCGAAGGTTTGGCGGCATCATCCTTTGCTTCAGTCTCATCCGCTGGAGAAGCCTCGCCATCAGCATCAGCCGGCTTTGCCTCGTCCTCCTCCTCCACCTTCACCTCTTCATCGGCCTTTAAATCATCTGTTGTATCTTCCTCTTCGTAGTAGAACTTCTCCTTGAAATACTGGCTGGCCTTCTTGGACAGCTCCTCCTTGCTAGGGCCCTTGTCTTTCTTCTGCTGCTGCTGCTTGGCCGTGCCAGCGCCTCCGGCCGGGGTGCTGGGTCTCTCCAATGATCCACTCTTGCCCTGATCCCTGCCATCGTGCGAGGCCTTCCTGCCCGCCGGGCCATCAGTCGTCTGCTCGCCCAACTTCTCCGATGCCGAGCCAAAGTTCGGCGACGACGAGGTCGACTTGAGGCCCCTCTCCTGCTGCACTCCCAGCAGCGTCCGGTTGTCAGCGTACTCCGCAGACGGGGTTGACGATGGCCGAGTCGGGTTCATCAGATGGGAGGTGGGCGTGCCCAGCATCGGATAGTGAGAGTTGGACAGCTGACCCTGTTCCTTGCCCTGGTTACCGCCGCTGCCGCCTTGGTTGCTGCTGCTGCCGTTGGGCGGGGTCGAGATGGGCAGCGTGCCCGGGAACTTTTGATTCTGGGAGGCCGCTCGGAAGAGCAAGGAGTTGGCTGCCGGGCGCATTTGCAAGTTCTCCACCGCATCCTGGTTCGTGGTGATCAAGTTGCGCTTGAACCTCGGTGCCAACTCCTTGCTACCCAGCAGCTGATTACCCCCATATTGTCCGTCGTTGCGATCCCTGTCGCGATCATTGTTCCGCCGCGAATCGTCCCGATCGCGGTTGTTGGAGGAGCCTCCTCCTGGACCACCACCGCCGCCGCCGCCGCTGCCACCACCATTCTGGTTGTGCTTGTTGTAGCGATTGCCATAGTTGGCTCCACCGCCGCCGCCACCCTGATCGCGATCTCGGTTGTTGCGATCGCCGCGATTGTTATACTGGCGATTATCGCGATCCCGATCTCCTCGATTTGAGCTGGTGGCAAACCTGAGACGAAAATAAAGAGTATATTAGTTGGGAATGATCTTAATAATACTCTATATAAACTTCTTTATGGAGAGACTCATTCATAAAAAGATTCAATTTACAAATATTTAAATTAATATGTAAGAAAAATAATTATAAACAAGTGGGTCATGGGACACGGCAAGGTTACCCATTGGGCTGACCCAATTGAGTATAATTTACATATATTTCTTAGCTTACTAACCTACATAAAATGTAGGCCAAATCTTGGACAAAAATATATCCAAGCCAAGCCAAGCCAAAAACAAAATGTTATTACTCACGGTGAGACAATCGGAGAAGCTCCCGTGACACTCAGGCCGCTAAACATGTCATTGTAGCCGCCGGGCTGTATATTCAGATGGAATCGATTCATCCAGCTGTCCGAGTCGCGATCGTTGTTACGCATGTCCCGGTTACGATTGGGGAACGGGGTGCGAATGATCGAGTCGTCGTCCGAGCGTATTTGCTTTATGGGGACGGGGCCGTCAGTTGTGCCCAATTTGCGTGGCACCCAATGATTCAGGCGCAGCTCGATGACATCCTTCAGCATGAAGCGAATCCTTGGTGGATATTCAGAAGACTTTGACCGACGTTCAAGCGTCTCAAAGTACTGGTTCATCAGCTCTTTGCCCTGTTCTGAATCCAGATTCTTGCCGCAAGTCTTGAGCAGTTGAGCCAGGCATTCCATGTCCTCGCACATTTCCTGCGCACCGGCCGTACGCTTCTTCTTCTTGTCCAATAGCTCCATGATGCACTGATGCAGCACGGTCTTCGACAGCATGTCGAGCTTGTTGAGCTCGCCGATGAACTTGACGTTACCGAGCATCCGCTGCTTCGCCAAATGGCGGCGCTCCTCCTCGTCGGCTTCATTCTCGGGCGGCGGTCGGTTGTCGTTCTCGTCGCGCTTCAGTCGATTGTTGAACTTGTCGCGACAGACGGCGATCAGAAGGCGTAGAAAGGTGCAAGAGTTGTTTGGTTCCTTGTCGAATGACGGGGCTTCCTCGGACAGACGCTTGCAGAGCTGCGCGTACATAGACGAGTACTTTGGCTCGTCCAAGGCCTTGTCGAAAATCAGCAGAATCACGCCGTTCAGAATAACAATCGAGTTGAGGTCAAGCTTCAGTAGCTCATCGCTTAGCTCTTGGAACTTCTCGGGCGTTAGCTTGTTCAGAATACCCCTCACGCGCCGGAACACGGCGTCGTTCTTCTCGCTTTGGGTGAGTCCATGCTGCGGACGCAGCGATGGTGGTATCCAGCGTCCGGTTATCGGCGGCGGTGTGGTTGCCTTGCCCGCCTGGGATCGTTCCTGGTGCTGCTGGTGCTGCTGCTGTTGATGGTGTGACTGCTGCTGCTGCTGGTTATGGGAAGCTGATCCTCCTCCTGCTCCTGCTGATGTTGAGTTCAGAGAAATGTTCGAAGAATTGGAAGTGGAGCCAGAGTTCTGAACCGACGACGCATTGCCGTTGCGCTGGGTTGGCGTGCGACTGGGCGCTGCTCCACGATCGTAGTCCGACCTGCCGTAAGTGCGAGGTCCACCGCCCGATCCCGATCCCGCTCCTGATCCTCCTCCGCCTCCGTTTCGCTCAAGGCCGTTGTTGGTGTTGGTGTAGCGCTGGTGCGATGGCGAGTCCTCGTAGCTGTCGCGGTAATTGTTGCTATATCCGCCACTCACGCCTCCATCATTGCCGCCGCGCGAAGCCCCATACGAAGATGCTGTCTTTCCGCTGCTGATTGAGCTCGAAGCGTTTCCGTTGTAGCTAGACGAAGAGTTGGAATTGGAGTTAATATTACTGCTGTTGCCGTTCCCGTTGCCGCTGCCGTAACGTGGCTGCGGTCCGTTGCTCCCATTGCCGTTCTCGTAGTTGCGGGCGGAGCGATAATTGCTGCCGCCAGAGCTGCCGACTGAACCACCAGGTCCTCCAGAACCACCACCACCACCGCCAGCGGAGTTCGAGTTTATTGATCGATTGTAGCTGCCATCGGAGTTGGAGTGATAGTTGCTGCGACTACCACGATGCGCTCCGCCTTGCTGGTCCTGCTGGTATCTACCGGAGGAGCCGCCGTTGTAGCTGTCGGTGCTGCCGCTGTTGATGCCTTGACCCAAAATGTCACTATTCTTTGGATAGTAACGCGACGACGACGAGTCACCCTGGTAAGATCGTCGAGGTCTTGGGCTCACCTCACTATCGTGTTGGCGAATTTTGGCGGAATTCTTGCTATAGCCAGTGGAAAAGTGTCCGGTCGGTCCACCAGAAGATCGGCTGCCGTTCCTGCCGCCCTGATGCTGATGCTCGCTGCCGCTCAAGGTCGGTGGTGTTCCGTTGTTGCCGCCGCCGCCGCTCTTAAACCCAGAGCCGTTGGAGCCCTTGCGATAGTTGCCGCTGCCGCCTCCCTGATTCGATGCCGAGGGCGAGGAGCCCTTGTCGATCTTAACCAAATTCTTGAGGTTATTGAACGTATCGGTCGCTGTGGTGATCGGCAAGAGATTGGGACTGGTGTTTAGCAGGGTTTTGCCGACCGAGGGTGTCGGTGGGGTTTGGCCACCGCAGCTGACGCCGATAACGCCGCCGCCTCCGCCACCACCGCGATTGGTTGGCTGCTCGTAATTGCGCTCGATCTCGCTGGGATTGGCCGTTATTACCAGTCGTAAATCGCTGCCGCCGCCAATGCTCGCCGTATCACCGGTGCTGGTGCCTCCCTCAATGGTGATCGCTTTACCGCCCCGGAACTGATCTATGATGACGCCGGCCTGATGCCCGTTGGTGATGTCCCAACGTTGCGGACTGTCGTCGTAAGAGTGCAAAAGGGGAGCGGCGTCGTACGTTGATAGAGGAATGGTGATTGCTTTTCTGGATCGACTCGGGGGCGAAAAGGTAGCGTGCTCCTGCTTGCACGTGGGTGGGTCTCCTCCCGTTCTTTGTGTCTCCTCTGTTATCCCCGTTTCCTTGGGGATGGGTCTGGGTATTGGGGATCTGTTCCTCTTGTTTCTTACTAGTCCTGGACAGATCCTCGGACGGATACACAAGTTTTAACACACACACGCGGACGCACACAGAGACAAGGAAGGGGTTGCTTAGATGGTTCGATGCTTTGTAGAGTTGCTGCTGCTTCTGCTGCCTCTTCTCAGCAAGTGGAGTGGAGTGGAGTTGCGTGGAGTCCTGCGTAACACCTGGGATTGGTCTCTCCGTTTCGTTACGTCACGTCACACTCGGGTATCGGTATTGCCTTGCGTATATGGGAATCCTGGATGGCGGAGGGGAAAACAAGAGACGGATGAGTGGTGAATTAAAAAGGCGGTCAAGGAAATAGGTAAGACTAAAATATACAGATTACACGAGCAAAAATATAGGATCAGACGAAACTAACTGTAGTACATACAATTGTGACAAGAATATACACGTAAACTGATCGTCGCTCCCGTTTGAATACGAGTGCATGCATGTAAGCTACCGTAATTTAAAAACCTCTCGATCGGATGTTACATGTGTGTGTGTGTATGAGTGCCTGCTTTTGTTTACAATCAATTTCAACTGCTGCGTCGGAACAATAACAACAACAGCGGCAGCCAATGCAAACTGGAAATGTGCATTTAATGGAAATAACCTCGCTGAGCGCCTTCAAGTTTATTTCTTAGTCCCCATCCTACTCCCTGCTCTCCCACCAATTGAAACGAGCACTGCCGCATTCCCACTGAAACGTGTCAGTGTGTGTGTGTGTGTGTGTGGCATTGCCAGGCTGGACACAAGTGCTGAGAAGATTGTAATTATTCACAGCACACAGGTTTAGTCAATGCTAACTAACCGACTGAAAACTTTTGCGCCCAACTAAGCTTAGTTGTTAGTTACTTTCGCTCGACTGACTCATGTGCCTTGCTTTGCCTGCCAGCCAGCCAGCAGCTCTTCTTTGTTCCCACTTTCTTTGTTTGGCGCGCGCTTCCCATACTGGATACTGGAAAGAACGCAGAGAGAGCGAGCGGGATGGCCGAATTGCTAGAAGCTGGATCTGTCTGTGTGCCAGTGTCCTTTCTTTGTGTTGGGGTTTATGGCCTCAGCTTTGGGGCTCTCGCTCTTGCTTTTCTGCGCCATCGAATTAAAGTCTCTTGACCCCGGGAAACAAACATCAACAGCGGCAGTGGGGATATCTAGTATATGCTGATTAGCGTGCTGAGTCACTGCTGAACTTATTTTGCTGCCTAAATTGATTGGGGATAGACGTCGTCGGTAGTCTCTTTCTCCGCAGCTGTGTGTAAGGTGCTTGTGCCTATGTATGTATTGCGGGAACAACCCTGCACTGTCTTTGTCTCCAAGCCCCTTCTCTGTGTGTGCACGGGTACATACATACATACATATTTTCGATTCTCCTTTTAATGCCTTCCCCTCTGTTCCCTGTCCTAAACTAAACTAAACACCCCAATGCGAAAAAACCCACCCCGTTGCAACGAGGCGTCGACCCCGACCCGAGGAAACACTCCCGCCACCTCCCGCTGCCGTCCCGTCCCAGTTGTGGATGATTTTGACCTCAATTCGAGCGCTCGGCTTGTGTACAAGTGTTTGCTGGGGCCGTGCGTCTGCATATTTAACTGGCCAAGTGGCACACCCACATCGCCAAGTCTTTTTAGGTTGTTTCAAGGGGATATTGCTTAAAAACAATCGATCTATGGAAACGCACTCGGTCTCTTCTGGTACACAAAACACTAGCGCTCACATATGTACATATGTATGTATACGGGAGAGATCGGAGAGCAAGACACACGCCAAAAAGTGAGGCTGTAAGTAAAATAGGGAAAACTCAAGCCGAGGGGTAGGTGTCTTCCCCGAGGGGAGAGAAAGAAAGAGCGAGACAGATAACTAACGGCCACAACGTCAACAGCATTTCAGATTTTCCGAAGTGCCGCCGCCATTTTGTTGCATGAATGTGTGTACCTACACTTACACAGGCCCGCACACACCCATGCAAGCAAAACTTTCTTTGTGTGCCTTTTGAAGTGATTCATTTGATTTAACTTCTTGTTTGCTATACTTTTCGACTGTTTAATCATCACTTTTTCCAGTTATGATGCAGACTTCGGGTTTTCCGCACGTTTATTGATCACATCTCGACTTTTTCGCCGTCAGAGAAACGAGGACGTGCACAGACACTGCCACACGCACACGGATACACATACACAAATCTAATCGGTTTTCTCTCGCATCGTGGAAAATTTTGAGGCTATAACCCACTTGTACCTGAATAGGCCTTGACTTCTTACTCGCTTCGCTGTGATAATCAGAGCGACCAGGCTATTTTTCTGTATAATTTTACTAACCTTTACTTGAGTAATTTCGTATGGCAAGTCCGCAAGGTTCCACGAAATTAGTGATTAGAGGTGCAGGAAACATCGATGGAAGCATCGATGAAAACATCGATGGAAACATCGATACATCGATATTTTTACAATTTTCCAAAACATCGATGTATATTAACTATCGATGGTTTGGCGCCAACATTTTTCAAAAAAGAATAACTAAAAGACTATAAGGGTTTGTAATTTGTCACAATTTTCATATAACATTAACACTTTATACCAAAAATTCATCAACGATGTTTTCAAAATATTAAATCCGCATCGAAAAACAACATCGGTAAACTTTACCCAAAAAAATATACAAAAATAATGGTAATAAAATACTGCCTATGTTTTCGTTTTTTAAGTTCCAATTGTTTTTTTTTTTCAAAGCGAATGTAGCGTAATTAAATTATTTAAATTAAATAATCAGTGAAGAACCACGTAAAAGTTCTTACGTAAAGAAAATGGTTTGTGTCCATATAGAGCCAGTGTGACTGCACCATCACTTATGAGATGATTTTATGCTTCCTGGCAGCTGGCCACATTAAAGTGGTCAAGAAGTGGTTGTCCGCCAAATTTGAATTTAGAGAAAAACATCTTTAATATAATCACTTTATATAACTGGATTTATTGATTTGGTTTCCTTTTTCACTATTTATTTATTACTTATCTAAAACTTAATCAGCATAAGAACTCATTTCAAATTTATATTATTACCGAAATTATCTGAATAAAAAAATGTAAACCAATTTCAATATATAAAAAGGCGATTTAAATTTTTCTTTAGTGGTATAACTAAAGACCAATATAACATCAGATAGTAATTCCATACGATTGGTCAAGAGCAGTCTCTAGATATAATTATTGTATCCTTTCGGTAATATATATATAAATATATCAATTTAATGCAATTTGATATTAACCTTTTTATTTCCACAACTAGTTTTGAACATAAAATAAAATTAAAATGAATTTCTAGAGCATTAACATCCTTCTCCAATTTATATTAATTAGCTTGTGGGCTTCCCCTCGCTTTACATAGATAGTAAATATTGTTAATTGCAATTACTGATCATTAGCTGGCGACAGATATGGCTTACATATCCCGACCATCAGCTACCGTTTATGGCCCTCTGCTTGGCCAGGACAACATAATAGCCCGTGCCGCAGGCCGCACTATCGCAGTTCGTCCTGATGAATGTATTTCCCTCGCACTATCAACGCAGTCATCATCTAGCGCAACCCTTTCCCCATTCCCCAATCCCAGTCCCATCCCTTCCAGCCATCGCTTCCCACACACACTCACACGCAGGACGGCAGACCGAAAAGAAGAACAATTTAATTAGTGATGACATGTTGCCATTTAATTTTCTTGTAAAAAGTGTAATTAAAAATGTTTGGCTCGCAGCTGGAGCCGCTGGAAGCGGTGTCAAGCGGCGGCAGGGATAAGGCATTAAGGCATAAAGGTAAAGGATAAAGGTAAGGCCGAGCCGGAACGATCATATATCGGTAGGTCGGCGATAAATCATATTGTGCGACTGCCTCCGGCGCATATTAGGCCCTTCTAAACGATGAGATAATCTATGGTCGCAGCGACAACAAAATGCTGCCACCGGCAATAAATTTGGAAAATACAAAACATTCTGACAATTTTCCCTAGTCCTGGCCAAGAGTGAGTGTCGAGTGTGGTGTGTGTGTGTGTGTGTGCACACACACATCGGGGACAAAGGCCACAGGACACAGCAGTCACGTCAACACTTTCAACTCTTTCGGCCTGCCTCTGGCTTCGCCCTTCGTCGTATCCTTTCGGCAATAAAAATTCCGTTTGCTATTTATCTTGATTGTCCCCAAGTCGCCATCGCTGAGGCCGTATAGCCATGGCTATATAGTCCCTAGTCGGGGTTTATGTATGCAGGACCTAGTCCGAAGTCCGGACACTTCAATGTTGGTAGCCGTTGGCGTTGCCGTTGCCGTCGCGGTGCCTGGACATTTTTTGCTTAATGAAATGTACATAAAACTAAATGAAATTAAGTTTGTGGCGTGCCCCGTGCCAAGTCCAAGTCCGCAGCCGCATCCGCGTCAGCGTCCGTTCCCATTTTCTAAGTCCTGGCTGCGTGTTTATTACCGCGTCGGGCATAAAATGCAAAACGCGTTTTCCCCCAGCTCAGCTTTCGGGGGGTCACAAAATGGCCGACGCTGTCAGCGAACCCTTTTTCCTGGAACTCGCCCGCGTCCCTTAAAGCCACTCGCACTCCTGACTCAGAGCGGGGGTCGCTGGAAAAGCTCATAAAGTCGAAATTAAATAATTTGTCTTCTTAATTTTCAAATAAATTCTTCATCATACGAATAAAGGGAAAAGCCCGAGCAGGGAAAGCAATTGTCAGGCGGGCGCTGAGGGGCACAACTCGCGCGGCCAAGGGCATGAAAGTGAACTCAGTCAGCCAACCAGAAGCGTGGCGAAAGCCCAACCAGCATCAGCAGGGCAACCCCTCGAACTCGAGCTCGAGCTCGAGCCACCCACAAGGATAAACACTCGAGATGTTGCCGGGACTGCCTGCCTGCTTCGCTCTGCTCCCGGTTTTATTAAATTCGACCTACACCATCCTCCATGAATATCCTTCTGCGCCCTCGCGACAGTTTTCGTATTGTATTTTTTAATATGTTCCGTCTGTCGCTCCGTCCCTTCGTCCGTCGCCCGGCACAAATAATCGTGTACACCATTAATCCTTATTTCACGGCATTGTCCTCCCCCCGCATCGTCCGCCCGCCAGCATCCCCTCGTCGAGAGGACAAGGACAAGTGGCATGTAAGCGATTATCGCAGGGATATCGCAAGG
The DNA here is from genome assembly GCA_018903765.1 of Drosophila aff. chauvacae BK-2020. Lineage (NCBI taxonomy): Eukaryota > Metazoa > Arthropoda > Insecta > Diptera > Drosophilidae > Drosophila > Drosophila aff. chauvacae BK-2020. Next base: position 3,549,630 of record JAEIGO010000916.1, on the reverse strand, counting down.
GGAGAGGCGAGGAAAAACAATAAATGTAAAAATAAATAAAAGGGTGTCAATGACTTTTGATAATAGAAATGATTGTCCAAAAAATGCTCAAGCAATATTCAATGCAAAGGCTGCAGAGAGAGAAAAGTTGGACAAGTTTTTAATATGATTTTAGTTTAGCAAAATTTAGCTTTCAAGCGGGTAATGTAAGTATTTGCTGTTTAATGCTGAATAAAATTACTATCCTAATTATATTTTTATAAATTATATAAGTTTAAGTATCCTGTTATCGTTGGTAATCGACATAAATTGTTATTATTTGTTTATTAATTTGTATAGGTTCTAATATGTATTAACTGAACTAAGATTTATTATTGTAATTGTTGATGCCACAAAATATATTAAGCTTCTCTAAATGTGAAATCTTAGTAATTAAGCATCTAAATGTTTTTTAAGTTTTCAAATACTTTCTTTAGTATAGATTATTTCGATAGACATTAAATATATCCCAGATTTTAAATAAATTGTATCTGTGTTTGGATTTTCGGAGTCCTTTTATCAATTAAAAATTCAAGTGAAAAGTATAGTAAGAATAAAATTATTTCTTACAAATATCGTTAAATCGATATACATGTAATATACGCAGAATTCAAATTAATCTAATTCTTTGGGGCTTCTTCTTATTTCTGATTATTTAATAATTGAAATATAACCTAAAAAGCAACGGTTAATATCTCAGAACTTGCAACATCTATCATTGCTAGCCCAGCCAGGATTCTCGATTATTTCGATATTCATACGATTAATGAACCTGATTAATAAGAGCTCAGATTACATTTTATTCCAGGCCAAAGACAGAGACAAAGAAAAATGGAACTTTCCCCTCAATCGCTGTTTTGTGCGCTGCTTTCTGTCAGTGCTGATGAAATCTCGTTCCAAAAAACCAATAAAGTCCAAAGACAGCTTTCAGCTTTCGGCAATCACAAAACGATTTGGCATATACATACGCACAGCGCAGGCAGGGCGGAGTCCTCCCCCGAAACGCTGACTCTATATATCTCTCTCTTGTCCTTTTCAATAGTTTCAGCACGCTTTACGCTTGGCCTAATTGCCGGATCCGGATCTGGATGAAGCTGCCAGGATGAAGCTGGCGTGGCCCTGGCCCTGCCTCTGCCTCAGCCTCTGCCTCTACTCCGCTTCGTCCAGAATGTTTCCCCCGGCTGATATTCCGTTTTTCCGGCTGGAATGCTGGACTTTTCGACGTATACAAATTTCGGGTATGCGAGGGGTTGTGTGTGTGCCTGGCCTGGGCTGTGTGTTGTGTGTACAAAATGAAAAATGACAACGCTGGGTCGTCGTCCGTCGCAGTGAAGTGAAGACCGCACGCACTTCCCCGGCATCAGCTCCGCATCAGCTCCCTCCCCTCACCGGCCCGGCCTTGTGATCCTTTCACTGCATATATCCTTTTGATGGCGAGGGTGCGAAACGTTTGAATGCGAAATTAAATGATAAAAGATAGCAGTGACACACGCACAGCGCCCAGCGCCCACCGCCCGGCCTCCCCCTCGCATCACTTGCTGAAGGTCGAGCACCTGTTTTATTAAAAAGCAAATAAGCGAATTTCAGAGGAGGGGTTCGGGAAAAGGACCACCGCAGACAGCGCAGAGCATTGTTAATGGACGGATGATGATGATGATGACGACGGTGGTGGTGGTGGTGCCTGGCAAGTTCGAGATGAGCTCCGGCACCACCCTCCTCTTCGCATACACTCCGTGCCTGCGGACTGTCAAGTGGTTGGCGTAGCATAATAATTGTGCATATTTGGCTTTTTAATAAAATCTAATCGTCATGGCATCATCCGAGGGACTCCCGGACACCCGAACACCCGGACTCCCGTGAAGCCGGACCGGCAGGGGTGGCGATGAAAATTTAATTAAATTTAGCCAAAACAAACGCAACGGACAGCAAATGGGGCGCACGCACACAGCATCCGGGATTAGAGGCCTTCGATATGGTATTGATTGAGCACTGCAGATGTTCGGCCTGCTCGAGTGCGTTATGAAATATGCCAGCAATTGACCAATTATCTCTATTTATGGGTGGCAAATAGGGTTAAGTTTTTGCTTAATAAAAGGAAATCAGAGAGGAAACTGAGGAATGGGTTATGGTTATGGAAAAAGCGAAGATTCCCTTTAAAATGATATTAGCGTAGGGAACTTTTCTTAAGAGCTGAAAACCTAGTATTAAGGTTACCCTCAAAGCTCTCTTCTTAATTAAAAAATCATTCAAGTTTTTAATGACTTCAAAACATCATTACAACGATCTGGCTTATCTCCCTTTAGTCTTTTAAGTTTCCCGATCTTAATGCGAAAGAAAAGTATTTCTTCTCTTAAGCTCAACTTTAAATCCTTTTCTCTCTTTTATGTTTCAGAAGTTCGACTTTAAAACCAAATGGAATCCCAAATATGAGACAGTGACTTTTCCCTGAATTTATAGAAGTTATTATAAGAAAATATGTTGTCTTGGACCTGGGTACTTTCAAAGAGAAATTCCAAGAGGAAAGTTCAAAGGTAAAGCTTCAGGCCGACCTCCTTTTTTTAAAGAGTTAACTTAATTCTTAATTTAAACATTTTGAATGAATTATATTTGGGGTTATGCATTAGTTGTTGATTTTATATATTATTTTTTAAGCTAATTTCAATTTGTTTTAGGTTACAACTTTTACCTGATAAACTATCAGCTTTACCTATAGTTTAACTTTTAAATAAATAAATATATTCAACTTTATCAGGTTACAGAAATTATTTATTTATTATTGAAAGAAGTTTCGACACGATATGCCGACAAACATGAAGCCCTGCGAAATGAATTTCTGTTTTTCTTATCGCCCAAAGGGGGCCTGGCGAGGGAGCATGGAGCAGCCTGGACTCAACCTCACCGGATACTGGGGGAAACGTGATGATGCATTTAAGATTCTTCCGATTGGTCATTATTGTCTGGCATTTAATGCTGGCCTCGTCTTCGACGGACGGCTTTTTTGATTGATCTACTCATTGACGTGGCTGCGGCTCCATCCACTTGGCCTCCACTTCATCCTGCCACCACTCGGGGTCCTCCTGTTCCTCCTTCTCCTCCTGTTCCACCTTCTCCTCCTTGTTTTCCTCCTCGTGTCTCTCCTTGTGTTTCTGGAGGAAGACGACACAGATGGCGGCAGTCGATAAGCGTGGTGGGGATGCGGAGCAAAAAGTGCAATGGCGTTGACAAAATGATGATGGTGGGGCCCAAGGTTGCGCAAGTGCATTTTTCCGCCGCTTGGCAAGGATTGCCCACAATGGCAGCGTCTCGGGTTCAAAGGGGCAGCCACTGGAGAACGCCTTGATAGAGTTGTACTGCGAATAGATCGATTCCAGCGATTTTTATGATTATTGTCGGGGAAACTACATATTCGCAGGCTGGAGAAGGTATTAATATGTAAACCTAACTTAGTATTCAGTACTTAGCAATTGTTTAGGGCTTCAAAAAAACATTAAAATGTGTAGAAATCCTTCGAGCACAACTGCTAATAATTTATTTATAAATTTATATTTAATTAAAATAAATTATAATGCAATGTTTATAAAGAAATTTCACTAAAGAAGAAGAAGAAGAATTTTCTTTAATTGTCAATAATATTTCTATTAATGTCTTTATAGATTTATATTGACTAGTATTTATTGACTGTTTAAGTGTTTAAAAAACCATAATCCTTCTAAAAGTTACTGTAATTTATTATTAAGCAATAAACTTGAATAAGTCAAGGCTTAAAATTTTTTAAAATATAGAAATCATTTAACAAAAATTACTAATAGAATTAAATTCTTTGTTTTTAATATTTTCAACCGTTTGCACATTAAAAGCAATTAATTACTATTTATTATTTGTAGTTTACATTATTTAAGCAGTAAGTAATGCTTCGTTTATTATCATTCTGAAGCCATGTTTCCCATTATTATTGCTTATTTATAAAAAAGTCCTTTGTTGTTTCTTTTAATTTAAAAGCAATGAATTATATTTTTAGGAAGAATTTAAGAAGAAGTTTGGATACGGAATTATGTACATAAAAATCCTATCAATCATTTATAGAAAATTCGGCTTACATTTCTTGTCTGGTAAATTACCAATTTTTCTAATGAATATGGGAATTCCTTCTATCTCTCTCTTTCTGTTTCCTCCTTAGTTTCCATCTCTTTCTCCAAATAGACGAAACTGATCATCAAAAATGCGCAACTTCCAAAGCGTTTTGCAACTTGCCGCAGAGGCAGAAGCAACAACAGGCGGCAGCATCAGCATCTTGCAGTTGCATACCCCGGCGTACACAGGAGGCATTCCCAGTTGATGCACTGAAAGAAAGTGGGATTTATTTCGATTATTGAAGTGGTAATTCTCTGTGAAAAAATACAGCATATTAAATAATTGAATAAAATTGCGAATATTAATTGTTAAATATTAAAGAACAATAAGTACTTAAATAAGTAGTTTAAAGCTTTCCCTAAAAACGTTTTAATAAACGTTCTTAAAATGCATATTTTTTTGATTTGCTTATTGTTTTTATTTATTTATTAAACACTACCCTTAAAAATACTATACTTTGTTACACATTTTGCTCGATTTAATATATTTCTAAATGTAGATTCGATTTCAATCCTCACCGTGCACTTCGGCTGGAGAAAGAGGCAGGAGCGGGGTCGGGACAGGGTAAACGATTCTCAGGCCTGGGATCTGGGATCTGTGGATCGGAGATCGAACCGATCGTGCGTCATATGAATGCCTCGTGTTTTCCACTGTTGCTGCTGAGCTCCTGCTCCTGCTCCTCCTCCTCCGCGTCCTCCTCGACGATGTCAAGAAACAAATTTGGTGGCTACTCGTTCTGGTCGTCCCTTCGAACGTTCGATTCGGGAGCAGGATCTGGAAAAGTATGGATCGGAGGGACACAACTGCCGGCTAACAACTGCATTCGATGCAAGTGGAGGAGCCCCACGGCCGGGAGAGGGACAAAAACGACTTAAAAGCATTTTGCAGTCGAGCCGACGCAAGACTTCATCATCTTTGCCTTTGGTTTGCTTTTGCTGGGAAGCAAGGGGGGTTCCGGGAGTGGCAGGATATCGAGGAAGGGGGCCGGGACGGGGTCCACAGGGGGAGCAGCAATTTAATGCCAACCACCAACCACCAACCTACCGACCGATCGCAGTTCTCGTTTGGCCATTTTGCCGACGCAATAAGATAAGAAATTTCGCGATTTGCTTGGCAATTCGGAAAAACTAGAAAAGCAACAATTTGATTAGGAGCACAGCGAAGAAAATTGTATATAAAATATATATCTATATAATTAAAGGGTAATTAGAAGAGCTGTGCCTTGTTTTACAAAGGTTTTCGGAAAATGAACTTTGGGCTAATGCAACCACCTATGTATGAGCTTTTTGATGAGCTAAATAAGTAAATAAAAATAATTTGATCAATTTCTTGCTATACCTTAAATTACATATCAGTGTTTGGGAATATTGGATTTTTTTTATTTATAAAAGCAGCAGGAGAACGGCTCTCCAATGAGAACAAAAGGTGGGTCATAGAAGAACCCTAATAGGAATGATCCTACATAGTAGTTACAGTAATTATATTAACTTAAATTGCAACACGATCTCTATGTTTTAATTGGACACATTTTAAAAGTCGTATATTACTTGTACCATTTAATTCATTCATTACTAAATTTATTAAATTAGCTTATACATAATGAAACAATTTGCTGAATCAGTTAGTTAATGAGCTTAAATGTGCTTATAAATTTTATTTTTATTGGAAACTAATATAAAAATGTTTAAATGTAATTAATTAAATTTATAAAATAACTTTAGTACAATATTTGATGACAATATATTCTAATTTTCCACCGTGCATTCTTCTACTTGTTCCTGTTCTTCGGGGGAAAGCAAACCCACGGAATGGTCTTATCAGTGGCCCGAAGTCCGGACAGTCGTCGGCGGATCGTGTCCGATACCAGGTCTTAGGATTCTCGTCCTGCCGCTCGATCTCGTCCTCGTCCTCGTCTGCGTCTCCGTCCCAGCTCCAGAGATTGTCCATCGATGGCTTTGTCTTTGTGCCGCCGAGAAACTTCAGGGGGCTGGGGACGGGGAAACGGCATGGAGGAGCCCGGGAGTGGCTGCGGAGGAGCGGCAAAAACGCACCGAATATCGGGGCCAAAGCGGAGACTGCAAAACAGAAGCGCGCCCGGAATGTGAAAAGTTGGTTCCCATGACTCCATCTCCCTGGGACAAGGCGCTGTTCAAAGACACCGAAATCCATCGTCTCCATCTTCGCTCCATGTTGCCAGTTGCTCCCGCTCCCGCTCCTGCTCCTGCTCCTCTTCCTGGACTTGTCTCTTCCGTCTGCCTCGTTTTGTATTGTATTTGTAGCCGCAGTTTTAGTTGCCCCCGACCATGAAAAGCCCTCGTCTTACCGCTTAAAAATACCCCAATCCCTGCCACAACCTCAGGCCCAGTCCCGACTCCCACCGCTCTCTCACCTCGCGAGTTGTTCGCTGTTTATCAGCGATTTGGAAGCATTCAACACGCTGTTTGAACTAACATAAAAACATATTGAAACATTTGGCATTGCTGGCGATAAGGAGTGGAGCAGCCCAGGGGGGTGCTGGGTGGAATTACACGGAGAGAAAAGAGTGAAAGGTATGTATTAATAATCACTAGAACTTGGAATATGGCAGACATCATTCATATATGTAAAGCACGTCCGACTATCGATTCAGCAAATATCTTTGCCCGGTCTCTGTTTACATCGATAGTGCAAACGAGGGTCATCATTTGCATAGGTAGCAGTTCAATATTATCAATATATTGTCTTATTAACACTGATTTAAAGGTAAATCCTCATTAGACTATAAGCATTGACAACTCTGTTCAAAATGGTTTGAGATATATCAGGAAAAATGTCATTATAATATCGTTATCAAAATCATAATGTTATATATTTAAATCGATCGCTGTTTTAAAGACATAATTATAATTGTCAACATATTTTTAGCTTAGAAAAAATTGTCTAACAAGTCAACGCCTCTCATTGCTATCATAAACCCTAAAACTTACACGGAGAGATTTATAAATTGAAGAATGTAAGAAGAAAACATTTACCCAATTTGATAAATTAGTATTAATTTCTTTGGGGAGTATAAAATACTGTAAGGGAGAGTTTTTATCGTCACATCCAATTTTGATTCTCTCTGTGTAGGTTTTAAAGTCTTGTTTTCAGATGGATAGGTAAAAATGACAGGTAACTGTACAGAAACCCACATATGTAAACACTATAAAAATAAATATTAAAGAAAAACCTGGCTTAGAAGTAAGTCTACAATATATTTTATAGGAAATGGTGTCATAAGAACTCTGCTTAAAATTTTAACGGCTTGGAATGATGATACTTTGATGAATTCGAAAAAACACCTTACTTACAAGGCGAGGAAACTAAGGTTTAAGCCAAGATAAGATTTAGACATTCCAGATATATCGGGGTTACTACAAACATCACTAAGGTTTTTAAAAAATAACCCATTCTATCCTTAATTGATATCCCTCAGTTTGTACACAACTTCTGTATAGGTAGTCAATAAATATGGCTTTGAATATGAGTTCCCCCACTCTGTACCCAGATTTCCTCGCTGTGCATTCGCGCACCGCCCCAAGTAGGCACTTGAGGAGGCAGAAGTGGGTGGGATTTGGGGCTGGGGAAGGCCTATCTATGCCACGGCGGATAGCATACTTCTGAGCGCAGTCGCTCGCGTCTACCTCAAAGCAAATACTTCGAAAACATTTTCATTACTCCAATTTGTCGTCGTCATCTTGGCTGCTGCTTGGCGGGTGTCTGCGTCTGGCTCGTTGCCCGATTTGATTGTCCCATCCATTTCGCTATTCATAACTTTCCCAGGACCCAGGGGAAGGTGGAAAGCGCCGCCTCGCCGTGTTTATCCGGGTAATGAGCCCGAAATTACCCGCGGTTGCCATGACAGAAGCAGCTCTCCATGGTTTTCCGCGGCCTCTCGAACCGTTTGCCGCCGGCACCTTTTTGCCATTTTTTTATTATTTTTTTATGTGCATTTAATTTTCCCGCTTTGTTGCAATCGAAAGTTTGTCAAGCTCTTTGACCTTGCGGGAGACATGCAAAAAAAAAAGGAAAAAATATAGTGTCGAGCGGAATGCCGCAAATAGGGTTTATTGATGGTAAATTGATGTTGTTAGCACTCAGACACACACACACACGAGAGTTGGGCGTAAAAAAGGGCAACTATGTGGCGGAAACCAGGGAGCGGAGGGATCAAAGTAGGCCACGGCTTTTCCACCTGCAGCCAGCGATTTATTAGGTGCGATTATTCTTGCCATTCACAAAGCATATTCCGAGCATCTCGAACTACTGCAATTATTATTACAGATATATAAAAGGACTTATACATTTAAAGAAAGATGGGATTCAATTAACCTTAAAATCTTTAAATCCATTTTTGCCAAATTACATATGAATCTGAAGATAAATAATAAGTTTACCTAACGATTTTTATATAACGTTAGTAGCATAGTATCAATATTTCTAAATATAATAGTTCGCCTAGAACAACTTTCGATGCGAGTCAAAACTTGCATTGTTAAAAGAATTCATTGGTATTCAACCTCAAAATATTTAGAAAAATATGTTGTTAAGCAATATATATCGTTTATACCTTGCAAAATATTATAATTATAACAAAAGTTCAAATTTGTACATTTTAAACTAGATATGCTGGCTTGTAAGCCTAATACAAGCCATCGCAGAAATTGTTAAATGGCAAAACTTCAAAGAAGCCTTTCCTCTCTTGTCTTCATTATATTTTACCAGGACTCGTTAGGGCCAAATATATCACGGATTCGGATTTAGCGGTTTAAAATAACTTAAGTGAGTCTCATACTTATTTATTTTTCCCGAGTATTTTTTAGCGTTATAGTTATAGTGTCATAAATGTCATAAGACCAACAACAAAGACATGAAGCCCTGCTAGAGGAGATGATTACCAAAATGCTGGTATATTGTATACTAAATCTTGTGCGTTTTTTAATAGTCTCGACTTCCTTCTTCGATTCCTGTGGATACAATTACCTAACAAAGTCCTCGAGTCTTTAAGGAACTGAGTAATTTGAATAAGTTGTTGATTAACTTTTAATTTTTGTAACGCATTACGTTTTCATAAGAAACTAGCTCAGGTCGTCGAATGAATGCAGCTAAAAAATAAACAACAATTCCTGGGAATACTGTCAGAGTATTTCCGTTCGTGTGATGTTGCCAGCTATTCGTGTTCATTATCTTAACATGCCCAGGACTACTTGCATATTCGACACAAATGCCAAACGCGACCAGGCATCAATTTCAACAGCTGCTCCCGGGGATTCCCACTGCCTCGGTCTCCGGTCTCCGTTCAGTCCGCCCAACCTCCATTTCGACAAACGAGGCGAGTGCTGAAAAATGCAAATCAAGTTTCAAATATTTGAACAATAATATTTGTGGAATGCCACCCAAATTACTCACGCAGTCCGAAGCCGGGGCAGGAGCAGGAGCAGGCGCAGGAGCGGAGGCACAGGAGCCGGTGGAGATGGAGGGATGCATATTTAAAATGTCGCGTGCTGTTAACATTGAAATGCCAAAAATTAAGGGCAGTTGCAGGCGAGGGGATGATGAGGGAATAAATAAATGGAGGATAACCCCCAGACCCAAAGACATTCTAATTAATAGCGGCAGGCTAAATATGCCGAAAAGGAAGTGCGGCGAATTCAAACGGATGTGCTTGGCGGCATTAGAAGCGGTCTAACCAGATGCTGATCCGCCGCTCTCCACTCGGCGGTGGTGGTGGTCCTCCTCCTCCTCCTCCTCCACTTCCCCCTGCCCCACCATTCGAGGCTGTCAAATGGACGCATTATGCATATGGAATGAGCAGGATGCCCCTCCATTTGGACAGCTTATCGGCTACCGTCGCTTGAGTGCCTCCAGTGGCTCCGTCCCGGTCCAAGTCCCGCTGCCGATCCGAGCGTTCCAGGTGCCGGCTTACCTGATTTACCTGGCCACCGTGGGCGCCGCGCCGCAGCTATCGACGACACATTGACAGGACATAATCGGCACACTTGTAGCGGCTTATCTTAATTGCTACTGACCTGCGCAACGTTTCGAGTTCCCAGCTCTCCCAGGTTCCAGCTCTTCCAGCTCTCAGCTCCCATTTCCCAACGACCAGCTCCAGTTCCGATCCACGCGAAGGTTTCTCAGGTCCCGCGAGTTATTTTAAATGCGTTTTTCAAGTGCTTGTCGGCCAAAGAGCGTCCAGTATGCCATACACTAAGGGAAATTCACATATCGGGGATTCTTTGAATAGCATTTAAATGTAATGAATGTAATAACTAAGCTCTCAGACAAGTTAAATTAATGCAATGTTAAGCAATAGTGATGGAAAATGGTAGGTATAAGTGGTGAGGTTACTCTAGGAACGATGAAAAATAAATGATGCAATTAAAAATAACCAAAATGATGTATTTAAAGATTTAAATATTAAAAAATTACGAATTGGTATTTTAAAATGTGATTTTAAATTTTTAAACAAATTTGAATGCTAATTTAAATATTTTGGTATACAAAATTCGGCTGGGAATTGCAAATCAATAAGATCCTTTACAAGAAATTATATTTCTTAATTTAATATTTTAAATTCTTCACTTATAAAGGTTATCAAAATCGATTATAAAATTAATTTTAAAATAAATCTGATATTGGATATTTTAAAATGTTATTAGAGTTAATGTAGTTTTACCTAAACCAGATTTAAAATCATATCAAATTATACCGCAATCAAAGACTACTCATAAATAAATACCCATATAATTAATAACACTTACATATGTACATATGTATGTAGGTCAAAGAATAAAGATTCCTTTGGTTCCCTCGCATAAGTTTTATTATTTTTAAATTATTAAAATTTTGAAATCACTGGAATAAGTGACAAAAATATGCAATGAATAATGGACTTGTTTTCTTGTCCATTTTGATATTTTTAAGGACTAAAGATTTTATTTATGAAACAGCTTAATAAAATATAGCATTAACATTAACATATAGCATTAAAATATATAATTCCTTTTTAACAAATGTTAGTTGATCTCGAAAGTTCGTTCGTTTCTACATTTTGGAGGTACAATTTTTATATTTTTTGGAAAGGCTCAAATAAAAGGTATATTCATATACTATTCATAGCAATATAACAAATTTAATAAGAATATTATTAATATATAAATACAATTTTAGATTCAATTTTAAATATTATTAGATATTCTATAACAAAAGCATACAATTCTCAATTTCTTACATGCATAATTCGCAATACTTTTTGTCTTTCTGTGTACCTGCTCGTGTGTGTGTTTTATAATATTTAGCATATTTGTTTGTTTTCTGCACTCGATGGCTTTCCCGCTTCCATTTTCCTCACTTTTCTTGGCTTTCCTTGCCTTTTTGGTGGCCATTTATTTGCCAGCAGCAGCTGGGCGTTTGTGGTCATTGCTAATTAAAGATTATGCGCTGCGCGTGTCCCCAGTGCATTCCCCGGATCGATTCGGATGCGGATCGGATGGGATCAGATGGATTCCCGGGATGCGGACCAGTTGGGTGGGATTGCTCCGGCCACTGGATACCCGTATACATATATCGAGTGCCTCTGTAAAAGGCCGTGGATTGGCTTTTGTTTTATTCCGCAGAAGTGTAAATTGCGGCTCAATGTGCGAAATTATCATTACCATATCGGGTTGTCAAGAATTTTAACGGCCATCTGTGCGCGAGTGTGTGTGTGTGACAGGAGCAAGCTCATGTAAGTGCTCTCATCGAGTGGATTTACGCGGAATTGCTCTCCGCCCCCCTCGCCTATCTCTTCTCTTCTCGCTCTGATGGATGGAGCTGCCAGTCCAGTCCAGTACAGCGCCTGCCCTCCCGCTCTCGCACAGGTGGACACCCAATATGGCTATTGAGTTATTCACTTTGACATGCCGGCAGCGACAGTGGCATTCCACTCCATTGTGAGTTGAGCCGAAAACTGCAGCTGGAATGCGTATTAGCAATAACAGGGCGAATATTTCATGCACTTTTCGTTACTCTCTGCTATTTTTTTCGGCTCCCTGTTCCTGTTCCTGTTCCCGGTGCCCGGATGAATGTGTGTGTGTGTGTGCGGTTTTCTGGGTGTGCTTGTGTGCGGATGAAGAATTATGACAACATGGCATAGTTGGTGAAAGTATTTTGTATGCGGCAATTAGAGCGACCTGGCGGTTGCATGCCCCACCACAGTTACGTTGCGTTACCCCTTGACGTGCCTGGCTTTTAATTACGCCCCTTTTTCGGCTGTTCGGCACTACACACGCACGTTTTTGGCCAATTTCAGGCGGGGAGCTTAAGGTCAGCTGCGAGTCCTGCGGCACAAGCAAAAGCAAAAGTCCAACCCTTGGCAAGATGTCTGCCGCTGCCACTGTGCTGCTGCTGCTCGCTCGCACACCAACGCACAAACCGGTTTCGCACACTCACACAGCTGCACGGCGAGCCACGGAGACAGTGAGAGCAAGGGGTTCAACCTCTTTGCATGGGGCGGAGACTTGAGCCGCTGCTCTTGCTCTTATCAGATGGCAATAAGGCTGTGCGCCTCTCTTGCTCTCCACTCACTCTCGCGCTCTTTCTCTCTCTCTCTCGCCGCCGCCTGATATGTTGCACGGAATGAATTGTTTGCCTTGTGCGAAATATACATCACGCCACCAGGTCTGAAGTACACTACAGTTGTCTCGCTCCAGCGCAGGCTCTGGTATAAACGTGAGAGAGGGGAGTGAGTGAACGGGAGGACCGACTTCTTCCGACGCAGCATAAACTTTTGCCAAAATGTTGCAATTGTTTCTTGATGTGGGTGTGGGTGTGGGGGTGGGTGGCCGAATCCCCCATCTCGCTCTGGCCCTAGCAATCGATTCAGCGAAGTGAACTGCATTTGCGGCACTTGCACTTGAATGCATTTTAAAGCCCCAGGCCAGAGCATATTTTTCCACCAAATTTCAACAATTTCAACAATGCCCCGTCCATTTGCCGTTATGAACTGCATACAGACGTATCGCCGCTCTCCACATGCATACCTATGTATGTATGTATGTATGTGAGGATCGCACACATGCACAGCCGGATTGCACTGACATGCCGCTGTGTGCATTATTAACCAAATATTTTATATTCATCTCTCTGCTGCACACTCTCTCCGGCCTTCCTGCTTTTTTACCGCAATTTCATGCCGTTTGTCCGAGTGTGGCATGTGTGTGTGCGGCGCTGCGAATGTGTGTGGGCGGTGCACAGTGGATTCCCTTTTAATTAACTCAATTCCATGGCATTTTCTCCTCTACGCTTCGGGTTTCTTTTTTTATTTTGCACATATTTCATATCCTTTCCGACGCTGTGACGTGATGTGGTAATAAGTTGCATTCTTTCTGTGAATTTGCAATAATTGCCCGGCAAATGTTAATACAACAATGCTCACCGTCGATACGTATTGTCAGTAAAAATGAACCCCACGCTGGGTTTATTTTTAAATTGCTTATTTTCGGTCACTATCAAAGGGCAGTGCAGGGAGTATGTGGATATTTCGGTAAAGTATAATTAAATTTGTACGGAATTCCATATTTAATCGGAAATATGAACTGTCAAGTTCATTTACCACTCTGCAGGTACAGTAAACCCACGGAAATGTGCCAGAGCAAGGGCTAACGGTACAATTTTGTGAAGAAATTTTATTATTTATACCCAATAAATATGCTTTAAAAATATGAACTATCTATTGAAAATATAAGAAATATCAATACATTCTATTTGGGTATTATGTTAAAATAAATATTTAATGAACACGACATCTAACTGAACAGTTAATCTTAACTTAACGAAATTTAACGTTTAATACATACAGTTTATTAACAGCCGTTTAATTTAATATCCACACCAAATTAGTACTCAAAATCGGTATTTGCTTTAAAAATAAGAGCTTATCCTTGAAAATATATGAAATATCGGCACTACCTATTTGGGTACTTCTCAAAGAAACATTTATTGAACATTATTGTCATATATGTAAATCTTTTATATCGTATCTTAACTAAAATTAACCCGAATAATAATATATTTTTCAGAAACATTATGTAGTTTTAATTCCTCTTTAGGACAATAAAACAAACTATAATAAGTGATTTTTCTCTATTGGGTAATACACAATGAATATTACACTTAATATGATATTAATTGATATTGATTATTTAATATGCTCATCCGAAAAGCGTTTTATCAACAATTTGATAAAAAAATATTAATGTATGATTCTATACGATGGAATTATGATTCTTCTTACAGATTTTAACTAGTAAAATATAATATGTGTATAAAACTTGGTTTTCCGGTATTTACACATTAACGAAAGGCTTTTTCCGAGTGACGTAAGGCAATCATAAATTTTAATTTAAAGGTTTCTAAATAGTGTTAGTACCAAATATTAATTAATATGTGGGGATGAATGTTCCACTATTACAGAAGTTGTATAGTACAGTTTAATCCCAACATTACCTCATTTACCAATCTAATTTGCTCTCAAAATACTAGTCCAAAATGAAACCACAATCAGTTTCGGTTCGAGTGAAACCCCCTAATATAAAACTTAATTAGATATTGTATTAGGCTTCAAAGAGATCTCACTAAGTTTGCGTAGGTAAGTGAGTCTCCACCGCACTTAACGAACTCCTGGCCGGGAAGGACTTTCTGCTGGCAAATTAAATTTGATTGCGCGGAATATTCCTAATACAGTTTGCTCGTCCTCCGCCGACTCGGTTTTTCCCTTCTGAACTCCGAGTTTTCAAAGGGGCGCATGGGGCAGACGGGAAGAAGAGGCCTAAGCTAACCCGGAACCGGAGCATCCTTTGCCAGGTCAAACTAATAAACTTTCCTTGCTTTTTTCCTTGGTCTTCCTTGGGCCCGCAGAAACCTCATCTCGTCTGGGGCCTTTGTCTTCGGCGCTCCGTCTATGGATATAATTGCTGCTTAAAGGATCCTGTGGAGTGGAAGCGGCAGTGGAAAAGGATGTGGCGGGAGTGGCACCGAGTGCAAATGCAGCTACCGACTTCAAGTTGGGCATTTTTGTGAATTATTTTCCCATTATGAGCAGGTTAAGTTTATTGTGCGGCCATTGGCAGAGCCTTTACAACCCGGGCGACTTTCCCCATTTTCCTCAGACTGAGCTGACTTCTTTCTGGTGTTTTTAGGGGTGTAAAATCAACCCAACATCTCGGCAGGAGCCCGGGAAAATTCACTGCCACTCCCACACGCACAGCGGCAGCCAGCCTTTGTTTTGAGGTCCTTCGAAGAGCGAGGCTAAATTGAAAGGGACAAAACGGAGGGCGGGGTGTGGCAGCAAGGTGAAACGAAGGTAAACGGAGGAAAAGTATTTTAACGCGGTCTGAATTTCAAAAGTTTTCGCAAAGGTAAAAACGGCTCCGGGCGGAAAACGGAGCCGGGAGTCGGGGAATCACTTGAAATTCCCGACTGATTCCCTTTGAAGCCCCCGTTTGTTTGTATGCAAAATGTTGTCTTTCATAATTTCCACCCGTTCTGGGTTTTCTTTAACGTGTAAATTAGAAAATACCAGCGCAGGAAGACGCTCGAGATGTACACATTAATTAGAATATCAATGGAGCGCTGCCTTTGCGGGTTTCGGGATACAGGAAATGTCACCTAGTCGGTGGCTCCGAAGGACTCAAATGCCAGAGCAGACAAATAAATCACAGAGTAAACGCCACACAGCTCTGACGTGGCCGGACCAACCTACACAAGCGAATGGAAAGGCGGAAAATGGCAGTGGCAGTGGCGGGGGAAAGCAAAGGAAACGAAAGGAAGCCAACCAGATGCACATGCAACAACCGCAGGCACCCGAAATGAACCCAGAACACACTACCGAGCAGGGAGCCGGAGCAGGGAGACGGAGATGGGGCAGGAAAATGATGTATGGATTTTTTAACGCCGCTGATTGTCTGCGCAATCGCCGGATCCATGTGGCTCCACAGCCAGAGGCAGGGCCAGGGCCAGTGCCACATGAAGCCACATCGAACAGTAGCCGCAGCTGGATTTTCGGGAGGACGCACTGGGGATTCCAGCGCCGTAATCAGCGCCGCATGTGGGGAGCATTGGACGCCGGGACGGACCCAGCCGAGGACCCAACATGTGCTCGAAATGTGTTTATTCCACGTTAATTATAAAAATTGATTTCTGCCCTCATGCGAACTATCCAATATCTGCACAGCACACCCAATCATTTGATTTTGTGGGAAAATCAGTAAGCTCACTGTGCTTTAATTAAGTATCTAAGTCATTGTAATTTCATATTTATAATGCAATATTTATGGTTACTTTATCATTTCAATGACAATTTACAATTATTAACTGGGCTTACAAATAGTTGTTTGTTGATATTACCTTTTCAATATTTTAAATCAGTTCTTAAGTTATCCTAAAAATATATTATTAACTTAGGGTTAAAGAATATTTCAAAACATTTCTGATCAAATCAAGAACCTAATATTAAATTTAAATTCTTAATAGCCTATTCTTTCAGGCCCCAAGTCAAGTCGGCTTCGATTTTTATAAAGTCAAAGCCGCGACTTTGGCCAAAACCAACAAAAATAAAACAAATTCTGTAGAATAATGAATACTTCGATACTGACTTTAAAAGAGCTGGATTCTACCCTCACGATAAAAGTGACTGATTCTTAGGTATATCCTCCTGAAATTTATCTCAACGATAGGGATTACATAGTGCTTATAATTATCGATTAATGCTGCAAAGAACATAATTGTTTTGTAGTGCTCACCCACAGGTTTGCTTTAGTTATCGCAATCAATCGAAACAGTTGAAAAATCCGTTACCTCTACTTAAATTACTTATAAATAGAAAAAAGGAGATATGATATGAGGCTGGGTCCCCGTCAGATGGACAGCCAAATGGTCAAACCTTGGACTATCTTATAGCGTAATTTTCACAAGAAGTATAGAAACCCATTTTACGTTGGGTTAATTGCGCTTACAATATAACATTAATGTCTTTTGATAAGTTATCGCTAAATTCGGGGAGTATTTCAAACTCAACTTAGACCATTTCACATGTTTGTTATAGGATATGCTGCGATTGTATTTTTAATATTGTTTTATTACGGGTTTGAACGAAAAGTCGACCTTTGGCATTTTATTCAATAAATAATTATTTTTTAAGTGTCGGAACGACTAGAACTTGACTTGAACTTGTGAAGAATCTGTGACCGAAAATAAAAAGGAACAACTTTATTGAGCTTGAATTTATAAAATATATCTTATTACATTTAAAACTGAAAGAATACATTTATTTTTATTTATTATTTTACCAAGCAGCTTTTATGGAAATATGTTTGAAGTTTTAATCTGGTTTCTAGATGTATTTAGGACAAAATTGAAAATATAAATATTCGTCAAACACATCATATTCCATAGTATTTTTTGTAGATGCCCCTCCACTTAGGCTTCCCAGTGTGGAGACCCCATCCTAGCCAGCAATTAGCCGCCAATTCGGTTTGGTCAAATTTACGAGCTGCACTCGGGCTGGCGGCGTACGTGACGTAACGGCTCCTCCATCCACTCAGGCATCCAGCCATCCAGGGATCCACTCATCCATCCATCCTCCCCGTGTCAGAGGTGCCAGAGGCTGGCTGCCGGAGATCTTCTCCCCAAAGGCGCTGGGAAAATGTATTTATTTATATTTTGCGGCCAGTCACGCACATTCGCTGGTCATAAAGTGTCGTCGAGAGTTCTCCCCTCCTCCACCTGGTGGTTCAGAACCAAAAATATCCACGTGCCGCTCTTTTATTATTGTTTTCCCATCTTATTTATTATCCAACTTTGGCTCTTCGTCGCCTTTCGTTAACATAATTTAACCGAATACCGATTTGGAAAATTTGTAGATCCCTCCCTCGCGCCGATTCCTGTTTATCTGGGGTAAAATTAATTTCCATTTAATGTGGCAAACGGTCTTGTTGACACTTGGTCCCATAACCTGGGGGAGATCGGGATTCTTGTGTGGCTGAGAGGTCAGGTCGAACTGAGATATGACGGAGCTGTCCAAACAGAGTACCCTATTCGATTTCCAAGTTCTTTAAATATACTTACTATTTAAGATAAGAAATTGGTTCCATCTTATCCAAAGCAGTGAGTTTATTGACAGTCAGGCAACGAGTTTTTTTTGCCAAGTTTGTAACAAATAATGGTATATAAATATTTATTCATAAATTATAAATTAGAAGCATTCACGGCCACAAATAAAAATTTTTAAATATATTGAATTGCAGTTAGCTGTTTTGCTGTCAGTTGTTGTGTTGGAAAACACTATGAAAAGGAGTTGTCTTGATTGAGGAAAACTTTCCTTCAGCATCATGCTGTGTACAGTTTTTAGCCGGTATTTTAAAAACAAAGACACTTTTTATACCCTGGCAGGGTATTATAATTTTAGTCAGAAGTTTGCAACGCAGTGAAGGAGACATTTCCGACCCTATAAAGTATATATATTCTTGATCAGTATCACCAGCCGAGTCGATCTAGCCATGTCCGTCTGTCCGTCTGTCTGTCTGTCCGTCTGTCCGTCTGTCCGTCTGTCCGTTTCTACGCAAACTAGTCCCTCAGTTTTAAAGCTATCTGAATGAAACTTTGCACATATGCTTCTATATGCTCTCACTACTATATATGTCGGAACGGGCCGGATCGGACGACTATATCATATAGCTGCCATAGGAACGATAGGAAATTTTTGAGAAAAAAAATGTTTACTATGCCAATTTTCAATATAGTTTCCTATAATTTGATACATGGCCTTTTTGTATTATTCCAGAATTTCGGTTTTAATTTTATTCAAATCGGACCACTATATCATATAGCTGCCATATCAATTCATTTAATTTGTTCGCAACATATTTCGTTTGCAAACATTTTTTTCGCTAGCAACATTTTTTTCTAGCAACATTCTGAGAAAGCGGAAAGTCAGAACATTTTTCTTCTTCTTCTTCTACTTACTGCCAGGGTATTTAAACTTCGGCATGCCGAAGTTAGCTTCCTTTCTTGTTTAATATGCAATAAATAAGTAAACATTAAAACGACTTATTAATTCCGTGAATATCAAGTTACTTTTTAAGTAGAGAAAGAGATTGTCCATTTCAATATGGGCTCTCGTGAAATACATACAATTTTATGTAAACAGAATTATAACAATGTTGTTTAATATATCTGAATTTCGGCTTTAATTTCAAGTAAGTAGTAACAGTAGTAAGAAAGATGACCATGAGGTTGGGACAGTGTTGCACTTTAACCTTTATTTTTTACGCATTTCAGTGCACATAAAAAGAAAATTAAATATATGCAATATTTATGAAATTTCTAACTGTCTATACCAAAAGAGATTATATTTTATATATAAAAAGAACATTTTGAAAACTGTGTTGCTACTTATTACCTTGACTAGATTCCAGAGATTTAGGATTCTTTTTCAATTTTATTTTTGATACATTTAGAACTTCCCATATGAGTTTTATATAAAATATTTTACACTCCATCAGTAATTTTCCAAGTTTTGTATTAAAATTCTATTACCTTTTCAGATAGCACTTTAAGACCTTGAGTACTTGGAATACTATTTATTATCAACCATCAGCTAGCCACAAGATGCACTCTATTAGGTGAAACTTGGCCTTTGATCGCCTGCATGCTCCACTAAACTCAAGACTCATTAACACACAATGCGGCCATAAACAACAACAAGCTGGCCAGAATCGAAAGTTCGCAGAGGAAGGAAGTTGGGCCGCCAAAAACGGAACCATCTGTCCCAGGACTTGAGTGACAACCCGCGGCACAAAGGAAAAAAAAGGCGAAGGGGCCAACCTGGAAAGAAGAAAGAGCTGGAATTGAAAGAGTTGCGCAGGGAAGTTATTAAAAAGCGATAAACCCAGAGCAAAACGCATTTGGCGAATTGTTGAACACCTTGTGGAGCGGCAGCTCGTCTCCCTGTCTCCCCGGGAATTATGGAATTCTTATGCTAAAATAATGGACCCACAACCGGCCCCGGTTAGTGGATGGTTGGCTCATCGATCCATCAGTAATAAATTTGTTGCGTACAACCTGGAACAGAGCTGACTGGACAAAAACAGAGCATGAGCACGGGAGGAGGAGCAGGAGCATGTCGCACGTTTGTTTTATTTCTTTAATTCATGAGCAGGATCGCCGCGGACCGGAGGAGACCAACTGTTCACGGTGCGGCCCAGTCCGGTGAAGGTGCCTTCTGCCAACTGTGCGATAAGTCATTGAAAGTCAATAATATGTGGTCCAACTCCTCTTCCTACTTTCATTCAGTAATAGCAAAGAGAGCAGGCCGAGGAGAAGACGGGTTCATCCGGTTTCCTCCCGGTCACCAGGCCCGGTTCCCCCATTTCCAGGTTGCAGGAGTTTTTGGCGTCTTATTTATGACTTGTGCCACCACTTGGCTACTATCTGAGATTTGTGTTTTCATTAATTATGCAAGGAGGTCCCGCGATGCCTCCGAGGTCGGGCTCTCTTTTCTGAATGATAAATAGCCCGAGATTAATAAGGCGCCCGGCTAAATGGCGTGGAAAGCATTCAAAAGTCGACGATTATGAAATTTCGGGGGCTTATCTGATGCTGTCTGCTTGTGCCAGGGGCTAATCGGGAATGAAATCATTAAAATGAAACTAATTATGCATATCTTACCTTTGAGTTTATCCCTGTTCCACTTCTAAATCGAAATAAAACACAGACACAACGATCTCGCATTTGATTGTATTCAAATTCTTTTCTCTTTTATTTTATTTATCTTTTTTTGTGGGCTTTTCTGCTTGGCTTTTTTTCAATTTGATTCTCTCGTTATCCTAGTTTTTGTTGAAATTGCAAAAATCGAAGTTTTAAACAAAATAAATTCTAACTTTGTCGTTTGTTGTGGTTGTTGTGTTGCTCGAGTGTATTTTTCAAGGGTTTTGCGTTAACTATACAAGAAATGTGGATTATTAAACGTTACCAACGCTGATTACGAATATATATTTAGGTGTATATTTATATATATAGTGTATAGTGTATATATGCATTATTGTATGTGTCTAAATTGCTGATATGGGATGCTAAACTTACAAAAACAAATGACGCCAGAAAAAAAACGTGGTCTCGGATGCGCGATAAATCGTTTGTTAATGTTTACAAGTTGTGCGTTAAGCTTAAGAATTATTTATATATATATATATATTTATATTTATAAACGTTAAACATTATGGTAAAATTAAATTAAATTTCAAAATCCTTTGCGTTTGTTATTGTTTTGCTCACACAGAAAAACACAGACTGCAGTTTTTGCTTAAGAAGCGATTTCATTGGAGGCCGAGCGTCCCGGAAGTGGGATTCTCTCAAGTCCAGAGTTTATACATTTTGCCAGAGAGGTTACCCATATCCTCGCGATGCTTAAAACCAATACAGATCCTTTGACGACTCCTGCACCTGCGCCTCGAGGCCTGAAAGGGAAGGTAAGCCAATTATAAGGGGGATTTCTTTAATTACAAACATTTCCTATACCTAAACACTCTCTAAAAAGAATTAAAGAGTAGTACTTACCCGCCATTGTGGGATAACTGGAGTACTCCAGGGCGTGGGCCGTCTGCTGGTCGTGGTGCAGCCTGCAAGGACAAGGCAAAAACAAACCCCGGTTAGGTTGAGACCCAGTCTGGACAGTGTCCCTGGCGCATGACTCACCTGGTGCTGGCATGGCTCGCATACTGCTGGGGCAGCCGGAGCAGGCTCCCGTACTGGGCCATGTTGTGGTGGTAGGCGTGGGCGTGGGCTGCGTGCGCGTGCGCCGCATGGGCATAGGAACCATAGTGAGCCGCCGCGGCATGCGGCACCCACGGATCGGTGGCGTAACCGGTGTCCGTCGCCGAGCCATACAAGTCGCTAACCTGCAGATGATAACCGATCGGATTACAACTTATTTAAAGGAGGGAGCGGGAGTGGAAGCAGGAGCCAGGAGCGGAGGCTCCTTGAAGTCGTAATTGCCTCACGTATTGCAGGTAATCGCTGGCTACTGGCATTGTTATGGGTTATGGGACGGGACGGGACGGCCATGGACTCACCTGGGGATGTGTGGGCGCGGGTATGGGGTGCACGTAATTGCTGTTCCAGAACGACGGTGGGAAATTGCGACTCGACATCGGGCTGCTGCTCTCTGCAAGCACACAAAATGGGAGAATCGGGTTGTCAGCCAACATCGAATAATACCAGTACTCGGGGATTATTGTTTAATCGTGCTAAAATTCAGCAGGAATGGTAAGGACACTCGAACGTGGGAGAGTGCAAAAATCCCAAGTGGGTCTTTAGATAGTTGAGAACGATTTCAGAACTTTATTTAAACAATAGAGGCATAGAGAATGCGTAAAGTGTACTTTAATGTAATAGAATAGTTTTTAAAATTATATTTAAGACCAGAATTACGTGAGTAGTGTAAATACCAGGTAATACTGTATAAATACCACAGAATACCGCATAAATACCACATAATACTATAGAATACCATATAATAGTATACGAAATCCCTTAGGGCTTGACTTTATTTTAAATGTGTGCTTTTAGCTTATCAATTTTATTAATTTGACATGTCACAACACCAGGAATTAAATGAATTAATTATAAAAACATACATTAAAATATCAAAACTTCTTGACTTTACTTTAAATGTAGTGAACATTTTTGTGGCTTATCGATTTATTGGATTTTACCATCCAAATATGGTTTGGATACTAAGTATATATAATTATAATCATTTTGAAATTATAGTTTAGCAAAACTTTCATGCATTGTTCGTCAGATGTTAGTATTTTTCTTACAATTCTTTCTTAATTTTCCTAACCTTTAACAATTCTTTAAAGCCAAGTTACATTGACACTTTCACATTTAAGAATCCCCATTTCCTCACCTTTCACAAAGTAAATGTATTGTGAAAATGTCACATAAAACTGGTTTCTCGGTTAAATCAGGATTCTGATTCTGCAATGAATATTCTAGGAAAAATAACTCAAAAGAAGCAATTGCTCGAAGGAAGAAGTGTTAAGGCATCGCCGCCTCTAGGGGCAATTTCCATTCACTTGCCGCAATGATTAACTGGCAAACGAGCACTCGAGCAGCTCCGAGATGCTCGCGCGGATTGGGCCAGGGATTCTCCATGGGCTCCGTCTCCGACTCCGGCTCGGTGGCGGCGCCATGGCCTGTTGCAAATAACTGAGCGGAATGTTTTCGGTTGTCGTTCGTGCTCGTTGTCGCGCTGTTGTTCGGGATCATCACTTGTATTAAATGGTTGTAAATCTACGCGCTTATGAAATCGCGCGACGCCAGAGCAGGAGCCGCAGGAAGACATCTCCATTATGTGTAATGGAGCTCCCTGAGGAGGAGAAGCCGCTGCTGCTGGTGCCTGTTCCCCCAAAACCAAAAATAGCAACTGCAATTGAGCGGCGGAAGATACCAAAAACTTGCATAGGCTTGCATTTGCGTTGACAACATTCCAAACTCAATTCGAGGGAAAAATATACAACAACTGGTGGCTGAAGCCGGAGGATGTGGCCGAGGATGTGCCTCTGCCTTCGCCTTCGCCTGGGGATGTGGATGTGTAATGTTTGTGCTTGGCTGCCGTCGCGATTCGACAACTTTGGCCGGCACGTTGGCGAGTGTGCCATGCATGCTGATGACTCTGAGACGACTCTGACTCCGCGGCTGCTGCTGCGGATGATAATGACGAGGAGAGGCTGGCTGGATGCTGGGTATTGGAGCTACCGAGATGCCATGCCGCGTGCTTCGACTCCTTTTTTATTTGTCGCAGCAGCAGCAGCAGCAGCCAGCAGAAGTCATCATCCGTTGCCATTGCCATTCACTCACTCGCTCAGCTGAGGCCCAGGAATTCCCATTAATGTGCAAACAAGCGGACTGCCAAAGATATTTTCCTCTTCAGTCGGCGGCTCCTTCTCGCATTTAGCATTTCACTTTCAGGCTTTCCTCCAGCTTCAAAAGCGAAAGCCGCAGCCGCAGCAGCCGGAGTTTACCTGTCCTCTCACCTTTCACCTTGTGCCCTAATGAAGCGACCCGCTCTCGTTGCGATTTATGACCCCCGATAAGGTTCGATCGCCGGCGTTGAAAAATGAGGACTCTATCTACACTGGAAAGTACTGTTGAGTTGAATTTTTTAGATCTTATTAAACGAATTTTTTTAAATTTTCTTTATTAAACAAAAGGCTCACTTTGCCTGCAATGTGCAGCAAATGGGGTTCTCGGGAAACCGATGTTTTGGGAACTTTTAGTGAAGCGAGAATTCCTTTTTCAAGCTCTATTGTCCAGTGTGACTTCATTTATTCAATATTACAAAAGATCCTGCCAAGAAGTAACATCCCCACACATTTCTTGATATTTTTTCCTTGTGCACCTTGTACATATCTGCATCTGCGGTTGCTTTCCTACCAAAAGGTACCTGAAATATCTGCTCCTATATCTACTTCGGTTTCTGTTTCCGATTCTCCTGGCTGCCTGGCTGCCCGGCTGCCTGCAGCGGGTGCCAAGGAATTTTAAATCGAATTCTTCGGGCATCTAATTAAATGCTCTTCGCAACGGAACAGAACAGGGCAGCACAGGCTGGGCTGCCGCTGATGAATCGCGTATTTGTCTCCGATCGAGGAACCTAACGCAAAAACAGAGAGGGAAAGTGCAAGCGTGCCGTGGCTATCGCTATCGCTTCATCATCATCATCATCGGCCCCCTTTGGGTCTTGTTTTTATTTTTTGTTTTTTATATTTTGTATTTTTTGCATTTTGCCTGTGTGTGGAGCAGTTAATTGAAATGCATTTTAAAATCGTAATGAGGAATCTATGCGGCATTCGGCATTGCCACCGTCAGACAACAACTGCCGAGGCAACAACATCAGCTTCGACCGCATCGCATTCCGGCGACATTTCATAGCACATTCCAACTAGCGATATATATACATATATCTGGGCATATATAGCACATATAGAAGGCACAGAGCGCATTGCAAAACGAGAAAAAAAATTATTTATATATATAAATGCTGAATAGTTTTAAGCGCACAAATGCAAATGTGTGTGCGAGTGTGCTGCTCTCTCAAATAGACAAATGACCAAAATGAACTTTAAATACCATTAAAAAGCCATAAAAAAGAACAGGGAAAAACGACGGGCAGCAGAAGTAAACAATTTTAAATACAACAAATCTCGTTGCTTTTGTTTGGTTCGTATTTTAAGGGACAGATTCTAAAATCGGCAATGTGTGCCACTGTGCAGTGGCGATTGTAGAGTCCTCAAATGCCAAGAGCAACCTATTCTAGATTGGAATTTTCCACACAAAGATTAGAGTTTGCAATAGTGCGATGAAAATTTATTCAAAGTTATGTATAATTGCAATAATAAACAAGGTATTTTAATGCATATTTAAGTCAGAATGGCTTGACTTATTTATACTGTATTAATACAGAGATTAAGCTTTGGATTTAATAATATTTTTATGGTTATCACAGCTTATTACTTTTTGAAAAGTGAATTCTTTGCCAAATACTATCTAATTATGAATATTTTAAGGAAATTTTATACGTTAAGAGGAGTAAGGTTAAAAATATACATTTGAGCTATATTTAAATGCAAAAAAAAAATACAACTGAAAATGTATTTCTAAGCTAAGTTCTGAGGAGTTTGGATATTGTTGAAATATATTTATAGGATAATTCAAGGTAAAGAAAGAAAGCTCAATTCAATGTAATGCAGTTATAGTCTTCAAGATTAATATATAAACTCTTAAATCTTTACTTTACTGGCCCAGATTTGTATACTAAAACCTTTAAAAACTTCAAAAATGTAATATCCAGATTTTCCAGTCGCAAATCCTCTCTTCCAATCCAGTTTTCTCTACAAAACCTCGTTATATTTGCTGGGTATTAATTGTCATTCTCCAGGAAACGGATTTTTTGATTTAAATTTCGGCAAGCCAATCAACGTAAATTCGCAGTTAAAAACAGTCGGCTGTGGTGGAAATTTCCAATTATCGCATAACGAATCGGGGAAACTGGGGAATTGGGAATTGAATGGAAACTGCACAAAAGTAGTGGTGGTGGTGGCATTTTCCTCATCAAAGCAGACGCGACGCGGGAATTTCGGGGGGCAAATTCGAGGCAAACGAGGCAGCCACAGAAACTCAATAAAATCCCAGGTTTAACTGCAATTTGGCGGTGTGGCAAAAAAGGAAATACAGTCGCCCACAAAGAGCTCCAATAAGAGAGAGGGGGAGGAGTTGGGAGTCGAAACACGTTCGGAAAATTAGCATTACGAGGCTGGAACTACCGACACCTGCCCGGCATGCAAATGCGAAGGAACTGAAACAGGTAATTGATTGATTGAGCTATAGCTTGGGGAAATTAACAGGGAAAGAGCCTCCCTAACACACAGAGATGATCATAATGAAAGGATGCCACTTGACAAGGCTGTATTCGGTGCAGTATACAAATAAATACATAAAACAAAAACCAAATGACACGCAAAAAGGCAACACACACACATGATGGTGTGTATTTTTATAAAACGAGTGTATATAGTGGATATAGCTGCAGCTGATAGGCGACGGACAGGCAAAACAGACAGGCATGAACAAACGAAACGTTTATCTTCATTAAAGGAGGTAATTAATTTTGAAATCGAAAGAACAAGCGAGTGGCAAGTGGCAACTTGATTTATTTGTTTTATTCTGCAGCCCCGTCGTCTGTCGTCCCGTTTTGGTGTTCACATTCACAGACATTTCACAAAAACTTGGCGAGGGGATAAAGTGGCATCTTAAAGTGATTCCACATATAGTATATCTCTGTGCATTTGCTTGCCAATGGGTGGAACTGAAATTTAAATACTTTAAATAGTTGTGCGCAGGGAAAGATGGATTGAAAGGAATATTTGATGGGGAATATATAATTTGCAGAGCAGTTTTAATGCATTTAAAATGGGGAAAACGAAAGCTTAACAAATACTTTTGAATATGGCATCTTTAAAAGGGTTTATCTTTCTATCTAACCCACTTTTTCTTTCATTATTAGCCTGTAGGCAATCTAGGGGTCTTAAGTTTAGCTTTTGTGGTAAAAACTTGCAAGTTTTCAAGGCCTCTTAACCTCTCCTTAACTTTACATATATTAACCAACATAAACTTCCATAAATATATATTTATACACAAGGTCATCAATCAAGTTTTGAGCTGCACAAAAAAAAATGTTGCTGCAAACCGTGAAAAACCCCAACACTTGGAGGGAAACTTTTCGCCGGATTAGATCCATCCCGTGCCATGGCCATAGTTCCTTTCCCACATAGTCACACATTCCTGAAGGCATAATTTGCCTGCTGTAAATTTCCCGAGAACATTTTAATAACTTTGCTGGAACTGCCGGCGTATTTTTCACCTAATTATGCCCCCATTTCGGGGCAGGGGCGAGCGGAGCACCGCCGCAAATCGGGGCAAACACGCAAACTGACAGCCGGGACAAGTACATGACACGAGCGGGTCTTTGATCACACAACGCGGCGGAGCCGCAAATGACTGGAAATGGGGCCTGATTATCCTCCAGTTCTGACACAGGAAAAAAATGCACTTCAGAGCGAGGAAATTCAAGATAAAGATGATTGTAATCAATCAAAAACTAGCTAATGTTTTACTATTTAGGAGCTCAAATGCATTAGGTTATAAAGATGATATCTATTATTACGAATCTGCTGATAAGTAAACCAATGATAACACTCAGGGTGCAGCTTAAAATTTTGATATACTCTAAGCAAAAACAATGATATAATTATATTTTAAAAGAGTTTTACAGTATTATAATTTATACCAGAAAGTAAGCGAAAGAAAAACAAATATTGGTTCGCCTTCATATATTCTAGGCGGCTCCAAAAATCACTTTGGCTTTTAAACCCCTTTAAATAATTGTCTAAATTAGGCAATGCAATTTTTTTCTTCTTTTCTTAACATGTTATATTTTGTAGCCTAATTTCCGACACTTTTTTAGGGTTTTTGAAAACCCAAGAGATAATTTCTCCAAACATAACGCCATATAGAATTTTAAAAGGTTTCTAATTCTATTTGTACTTTTCTTTAGCATTGGTAATTTATAGATTTTAGAATACATTTCTGCAATATTTATTCTTTCAAAGGATTAATCAAGAAATCATCAAAGCATCATAAATATGTGCAAATATTTTGAAAAGGTTCTTAACATTTCTGTTTGCCAAGAGCTGAGCAGGTGAATTAAGAGCATTCACAGAACGAAATGCGCAAAAAATGTTAATTCGCAATTCAGGAAAAATATTTAAAGATACTAAAAATTCTCCGTTGATCATACGTGATTGATTTATGAGGCAACCGAAAGCAATACCATTTCTTTGATTCAAAAATATAATATTAAATGCTTTAGTACTTGTTTTAAATTTTGTAGATGGAAAATAGCATTTCTAAAAAATGTCGTTTGCATTTTATTGTTTTCATTTTAATAAACAGCAAAAATTCCCCTTTATTCTGTTTTTATTTTATGGATGTGTGTTTTTTAATGTACTTTGAAAAATGTTTCCCCGCAACATGAGGTGTTTTTTATTAGCTTTTCAACGTCTTGTCAAATTGTTTAAAGCTTTCAGACATTTCTAATTTTAATAGAGTCAACAACACATATTTAAGAATTATCTTTAATCTTTTTGAGATACCCAAAAATATTTATTTCAGTCAGCAAATATTTATAGTTAGGCCATTCAACTCGTTTGCCGCTGTTTTCTATAATGGATTATATTTTTAAATTTGCTGAACGGAAAATGTTTTTATGTTAAGTCTTAAGACAATTGTTAAAAATAAAGAAATAATGAGATTTAATTAAAGGCTTACCCACTTCAAAATAGTTTAAAAAAATATAAAAGTACTCCTTAATCTGCCACCTACCTTTAGTATCCTTGTTGTTGTAGTTGAGGGCGCGGGAAAAGTGCTCGTCCACCTGGCTGGCCGTGTCACCTGAGTAATTGGAGAACACAACGCAGGTGGCGGATAGATACTGAGCTTGTCCCTGACTGCTGCCTCCTGCGCCGCCGCCGCCGCCACTGCCCATCGGTGGCTCCAGGCTGGGCTGATCCTTGGGAATGGCCCCGGTTCCTCCTCCTCCCGCGCCGCTACCTCCACCGCCTCCTCCGCCACCACCGCCCACCGATCCCGTTCCGCCCGCCGAGGAGGGACCGCCCGCCGCTCCGCCGCCCACATGCAGCGGATGGCTATGGGAGTGGGCGTGGCGCGGGGAATCCGGACCGGAGGAGCAGGATGATTCATTGTGATGCTGATGCTGTTGGGAGCCCACCAGGCGTGCTGGAAAATCCGCGAGAGAGAGAGCGGAGAAGTGGAAAAACTATTAAATAAGCGAACGGAGAGGGAGAGAGCGACCGGGCCTGCCTATATAAAATATGATATAATTTATTGAATGCTAACTGGTTTGGAATGCCCGTGCGCCCCGCCAGCAATTTCAAGAATTTGCAAATTAATTAGCTACGAATGTGCGACGGCCATCTGCCTCTTTCACTCTGAATGAATTTCATCGGGCTGCCAAAATACAAAAATATAAAAAGGAAACTAAAAAGAGGAAAACTGTTGCGCAAACATTGACATTGACAGCAAAAATGGAGTAGAGAGCACGCACATGAAACGCCACAAAGCTGAATATTTCTGTCTAATGTATAACATTAATGCTTTCGTTTAAAAAATAATTAATTATTTGAGAGTATCTACAAATTTACTCAACTTAAACTTATGATTTGAGGTATAAAAGTCACTTGCTGTGGCAGTTTCTAGACTTGTCATTAAGTGAATCATTAAATTAGTTCCCCATAATTCATTAATCATCTCTTAAATAAATCGTGACTTTGATTACTAATAGATTCCATATAAATTGGATTTATTATGTTTCTCAATAAAACTCAAAACTATAAAACTATGAGAAATGGTTACTTTTGTATTCAAAATTAATAATCAGAGATTATACCAAATAAATGAGTCAATGGTTCTATAAACCATTTTTAGTGTGTTGAAAAATATTAGGGACATATAATTGCAGTTGAATCAAGACTTATTGTGCCTTTTGCCAAGAAAACTGGATTTTGCTTGACCTTTACTTCACTTTTGTATGGCTTTTGCATGACTTTTTTATGGTCTTATCATGGTTTTTGCATGACTTTGACATCATTTCATCATGACTACTTTAACTTTTCAATAACTTTTGCATCACTTTTGTAGATTTTATTTGCATGACTTTAGCATGATTTTTCCATGGCTTTTGCAGCACTTTTCAATGACGTTTGTATGACTCTTTTACCACTTTTACATGTCTTTTCCATTAAGATTGCATCACTTTTGCATGACTTTATGCATGACTCTTGCATGACGTTTACATCACATTTCAATGACATCTATATGACTTTTGCATGACTTTATGCATGACTCATGTAAGACTTTTACATCACATTTCAATGACTTTTGTACCAATTTTACATTACCTTTTCATTAATTTTGCATCACTTTCACATGAATTTTCATGACTTTAGCATGACTTTTCCATGACTTTTGTATCACTTTTCTATGACGTTTGCATGACTCTTTGGTGCCACTCTTACATGACTTTTGCATCACTTTTGCATGACTATAGAATGACTGTTGCATAACTTTCTTTCTTTCTAAGCTCTTTCTGATTATGATTTCGCCACTTAAACTATTCTCTAAACTATTAACTTCAAGTAAAATAAAAGTGAATCTATAAGATCCCTAAACTATTAACTTTTTCTAGTAAAATAAAAATGAATCTATAAGATCCCCTATAAGATCCTCCCATTCTGACCCCGTAAGCTCCACTTACCTTCAGCTTCGCTGCGCGGCACGATGAGATCCTCTTCTTTGGTTTGGTGCGTATGCGGGTGCGTGTGTGTGTGCGAGTGCGGGTGCGTGTGCGCGAGGGAGTGGGCATGGGCGTGGGAGTGGGCGTGGGCATGACTTCTGCTGTGCAGCGAGTGTCCAGCGGTGCCACTGAGCACCGGGCTCATCCCCAGACCGACACTGCCCACGCTGCTGCTGCCGGGCACGTTGGTTCCAAGCAGTCCGCTCGCCGGACCGCCGGCCATGCCGCCCATACCGCCGCCGCCACCGCCCAGCTGCAGGCCGGAGGAGCCCGCCTGGTTGGCGGCCACTGCCACTGCTGCCGCCGCACTATTGTGCGCCGCCGCCGCCACAGCCGCTGCAGCGGCATTGGCGCTCACCGAGGCCGGTAGGATGGGGCTGCAGGGCGAATGGGAGCTGCCCGAGGCGCTCGACGAGGCGGCCAAGTTGACGCCCGAGGAGGAGTACAGATCCTGGTTGAACTGGAAAGTGACGAAAGGGATAATTAGCAACGGATTTAATAGCAAGTAACTACCATTAAGACCTGGCAATTTCTTCAAATATTCCTGCAACTTCATTTAAGTATTTATGTTGGAACCTGCATTTATCTAGTTTTTGTACGCTGTTTCCATGACTACACGGGTTTTATATATATTCCTGATCAGTAAACCTCTGTAAATTTATACTTGTTAATTTAAGAACCTACAAATAAAATACAATTACTTATAAATAAATGTTTGCCTAGCTTTGCAGATACCCGAGATGATACACTTAACCCCTCGACCGATTTTGATCTATATTTGTGGACTCATAAGTGGATTCCCGAAAGGTCGGCCCGAGGAGCGTAATGAGTTATGGTAGGCGTTGCAGCAAATTGAAAACGACACAATACGAGAATTTATGTTGATGGAAAATGCGAGTGGAGGCCATTAAATTTACGACCGTTTGGCGCATATTATCACGGACTCCGCCGCCAAGGTTGCGCCGCTCCAAATGGGTGGAGATTGTAGGGTTGCTTCGAGAATATATAGCGTCCCGAAGACGATAATCACGCCGCAATCTGCCGCTTAGCGGAGTGTCAAACATAATGCGGCGCTGCCAACGATTTACGAGCAACACCTCCGGGGTCCATCCCCCCTTTCTCCGTAGGAGTAGTAGTAGTCCCCTCCTAATGAGGCCCATTAGCGGAGCTGGAGGATAGCCCTAACCCCATGGAAATCGCTGCCGCCATGCCACATTTGCCGCCGAAAAGAAGCTAAATTCTATATTTAAGTGTAAACTGCCAGCGAAGCGAGCCGAGGCGAGGCGACCCCTGCTCCTCTCCAGCTCATAGGCGCATGCCAATTATTATCGCGTCCAAGGGTTAATAATGGGTTAACCGGGCACGAACCATTTGGAGGAGTGCATCCATTGACAGCCGCCCTGATTTACGAGCGCCAGCGACAACAGCTGGCCGACTCCTGTTAGCAGGCCACTTAATTAGACGAAAAGCGCTGAGTCAGCCCAGAAACTCCTTCGCAAATAGATCCGGATACAAGGCAGCAACAAATTGAGATACAGGCAGCAGCAGCATCAGATACACTTGCCGCAAAAATGCGACAGATCATGTATCTGCATCTGTCACCGGGCTTAAGCACATAATCAATGCGTTCCGCCTTATCGCCCAACACTATCAGCGACGACAGCCCAAATTGGAGGCGGAATACTTAGGCATCGAAGTGCGGATCGGGAACAGGGAACCGGGAATCGCGAATCGCGGATCGAGAATCGTGGCCAAAGTGCAGTAGCGTAGGCGAAACAATGCGCGGATACAGATACAAAATGCGCAACAGCATCTGCATTTTTATTTGTACACCGAAAGAAATAACAAGTAAGGGTTATAAACATGATTTATTTAAATGAGCTTCAGAGTCGTATAAATTGTTAAGCCCCAAGAAAATATAATGTTTTGTTTGATTATTTATATCAGCTGTATAAAGACCTCAAATTCTAAAAACTTTTGAAAAAATACACATTTTAGGTGGGGAAATACAGGAAATAAATACATAATATCTTCAAAACCATGTGAATTTTTAAGAAGCAGGTTAAGACAGGCAATACTTTGGTAGTATTAAAATAATCAATCTTATAGTTATTCTTGTATTAGGTGCCTAGACAAGTTAACAATTTTATATTCATTTGCACCCTTTACTATATATTAATTATATAATGAAAAATAAGTCTTGATATATTTTGATGTACTAACAAGAGCCCTAACATTTATCCCGAATATATTATAAATATCAATATAAAATCCGTTCAAAGAATTTGATGTTAGATTTATTCTTTTTGTGATTTGAATATTATCTTAGTGCGAACTTGTATTTATTGCCATAGTCCAAATGGATACACAAAATAGTTATAAATCTAGCAATTCTTATTTGTATAGGTATTAATTAATAAGTTTTACATTTCTCTGCCTTTAATTAAAAATTAACTGTGTTTAAGATTTTAAATGAATCATTCCTATATTTGTTTTTGCGGTCTAATATGTAGGCTTTTTTGATCTACTTAAATGAAGACTAGACAAAAATATTTGTCCAAAAGAAAGCGTCAGGCTGTAGAATTCAATTCTTTAAAAATAATTACGTCGTGTTTCAATTCAGTTCAAATATTATTAATTTTGAAGTCTCTTTGACATAACTATTATAATTTATTACAAAATATTTCTTTTTAAATCTCTCTGACATATTTTCTACGACTTTTACATTTACTTTTAAAATAAATCTCAAATTTAACTAAAACCAAACCAATCATAGATTTCTTAATAATAAAAAACCCCATATTTGTCAAATCATTGCTCACTATAAGAATAAACCCCTTTAAGCTCGACTTTTCCGCAGTGTATATGTATCTGCTGCAGTGTTATTAGCTGCAGGCGATATGTCGGTTATGCCGAGCAGTCAGACTCCCGATCACACGGCATAAATCACCGGAATCGGCAGACGAACCAGCGACCACTTTTCGGGGCCCTCGACTTTTCTTCAGAGCTCCAAGCGCTGAGCTCCAGCTCCTTGGTTTATCTGCGATCGGTTGACAAAAGGCCCCAAGGATCGGAATCGGAATCGGTATGGTTATGTTATGGCGTTGGGAGCAGAGCGGGACAGACCGCGATCGGCAAGAACTAATGGCGATACACACAATAAATTAACCGAACGGGCCCCAGGGTTTTTGTTTGTTTATTTGTTTTTATTTTATTTTTGTTTTTTTCGGCTGGCCAAAGTGTCGAAAGGGCGGACAAAAATTGTGCGTTTTTGGGCCGAAATAAACCGGTCAGCCAGCTGAGGATGAGGCTGCTCTGAAGCTGCTGACTCAATCTGCGATTGGCTCTGCGGCGGAGGAGAGCCCAAACCGTAGCCGAAACCGAAACCCAATACAGGAGGGCTTTGGCTTTGCTTAGCTTTATCGCGGCCTGCCGGTCGGTCCCTCTTTATGGGCATGCAAAAGCATAGAATCAGAATCGTGTCGTATCGGTTACTTACATAAAAGGCCAATTTCGATTTGGTGCCGCGGCCTTGTATAATTGGAACTTGCGACACAAGAATTTCTTTGTGCCCAGCGACAACGGCAACTCTCTGGCTGGCTGGCAGTTTCATTTTGGCCCAGCCAGAAGAGGCTGCTGGCCCTGGCCACGGTCAGGCTCTGACTCTGACTCTGGCTCGGACTTGGACCGGGACTGACCGAACGGATCGTGAGAACTTTTCTGTACTTGTCACAGAAATCACAGCGAAATCTTCGAAATCAATGTTAGCAAAAAGGCGGAGAGAGGCGCAAACAAAAGCCAATATTGAGTCTCGGAATTCCTTGAAATGTTTCCCTTTATTTTCGCCAGCTCCTCATTTTTTTGGTGTCCAAACGACCGCTTCTGCTTTATTGTTTCGGGTTCCCCAAATCGATTTGCGTTCTGCGTGAATTCTTATGATTTGTTAGAAGCGTCTAATTATTCAGTCCCCGGACCGGCCCCAAAACAAATTGACGATGGAGGAGGAGGAGGCAGTGAGGAGGCTTGGCCTTGGCCAGAACCGAAAAGAGAGCCATCAATCAGGCAGGACTGCGAGGGTCCTGGACCAGCATGACTCATCATTGGTGCTGCTTTCGCTTTTTAAAGTTCCCTCTTAGACTTGTTTCCCAACAAATGTGTGCTTTCCCTTTGACAAAATCAAAACAATAAAGCAGAGAGGCAGAAATGGAAACTGAGAATAAAGTGTGTTAAGGATAAGGAACTTCCTTGAAGTATAGTAGTTCCTCTTTCTCTGCCTTTTCTCTTGTCAAGTGCCCCTTTGTGTGTTTGCTGGCATAACTCACATTTGAATTAAATTTTAGATTTAACCTGCCAGATACTAAAATGAAACTTGAATTTAATTTTAAAACTATAATTCGCAGAGAACATTTCTTTTTCACAAATTTAAGAATAAATTTCGTGTATGTTTTTTGTATTATAGGAAAATACTTGGTAAATGCCACCTTTCTTTCTATTTTTTATTGAGTTTAATTTAAGCTGTTAATATCTATATTTGTTAAGCTTCCTTTGCTTTTTTTTGTTGATTACATTACATTACAATACATTATTGACTTTTAAGGAATTCCTATTTGCATTTACTTACTTTTACCTTTAATCTAAACTCTACATTTAAAAGAAGACAACCACTAAGCTAAATTAAAATTCGTTGTACGTCCAAACGCCACAATTTCGCACAACTAATTTGGAATTAAATATAGTATAGACCCCGCAAAGTTTGGAAATTGTTAACACCTTTTTATGTGCATTAGCCGCGAAACCTGCGTCGGCGACTTAAGCTCAAAAATCACCTTGCCAAAAATGTTTAAGCCACCATTTTCGACATCACAACTTTTGGGGGATGGTTTTTATTACTCGATTGGTTTTGTTGAGGCAGTTTTTGTGAAAACAGTTGCCACCGAACTTTAATTTTTTTCTCCTTTTTATTTGACACATAATCCCTCCGATTTTCTGAACAGATAATTTCATTATTAAGCCATTACGCGAAATTAACAGAACTAATACACATGTTAACAAATATTTACTTGAGTTTTAAGGGGTATATGTAGGTGGTACTTACTAAGTCTTAACATAATATTTTATTTTATTTTCTTCAACAGAAATTTGTCATCACCTAAATCATTTATATGATTGTAGTTGAGCAAATGGCTTAATTTTAGTTTTTCGTAAATTAAAGATTTTGGATAAAAACCCAAATAATAATAAATATACTGATTGCAATGATGAATTCTAATTTTCCATGTAACTCTTAAAATTGTATCTGATAGATATGTATAGTCCCAGCTAAGAAAATTAGAAAATTACCGTTGCAAAAAGAGATTAACATTAACAGCGACCCAGAGTTCCTGTAAATTCTTTTTCAGCCCGAAAATTTAACAGATGATTTCATATAACAACTGATACTAGTACTTTAACAAGGACACGATAAATAGACACAGAATAGGGCACTTAAAACATTATTATTACAATAGATAAAGGAAATCATTTTTAAAAGCAACCTAATTCCTTCCATTTAAGATAATCTCTAAAGAAAAAATGTAATAAAACCTATAATCTAAAATGTGCTTCAGAAATGATCTATACAAGGCAAGATTCCTTAAACATAATTATAAACCACTTTTCATGATTCTTATTCTTCCAGTAAGGTATAATCTATTCCCATTAATTAAATATTGGTAACTAAAAGCCGCAGAAAGTACTCACCCTCTCATACTGGTAGAACGATCGACTTGGTCCAGCGCGCCCGTACAGATATGGATAGTAGGCACCGTACATAACTTCGGGGCAGGACACTGCCATCGTAATTGCGGTTGCAACGGCAGCTCAGGCACACAACCACTCACTCGCAGAAGTCGCGGATGGATATCACGGGTTCGGTTCGAAATTCGCGCACGGGGATTAATCACAGTTTTTGCAGCGATTTTCCGAATGGGAATAGGTAAATTGGTATTGTGTATTGGAGTTGTCACGTCAATTCAGGTCGAATTGGATTTGTAATCGATATCGTTATCGGTATCTCCGCCGAGCGCGAGCGAGAGACAGGGATTCAGAGAGAGAGATAGAGAGAGGCAGAGGGGACAGAAAGAGAGAGAGGCAAAAAGCTGGGAGTAATTATAAAACCGGCTCTTAAAGCGTGTTTTTTCGTCGTTTTTATTTCTCTTGCTGGCTGGCGAAATTCCTGGAATGAAAACTCCGCTCGGCTAATTATATTTACATATTGTAAAACACCATCGCGTTTGTATCAAGAGCTATAATTGCTTTTCGTCTTCTTTTTGTTTATGTTTCTTTGAATTTTTCGCGGTATTTACGTTTCTTTTTTTGCAAACTTCTTTCTATGCATTCACCATTCCCGTTTCTTTTTTTTCTCTCTCTCTTGCTCTTTAACTTTCTTCACTTGCTTTTGCTTTGTTCGCTATTGTTGTTGGTGTGCAGGCAATTGCAATTATCATTTCCACATTGTTGATTGTTGTTTTGTTTTTCTATTTTTTATGCCATTGCCGCCATTCCCTTTGGCGTTGGAACGTCAATTTCGTTTCCCATCCGCGTTTCCGCCGAAGAATTACAAAGAAGAATTGCCTCCGCTAACTGCAACTGCAGAAGAAAATTAGGGGGAGAGAGAGAGAAGAGCAGGAGAATTGCATTAGCAATTTGTTAATTGTTGCAAAGGAAAACTATATATACTTTTTACACAATAAGACCAATTTCCTGCGCTTTTTTGCATGCGTGACCGCCCCTAATCCTGGGATTGTTATTCGAATCAATAGTATCAAAGTATTTAAAATGGTTCGCATGTAAGCAAACAATGAACACGTCATATTTTATGACGTGGAAAAATTCACAACGTTAAGCTTTCATCTAAAAACATTAATAACAACAAATGCGTGTTCACAAGCGATGCTTAAATATGTATTTTGTGGGTTCGCCTCGTGTGGAGGTTTATCGAACCAATAAAACGAAAACGGGGAATGGAAATTATTAAAGGTGAAATTATTAGCAAATAAAATTTAGAACTGCTTTTGTCCGACGGTAATTTAATTAATGGCATTAAATAGTGACATTGATTAATATATATTTTACATATAAATGAGAAATTATAAATATAACTAGCTCGAAAAAAACTTGCTATACTTCTACTACATACCTTCTTTATAAGATTGTTTTTAGTTTGATACTAGATTTTAAAAAGTAAAGCTAATTTCTAGAAAACAACGATCAAGCTGACATTTTCCCAAGTTTACTTTAATGCTATTTACGGCCAAGATAAAGTTTTTAATAATATGTATTTGGTATCAGGTTCATATTTTTCAGTAAAAAATGTTTACAATAAACTTATTGTATTCTAACGCATTCTTTATGTTGTGGAATTCAACTAATTTAATGTCCATTAAATAGTTTTTAATGAAACCAAATTAATATTCAGAAAACCAACTCACTTTTCGTAATAACCCTAATCAATTAAATAATGATTAGGTTACAATATAGTACACTTCAATGGAAATATCAAATAAAATTGGATTTACGATGGCCATTACGGGCCACGCACAGGCCAATATGGCCCTTAGCTATCCGAAATAAATGAATAGATTAATATTACTAAAAAAATAACAAATCAGTAACTTTATTACAAAAATGTTATGATAAATTTTGCTTTATTTCACTAAAGATATTTAAAACTCAAGAATTTGAAATGAAATCATTTTTATAATTGACAAATTAAGATAACCCGACGGGTCTTCAACTTTTCAAATAGTCAAATCCATCAAATAAATACGGTTCAAGGTTACGTTAAATAACAAAATCAAAATTGTATCTTAGCTTATAGTTAAATTAATAATATGATATGCGACATATTATTAACAACAGTCCAATAGCAAGTACATTCTAATTAAACGTTCCAATTGGATTATACTGTCTCTATACAGATTAATTTTTCCAGACAGAATTCTGCCTTCCCCCTTCCATTAATTTCCATCGCGTAAACTTACCACTTGAAACTGGAAAGCGTAATCCAATAAGATGACAAACTTATTTATATTATTGTTATTTGTAGAGTAGATTTACATTGGTTTAAAGTACACTTTTTGGAACAATCGCAGGTAAAGAGATTCAACAAATTCACAACTCTTTTTTCTATTTTTTGTATTCCATTTAAACTGGCCTTTGGCTTTGTTTTAGTTTTGCGTTTGTTTTCGCCGCAGCCGCTGTTAATTTGATAAGTAATTGAAATTGAAACGCTCTGGGAATTCGCACGTGAATATTTGAGATTTCGGAGCAGCTCCTCGTATTTTGATTTTTATTTTTAGCCGAGAAGCAAACATTTGATCGGCGCACTCAATGAAAATATTTTCGCTAAATCCACAAAATGCCAAATTCCATAAATTCTTGGCGGCGCGCGGGAGCGAGAGACAGCGGTGGAGCGAGCGAGATGGAGGCGGCGAGGACGAGAGAGTGGGAGCGAGGGAGAGAGAGCGGCGGAACTTGCAGCATCCGCGGAAATCTCTGCAGTTTTCTTGACTCGCAATATAACGGCGCACTGTGTTGGAAAACAAATGAACTGCACTTGCCGCGATCGCTCACCGTGGATTTCGGGGATTTTTTCGCTTTTCACTTCAGCGATTTCAGCTGGCGCGGAAGAACGGAGAATCGGAGAAGCGAGAGAGACACGAGAGCCCGGCTGCTGCTCAATCGGAAGAGAAAAAACCAACTGGCCAAAGGCAGCGGTAAATCCAACTGCAGCGGCCACGGCAGTGGCAGCGCGGCAGCAGCGACGCCGGAGCAGAGGCGAAAACAAAATGGCAATTTCAAGGCGACCACCTCTCGCTCGCACACCGCACGGGTGCCGCCGGCCAGAGCGAGACGACTAGAGTGCGCGCTCGGGGCACCGCCCACTTGATTGTGTTATTGCTGTTGTTTCAGTTGTTGCGGCTGGCTGTCTCAGGACTCATCGTTGGTGTGAAAATAAAATGGAGTGCGTCTCAATTGTCTTCAAGTAGACGAAACTCCTACACGGTGAATTTGTGCGCCTGCCTCGGTGTGTGTGCGTGCTTGTGTGAGTTTGATTTTAAAGTTCGACAAACAGATTGAAAGGAATTCGCATTCGCCTTCGCCTTCGTCGTCCTTTTATTCTGCACCGAAAAGTATGCGCCAACTGTGTCAACAGTGTTTGCAGAGCCCCGCAGTTCGTTCACAACCCTGCACGTCTCCGCCCTCCTTGCAACAGTTCCTTCCTCGCCGCCCGAGCACCCTGACGTATACGTATTGATAATAATCTGATTGCAAATGAATACAATTTATTGTGCCTGCTCCTTTTCCCGGTTTTGTTTTTCTGCTGATACCCGGCTGACAAGGTGCAGGATGCGGAGCAGCTACTGCTTTGATTGCTGCGCTCAAGATTACGAGTTCCCGGAAGGAATAACAACAAAAAACAGTGGAAAGTCACGCAAATAGAGGACCTATGGAAAGCAGTCCATGATTTACGGTGTAATTTCCAAGCCGCTTTCATTAAGTACATGTAAAATTAAAGACGGCAATTAATTAAATAAATAAAACCTAAAAGTAAACGGAAAAAACATAGAATTTAAACTATTAAAGTGTTTGTAAATCTTTTTCGAACTCGTTAAGAGTTTTTCTTCTTCAATTTGAATATAAATATTAAAGAAGAATTGTGGCTGTATTTAGTTTCTATAAATTTAGCAAGGCAACATTGGAAATCAAACTTTTAATTGCTGGATAATTTTGGTTAATTAACTGAAAATTTGTTGAGATAGAATAGTATTGCTTGTGCAGAGCAGCATTTACCACAACAACAGTGTTACATGTCTTTCATTATGCAATTTGTGTTTCCAACTCTTATATTAAAAAGCCTATACAAATGTCCTTGAAAGCTACAAGTCGGGTGTGTAAAAAATCCAGGAATTTAAATATTTTCCTTGAATAAAAGATGCTGGACGTACATATTTAACTATCCTCGAATTTATATAAAAAATTAAATTAAACATCGAGGAACGCTGAAGAAAATATTGACAAATTAAGGCAGTTGCTACTCGGAACATCTTCCGGAACATTTAAGTATTGTTTCTATTTCTTCTAGAAACATGTTTAGCAACATTCATTGGTGTTGCTAACACAAATGAAAATATTACAGAGTTCACAGTACACTGTAAATTTATTATCTAATAACTCCCATGTCTATTTTCCGATTCAGATAAAATTTTCAAAGAACCACTGAACTCGATCTCAACACTGAAATTCATTTGAATATACCTCAGTTACGGGTATTTTCTTTATTTGTGGGGGCGGAGAAGAGCGTGGTAAAATTTTAAAGCAAACTTTACCAGCAGCTTTAACTTCACTTGGACAGACAGACGGATATGGCTAATCGACTAGCGAAGGTCCTTAGCTCTAGAATACTCTAGTACCCTTTGAGTAGAGGGGCAATAAATTATTCGACTCAGACATATTTATCCATAGTTATTAAAAAATTATGTGTCTTCCTTGACCAGGGGGGCATTATCATTCAGCATTAGTAACAAGGATCTCTCTACTATTCCCTTTTTATTTTCAGTAATTATATTGTTTTAAAGGCGCTGCTATCTTATTAAAAACAAGAAAGGAAGCTAACTTCAGCACCGAAGTTTGTATACCCTTACAGCTTACAATTGAATCATTATAATTTAATCCAATTCAGTTTATATGGCGGCTACATATATGATTAAGTAGTCCGATCTTGATCAAATTGAAACCGAAAATCTAGAATAATACAAAATGGCCTGTCATAAATTATAGTAAAATACACTAAAAACTGATAAAGTTATCATTTTTGTTCAAATTTTTCCGATCGATCCTTTGACAGCTATATGATATAGTCGTCCGATCCGGCCGTTTCCGACTTATATAGTAGTGAGAGCATATAGGAAGCATATGTGCAAAGTTACATTTAGATAGCTTTAAAATTGAGGGACTAGTTTGCGTAAAAACAGACGGACGGACGGACAGACGGACATGGCTAAGATCGACTCGGCTGTTGATGCTGATCAATTATTTAAAATTATGTTGGATTTTCTTTAAAATTGTTTTTTTTACAGCTTAAGAATTGAATGTAAATTAAATATCCAATTTAATTTCAAATATATACCTACTATATCGTACTATATTCCCATTAGAGTTTACAAAAAGGCAAATAATATTCTAAAATTCGTTTTTCTTCTTTTTAAATATCCAGGAAAATCAAAGACCAATTTTAAAGTACAAAACATACGCGCAATTATTTATTTTCTTGCTAATTTCGAAATAAATCTGACCCTATGCAGTCTTCTCTCGTACAGTTTTTAGGTTTTTTCGTTGTTTACAACAACCCGGCGCAGCATGTTAGTCTTGAGAAATAGGGGAAATAGGGAAAACACATACGACTACGAAATAAAAAGAACTTGATGCTTGGAAAGTCACAGGGGAAAGTAAAACCAGTGTTTCATCGAATTTAATTCACATTAAAGTTGTTTGAGTTTGCGTTGATTTAGTTTAAGGCGTTAACCGCTTGGGATCGCGGGGGAACATGGAGGTCTTGCGGATGTTGTCCAATCCCAGATACAGCATCACCACTCGCTCCATGCCGATGCCACCACCGGCATGAGGGGGACATCCGTAGCGGAATGACTCGATGTACGCCGCAATCTTGGAGGTATCTGGAAAAAACAATGGTAAATATTATTGCAAACAATTATAAGCGCAAGATATGGCTTCTTATCTGCTATTGAATGCGTTTTTTTTTTTTACAGATTAGATATTATTCACTTTAATAGAGCAATCATTGTGTTTTGTTTGTTGTACATTTGAAGATACATAGTGAGTGGCTCTAGCTGACCTTAAAATCTTCCATTGGGGACTTAATTACAAAACTCCAAAGATATCCCTTTTAATAATTATTAACACACTGATACTTAAATCTTAAGAACACTCACCGATGCCGTGGTGCTTGGCCCGCTCCATTAAGTACTCAGGATCGTGGATACGCTGCGCCCCGGACAGGATCTCCTCGCCGCGCATGAACATGTCGTAGGAGTTGGAGTACACGGGATTGTTCGGGTCGGGCATCGTATAGAAGGGCCGTATCGCCAGCGGGAACTTGTCGAGGATGTAGAAATCGGTGTCGTACTTGGCCTTGACCAAGCGGCCCAGCAGTTTTTCGTTGGGCGTCGACAAATCCTCCTCATCGCCCGTCTCTACACCCGCCTCGCGAAGCATGGCCACGCCATCGGCGAACTGCAGGATCAGCGGCGGCTCCAAAAACTTGAAGGCATCCACCTTATACTGCTGGCCCACCGACTCGATCTCCCGGGCGTACTTGTCGCGCAGTCCCTTGAAAATGGCCGTAAACGTGTTGCCGATCGTGTGCAGCACCTCGTGGTAGTGGTACTTGAAGGCCATCTCCAGATCGAGGCCAACGAACTCGGTCAAGTGGCGATGGGTGTTGGAGTCCTCCGCCCGGAAGACAGCGCCCACGGTGTACACCTTGTCAAAGTCGGCGGCGATGGCCATCTGCTTGTACAGCTGCGGCGACTGAGCCAGATAGGCAGAGTCCTTGAAGTAGCTCACGGTGAACACATTGGCGCCGCCCTCGCTGGCCGCCGATATGATCTTGGGCGTGTGGATCTCTGTGAAGCCCTGGTCGGTGAGAATGTCACGGAACAGGCGGCACACGCCCGCCTCTAGCCGGAAAATGGCCTGATTCGCCGGCGTCCTTAGGTCCAGCACTCGGTTATCCAAGCGCGTGTCCTGGTTTACGCGAATATTCAGGCCGTCGGCATCATCAGCGTTCTCGGGACGCGAGGCGTCCTCGATTTGCAGCGGCAGCTGGGGCTTGGCCTGCGAAATCACGAATATCTGTTCCACGCACAACTCCAGTGACTGCTCCGTGCAGGATTCGATCTTGCTGGACACCGCCACTGGCTTGGCCTGGATATCGATGATGCTCTCCTTGGGAATACTGCAAGAAATATTAACAAAGGTGTTAAGTAGCTTTCAATTTCAAAACAAAGAGGGCATAGAGAGTATTTCACATTTTGGAGGTGCTATTACAGCATCTCAACGCATGCTCAGCAAAAAGCTGATGAAATCGCACTTACTTGCCCGCAAATTTGACCATCTGCTTGGATATGATGTCGCCCACGGCCAGGATGCACTGCACCGTGCTGCTCTGTTGGCGCAGGATCAGGAAACACTGTTTGCCCTTGGCACGGGATGTATGCACCCTGCCACGCACCCAAACAAGTCCCACCTTGCCCACCTGCCCGCTCAGCTCGTGGACGGGCACAAAGTTGCGTTCACTACGCTTGTCCTTGGACTGGATCATCTCCGAGAGACCGTAGCGTCCAGCAGCGTGATCCTCGGCAGAATCGCCGCCTGCATTGTTGGCAGCC
This sequence comes from Drosophila aff. chauvacae BK-2020, assembly GCA_018903765.1. Classification (NCBI taxonomy): domain Eukaryota; kingdom Metazoa; phylum Arthropoda; class Insecta; order Diptera; family Drosophilidae; genus Drosophila; species Drosophila aff. chauvacae BK-2020. The sequence goes on along the minus strand of JAEIGO010000916.1, from coordinate 3,505,044 downwards.
GCCGAGGCGTTCTCAGCCTTCTGCTCGGCTTTCTTTGTGGATTAGAAGAGATAAGGTTAAGGTTATCGGCGGTTTAAAACTCGCCACGTCCCCAGATCGGAACGGCACTTACCTTGGCGGCCTTGGCCTGCTTCTTGGCTCCCTTCTTGGAGACCTGCTCCCCGTTGGCCACGTTCTCCTTGTCTTCGACCATCTTGGAATGCACGACAACGGCTGTAAACACAGAGAGGGGGAGGGGGGCATATATTTTAGTGGTGTGCCACAAAACCTAGACCGTAAAACCGCACGAGTCGGCGATGATAAGCAACAGGATGGAAACTTGCACACGTTGCGTCACGCTGCTATTAATACCCCTCGGCGGATGTAGTGACCCGCTTGCGAATAAGTGCCACTAGCTTCCGGACTGCAGTTCAGTCACCCGATCTCCGCCCACGGCTACCCATATGTCCGGGGAATACGTCCCGGGGATTCGGCCGGGGGCGGTGTGTAGGTGTTTCTTTGTCTATGCGGCTCGCCTTGCACATAACCTAAACACGCAGCACTTGTGGCGCTGCATAGGTGGCACATTTCACTCGCTCTTATCCTGATTTATTTATAATGTCAATGGTGCACTCGAGTGCACGCGCCTTACCACTTGGATTCTGCCCTTTTTATTCACAAACGAAAATAAATCACACCGTGAAATCCACGGAATCCGCGTTGGTGCAGTGTGCCCGCGAGGTTTAACTTTTACAAAGCTAAACTTTGAGAGAAAAGCAACGGATATTTTCCTCCCAGGCAACTGGTCACACCTAAGCCGAAATGTGAATATTATTTGTTAATTTAACAACGACAAAAAACAACAGCTGAAGGAATGGTCTCCAAAATGAATTGAACTTGAATTTTAGTTAAGTTTTTTAAGCTAGGTACTAACATAAACTAAATTTTCCGAAAGCGGCCAAACTCCATATAAAAAAACGCTTTCGGAAAAAAGAAGAAGAAGAATTTTCCGAAAGGTCGCTTTCTCGGGTACTAACATAAGCGAAATCTAGCTATCAAAATGCGCGTTGAGCGTTGCCAGATCAGGAAACAAATCAGCTGTGATTTCGCTTTCGAAATAAATAAATTTATTTATTTCGAAAGCTAGATATGGTGGGAAATTCAAAAAATAATAACATTGGTCGCTTGGGCCGCTTTTATTGTCCCCAGGAAAAGGTTAATTGTATAAAAGCCGTAATGATAAGGGTTATTATATGGGATTTAATTCACAAAAGACATTTTTAATAAGGAAAAAAATACGCCTGTGGGCGGAGACGGCGTTGGTGCCTCCTGTTATTTGCCTTGAGGTATATAGTGGCGAATAGATCAATAAATAGTATTCCCATATCGAATCCGTTCATGTTCATTGTAATTTAATTTTATAAAGTTTGTTTACATAAAACAGCTGTGCGTACATGTCAGTATGACCCGATTTACGCGTTTTTTCCGTCCTTTCCTTAAAAGCTGCTTTCGGAAAATTTAGTTTATGTTAGTACCTAGCTTAAGTTTAAAGTTGTTTATGTGAGCATGAAAACTCGTGACACGACATCGATATCGATGTAATCGATTACAACTGCTTCTTCGTCGCATCGCTAGTTCGATTTTTCGGAAACAAATTAACAAGAAAAACAAAAGCAATTTGTTTGTTTTTGATCGAATAAGTGCGTAATCCAGAGGTAATTATACCCATTAGAAGGTTAATTTGGCTATTGGGGGTTCTCATGTCCTGGCAATTACTTATGGCATGGTGTGCTTCCCCGGTATTTTCGAGAAACTGGCAAGCGCCGGAGTGAGTCACCATTTTCGTCGAGTACTTACTGAGCAGCAGCACTTGTTTGTGTATGTATTATTTACGCGTGTGACTATCCCCCTGCAGCTGAACCAATTTAATAGTTGCGACTAGGTTAAAGCGTTTAAGTTAGCGGGGTCGCCGTTGGATGTGTTGGTAGTAAATGTCGCCAGCCATTTAAAGAGCACTTCCACACCCACGGACAAAATCTTAAAGGCACACGTCATTTTTGCCACAACAAACGAAACTTTTTGCACGATAAAGGAAGCAGACTTTTTGGATAACGGAATATTAAATACCCTTATATATTTTGGTTTATATATACCACTAATATAAGATATTATCTTTTTACAACAGCTTGTTAAGATAAAATTTGTTCATTATCGACTTTGGTTCTACGTAAAATAAATAAATGCTTCATTATTTATTTTATTACTAAGAATTCAAATACAAGCACCTCTTGATTATACGTCAAGTGATAAGGCGTAAAAATATATTCTTCTTTTGTGATTATTCTTTTAAGCTGAAAATCATTTGAACTCCAGGCTCAGTATAAAGTAAATATACTATTTTTTTCATAAGAAATGTCTCTTTTAATGATTCTCTGATACCCCCTGAGAAGGGTATATGTGTATAGCGAAAGCCGCTACCATAATGTGCCAAATTGATTGATAATTAAAGGGGCATGCAACAAAAAAAAGAGTGAAACTCAACCCAGAGTCATGCATATCTCTTTACCCACTAATTAAATTAGCCCGGAAAAGAAACAATACTAATTTTCTATTATTTCTGCTTGCAGGTAAAAATATACATTAAACTCGGTGCAAGACAGCCCCCAACCAATACCAAAGCCAGCGCAATATGCAAGGTGAGTGCGAAGGGGCTAAGCCGAACTAATGGAATGTTTCTTGGGTCTCTACTCCACAGCGGTGTGAAACGGCAGTAGAAATCCCCAAAAGGCAGCAAGCGAAATCTGCGATAATGTCCTGGCAAAGTGTTCCCCAGTATCCCCAATACCAAGGTTTATTCACTTGATTTTCTAAGCGAGTTGTTCTGCTTTCCGGTTGGTTTACCATATTCGCATGCTTTTGTTTGTCCCCCGGGCCGTGCGGACTCGTTGAATGCTCCCCCGAGTGGCCCAAAGGGCGCCCCTTAACTATGATTCATTATTTCATTATTGTTACTTTTCCCACCACACACACTTAGCTCTGAGCTCGTAACATGTTCCGTCTTATCATGGTTGAATGTACATATTTGCGGTAGAATACTCGTGGATGCTCGACTCGTGAGCGAAGAGCGTCTCATTTAGATTTTAAACTTCTCCGTAGCTAGAATGCTCTAGCAGAAACAGTCTTGACACATCTCTCAGTATCAGTTTTGAACTACAGCCGCATGTCTCATTCCGCAGATCCCAACCAGCAGTACAACTACGGTGGCGGTGGCTATCCACCCCAAGGTGGTGGCTATGGAGGCGGCGGCTATCCGCCGCAGGGACCACCCCAGGGCTATCCACCGTACGCCCAGGGAGGCGCCCAGCCCTATCCACAAGGGCCGTATGGCCAGCCTTACGGACAGGGACCACCACCCGGCGGCTATGCTCCTCAGCCGGGCTTCATCCAGCCGCCACCGTCGGCTGGGGGCTACGGGGCCTACGACGATCCGGAGAGCCAGCCCAAGAACTTCTCCTTTGACGACCAGAGCATCCGCCGTGGATTCATTCGCAAGGTGTACCTGATTCTGATGGTGAGTGCACTCTAAGATTGCATATAAATATTCTTTGTTTTCGCTGTAACCATTTCGCTTTCCCTCGTCTTGCAGGGACAACTCCTGGTCACCTTTGGAGCCGTTGCCCTGTTTGTGTTCCACCAGGGCACCAAGGACTTTGCCAAGCGCAACATGTGGCTCTTCTGGGTGGCTCTGGGCGTGATGCTTGTGACCATGCTCTGCATGGCCTGCTGCGAGAGTGTGCGCCGCCAGACGCCGACCAACTTTATATTCCTGGGCTTATTCACGGCAGCTCAGTCATTCTTAATGGGCGTCTCGGCCACTAGATATGCTCCAAGCGAGGTGAGTTGGCAAAACTTGATCCCATTCCGGTTTATTTTATGTATTCCGCGTTTCCCAACAGGTTCTCTTGGCGGTGGGCATTACGGCAGCTGTTTGCTTGGCCTTAACACTGTTTGCCTGGCAGACCAAGTACGATTTCACCATGATGGGCGGCGTCCTTATCGCCTGCATGGTGGTGTTCCTCATCTTCGGCATCGTGGCCATGTTCATGAAGGGCAAGATCATTACGCTGGTGTACGCCTCCATCGGGGCGTTGCTCTTCTCCGTTTACCTTATCTACGACACGCAGCTGATGATGGGCGGCGAGCACAAGTACTCGATCAGCCCCGAGGAGTACATCTTCGCGGCGCTGAACCTTTACCTGGACATCATCAACATCTTCATGTACATTCTCACTATAATTGGAGCATCGCGCGACTAAGCTCGCACGATTTTCCCCATTATCTTGTTTACCAGTTTAAGCCGGGTCAAGCTTTAGCCGGAATATGATAATTGTTGTCGCGCGTAATCTCATCGGTATTTACACCTTTGCCCCCCCGAAGTGAAGGCAATCTCTTCGAACTAACGAATTACTCAAACTACTTACGATCTATATCTCTATTTCGCGTTATGTTTGTCTACTTCCGGTGTTTCCTTCTAGTTCTAAATGTCAGTTAAGGTGAAACGAACTTACTTGCTTTTCGTTATGTAATTTTTACTACTGCTTAAGTTGAGTCTCTGGATGATGTTTTTCAAAATTCCCGAAAAGAAATATGAATATTATATGTATACCAAATGATATGCCATTCAAAAAAACACAAAACAACAACCAACAATAAATAGTCACGTATAAACGTATATATATTTATCTGAGAATATATCAAAAGCAACCTGGCTTGCCGTTGTTATGTATGTAAAACGAAGATAAACTGTCTGTAATCGGCGCGGAATCCCGAATCAAGGACCGAACATTGTAAAGCAAGCAGCGACACTGAGTTTAAAGTCACACAATAAAGCGCATCTATTTATTAAAGCCGCAGCTTGCCACAGAGCCCAGGCATTGTGGGGCTTCTCTCTCCGCCAGCCAGCCGGGTTGATTCCAACCAGATGCAACTTTAGTCTGCAACGGGAGAGCACTGCCGGCGGTTGGATTACTTCTTCTTGTACACCTTTATCGAGAATACCTTTCCCGCTTTATCACTGGGAGTCACCGAATCACCAAGTTTACTTCGTTATCTTCGGCAGTCGCACCAAGTCACCGCCAGAGTTACGGCGTGTTTTAGTTTTCGGGTTGACCCATTCAGTAGCTCGTGTGAATTCCAGCAAGGCGTAGCCATAAAATGTATCACTACCAGCAAGGCAAGTACGACGGGCTAAGCCCAATCGAAGGAGTTTTTTTTGGCAGGCAAAGAGCTTTTAGATTAGATATAACCCCATGGGCTGTGGCATAAACCCGACTGCAGTGTGGAGAGAGCACTCTAAACCAGTTGGTAAAATCGCCATGTATTGGGCCCAATTGCATCTGATAAGACAGGCCAGGGAAGGTTCTCTCTCTGGCTCCGTGATTCACTTTACCATTTTATGGGAGAGTGCTGCTTGTGGTGTGGTAATATCAGTTACTCACCCACATATATGCCTCTTATCTGGGAGCGAGAGTGTGGTGAGTGGGTCTGTGATAACCGTGCGGCGGCGGCTAATCTGAAATCGTCGTCGGCCATATGTGAACACCTGAAAAGGGTTCGCCGGCCATTAAGCTGAACCACTCGCACGTAACCGGCTGCAGAGAGAGAGAGAGCTCTTCTGTATTTTAGTTAGTCACAGCGATTAAGACCATGAGCAGCGCCAACCATTTCCAGTACGGTTAGTCATGTCATTAACTTCTCTATTTCCTTGATCTGTCCTCCAACCACACAGGCGATGAAACGGGGGCCTACACAGACCCGGAGGCGGACAAGAGCTTCGCCTTCGATGACCAGAGCATCCGGAAGGGATTCATTCGGAAGGTCTACCTGATATTGATGGTGAGTGGAAAGATACCGCCTAGAATTGGTCATCGAAATGGGGGTTTATGTTAAGCAATGGTTTCCCTATTTCAGTGCTTAAAATATGAATTTATTCTTCTTTCTATTTTTTAATCTTTTAACATTTAATTGTTTTCTATTTTTAGTGCCAATTGCTAATCACTTTCGGATTCGTTTGTGTGTTTACCTTCTCGAAAGCTTCGCAGGAATGGGTACAAAAGAATCCTGCCCTTATATGGATTGCTCTGGTAAGTTTTGAATTATGAACAACTTCCGTTATCCAAGTAAATTTTAAAATCACATAAATTGGCATTAGGCTACCAATAATTTATACCTCAGGCCTTATCAAAAGCTTCCATTATTTAGTTTCCAAATCACGGCAATTTATTAGCTATCAGAAAGCCTGTAAATTGCAGGGGTTTTCCTTGTAGAAATGACACATCCTCAAATGCAAAAACACATTGAAAAAATTGTTCCTATTTTGCAGAACATTTTCCCTATTCCATTTTACCTATTAAAATGCTCCTATCTTTTCCAGGCCGTTCTCATTGTGACCATGATTTGCATGGCCTGCTGCGAGAGCGTGCGCCGGAAGACGCCACTGAACTTCATCTTCCTGTTCCTGTTCACCCTCGCCGAGTCCTTCCTGCTGGGCATGATCGCCGGCCAATACGAAGCGGATGAGGTGCTCATCGCGGTGGGCATTACTGCAGCGGTGGCTCTCGGCCTCACCCTGTTCGCCCTGCAGACCAAATGGGACTTTACCATGTGCGGCGGAGTGCTGGTGGCCTGCCTCGTGGTCTTTATCATCTTTGGAATAATCGCCATCTTCATTCCGGGCAAGGTCTTCGCTCTGCTCTACGCCTCTTTGGGGGCGCTGCTCTTCTCCGTTTACCTGGTGTACGACACCCAGCTGATGCTGGGCGGTAACCACAAGTACTCCATCAGCCCGGAGGAGTACATCTTTGCCGCGCTGAACCTCTACTTGGACATTGTCAACATCTTCATGTACATACTGAGCATCATCGGACTGTCCCGCAGTTAGACGTTAGACGTTGTCGCGCCGATCTTCCATAGTTTTCATTGCAGCTTTAGAGATATGTAACTTAATTTTATACCAGTGACCAGTGCCACTAAGAAATACAAACCGACTAGATAACCCTCAGCTCCAGAGCTCATATTGATTTGGGATTGCAATCTGGGATTAGGATAGGATTTGGGGCGCTGCTCAACTAGTAGTGCCACCTGTTCCTGGACTGCAGCTCAGTACTCACCCAGACATTCAATATCTCTTATCTGGAGCAAATGTGTGCTGAGTGGGTCTGTAATCAAAGTGAGGCGGGTAATAATTGATTTTGGTATTGGAAGGGGCTACTAACTTGTTAGTTAGTCACAGCAGCTAAGCCATTGAGCAGCGGAAACCATGTCCAGTGCAGTTAGTCTTATTTCAATTTCCCCTTATCTGTCCTCCAAACACTCAGGCGATGAAACGGGCGCCTACACAGACGCGGAGGCGGACAAGAGCTTCACCTTCGATGACCAGAGCATCCGGAGGGGATTCGTTGGAAAGGTCTTCCTAATATTCATGGTAAGTGGAAAGATACCGCTTACAATTGGTCATTAATGGGTGTTTTTGTTAAGGACTTTAAGCGTCTTTCTTCACTCTTAATTTTTGCGTTTTAACCTTTGTTACGGATACGATTCACAAAAAAACTATGCAACATATCAAAGTGAACCAAAAGTATTATGATCAGCATAAAATTATCTTCTACTTGAACTTACATGTTGGTAATGAAAACAAGTTGTATTATTTGTCTGCTGCTGATATTTAAAATCTTTCAAGATCCTTGATTATTTGTAAATTTTAATGTATCTTAATGCGTTTCTTTTAATCTTTAATATATTAACCTTTCAAAATTTGTAATTTATATTTATTTATAGTGCCAATTGCTGATCACTTTCGGATTGGTTTGTGTGTTTACCTCGATCGTTTCACAGGAATGGGTGCAACAGAATCCTGCACTTTTATGGATAGCTCTGGTAAGTTTTGAATTAATAACATCTCTATTTTTATTTTTAAAACATATAAATTAGTTCTTAGGTTTATTAATTTGTACTTCGCGCGTTATAAAAAGCCTTATTGGAAATTTATTGGCTAAACCTGTAAATTTCGGTGTAAAGACACATCGAACATACCTTTCCTAAGTTCCAGAACATTTTTCCGATTCTTCCAATTTATATTTCAGGCCGTTTTCATTGTGACCATGATTTACATGGCCCGTTGCGAAAGCGTTCGCCGGAAGACGCCACAGAACTTCATCTTCCTGTTCCTGTTCACTCTCGCCGAGTCTCTTCTTCTGGGCATGATCGCTGTCCAGGATAACACGGATTCCGTACTCATGGCTGTGGGCATTACTGCAGCGGTGGCTCTCGGCATCACCCTATTCGCCCTGCAGACCAAACGGGACTTTACCATGTGCAGCGGAGTTCAGGTGGCCTGCATCGTGGTCTTTGTCATCTTCGGAATAACCTTCTGTTTCTTTCCGGGCAGAGTGATCGCTCTGCTCTACGCCTCTTTGGGAGTGATACTCTTCTCCGTTTATCTGGTGTACGACACCCAGCTGATGATGAGTGGAGAGCACAATTACTCCATCAGCCCGGAGGAGTACATCTTTGCCGCGCTGAACCTCTACTTGGACATCTTCATGTACTGTCCCGGACTGTCCCGCAGTTGGACGTTGTCGCGCCGAATTCCATAGTTTTTATTGCAGCTTTAGAGATATGTAACTTAATTTTATACCAGTGTCCAGTGTCTAGTGACACCTTGACCACCAAGAAATACAGACCGACTAGTTAACCCTCCGCAGAGCTCGAGCGCTCGTTTTGATTTGGGTCTGCGATCTGGGATTGGGACGGGATCTGGGGCGCTGCTCAACTAGTTCGAACCTTGTCCACGCCGCGGTGTCCAATTAATTAATGTGCACGAGAGCCGTAATGTAATTATGTCCAATCAGCCCCTGCCGTGCCGCCAGTTCCTGGACTGCAGCTGGAAGTGGACAAGGTGATCGTCAGTTGTGCGAATCTCTAAGTGGCGGGCGGACATGGATTTTGACGAGGTGCTGCGGGAAGTGGGCTCCTTTGGCCTCTATCAGAAGTTCATCATCTGTACGGTTCTACTGCCAGCGGCCCTGCCCTGCGCCTTCCATGCCTACAGGTGGGTCACCTCGTCTATTGGATTTTCGGGTTGTTCTTCATGGTTTTCCGAATAACCTTGGTGAAATAATATCTCTCGTAATATGTTTTATGAAGAGGCATTCAAAAGTGTTCTATGAAATATGTAATCTGGTTTAAGTAATAATTATGATACTGTGATTTTTCAGCCAGTTGTTTATAGCCGCCACTCCTGGCCACTGGTGTCGCATTCCCGAGCTGGAGCCCTGGAACCAGGACTATGCTCAGCTGGTGAAGAACCTCAGCATTCCGCGTAACCGTCACGGCGGCTTTGCCGAGTGCTCGATGTATGCGAGGAACTACAGCGATATAGTGCGCTATCTGGAGTATCGTCCGCCCCCGGACTTGATGCGACAACAGGCCGAGGATCTGCTGAGGCTTCAGCCGGAAACGGCGCCCGTGGTGCCCTGTCAGCATGGCTGGCACTACGACCGGTCCACCTACTCCAGTACTGTGGTCCAAGAGGTGGGTTGCCTAGCCTTAAATCCCAGAAGAATGTTATTAAATTGTGTTTTTTCATATATTTCTTATACTTGCAGTGGAACCTGGTGTGCGACCGCAGTTTTCTGGTCACCCTGGCTCTGGTGGTGTTCGGGGTGGGTGGCCTCTTGGGCAACTATGTCTTCGGATATTTGGTGGATCTGTGGGGCAGGCGTCCTTCCTTCTACGCCTATCTGCTGCTGGAGATCACTGCCTGTGCGGCGAGTGCCTTCGCCTGGAACTATTACACCTGGCTGGGCCTGCGGTTTGTGGTGGGCCTGACGGTACCCGCGATCCTGGCCAGTCCCTATGTCCTGGCCATCGAGCTGGTGGGTCCCGAGAGGCGGGTCTTCTGCACCATCGTCTCGAATATAGCCTATTCCCTTGGCCTGGTGGTGTTGGCCGGTGTTATCTACGTCGTCCGGGACTGGAGAGAGCTCAGTTTGGCGGTGTCCATGCCCCTATTGATGCTTTTCTCCTGCTTTTTTCTGCTGCCCGAATCGCCGCGATGGCTAATGGCTGTGGGCAAGACCCGGAGGGCCATGAAAATCCTCAAGGTGATGGCCAGAGTGAATGGCGTTCGGGTGAACCGTGACTTCGTGGAGCGACTGCAGCGAAAGTTGGCCAGCACCAGAGCAGCCGAGACGGAGTCAGCTTCCAGCGTCCACTACGGCATTCTGGACTTGTTCCGCGGACCCAATATGCGCCGGAAGACCCTCATCATCACTCTTATTTGGTTTGCCAACACCAGCGTCTATGTGGGATTGAGCTACTATGCTCCCGCTCTTGGTGGCGATGAGATCTGGAACTTTTTCCTGGCCGGAGCGGTGGAGCTGCCCACGTATCTGCTTCTCTGGCCAGGACTGAGCTACTTTGGTCGCCGCTGGATCCTCTTCATCTCCATGCTCGTGGGCGGAGTGGCCTGCGTGGCCACCTTCCTCTATCCAAGCATCACCCTGCTTCTCTACTGTGTGGGCAAGATGGGCATCAGTTCGTCCTTCGTGGTCCTGCCCCTGCTGGCATCGGAACTCTATCCCACAGTGGTGCGGGGCCTGGGCATGAGCTTCAGTTCCGTTGTGGCCATGGTGGGACCTATTGTGATTCCAATGATTAACCACATGGTGAGTGTTGCGGGGATCAGCCAGATTTCTTAAGAATATAATGGAAGAGCTACTTATTCGCAGGGTCAACAAATGCTCGTGCTGCCGCTGATAGTGATGGGCGCTTTGCTGATCCTGGGAGGATTCGCCAGCCTTCTGCTGCCGGAGACCCGCAACCGGAATCTGCCGCAGACTTTGGACGAGGGGGAGGCGGTGCCGTTAAGCTTCCTGCTCTGCTGCTGCGTGGAAAGCAAGAGAAGACAAAAGACACCACACACCCGGGTGAATCCCCAGAGAAAACCCATTCCAGAGAAGGGAACACCGTTGTTACACCGAGTGGACACTCCAATCTCTAATCGTACCGCCTGTAAGGTGGTTTGTAGTATATGTAAAAAGGAAATTCGTACGCTCTAGTTAGTTCAAATAATAATTCGTTTGCAGATAATGGCACAACATTTTAATGTATTTGAATTTTGTGGCTTTTGCGGCAGGAAGTGGTGCGAAAGAATATAAATATTCAAATGTAAACAAACAGAAAGTAGATAGACTTAAAATAATGATTTAGAAGTAGGCCTAAAAAGTTTATATTTTTATATTGCAACTGAATTTTTCAAATTAAAGTGCAAGCAATCGTTTTCCAACACTGAAAAGCTATCGAAATTTGTAGGAAATACTATTTCATTAAAAATCTGCAGATTTCTAAATCGTCTAACATGTTTATACAAAATGCAACCAAACTCCCAACTGAGTGAGATTTGGACTAAGTTATTATTCATTAAACCCAATATTTACTGTATTTAATAGAGACATTTCTAGCAAGTTGGCAGTCCTGCCGGCAAATTTAAACGGCGGCAAAAAGGGGAAATAAAAGTAAATAAATAACCAATACAAACATGAATTAAACTGGCATGTTTTTCAAGCTCCAATCTTTCATGTGCACACCATGAGACCTCGTTACTGAACCAGCGCTCGTGTGTGTAGATTTGCATCAACCTTAATTCGTTTTTATGGTTCGCTGGACGCTGATAAGAACCTAGGTTCGCTAACCGCAATCAGCAAACATGGAAACTTCAAGAAACATTCTGGTTATACTTATATACTCCTTGCATTAGTCTCGCCCTAATCAACGACCGAGAAATTGTCAGTTTTAAGGTGAATTTAAAGATGACTCATTTGGAGAATTTTAAACCAAAACATACCCACACTAGCGAACGCACCTCTACCAATGCAAGCACACATACACATGTGCCGGTTTTAGCTTTTTAACCTTTGCTTTTTGGCCAGATTATTGTTATTATGTTGTAACATTCTAGTTGAGAACGCACATTGACGACTGCTCCTTGAGCCCCGGAAAACACCTGAGGCGGCTTCGATTCACGCTGCCCGTACCACTGGGGTGTTCTTTGGTCTTAAGCAGACAGCTGCCGAACTTCAATGTCAACAAGTTTTGACTGCCGCGTGCTTCTCATAGCCGCTTCCCTCCCTCTTCCACTTACTGAGCGTTGCCAGGCACACACACACATGTCTGTTATGCAAGAAAAAAAAAACGAAATTTAGTAAATGCCCAAAATAAATGAGATAAATATGGAATTGATATATGTTTTTACAGTTCTTTTAATGTATGCATGGTTTGATGGCCTAAAAAATAGTTTACAAATTATAATAAACGTTTTCAACAATTTTGGTATTATAAAATTGAAATAATTGGCGACTGCACATTGTTTACGTTTCGAACTGTGGAGGCGGAGAGGGGTAGAGTGCGTGTGGGGGTTACAATTCGATTGGAAGTGGAACGGGAATTATATATAGCTAAAAATACATTCCTCCTTCCCTACTTTCCCGTCGGCCTGGCAATGACTTCTTGTGGAGTGTCTGCGTTCCGTCCCCTGATCACTGTTTCTCCTCTGTTCTTCGTCTTCTTCCGTAAAACTGTTTATATATATTGTTATGTATGGATGAGCGCAGTGTGTGTGTTTTGGGAGAAATTATTAGTGCTTTTGGATTCCAATATTGGATTAAGGAAACGTGCTTTAATCGCTTTGGAAAATACATTTTGATCGCTTCCAAACTATGACTATTAGATTAGCATTGAAGGTTCCCTTAGTACGTTACATATTATGGTAAGGTATTATGTTTAGGTGTTGCTTCTATTCAGCGCTCGCTCGGATGCCTTTATTTTGTTTGTTTTTTTTTTATATAGTGTATAGTGTGTAGCATGACCCCCAAAAAAGAGGCGGAGGACGGCGAAGGTAGGGCCTATTCCATCGACATACCGCGCGCGTGGCCAGGGCGGCTTTGTCCGGTGCGTAGGGCGAGTTGTAGTGTGTCCGGCTGGGCGGTATGCCCTGGATGTGCCCCCTCGTTCCTCCGCCTTGTGTGTTTGTATGTGTTCGGTGTTAATGTGTGTATGTGGTGTGATTCCTTCCTCTTAGGCGGATGCCGCCACCTCGCCGTCAGCAGGGGCAGCAGCCTTCGTGCCGGCAATGGCAACCTCCTCGAAGTTCTCCACCAGATCGGGCACATCATCGTCACCGGCATCGGCACCAGCAGAACCGGCTGCGCCGCCGGCGGCGCTCTTATTGGCGATCTCCGTGGCCAGCTTCTTCAGCTGGTTGATGTCCTGGGGCCCCAGTTGCGTGAGGATTCCGGGCACCATCTCCGTGATCGTCTTGTTTTCGCCGTGACCGGTGATGGCGAAAGTGTTAGTCGGCAGCGAAGCCTGCGCCTTCGGGTTGTTGAAGTGGATGACGGTGCCATCATTCTTGATGATGTTGACCTCCTCGATGCCGGGGATTGTGTTCACCGACAGCTTCTTCAGCGACGACTGCAACTTCTTGTCGTCGGTGGCGGGCGTGGAGTGGACGATCTTCTTCTTGCGACGGGGGGTGCCCTTGCCGCCAATGCGCACCTGCGCTTGCAACTTCTTCAACTTCTCCGGATTCATCTGTGGGACGCCGGCGGCGATAGAATGCACTTGTTAATCAACGAAAAAACCCAGTTTTTCCGCTACTCACTTTGATTCAATTAAAATTTAGCACAGAGCCTAGCCCGAAAACACGTGCGACCAGTAGTAGTGAAATGTCAAAAAGAAATCGCCATGATAAAAATGGCAATGCAGTATGTATATGCGAGTAGTACTGGTAAGTGGTACTGTTCGCGAGTGTTGCCTATCGATAGGTCACGAGGGATGCTGGAAAGCTGTTAAAACGATGTGTTTTGGCACAATAATGTAAATACATTTTGTTAAAAATAGTTAACAACTAATTATCTGAAATTTAAGCACCTTCTGAGTATTAATTTTGTTTTCACCACCTTTCACAGTTTACTTCACGCCTTACTGAACACTGACTGTCAGTGTTGTTAAGCTTGCGTTTGACAGCCATCATTTTCATTAATTTAATTCTGCACAGCTGTTTTAATAAATGCGCAGGATTTTTAAAGATAAACTTAACTCTCATTAGCTTATTATTTAAATTGGCCGATAGTTTTTAAGGTAACACTAATAACAAAAAAAGCTTTTAAATGGTTTTAGCTTAGCGGAAGCGTTGACCAATATTAAAAATGTTCAGAAACCACTGAAACCCATAGGAATTTACCACTGCATCGAGCAGGACCTTAAAAGTTCAGAGCTATAGAGGATGAGCGACTCCGATGAAAGGAAGACGAGGCCCCTTCGGCTCCCTCCGCATCCTTGAGGTCATCCTAGGATTCCATTCCCCTTAACAGTTCTTCTCGCAGACTAAAACATGATTTCACAATTTGTGGCATAAAATATACATACAAATCTAGCCCAAAATCCTAAAATTGTTTGACAAATTTGTTACCCCAGAGGCTAATATATACAAATTCCGTTTATATGGTGTCAGTAATAGTATTGGTTTGTTTACATTTTTTTGATAGTGGTGGCAAAATTATCCGGGTTGCGAGACCGCTAAATATCGATAGATGCGATAGCTATCAATATATTGTAATGTATCGCATACAACTTTTTAAACTTTTCAAAATTCCCTCATGAGATTCCGGAGCTATGTGCTATGGTCGAAATCATTTCCGGGACATATATTAAACGGAAATAATTTACAAATTATATGGGAAATTGTGTCGTACGCGACATTTCTACTCATTCAAACTAAAAAAAAAAACATGTGCCAAGACTTTATTTTAATTAAAAAAATGTGAAACTTAAAGCTCTTGGTTTGCAGTATAATTTGTGCTAGGGTCGATTTCGGACAATTCACAAAATATAATAATAATAGTTTTTACCGCAGAAATGGGGTTATTTCCGACTAAGGAATGTATATATAATATATTCTTGATCAGCATCAGCCATGTCTGTCTGTTTCTCACCTAGTCTCTCTAGCCAGATCGGACGACTATACTATATAACTGCCAAAGGCAGGCTCGATCTGCATGGGTATGGCGTGCCGATGTAAGTTTTCATTCATCTTTTTAACGAATATCATTTTTTAAGTTATAATTCAAATGCTGTATTAAATACATATTAACTTATCAAGCTTTTCTTAGATGGCTGTTAAATTGTCTAAAACACAATTTTATTCCTTTCCCATTTGTGTTTTAAATAAAATAAATATTAATCAAAGTTACTTACATGTTTTCGTTGATAGGCATACCAAAAATAAGGGAACACCGCATTTATTGCTTTAAATTTTTAAAATTTTATTTTATTGTTTATAATAAATATATATTTATATGTAAAGTAATATTAGCTTTAGACTTTTTAATATACATAATGTAGGCTACATCGAGTTTGCTTAATGTTTACATTTTTGCTTCGTTATTTCATAGACCTTAGGCATAATGTTGTATGTATATCTTACAGAAGTGCAACTTATTTCGCTCGTTTGTTGTGTCTTAAAGTACATGTATTTATATATATTGTTTGAATCATTGTCTTCCATCGGTTCAAGTTATGTGCTAGGCTTAATCTAGCTTTGCTTAGCCTAAGTGTGTTGTTGGGTCGTATTGGGTTCCTGCCTTTGCAAGAATCTCGTTTAAAAAAATACTTGATCCTAAAGTAAAGAGCCTACAACTTAGAGTAATGTTAGGTCAGTGCGCTATGCTTGAATTCCTATTTGTAAGTGAATGGCATAACAAAATTGCGGATACAAAATATATAATATTTATGTAAAGAATATACAACACGTAAAAAATATAATGACAAGGGACAGGATTCGCGTGCAGCCCCTGTGATGGGATTGGTTAACAAAAATAAATAAATAGAATGAGAGAACTTATTGGATAAATACTACAAGAACATAGTCGCCTGTCTGTTTCTCTTTAAGCAAGGAACAAATGAAATATATATATAGGTATTTGTGGAGAACTCACTCTCTTGAAGTAGTCCTCACAACACTAAATTAGGCTAGAACATATTTACTGCACAGAGAAGGCAGGCTAAATAGTTGCAACTGGTTTCGGGTGTGTGTCTCATCATCGTCTTTGCACTTTCGCGTTTAAAAGTTACCTTAGGCGTACGAATCTAATTAATTTTAAGATGCTCTTTCTTAAGTTTGCCTTGAAATGTACATATACATATTTGATTCCTTCGTGTGTCTGTGGCTCTGTGTGTTGAACAACATTTGATTTGAATTCATTTAGGCATTTGGTTTGGTTATAAAAAAATACATTTCTTATGCACATCCAACATTGTAGTAGTAATATCAGTGAGTTGTAGCTTTGCTTATGTTTGAGTTATTATTCATTGTGTTTACAGCACGAGGACTGCTTTTCCCATCCCTTCCCTTCCCCTTATTGGTGGCCAAATGTGACGATTTTTGATGTGTTTTAGAAGGAAACCCAAATAGGGGCTTAAAGTGCGTTGCCGACAGTGGAAAGCTAAGCCAACGCAAGCTTTGCACCATGAGCAACCGAAGAATCCCTGTGGAATCACAATTTGAGATTTGATTTCAGATTAAAAAAAGTACGTGGTCGGCATTATGGTGGCACTGTTCAAAAATCGACCCAATTGGCCACCCATTAGCCCCTACGCGGCAAACAGTTGAGCAGCAGCAGCAGCAGCCTGTTGCTGTTGCTGCTGCTGCTGCGGCTGCTGCGGAGTTCCGGCTGCCAGTATGGGAATGGCCGTGCCATCGGCCGTCAGCAGCAGCGTCTGCGTGGCCTGAGGCGTCGCCGCAGCAGTGGGCTGGGGCACCACCGGCTCGGCGGCCAGGGCCACGCTGCCCGGCAGGGCAATCAGCTGCTGATGGCCCGCCTTGCTGGGATGTGGCACCTGGGTGGCGGCGATTATGCTGCCGTCGGCCGACTGCAGCAGGATTGTGTTGGCCGGCAGATTGAAGCAGGTCACCGTGCCGTTGGAGGCCACCGTCTGCAGCTGAAGTGGCGGTGGCTGGGGCTGGGGCTGAGGAGCGAGTAGCATTGTTCCCGCATTGGCGAGTCCATCGTGTTCGTTGGCACTGGCAGGCACTTCCTCCTGCAGCTCTGGCTGCTCCTCGCAAGGTTCCTCGTCGATAATCTCCTCGACCAGATCATCTTCGTTGAGTTCCTCGATAATGTCATCCTCGTTTTCGATGTAGCCCCCGTCAGCGTCAAGGCCGGAGCTAACCACGCTGACGACGCCGCCCGGTGGAGATGGGGTGGGAGTGGGCATGGCCAGGTAATTATCACCCGCCGACTTGGCCGTCACGGCCGTGCCCTTGGGTATGCGGAACTTGCGCAGGATCTGGGCAGTCGAGGAGGACAGCGCCCCAAGGGCCGCCGCATCCTCGTCCAGATCCTCATCAAGCTCTTCCTCCTCGGCCAGCTCCTCCTCCTCGGAGGCCATCTGCTGAAGCTGTGCTGCAGCTACAGCTGCAGCTTCCGTGGCGACAATCACCTGACGCTGATTGCGGTTGGAGTTGTTAACACGGACCAACGTGACGCCTCCGGCTCCGGTTGCGACCTTGGAGCTGCCATTGAGAATGCTAATAGGCGGATGCTTGCCAGCTGCAGCTCCTCGGGCGGCCAGCAGGATGACGGATGAGGACTTCTTGGCCGCCGTCGCCTTAAGGCCATTGACGCCACTACTGCTCACTACGGCCACGTTGTTGTTGGTGGTGGTGGTGGTGGTGCTGCTGCTGCTGTTGGTTTTGGGAGGAAGGAGAGATGAGACATCGTTTGCATTATTTGTTGGAGGAGGCGGCACATGGGACATGGGATCGGAGGACATGGGAGTGGTAGTTCTGGACGAATGCACAACAAATTCGGCAAACTGGTCGACGAAGCTGCCGGTGCTGGTGCTGCTACTGCTGCTGCTGCTGATGCGGCTACAACCTTTGTTTTTGTTGCTTCTGCCGGCGGCGAGGCGAGCGCGGGCCCGAGCGTTCGCCTGCTTGACGACGATTTCTTCGTAGTAAATGCGATTCGCTTCCGCTTGGCGACGCTGCAAATCATCTTGGACAGGAGGGTGCTTGGTCTGATTTTGATTCGGATTCGGATTCGGATTGTTGTTGTTCGTGTTCTGGGTTCTGTGATGGCTGGTGGGTGGTGTGTTGTTGTATGGCCGCTTGAACTGGTCGTGGTTGTGGTGTTTAGAAGAACCTGCATGTTGTTGATGTAGTTCAGGTTGTTGTGGTGTCGCATGTTTATGAATTTCGTGTGCAAATCATAGGGAAATAACACAAAAGCACAAACAACACAGACGGAACGTAAAATGTTGTTGGGTGAAAAAGAAAAAAATAAAAACATTTTGATTAGCATTTGTGTTTGCTGGACTCTCTTTTTGATTTTTCTTAGCTCGCTCGATGAGTTCGATCTCATCCATTTCAAGTTCAATGTAATTCGAATGTTAGTGATGCTTAAATCAAAGTTAATTCGGGTTAGTAAATTATAATAACGATACTTATGACTGATAGCTTAATGTAATGATCGAATGTAGACGTGTGTGATTGATGGATATGTATGGATATGGAATGTTTGTTTATGGGGGTAAAAAAAACCGCAGCCAGGGCACACTTTAGCCCCAATAACGGTTCATCCTTTAGATATTTGAGGTTAGGTGTGTTAGGGAAGATTTAATCAGTGTGGTAACACTGGCACATCTACAAATGTTTATCAAGTGTCTGTCCTGGCGGCAGTTTTCTCTTGAGAAGTCAAACCAATTGTTAGAATTCCGATTTTTGGATCCCCAGGTGGTACTTTGGTTAGTTACAAAACATAAAACGGTGGAATGCAAAACAAAAACAAAACAAGGAAATAAAGCGAATAAATAAAAGTACACATACCTTGCACTAATGTCCAATTTTATAATTTTTTATACATTTTTGTTGTATTTTTCTTTTTAGTTATTACTTTTATTGGGTTACTCGGATTGATTGTGTTGTGGGGGGAGGTTGTTAATTGTTTAAATTTTTATTGTTGTCGATCACACACACACACACACACAAGCGAGATGGTGGAGGAATATGAATGAATGAACGAAGCCGAGAGAGAGGCAAGCGAATGAGTATTTTATAGCTAGGTGATGTGTACACACTGATTCGTCAAGTTTCGATCAGTTCGATCGATTTCTGTTTCCGCTTGGCTTCCATTTGCGTGTTGCTCTGGCTCGAGTTTTCGCACTCGGTTTTAGATAGAATTTTTGGTACTGCAGCTTTCGGTGGCGGTCGACAGTTCTCTAGAGAGCTAGAAGCACGGCCTCTGATATATCGTAGCTACGCGTTTGGTAATTACGATTTATTCATTGCGAGTTTTATATTGTCGGATTGTTGGTTTCATTGATTTGATTTGATTTGATTGATTGATTGATTGATTGGTTGGTTGGTGGGTTGGTTGTGTGTACATAAAATAAAACAAGAGAAAAGAAAGAAAAAAAGAACAAAATTGCATTGAAGTTTAAAAAACGTATTTTGAACACACACAAGTCTGTTGCTCGAAACGAAAAGGGTAACGAAATGGTTATTGTGGTTACTGGTTCGGGTTATTCAATCGGTGGCATTCGCATAGCAGATCAGATACAGAGAGGCAGTAAAGCCGAACGCTGCGGGTTCGTGTTACTGGTAAGGTGGTAATAAATAAATGCACAGAAATCAAGTCAAAATACAAACTAAGAACTAAGAACTGAAACTTACAAATCGCTACAAAATAATAATAATTCGTACGTAAGAACTAATGTAATGGATACTAAAATAAAACTAAAGTAATACTAAAGTTTAAAACTAAACAGGTTAATGCTTAACGTAAGTACTTGGTTCGACTTTTCCCCCACTTTTCCCCCCGAATGTTCGGTTTGCTGTGTTCGCTGGCGGCCATCGGGTGTTGCAAGTGGCAAGTTGCAGGTGTTTAGTAGTAGCAATTACGGCGGCGGAGGGCGACTCTCTACGCGAGAAAAGTGAAAGGAAGAGAGCAGCGTCCTCGCCGCCGAGGATCTCAACGAAAGGAATACGGAGAAGGATATAGAGCGATAGGATTACATATACAGAGAGAGTACAGATACAGAGGGAGGTACATAGATACAGGGATACAGATACAGATACCGAGATACAGATGCAGAGCGGCAATCTAAACGGGCGCGCAATTACTCTAGGAAGTCCAAGGGAGACGGGGGGAAAGGGCTAGGGCTAGGGTATAGTTAGTTGGAAAAGGGTTGCTTTACCTAATCTCTTTGGTCTCCAGCAGCGACGAGGTGTTCACGTCGTTCACCGCATTGATCATCGACGTGGGCGAGAAGGGCAGGTGGTACATGGAGGCGGCGTCCAGGGCATAGGTGTCGCCGCCGCCCTTGATCAGCAGCTCGTTCTTGATCTCCATGAACTGCTGGTGCGGATTGTGGTGCGTGGCGAACGGATGCTGCTGCTGCAGCAGCTGCGTCTGCTGGTGCTGTTGCTGCTGGTGGTGGTGCTGCTGATGCTGATGCTGGTGCTGCTGCTGCTGCGATTGCGCGTCCAGCGCGTTCGCGTTCAGCGTGGGCTGGGTGCCGGCGTGCGTGGTGAAGGTGTACTGCGAGTAGGGACAGAGGTCGCCCAGCTCGGCCGGCTCCAGCTTCGGCTGGAAGCTCTGCAGGCCGTCCGGCGTCAGGATCTGGTAGCTCTGCACCGTGCCGATCACGTGCTGCTGCTGCTGCTGCTGCTGCTGCTCCGCCGCCGCCGGTGTGGCCGCTGCCGTGGAGCTGAGATAGGTCACGTTGTCTAGCTCGTAGTGGGACTGCTGCGCCTGGCTGGCGGGCACCTTCAGCGGCTGCTGCTGCTGCTGCTGCACCAGCTGCTGTTGCTGCTGCTGCGGCTGCTGGGTCGTCTGATATGTGGACGCCGCCGCCGACTGCTGGCGCTGCGGCGTCGTGGTGTATATTGCCTGGCTGCCGTCCAACTGCAGGGGCACCAGATTGCCGGCCTGGTCCTGGATCATGATGCTCTGGCCATGCAGCTGCTGCTGCAACAGTGCCTGCTGCAGCTCCAGCTGGTTCGAGTAGATCAGCGTGGTGGTGGGCGCGGCGGCCTGGCCGCCATTGGGTGTGGGGGTCCGCGCTGCAGACCCACTGAGCTGGTGGCGCCCGGATTGGCCAGCGCCAGCTGCGCTCCGCCCGGCAGAATCATCCCGCTGAAGTCCAGCGAGGGTAGCGTCTGCAGCTGCTGCTGCTGCTGTGGCTGTGGCGTCGTGGAGGCCAGCGAGGTGGTCAGGGTGTGCTGCATGGGCTGCTGCTGCTGCTGCTGCGAGTGACTCACGCTGACCGGCGACCCGGTTAGAACCTCTGCGTTCTGCACATCATCCAGGACGCTGTCTATCTGCGCCAGGCGCTTTTTGGCCGGCGTGCTGCCATCGCCGCCCTTCGATTTACGGACTCGCGGGGTGCGAGCGTTGCGCGCCCTCTTCGCCGGCGGACCGTCCGCCTTCAGAGGCGTCGTGGTGGCTGACGGCGGCATGGGAACGTCGCCGTGCTTGTCCTTCTTGTGCATCTTCATCTTGTCGGGACGCGAGAACTCCTTGTTGCAGATGGGGCAGGCGAAGATCTTGCGGTTCTGGCCCTCGTGGAAGAGATACGCGTGCCGCTGGAAGCTGTACTTGTTCTTGAAGGTCTTGAAGATGTCGTTCTTGGCGCAGACGAGGCAGTAGGCCACGCCGTCAATGATGTGCTCGTAGCGGGCGATGTCCAGACCGCGCACACTCATCTTCTCCAGGTACTCGCCCTGCTCGTCGTCGGCGATGACGCGTGTCTTGCGCTTGCGCTTCTGCTTGGCCGCCGCCGCCGATCCCGCCTTGGGCGCCATCGAGGTCACCGCCGATCCCGGCTGATCCTGGCTGATTGTGTAGCTGGTGGTGCCGGCGGCCTGCTCCGCCGCCTCGGCCTCCACCTCGGCCTTGATCACCTGGAACTCCTCGTACTCGTGCTCATTGTCCGGGTCGTGCTCGTGGTCGTGCTCGTGGTCCGGATCGTGCTCGAGGCTCTGCTCCTCGTACTTGACCTGCAGCAGGCCAGCCTCCTCGTCGTCCTCCTCGTCGCCGGCGATGCCGTGCTGCGGCTCGTACTTGATTATGTCGGCGGCCACGGCGCTGCTGCCGTTGCTCAGGCAGTCGCTGCTGCCGGGCTCGCTCTTGAGCACGTGGTACTCCTCATACGTGCTGCCGTCGAACTCGATGATCGTTCCGTCCGTGTTGACCAGGGCCGTGGTCGTGGTGGTGGTGGCAGCGGCGCTGCTTTGCGGCACGGAGACGGGCGTGGGCGCCGCGGAGCTGACCGCCGTCGGCAGCCCCCCGCCGTTGTAGTTCTCGAACACTATGGTGGTCGGGGTCTGTCCGTCCTCGCCGGTGGTGGTGATGTAGTGATACTGCGGCTGCTGCTGCTGCTGCTGCTGAGCGTGGGTGGTGGCTGTGATCGTGTCCACTTGGTGTCCGTTGGTGTTGGCGTTGCCGTTCGTATGCAGGATGGAGGACGAACTAATAGTTGTGACCACATTGTCTTTTGTTTATATATTTTTTGGAAAATACATATTCGGTTTCGGTTCATAAAAGATGTGTTTGAATGTAATATTTGCATAAATCAATAAATCAATTCGTAATCGAAGTCGAAATCGAAATCAATCAACTCAATTCACTCAAATCGGGTTTCGGGATAAAACGAATGCAGTGCAAAATGAAGCTGAACTGCGTGCAGAGATGCCACAGGTGTCTAGCACCTGCGTCACGTACACGTGCCTCTTGATTTACGGATTTACAGGATAGTAGATATTCGGGGAACGTTGTGAGTGAATTGGTTTTTGTTTGTCGGTAGAATCTGTGTTTTTACTTAAGTCTACTTTACAGCAATCGTAATCGTAACTCTGGTACAGTACTCGCAACTCAATACGTACTAAAAATAAATCTAAATAAATAATTGTACTTCAATAACTGAATAACTGAATAACTGAGGCTGAGGTTTTACAGAGGAGGACAGAGCAGAGAGGATGAAACTGGTGTTGTGTGTTGGCGGCTCCTCAGGACTCGATGGTGTGAAACACAATAGGTGAGAGGTCTCTACAGAGTCGAGGCTGTGTCTGTGTGTGTTGCTAATAATAATAACTAAATCATAAACGCAAAATGTAAAAACTAAGGGCAAGCAATTGCAATCTCCGACTTGGGCCCCGGAAACTGAATTGCAGCGGAAGCTTAATCTCTAACTAAATCAGGTAAGTTAAGACTTGAGCCTTCTGCGACGCTCCTCGCTCGGAGTGGATTCCTGCTGTTGAAATGATTTGTGCATTTATTTATGTTAAACAGATCCAGAGAGTTCGAGAAGAGATAGACGCGGACCTGGTAGGTCGCAAGTTATAGACGAGAGCATGTACATTTATGTAGAGAGTGTGGAGCGGTCGATAAGCATTTTGGTTGTTAATCAAGGGGATTGGATTTTTGGTTTCGATCCGGTGATGATTCTTGAAGAGATTCTCGCCCGGTTTCGTTTTGTTTCAAGCGACAGCAAATGGAAGTCAAGTTATCAGTTTTGTCCTCTAAATTTTGGCACCAATCGCGATTGGAAATCATAATTAAAACAAATATTCGCTGGATGTCTGACGGTGATGAGGTGAGGAATGGAATGACTGTGCAACACTCAGGTACAAAGGAAAGCATTAGCTCGGATTCGTGGGTTAAAAATCATAAAGGTGAGTTTTTTGTATTTACAATGAGGGGTTAACTGAAACACCAATTACGAGTACAAATAAGAGGGTTAAAAACCATACACAAAGACTACAACCAACAAACAAATAAACAAATAAAGCGAAACAAGTCAAAGCGGACACTTACCGGCAACATTGCTTGCAACATTCTGCTGCTGTTGCTGCTGCTGCTGATGCTGATGCTGCGGACTGCTGGCCGTGGTCTGATATGAGGCCGTGGCGGCCGTCACCGCCTGACCATTCGCATCACAGAGTATCTCGTTCTGCAGCTGGTAGACGTTGCCGTCCGTGCTACCGTACTGCTGCTGCTGCTGCTGTGGAATGCCGCTGAGTGTGTTGGCCGCGGGCAACATGTTGACGTAGACAATCTGTTGCTTCTGCTGCTCTTGACTAGACTTGGATGTAGATGCTGCTCCTGCTCCTGCCGCTCCTGCACTTAATTTTGGTATCTTGCCCTCGAACTTTCGTGGCTGTTGCATGAACTGCAGCGTCTGCTGTTCCTTTTTGGCATCTGGAAAATGTCAATCGGTAGAATTTTAGTGCATATTCGTGCCAGGATTTTCTGTGATTGTTTATGTTATGTTTTTGTTATTATTGATGTGATATTAACACACACACACCCACACACATAGAGGCTGTGGACTCTGGACTCGGGCGGTGGGATTGTGGAAGGGTAATGTGAGGCAATGAGGCAATGAGGCAGGTGAACGAGCAGCTAGAGAAGACAATTCTGGGGGCCGGCAAGCGAGACAAGCGAGAAGAACAGGCCCAAGCAGCACCAACAACCAACAACCAACAAACACCTTGTGGATTCGTTTTAGTAAAACAGTTTTGGTTTTGGTTAGTTTTTAGCATAGATTTAAAAGCGTGATCGTATATTTCTCTGGCGCCATCTCTTACAATTAGAATAAACTACACGATTTGTATTTTTGTACATTTAAAACGCAAAACTAATAAACACAATGGGGGAATGCTGGTAAAACAAACACTGAATTTGGGGGGCAACGAAGCAGCTGTGAAATGTTACGAAACGCAGTTGCTGGGAAGGGGGGACACGAGGTTAGTGGCTGGGATGAAATTGGTTAGGAGAAGCTGTTGTGATTATGTGGATGTTGTGGTGCAGTGGCTGCTAAAGCTGCTGCTCTCACCTCCGCCGCCGCCGCCGCCATCTGCTGCAGATTGCGTTGGAGGAGTTGCTGATGCGGCTGCTGCTGCTGCGAGAGCAGGTGTCGGCGATTGCAGCACAGCTCTGACAGCGCCGGTGGCAGCAACCGGTGGCGACGTGAGAACGGCTTCCTTTTTCCGCCTCGCCGGCGTCTTGCGGGGCGTGCCGCTGGCCTTGCCGCGTCTTGCCCCCCGCGACGTCGAGGACGTGGAGGAGGCCGGCGATATGGATCGGTCGTCCTTGGTGCGCGGACTGCGGCCTCGGCTGCTGTTCCTCGAATGCGTTTTGCGCTTCGACGCCAGCCAGTCGTCATCGTAGTCGGCGTCGTACTTGCGCTTCTGCTTGCGCCGCTTGAAGTCTTCCTCCTCGTCGTCGTCCTCTGCACACATCGAAATGATTTTTAAATAGAGAAAGAAATGAGAAGAGAACAAGAGCGAAAAGGCAGAGATTATAGTTTAGCTGAAACATTGACTCTCGCAGGCACCTGACGGTGCGCACGGCACACACCTGTGCCGTCATCTATGTACTCCAGCAGCTCCTGCTTCGTCTTCAGATCGGCTGGACTCTGCAGACTCATGGCATCCTCGTTGGCATAGTCGCCCTCGCCATCGAGGCCCAACTCGGCGGTGTCCAGCGTGAGGACGCTCTCCTTCAGCATGGCCTTGACGTCGTCGGGCACGTTGGGATTCTGCTGGATCTCATCCAGGTCAAGATCGGGATTGCGCTCCTTAAAGCTCTTGGCCTTGGTGGGGTTGCATTGCTTCTTCATTCTGCGGAGGAGAGGGGAATGGCGAGAGCGGAGATATGGACAAGTTCGAAAGCTGAGGAGATTCGGAAACCTACTTCTTATCACACAGCAGGACATCGAGGTGCGGCGGCAGGGGAGCGGCGCTGGGAGTCCCGTTGGCGGGATCCTCCGGATGCCGGCCAACATCGCGTCCCTCCAGCCACAGGTCGTAGCGGTCGCTCTGGAAGCGCTTGACGAACGTGTCCATTGAGATCTTGACCATGTCGTTGCTGCAGGTACACTGCACCGCCCGCTTGCCGTACTCGATCCAGCGCTCCATGGCAAAGTTGGTGGACTCGGCGCAGTTGAAGCCGTGGTTGAAGCCGGCGTGATAGCCGAACGGGAACGTGATCATGATTTCGCCAGCCTCCTGCGTGATCTGCAAGAGAGATATAGACACACTGAGGTCACCACCACACCACAATTGGACCGTGAAACACACACCTTACTGACGGGCACATCGTGCTGCTTGAGGATCTGCGGCGAGATGAGTGTCATCTTGTGGCGCAGGTAGGCATTGCAGTTCTTGTAGCTGGCCGGAAAGTACTGATTCGCCACCTTCTCCAGCTTGCGGCCGCACTCCGGCGGCACCACGTACCACGTCTTGGGCGCCCCGAAATGCAAGTAGTTGATGGAGTACAAGTCCATGTCCTCCGTGTGCCAGGCGAACGTGGTCTTCCACATGCCAAAGTACAAGTACGCCGTGTTCACGCCGTCTATCTGGATGTTGTAGTCCTTGTTCACGTAGTCCAGAATGGTGCCCAGTCGGTTGATGTTCCAGCTCTGCAACAGCAAAGGCAATGTGCATCGTCAAGAGGGGAAGGGAACGTGGGGGAACGAACCAACACACTTACATCCTGGTCGGTGTCTGTGATGCTGCCGCTGACGTCTGCCCCATAGATGGGCGCCACGTATGTTATGTTCTTCCAGTACTTGCGCTCCAGATCCTCAAAGTCAAAGTGCTTGGGCGTGGCGTAGCGCTCGGTGCTGGCCAGTTCGCTGAACTGCTTCACGGTCAGCGGTTTCTTTTGGATGTTTATCTGCTGGTAGTAGCCCTGCTTGCCGGTGACCACCTGGCATATGGGCGCCGGTATTGTGACATTCAGGGCATCCAGATCGGCATAGCCACTGCGCCGTGGCACCCACTCGGGCGGTGGCACCACCTTGGCCAGACCGGCCTTGTGGGCGCCCTGGGACTCCATGTAGGCTACGTATTTGGGGAAGTCCTTGAACTCCTCCCAGGTGGGCCGAAAGACCATGATGCGGGGCACCTCTGACATTTTCATTTTGTCTGATGCTCTCTCTACTTTCGCTCTACTGCCAGACTTGGGTTTAGTCTCTACGAGACACTAATCTCTGGGAGTGTATTGCTTCGATCTGTAACTGTGATAGAAGCAGCATTAAAACTCGGGCCATTAATCCCGAGCAGATGCCCCGTCCGCCAGTCCGCCTGTCCGCCTGCCCCGCAACTGCTGAGCGATCGGATCGGATCGGATCGCTAAGGATCGGCTGGCTGCCTGCCACAAAGCAAACAATGAAACGCAGGAACAGCTGCAACTCATCGAGCGCCTTTCAAAATGGGCGCGGCGGCGGCGACAACAGCAGGCAGGCAGGCAGGCGAGCAGGCAGGCTGACTGGCAGGAAAATAGAGGCTGGCAGGATATGCAGTTGCTGCTGCCATTCGAGCGGCTGGAACCCATAGGAACCCATAGAAAGTGCAACAACGATCGTTCATTTGAATGCCTTAAAAACTAAAAATAAATGCAAATTGAATATGCATATCGTATGTCAACATGCAGAAGTCGGGCTGAAAACGGGAAGGGGTTTAAGGTTGATCGGTTTTTATGATAGTAAAACTCAAGCCTGTAAATTTTGAATTCATCAGTTACCTTACCAATTTTACTTGTCAATTTGCTGCTGAACAAAGTTAGTAGTATTAATCAAGTTAAACGTAAGAGTTTACTTAGCTAATAAGCTTAAAATCAAGGCTGAAATTCAAGAAATTTAAAATTTACCATTTATCTTGATTGATTGAAAAACCTGAAAGTTAACCAAGAGAACGGAGCGAATATCCAATTTAATAGAGACACACAAAAGCAATCTGAATAATCCACTGAAATTTCGTAAGGATCAAACCTTATAAGAGAAATCAATCCTTTAAACGTTTTAAACTAATTTCGATAATATTTTGCGGCACCAACATTTCCAATTAACGACCTTAGCAATTAGCAAATTTATTTATTTAAATTAAAAGACTTGTTGAGATCCCAAGCAATCTCTATTTTATTTCAAAGGATGATGAAATAGTACAAATCATTTGCTATCACCATTTCTCTTTATAAACTAAAAGCGGAATTTCTCTCAATGTACATAGATATTTCTGTATACGTGAAGCTCTCACTAAAAAATCGCAATAAATCATGCTGACTGCGGATAATTAATTATGGAACGTCAGCCAGGACGAACCGTAATCCCCGCAACAAGGCAGTCAGATCGAAAACTCCCAATAAGCGAACACAAGTCACAAGTCCCCGACACAATTTTCTCACTCAATACCAATGGTTTAGGACTTGTTTTTGCCTATTTTCGGCACACGCAGACTGCAAGCTCTGCAGGCCGGAGAAGCGGCGAGGATACCGACAACAAGGACAACGCCGTGCGAGACATCCCAGCAAACTAGATGAAAATTTACGCAATTTTTCGGCTAAGCAGAAAACTGTACCACCACCCGACGAGTCCTGTGAGCGAGAGAGAGAGAGAGAGAGACAGAGAGCGGAGCACCAACGATGTTTTTAGGGGGGAGGGGGGCAGGAGGCAATGACGAGTGCGCAAAACTATTTGCTAGTTCGAAGGAGGAATAGAGAGACAGAGAGAGGGAAGAGAGAAGAGAGAGAGAGATGGTATGCAAAGGAGCGGGCTGGGAGTACTCGTTGAAGAGCGGTTTAAAATGGGCGAGTCGCAAGGCAGCGAGTATGTGTGTGTGTGTGTTGACATGTTTGTGTGTGTGTGAAAGGACGAAATTTGGGACTCACTTGTGATGTGCTTCGATGGGTTTTTTCGCTTCTGTTTCTTTTTTCGATGCTCTCAGTGCGTAAATCCCAACAAAATGGCAAAGGACTGGTGTTACTGCTCGCTTTGTGATGATGACTCGTTGTCCTTATATATTGGTTGTAGTTTATTGCACATAATATTATTTTTTTAGCATGGTTAACTTTTGCTCATTTCCTGTTTCATTTATTTGCACAATTTGCTGTTTGCTGTTTGCTTTCGACGACACTCTGAAGCACACTCTTCGGCAATTCTTTGACTTTGCGATTTAACTAACTTTGGCTTGGTGTGTTTTGTGTTTCAAACTGATTTCTGCAACATCTGATGGCGACGTTGTCTTGTGTTTTCCAGTCTCTGACTTTGTTGTTCCGGGGGCGGGGGCCTCTCCGAGGATAACTGTGTGTATATATATGTATATATATATGAAAGCACTCACGACGGGCGCGACATGTCTGAGCGGTCTGAGCGGCGAGCGTTGACTGAACCACAGACTGATGCCAGGACGATGGCAACGACGCAGACGCAGGCGTCGACAGAACTCGCTGGCGTTCGCACTCACTCACACAGGCAAACACACACACACGCACACGCTGAGAGCGTTGTCCTTTTAATGCGAATGCTCTGGTCAAAGCATAATGTGGAAGGAAAATTAGTGTTGAGCGAGAGGGAGACGGCGCAAACAAGTTTGGCAGGATAAAACTGGAGGGGGAAGTGCAAGCCGAGAGGAAAAACGGCAGTTGTTATCCATCGTCCTTTTCACCATCCATTCATCCAGCCATACGACCGTCGAACAATGCATTTTCCTTGCCTTTCGGGTCGTTGCGAAAACTAGATGTGGCAAAAGGAAAATGCATTGGAAATCGCCATTTGCAACGCTCTCTCGGAGTCGGGGCCCCCTCTGTCCCTATTTCTCCTTCCCTTTGAGCCGGCTGCGAAATCGCAAAGGACTTAATCCTCATTATGCATTGTGTTGGCTTGGATTTCGGATTTTGGCCAAGATCTTATCTGGGGCTTACATTTCTCGGATCAAATGCGATCGTAGGTAGGTGAACTTCAGTGGCAGGGTTATCAATCCACTTGAGACTTGAAACAAAATAACCGGGGTATATTTTGAACCACCCATGATTTGGGTTGCGAATCTGCTCGAAGTCGTAAACATATACACTCGGTATAGGGGTACCAAGATTGCAAGACCTGCAAGCAATATCAGGGAGAAAGATGCTACTCTTTCGGTGCAGATATCGAGCTCACGGGTTCGATCTCACGAGCTTCAAGCCAAGCAGCAAGTTTTTCGTAATGTTTACGACTAAAATAAGTACTCACTTACTTTGTAGAATAGTATGTCAATACATATGATTATTCATTTTTTAAATGTAAAATATACGTTAACCCTTTACATCATTTCAAGAAAATGTATTAACTTTTAATATATAATACATTATTTTAATATATAAGTTTTACTTTTCTTTGGTCATATTTTTTAAGTTGCTATCAATGAGAATATTTATTTAATTGAATTACTTCTTCACGGAAATAACTAATTGGATAAAAATTAATTTTAATTAATATATTTTTAAATTAAAAATTGTTCATTTTAGTTCATTATTCTTAAAGCTTTCTTTCCAAACGTTTTCCTAATTTATTGGTCTCAGTAAAATTCATTACAAATCAGAGCCATTGCAATTATATAGTTAAACACCATCGATTTGCTATGTTGTTTTAATACTAAATAGGATACACGAACTCATAAAATTTAATAATTTAAAGTTTCTCGGGGCCTTTTTTTAAAGCAACAAAGGTTATGATCGCTTTGAAAGCTTCAAAGAATCACGTTTTCATGACAAAATGTAATAGGCTTCAGGCTAAAGTCCAAATTAGTTCAAGTTTTTTGATACTTTTCATGACGTGTAATATTTTTCCCGAGTTCCCCGGCTATATTAGTTTTTGCAAACCCCTAATAATACCAAATTTTATGCTGCCTGCGTATCTGCAATACAAATTATCACATCTGCAACTACTGCAAAGGACAACTGCCGGACATAATTAGGTGATACCGCTTCGATAACAAGCTTCCCCCCCCCCATTCTTGGCGCAGAAAAACCATACAAAAACCAACAGAAAATTATAAAACGAAACAAAACGGGAGAGAGGAATGAAAAGGAAACCCGCGTTGAGCAATTACAGCAGCATGGACGGGGAAAGGCGAAAAAAACGCCGAGCAAAAGTATAATTTACAACATGTCATTAGTCGGGCAACGCCTACGGAACGCGGCAAGGGGAGTGTGCTTGGGGCTGGAGGGAGAGGCAGGGACGGCAGGATCAAAGCGTGACCAGAGCGCTTAAGAACGGTCACACTGCGCGGCAGGACTTGAGCAAACACAAAAGATGGCGGGGAGGCCGAGGATCCAGGAAACAAGTTTCTACAAAGCAGTTCTGTCACGCCACAGGAGAGACAGAGAGGGAGGAGGAGAGAGAGAGAACAGGACGAAGGAGAGAGCTTGCACGAAAGCAGCGAGAATGACCAGGCGGCGGCGTCAACTTCCGGCAGGACTTACTCACACAGGCAGCGCTGCAGTTGTGTACACAATGTGGTCATTGACTGAACGGTAAAAAGCGAAAACAGGAACCAACAACAACAACAGCAGCAATAGCAAGGACTGGCGATGACGTCGTCGAAGAACACACAGAGAACCGCCATAATGCGCGTCCCCTTTTTCCGCATTCCACATTCCCACTTCCCTTCTCCCGTCCAGCCCCCTCCTCCGGCCATTCCACTTCGTTCCGAAGTTACTCGCACACTCGGTAGTCAGTCGCCTGCCTGTGTCTCGTGTGATTCCACAAAGCATTTCTCTAATACAATTTCTCATAAAATTTCAATTCGAGCTCTGCCTCAGCTGCGACAACAACTACAAGATTATTTATGCTTTTTTCTTGTTCCTGCCGCTGTTGTTGTTGCCGCTGCTGGCAGTTGCCTGTTTTATATCCTTTGTGACTCTAAGCACGCGCGTCGATCCCGGCACAGTGGGCTCTCTACATTTCCATTTGATTTATAATATTCCGACAAAACTACATTTAAAGATTATTTTTTTTGAAATGCAATACAGAACAGTATTAATTAGTTAATTAATAATAGCAAGCTAAGTAAATTGAATCATTAATTAAAAGTAATTTAAATTAAGTGCTTAATGTTCGGATTATATGTATGTTATTTTAAATTGAACTTTATATATAGTTGTTTAATGAATTTATTAAATATTTAAATATTCATTGTTATATATTATTCATGAAATTAAATAAATTTTCAGTATTTTAAATCATTAGTTTAAATATTCATTATTATTCATGAAATTAAATAAATTTGCAGTATTTTAAATCATTAGTTAATTAAATAACCGTGATTTTCCGTTTTTTAAATCATTAGCTTATTAAATTAACTCGATTTTGTAAATTTCAAGATTATTCCTCTTAAAATGTATTTATATTATTAAATTAAATATTTCACATATACATTTTAATTTATGAATTAATCAATTCATTAAATTATATTCCCTTTTAGTTTCTTTTTATTATTAATTCAAAAATAACTAATTAAAAAACTAATACAGGAGTTAATAATAAAATATTCTAGGTATACAGTGCATAAAAAAAACACCTAATAAAATAAAGTGGTAAAACTTATTTAAAATGTCACTAAATCCGAATTGTGTAAATTCTAAACTATTTTTAAATCACACATAACCCGCTTTTAGTGCAATGAAATCTACTCGAAATGAATTCAAGTGTAACCGTCGACTGAAACCAGGACAATTAATTTATTTCATCCGTTTCCTGAACCCACTGTGCGACATCGACAGGCATCGACCGAAAAGCAAAGCACGCGTCCCCTTTTCGAAGTTTCCCTTTTGTTGTCCTTTATCTCAATTGCACAACTGTTTGGCTTTGGCTCGTTTCTCTTCCTTTGCCGCTGGCCTTTGTTTTGTTTTTATGCTTTGAGTTCGTTACATTTTATGTTTTGCCTATGCGTGTACGTGTGCGTGTGTCTGTGTGTGTTTAGTGGGCTCCTGCGAGTCCTTTTTTAAGCAGGCGTCCATTCTTCCTGGTTTTGTTATTGTGTGTGTTAACGGAGTAAAAAGCGTTGATAGAAGGGAACGCCAGGCGCATGACGACTTTCCCGTTGCAGGCTTACGGCGCACACTCGCTGCTCTCTGGCTACGCGGCTCCCATCCGGCTCTCCGGCTGTCTCTGCGCTCGCTGCCCCGCTCTCTCGGCTGCAGCACGCCCAGCAGCTGCCGTCGCAATCAAATTAATTCTCCTTTGCGTTCTCTCCTCTCCTCGCTTTCCGCCATTGTTCCGTCTATCGCTCGACACTTTCCGCATCCCAGTCTTATTGGTCGACAAAATGGCGGCCCTGCAGAGCAGAAAGCTGAAATCGGAAGGTGGAAAGCGCGAGGATTCTCCATAAGGCAGGCAAAAGGAAGAGCTTGCCAAGATGTCCATGGCGCGTGCTCAAGTGGCGGCCACTTGGACGTCCCGCTCCAAATACGGATCTATGCCGCAGCGAAATATAGAACAGGACCGTGACTCACTGCCACTTTCAAGTGGAAGTTAAAGGTATACGAATGAGACTTGCAAAATGATTGCAAAACATCCGAGAGCTTGTATGAAAGGTTACTCTGGATAAAAGGAAAAAACACCAAATTATACTTAAAATAATCTGAAGTGAAGATGATGTATCAACAGGGTGATCAATTTGAAATATTTATATGTAAGTATTGTATTGTACAATATACAATTTTGAAATTTCAGAAATTATGTTCCCATTATTTGAGCAGACCAATCTCAGATCTCAGTCCCAAGTCCCAGAACTGGCAGACAACCCAATTAGGAACTGTTCGATATGTGTCTTTAACCGCGTAACCTCATCTTTATTAACCCTTGGTCGGGGTTACGGATTGGGACGGTGCGAAGACCACCCACAAACCACCACCCACCGGCGGGAGCTGCAATGCAACCACCCGACGGGGCGACAACTTGTTGAGTCGTCAACTTGTTAGTCCTTCGTCCACGGAACCACCACACCTGACCTTCCGGACTGCTGGCGGGATCTGTGCCAAAAACACCACCTAGTCCGGGGTATGTTTATTATGCTTTATGAATGGGAGCGGAGCGGGAGCGGATGCTCCTTGCGTTGCTCTAACTACCACCGACGGCGCGCTCTGTTTTGGTTTTCTGTGTCGGTTTTTTTGGGAAACCCCCTAAAAGTGACGAAGACATTTTGTGGATGGATGACATGCCGGCACACGCCACGCCACGCCACCGAATCCGAATCCGTATCCGTCCGTAAGGCGGTGGTGGTGGTGGGTTCGACACATGACCAAGAGCAAGAGCGGATGCGGTCGGTGCCGGTGTCTGCTGGGGTTGCTTTCGTTTGTTTACATTTTTGGGGGGTTTCCCAACGTCCTTGCACCTACCAAGGCCGACCCGTGCGACGTGGTGCGTGCGTGTGAGCGGAACCACCCCATGCGCCATGTTGCCCAGAGCCAGTGCGCCAATGTAGGTCGGTGGTTGCTCTGCTGATGGCCCTGACTCTGGCTGAGACTCTTGCCCTGGTGGTGATTCCAAAAATATGCCCAGACCTGTCTAAGGGTTACTGCCGCTGTTGCCGCTTGCTTTTTGTTTATAAACATTGCGCAAATCAGCTGATTCTCTGCCATCCCCCATGCGTATTCGTATTCCGTGCTCAGCCAGGAGTAGTAGTAGGAGTGCTCCAAGCTGAAAGCCTGCATCACCTGCAGGCCGAGTTCTTAATCGGAGCTCGCGCAGCTGGCTGGCTGGCTGGCACAGCAGCAGCAGGCTCTTCGGAACCGACAGATGTCGACTGTAAAATGCAATGCCAGTTCGTGTGCAGCCACTCCAGCAATTGCAGCCGGCCGGGCATTGAGTCGAACGGAGCTGAAAGGACACAGCACAGGAGGGATCGGACCCGGCTGGCCTGCTGTTGCATTGATTACTGAACGACTGGGAATGTTGAACGCATCTGGTACGACCCTTGCTCAGCGTTCTCCGATCCTTCGATCGTCGCTTGGCATGTGCCACGGCCCAAAGGCCATCTGCCATCTGCCTGCTGCTCAGAGGTGCCCCAATGCGATCGATTGTCTGTTGTAATGATATAATGATATATGATATATGCATATATGTAATGATATATGCAGTTGATGAAGCTAATTAAACAATTTTATGTTGTGTTTACGAAATATGTACATTCTTCCTACACAGTTCTCCTAGGAGAAACTCTTAAAGTCGGGACAAGGTATACCAATCCCTAATTCTCCAAGTATAACCCAAATAGAATCGTCCAATCACGAAATGCAAAGCCCAGAGTTTTCTAATTATCTCACATCTTAAAACCCCCACAAAAAATCGATTAACCATTAGCCTAAAAGTTTCATTTAAGCAGACGTTACCATTATGTTATCGTTCTGATGTGGTCCAGTTTCATCGTCTGCTATGTCTGGCCGACCGCCCAGGATGCCTTTCCCACACTCAGACAACCAGCATAAAAAACTTGGAGCAAACCCAGAGAAGCAGCTTTCCAAACATGAACTCTCCCAGCTGAAACCGGACACCATAACCCGTAGGGATAGTAACCGGGAATGGGGACGCAGAATGGGATAAGGACGCGCACAGGAAGAGGGGGCCCCAATCGGAAAAAGTTTCGAATTGCGTTCCGAGCAACTAAGGGGACAAAACCGGTATGTGAACGAGGACAGGACACGTTGTCGATCGAAAAAACGATTGCATGCCAGCTACGAGGATATGAGGAAAGGCTCGAGAAATAGGCCTTTCAGGACAGTTGCAACATTGCGACTTCCGTTCAGCGTTCTTGTCGAAAAGGAAGTGCAAAATGTCGCTGAAAATCACGACTTTCCTGTCCCTCTGAACCAGCTGCATTATTTTTAAGCCATGATCCGTGTTTGCGCAGGCGTACGTTGAACCCAGTTCCTTCAAACCCTGAAGGCAGGTAAAAACCATCCCAGACAGAGGCCGGCAGATGTTTCTCTGCCAGGGTCCTTTTGTCGCAGGTCAGTTGCTGCCCCGAAAAGAGTTGAACCTAACAAAGTTTGTGGGCACGTCAATGGCTTCTCAAACATTTGTTTACCTTTCTTTGGTTAGAAGAAGTCATTACCACAGATGTAGGGGGGTGAGTGACTTCGAAGCCGCAGCTGCGATCAAAACAGGGGGAATTCAGAGACGTATTTATTTCAATATTTTGCGAAATCATGGCTACAGATAAAATACAAAGTGCAACGTTTAAAGGCCTCCTAAATTTTAACATAAAGAAAATATCTTTAATTAAAATTTTTACGTTATTTCCCATTACGGAAATACATTACAGGAACAAGTTAATAATTTGTTGAAGCGCTGAACACAGAGATACAGATCACAAAAGCATAATAATCTTAATATATAAATAAATTTACCTATGTAAATAAAGGGTCTTAAAATAATACAGACCTTTGCTATCTTTTAGATTTGGTACGAAGAGAGTGCACAGATAAAGAGATGGTCAGAGAAACATGTGTAAGCCAGGACATTTAGATGCCAAAATTGCATTTGTGTGACTGATAAATATATTGAAATTGTCTTCGTCAAAGATCTTTTTCTGCTTTACACGGGTAACTGGCTAGCTATAAACAAATATGTATACACGAGTTAACATTTTTAGTAGCATTGTATTTTTAGTGAGATTGCATAGAAGAGAAAACTATCCAACTTTAAAAGGTGCTCACTTTATTTTTACGAAAATGTGGGGAGGACGAAGCTGTGCCGACCAATAGCCTATACTGACTCGTCTTTGAAATACTTAAACAAAATTATAAGGTACAGGGAAATATCCTTAAAATACTAATAATAATGCACAAGCTGTATAATGAATAGAATTAAATTTTTGGCCACAGAATGCCAGATATTTTCGGTGGCTGACTTTTGCCAATTTAATCGCCTTGATTTAAACAAAATAATAGCAAAAGTGTCAAATTTCATGAAGCAGAAAGACACAAGGATGTGTAATAAGAACAAATAAGATCTAATAAAAACCATCTCTAAAACTAATTAATAGGCCACATTATGTACATATCTTTATAAAAAGGCGTCCTAAAAAATCACTAGATGCGTGAATTTTATCTAAAAGTTGTCCAAAAGTATGCAATGAAATGTCGGAAAATCAGGACATAAAGACTACCAAAGAAGAATCAAGAAGTATGCAAGAAAAAATGTTTTTAAACGATATAAGATTTGTTCTTTTGCGCAACAATTAATTTAAATTTAAATCTATGTTGTTCAGTCAATAATACCCCAATACACTCTGCAAATGTACAACCCGTATTAAAAGAGCTGTTGAAAAATACAAATATTTATCTGTACTGGCTATAATGTTGCCCCGAATTTGAATTTGCCTAAGGGACGCCTCCAACGAACTTCCCCCGA
This sequence comes from Drosophila aff. chauvacae BK-2020, assembly GCA_018903765.1. NCBI lineage: Eukaryota > Metazoa > Arthropoda > Insecta > Diptera > Drosophilidae > Drosophila > Drosophila aff. chauvacae BK-2020. The sequence goes on along the minus strand of JAEIGO010000916.1, from coordinate 3,467,769 downwards.
CTAATGCAATTAATTCAGATCCCAAACGTTCCAGTAACAGAAAGTGGCCGCGGGGACGGAGGGGCGGAAATTAGGCTGGCAAATTGAAAAATCGATTTTGCACAATGCTCTGGCTGTCGCGAATCGCAATTGGGGAAACTGGCAGCGGTTCTAGATGCAGCGAAACTCACCCGATCGTAGACGGTCCTCCGCCGCTTTCCTGCTTCCCGGTCTCTGGATCTCGAGGATTTGGGGGCTTATTCAGCACCTGTGCTTTCGCGAATTCAGGCCCCTCTGCACCTGGTGTTATTGCAACGGGGAATCGAGGAATCAGAATCGGCGTACGTGACCGAGAAAATGTGCCCGTTCACAATAGACGTAGACGCAGTTTATTTACAATAGATTAGCTGCGCACTGCACATGTCTGCGTGGGCCGTAGCTGTTGTGGTTGCTGTTCTCTGTGGTAGCTGCCCGCTTGTTAACAGGCATTTCCTCGTCAGCGACATTAGTTTCGGAGTTAATAGGGATAGGTTTTCACAACAATTCACTCGCCATTCTTATAAGATGGCTGCTTATCGGACGTCTCTGGTCTCCTGCATTTTGGACACACACGAAAGTGAAACATTTACACGGGCACAGGTCGCTCCTCGCTGTTCAAACATGTCACTGCAGTCTATGCACTTGTTCTTTGCAGTTTATGGCCGCCCGTAATCACCAGCCTTTTCGCTCACAGCTCACTATAAGTTAAATTATTTTAATTTTTGCCAATATTTCATTAGAGCTGCAAAAATGTTTACGTTCCTACAGATAATAAATAATGCTACGGTTTGTCTAAAAGAGAACCGATTTTCTCGTCGGTGGAATGTGGCCACACTTGCTATACATTTTTTTTAATGTGACTTTAAAAATATATATGTTATAATAAGTTAAATATGTGCAAGTATTTTAATGTATATTTAATTTTAAATAATTTAATTATTACGAATATTAGGAATATGTAAATATTTTTATTTACGATACTTACTATCGTTAAGGTAGGTCCGCTTGTCAGTGTTGGCAAGCGAAGACGGATTTTTAAAATTGAAATGTTAATAATTTAACTATTATAATATTTATCTTGGCTATAAAATATTTATTATGCTTTAACTAAAAAATATGTTCTAATTGTTGGGTTGGGTAATTTCTCGCAAGAGCAGCGAAATTCGCCAATTGCTTTTTCCCAACAAATTGCGTGTGTTGACAACCCTACCCCGAAGTGCACACGTTTTCATCTGTTTTTTCTGCGACTTCAACTGCATGTGAGTAATAATAAACAATTCATATTTCAAAAGTGTGTTAACTGTTGCATCACCCAGACCTGTGAAATGCCTCAGCCAGAACAAAAGACCGATGTCAGCGGCACAGCCGAAGCCGAAGGTCCTCCAAAGACTGCCAAGCAGCTGGAGAAGGAGCGCTTAAAGGCGGAGAAGCTGGCGAAGCTTCAGGCCAAGCTGGACAAGAAGGCTGCTGCAGCTCCTGCAGCGGGTGAAAAGAAGGAAAAGCCTGAGGTGAGTACCCGGAATACATCCCCCTATCTGTGGGCTGCTCTCCTCCAATCCTCCAATCGAGGTTATGTGGCACAGTGAAAGGGAGTAATTGGGCGTCCATTGTTGCCGGTGAAAGCTAAAGTCATGCTTCAATTAACTCTGCAGAAGCGAACGAAGGAGGTGAAAGAGGCTGCCGTGTATACGGCTAAGACTGCGCCAGGAGAGATGAAGGATCTCAGTGGTCCTCTGCCGGATGCGTACAGCCCGCGGTACGTGGAGGCCCAGTGGTACAGCTGGTGGGAGAAGCAGGGCTTCTTCACGCCCGAATATGGTGTAAGTACTCAAGAGAGTACTTATTGCAATGCAATGCAATCTATGTAATCCTGTGTGTCCCCTGCAGCGACCGTCGATTGACTCGCCGAATCCCAACGGAAACTTCGTAATGATAATTCCTCCGCCCAACGTGACGGGATCCCTTCACTTGGGCCACGCTCTTACCAACGCTATTGAGGACGCCATCACGCGCTACCACCGCATGAAGGGGCGCACTACTCTCTGGGTTCCTGGTTGCGATCACGCCGGCATCGCCACTCAGGTGGTGGTGGAGAAACTCCTGTGGCGCGACGAGAAGTTGTCCCGCCACGATCTGGGCCGCGAGAAGTTCATCGAGCGAATCTGGGACTGGCGACGCGAGAAGGGCGGCCGTATCTACGACCAGCTCAAGTGTCTTGGCTCCTCCTATGACTGGTCGCGAGTGGCCTTCACCATGGACCCCAAACTGTGCCGCGCCGTCACCGAGGCCTTCGTCCGCCTGCACGAGGAAGGAAGTATCTATCGCAGCTCCCGTCTGGTCAACTGGTCGTGCACGCTCCGATCAGCCATCTCCGACATTGAGGTCGACAAAGTTGAGATTCCCGGACGCACATTCCTCTCCATTCCCGGTTATGAGGAGAAGGTGGAGTTCGGAGTGCTAATTAAGTTCGCCTACAAGGTGGAGGACAGTGACGAGGAAATCGTTGTGGCCACCACCCGTATCGAGACGATGCTGGGCGACACGGCAGTCGCCGTTCATCCCCAGGATGACCGCTACAAGCATCTCCACGGCAAGTCCGTGGTCCATCCGTTCTCCACGCGCCGCCTGCCGATCGTGTGCGACGAGTTCGTGGACATGGCGTTCGGCACGGGTGCCGTAAAAATTACCCCTGCCCACGATCCCAACGACTACGAGGTGGGCAAGCGTTGCAACCTGCCCTTCATCACCATCTTCAACGACGACGGCTACATTATCGGTGACTATGGCGAGTTCACGGGCATGAAGCGCTTCGAGTGCCGCAAGCAGATCCTCGAAAAACTCAAGGCCCTCAATCTTTACCGCGAGACCCTGAACAACCCCATGGTTGTGCCCATCTGCAGCCGTTCCAAGGACGTTGTCGAGCCGCTGATTAAGCCGCAGTGGTACGTCAGCTGCTCAGACATGGCTGCTTCCGCCACCGAGGCCGTGCGCTCCGGCGCCCTCAAAATTGTGCCTGAACACCACACGAAGACGTGGTACCACTGGATGGACGGCATCCGAGACTGGTGCGTGTCGAGGCAGCTGTGGTGGGGCCATCGCATTCCGGCCTACCACGTCAGCTTTAGCGACCCTTCAATCCAAACGGGAGCGGTAAGTCAACGTTTTTAATGGAAACTAAATTTACCTGACACTAACTTGAACATGTTTGGCTCTGCAGCCAGCTCTTGGAAGCGTGGTAAACATAAAAGAGAGCTCCTAATGAGACACTTAGAAATAAGTATAGAATTACTGAGATCTGTTCCCATTTCCCTTGCAGAACGACGACGAGCAGTATTGGATTGTGGCGCGCAGCGAGTCGGAGGCGCTTAACAAGGCGGCCGAACGATTCGGGGTGGAGGCCAGTAAGATCGTCCTGAAGCAGGACGAGGATGTGCTCGATACATGGTTCAGCTCGGGCCTCTTTCCCTTCTCAGTGTTTGGCTGGCCGGACAACACCAAGGACCTGGAGACGTTTTACCCGACGTCACTGCTGGAGACAGGCCATGACATTCTCTTCTTCTGGGTGGCTCGCATGGTATTCTTCGGCCAGAAGCTGCTGGGCAAGCTGCCCTTCAAGGAGGTCTATCTCCATCCGATGGTAAGGGATGCCCATGGTCGCAAGATGTCCAAGTCGCTGGGCAACGTCATCGATCCCATGGATGTGATTCTTGGCATCACGCTGGAGGGACTCCATGCCCAGCTTGCGGGATCTAATCTGGATCCCCGCGAAATCGAGAAGGCCAAGGCTGGGCAGAAGCAGGACTATCCCCAAGGCATTCCCGAGTGCGGCTCCGATGCCCTCCGCTTCGCTCTGTGCGCCTACATTACCCAGGCTCGCGACATCAATCTGGACATTAACCGCGTGCAGGGCTATCGCTTCTTCTGCAACAAACTCTGGAACGCCACCAAGTTCGCCCTGCTGTACTTCAGTGGCTCGGAGAAGTTCGACACAGAGCTAAGTACGTCTGAGGCAGTTAACCAAATGGATTCCTGGATCCTTTCCCGGCTGGCAGCTGCCATTGAGGCCTGTAACCAGGGCTTTGAGTCGTACGACTTTGCCGCTGCCACCAGCGCCTGTTACGCCTTCTGGCTTTACGATCTCTGCGATGTGTACTTGGAGTGTCTGAAACCCATCTTCCAGAGTGGCAGCGAGGCGCAGCAAGCGGCGGCCAGGCGTACTCTCTACGTGTGTTTGGATTACGGCCTCCGGCTGCTCTCACCCTTTATGCCCTTCATCACCGAGGAGCTGTACCAGCGCCTTCCGCGGGCCAAACCAGCGCCCAGCATCTGTGTGGCTAGCTATCCCAGTGAGTATTCAAGTCGAGGATGAACACAGAAGGATAACTTCTCTTCCTTTCCAGGCAATGTCTCTTGGCGCAGTGCCAAGGTTGAGTCAGACGTTGACTTTGTTCAGAAGGCGGCCCGCGTTATCCGCTCCGCTCGCTCCGACTACAATCTACCCAACAAGACCAAGACCGAGGCGTACATTGTGTGCACGGATAATGCGCCCAACGAAATACTCAAGCGTTATGTCGACGATCTTGCCACGATTTCCTACTGCTCCAAGATACTCTTCGATAGCGCCCCGCCGGCGGGCTGTGCTATTCTCACCGTTACCGGTCAGTGTGAGGTGCATCTGCTGCTGAAGGGTCTCATCGAGGCGGACAAGGAGATCGTTAAGCTGCAGAAGAAGAGCGACCAGCTGGTGCAGACGGTGGGCAAGCTAACGCAGGCCATTCAAGCAGCCGACTACGCCACCAAGGTGCCCGCGGAGGTGCAGGCCACCAACGAAACGAAGCTCTCGGAGTCGCGGGCAGAGATTGAGAGAATCGCAGCCGCCATTGAGACGCTGAAACTGATGTGAGGCGGAGGCGGAGGCAGTCGAAGGCATTTAGAGATTGGATCCAATCCAGAGGAGGCATTTTGTTGATATTTTTGCGTGCTTGCTAACTTAAATCATACATAAAACACGCTTTTCAAATAGATTTTTTATATATTTATTACTCGAAACTTGCAATTTTTTCGTGCTATAAAATAAATAGAAAAGAAACACGACTAAGGGACTTGGTTACCAGGTCAATCGAGTGGCATGGTCTGTCTTGCGCTTGGACATCTTTATGTAACCCAGAAACTGTAACTCGGCAACGGCGCGCGTAAAACGTGCTCTAAAAGGGAAGACGAACATCGATTTGTAAGTGCTATATTTTTAAGAAGAGAACGAAAAGATTACTCACTGGATTTGTGGATCGATTTGCTCCTGGGCCGCCGCATTCTCGACGCCTTCATCCTGTTCGCTGCTGCCATTTACTACAGACCGAAAAGCCTGGAGCCAATCGAAGAGGTTTATCATTCTGCCGCACTCCAGATGCAACTTGTAAACCACCGAGAGATCGGGCAGGGTGCTCACCAGCTGCGACTGGTCCTGCAGCTCGCAGCACTTGCATTGCATGTAGAAGTGCGGATTGTTGAGCGCCGTGTGGAGCGCTGCTCGGGGAGCGCCGATTATGTTGCGTCGCACGGTGGCAATGTCGCTGAAAACGAACAGTTCATGGATGGGCGGGGCGTCCTGCAGCGCCCGCAAATGATTCTGGACTAATTGGGTCTCTATTAGCTGCAGTGTCCTTTGCAGGGCCTGGGCAAACTCTGTGACGGCAGGCTGCTGTCGATCCTTGTCCTCTTTGCTGCGTTGCAGGAGCTGCGCTTGGAGCTCGTGACGCGATGTCACCTGGGCCAGATTAGGTGGTGCAGTGGTGGTCCGCATCGTTGCAGCTGTTCCAGGCTGTTGCATGGTGGCCTTGACCACATCATCAAGCGCCTGCCGGATCGCTAGGAGGTGGGGGCGCAGCATATTAACGCAGGCCCCGCCAAGTTCCAGCGGAGTGATTTCCTCAGCCAGGAACTGCTCGGTTCTGTCCAGGCACCGCGTTACTTTGCCCACAAACTCGTCCTTGGACAGAAATCCCAGCATCTGCCAGCACTCTTTGTACTCGGGTGTCGTCTCGATCGGCTTGTTCATGCAGTTGACGTACAGCTCGCGACGCAGCTTTCCTAAAGGATGGCGGGGCAGATCTCCCACCAGCTCCGTGAGGAACTCCAGGGAGCTGCGGAAGAGCAGAAAGTGAAGCATGCAGTCGCGCAGCAGCTGCGGCAGCTTCTTCTTTAGGTAGTCGTCGTCGGTGAGCACGGCGATGATGCGTTTGCAGTCATTAATCTGCTCGACATACGGCCGAAAAGAGGGCAGCCGTCGGATGGACTCCATGTCGTCGTGGCTCAAATGCTTAATGCGCTGTAATGCCTTGCTGTAGTCCGTGCAGAGCGCAAAGGCGTTGCCCGCAAAGAAGTGCTCCATCAGGCAAAACTTGAAGCCCTGGATGAAGCCGTGTATGGAGAAATCGTAGTACAGGAAGATGTGGGTCAGGAACTTGAAGGCTTTGCCCGACAGGTGGAACGGATACTTGGGTGAGAGCAGAACTCTGTCCAGCATCTGAAAGCATGTTATTTTTTAGACTAAATAGAAATAAGATTGCAAGCCCACACTTACTTCGTTTAGACCTACGGGAGCGGCCTGTGTCTGGAAGACCTGTAGCCGAATCTTGCTGCTGACGTGATAGGGCAGGGTGCCGTGCACCGCTGACATGGCTGTTGCAACGCCCAGGACCAGGACAAACGGCAGCGTGCCGCAATGAGCACTAAGAATCAGAATGAAGTCCTGCAATACGCTGGCGTTGAAGCACTCAAAGTCTGGCAGGATAACGACCAACTGGCAAGAGGAACTGCGCTCTACAAGCATATTGTTGGCGTACCACGATCTGAGCTGCTTTAGCGTACACTGTGAACGGCGCAGTCGCTTGCGGTCCCTCTCCGCCACGTCCTCCTCCTCCTCTCCTTCCTCCACACCTGGCTCCACGGCAGCCGAGTCGTCTTCAACGAGCCCAAAGACCATGGTCTCCACGGCCGCCTTCACGGTGGCGCAATCTCGAGACTGCAGCACACAAACCCGGGCGGCACGATGAGCATGCAAGCGCTGGGTGAACGCCTCGAACTGGCTGAGGTGATCCGGCTGATTGATGCCAGTTAGTAGGGCGGCTGTGGGCAACACTTCGTCCTTGGCTGTCCCTGTCCGCTCGCCCTGGCCCACAACGAACGCTACCAACTGCTCCAGAGTGCGGGCATAGGTGCGCTGCTGCAGATCGTCAATGTGGCCGCTCACCTGGCTCCATGCCTGGCTGTACTCCTCGTAGAACGGCTGCCTGACAACCTCCTCGCTTAGCAGGCTGTTCGCGGTGTTCGAAGGTTCGGGCCGCTTGCGCTTGTTGGTCTTGGCCTTTTTCCCGGCTCGCGTAGCGCCATTTTTGAAGACAAAAACGCCCTAGAAATGAGCAAGCAAGAGGTAAGTGACTCGAGACGCTATGACCGGAGCCCAAGCAGGGCGTCCTCACCTTAGACACCGAAATAGTGGGATCCATGTCTATCGCTGGCGTGCTACTGACGTTCAGGGCAGCAGTTCTGGATCACCGAATCGCTGAGGGGCGAACTTTGAGTATTTGTCTAGGTCAGCTTAGTGCTAATTAAAGTTTGTTCACCGGTCCAAGAACGCAAAACGAAAACACAGCCCTCAGCTGTGTGTGTTGGCGCCAAAGACGCGCTAGTGTTGGGAAAGGTCGTAGGGGGGAGTGATGCGATCGTCGTCGGTGGTGGTATTGGTATCTGCAAGGGCGGTCAAATTTAAAATGTATTTAAATAAGTGATAGTTGTATGTGCAATAAATAAATACATAGGTAAAATTCTTTTCCATTTTAGGGCTTTTCTATTCTATTTGTTATTAAAATGTTATTCATAAATATACATCTAAAGGGTTAATTCAAGTTATAAAATTAAGTTTTTCAGAAACATTGCTAATAAAACTGATACATTTATGTTTTAAAGCAAACGTACAAATATTATGATAATTAAAATGTTGCTATTTAAAAAAAAAAAATATAGTGCTCGAAGCTGCTATTGGAAATCTACCGGAATCCCTTTTTAAAAAATTCACTATATCTTTGAAGTAAATGTTTTTGAAGTGGATTATCAAAACTAATTTAATTAAAGTATTAAATACTAACTCAAATGATAAATAAATTTTTTTAATTTACCGCATGCGTCTTTTCTTATTTATTTAAACTATATTGATTTTTTTCAACATACATATTTACATTAAGAAAGAGTTGCGTGCGACTCTGAAAATCCATTTATATTTCTAATAGTTACTTACATGTTTCATTATTCCATTGGTCACATTTGTCTGACCATTTAGGCGCCATTTGGAATGAGAACATATACATAAAAACAAAGTCTAGGAACAATAAAAGAGCTGCTAAAAAATAGTCATTCGTGCGCATCTCTGCAAAGCGTCCTCCGTTGATAATCTGCGCGTGATACATGACGAACTGAAAAGGTATAGTTTTTGAAAGTATTTTAAAGACGCAACCGTAAAATGAGTTCTTGGGTGCTGATAATACTGAATAAATTGTTGTTGGAAACACTCGATATATGATAAGATGACACTGGAAATCAGCACCCAAAAATACTCCTTATGGAAGTTTAGTACTTACCAAACAAATGCTGAACACCATCAAGGAAAAAAAGACATAAAAGGAATACTGGATATTAATCACTACATAAAGCATCAGGAAGTATATGGCCCCCATAATGGACGTCACAGTGATTACAAATAACAAAACCAGGTTTATGGTCACGTCAACCTTTGGAGAGGCAAGTAAAATGCACATTAGATTCGGTTTAAAAATAAATAAATACGTAAATGAGCCGGAGGTTGAGTTAAACAGTTTTTAAGCGAACCCTGAGTTACATTGCAACTATAAGATAAACTCGAATCTCCTGCTTACCGGTATTAAAGTGCCGAATCCAACAAAGACCAAGAGAGCAAGGGTCCAAACAACAAAGCTGATCAGGAACGGTAAAAGCTTTTGCCGAACCACCAGCGGGGCCATGCCAACGACAACGCATTCATACTGGAAATAAAGGTCACCTTATATCGATGGCTTACGTATCGACGACTCTCTCTTACAATCAGCACTGCAAAGAACCAACTGATCTTGGAGTTGAACCGCAGGCCTTCAAAGAAGATGAACGGGACGAAGAGTATCAACCCAGTTGCAAAAACAATAGACCCTACCCAGGGCTTTAGGATAAAAAAGTCCGTGACCACTTTTCTGAGAATTAGGCAGGGCTTAGAGGAAATTTCAGAGAAGTGTCTTTAAGGGCTCTTACATAAAATAAAAAATGCACCATTCGCCAAAAGCCACAAGCAATAAAACTACTGTCAGGATGTATGTGATGAAGGCAAACCTCCTTCTGGCTCGTCTATAGTTTTCACCATTCACAGTTTCCGCCATTGTCAGACTTCTATCGAATTTCTCCTCTATGTGTGATTTCCCGTCTTGGATCGTTTAAGAAAAGTTTACTTGTTATCCAAAGGAAGCCCCGAGAGAGTGACAAATATATCTGATCAAGTAGATGACTAATTTTTTTGTGTAGAACCTCCAATCAGAGCTGAGTAACTACGAGTATATGCGGCCCAGATGGGACACCTAAATTGTATAGCTGCCACAGGGATGATCGGCACATAAGGAAACAAATTATAATTTCGCTGTTTTTTTTAGCATATTTTAAATTTTATGAAAATCGGACGAATATATCATATATGTATGTATCTGCCATAAAAACGATAGGTAAATGTATGGGAAAACATTAAACTGTAAATTTAAATGACTATAAAAATGTGAAACCGTTAAGTGGGGTATATCCTTCGTTAGTTTTTTTTTAGGTATACCATCGGTTGTATTTTAACACCGAAAATAATATAATCAATTTTTCCATACGTTAGTTGTAATTATTAATCATTTTTTCAGTTCCTGCAACATATTTTTATCTCACTGCCGTGTCGTGGTTTGCTGAGCACGATAAAGACTAAACATCCATTTTCAAAATCCCCAACATTAGCATTTTTTTAAATTTTCATTTTCAAAATCTCAAATCAAGTGCGTTCTCATAATCACTTCACATAAATCATTCAACACAGTCCTGGAAACAGTTTGAACCGAATCGACACGAAATATTACAGATTTCATAGACATACAGAATTCCCTAAAAACAGAATGGGTTTGCCCTACTTTAAAAAATGCTGCTGCCTCGAGCTGAAGTGGGGAGCTTTAATAGTCGCTATCGTTGACGCTTTGTGGGGTTTTGGCGGCTACGGTATTGGTGCCGGCGGTAAGTACTGCTCGTTACTATTGAATATGAAGCCATACGGTCTTGTTAACCCGATGTCCAAACTTCTTAGGGTTTACTGGGGTAGCGAATATTATTTGGATTGTAGGCCTGGTTGTCATGATTGCTCATTTCATAGCCTGCATTTTGGTGGCGGTTTCTGTTTTTGTGGTAAGAGGCCTCCGGCCACGAGTAATAAGGCTCAGGTAATTCTAATTCCCAATTTCCAATTTAGCAAAAGAAAAAATTGGTTATTATGTACCTTATAACCGGTATCATAAGGGTGATTATGAACATCGTATATATAATAGTACTATGCATCGTGTTAAAAATAGAAGGAAATGTTTTAATTTCTATCATCTTCATTGTAATTGCAATCAGTAAGTACCTCTATCTTCCAGATATCTTTCCAGGGTTCATTACTCTCTCTACTTCATTAAAATCATATAGTTACATACTTGATCTTAATAATAGTAAAAAGGCCATAACAGCGATCTCGTCTTATCTGCGATTTTATAGTTACTTTTTAAAGTTAGCTTCGCTTCCTTGGTTTTCATGTTTTTTAATTATATTAAGTTTTCCTTTACTCCCTCGACAGTTCTGGCAGTCTACTTTTGGTTTGTTGTTTACTCATGGTTCCGGATGCTTGGAGGTTCAACCCCGGCCGATTGATCTTCTGATTTCCAGAATTTAACAGTTACACATTCGGAATTATCCTTCATTTACGAATACATGATGAACAATTGGAATATAAATTCATTGGTACCCAAAACTTGGAGGATCATATATGCGGCATCCCCGATTCCCCGAATGATGAATTTACAATTTGGAATACAGATTGAATATATGGTACCCGAAACTTTGGAGTATTCCTGCCCTATTTCCCGTTATTGAACCCATACACCTTCGGAAATATCCTTCATTTACAATTGGAATATAAATTTAATACATGGTACCCCAACTTTGAGGTTCATATATGGCGCATCCCCTACTCCCCGAATAATGATGTACAATTTGGAATACAGATTGATACCCGAAACCTGGGAGTATCCCTGCCCTATTTCCCAAAATTTAACCGTTACACATTCGGAAATATCCTTAATTTACAATTGGAATATAAATTTAATACATGGTTCCCGAACTTGGAGGAACATGCCTGGCCGATCCCCGATTCCCGTATGATGTGCGTATACATGATGTACAATTTGGAGTATAAATTTTAAAGTGTTGCTCTGGTCCCATTTTAAAATCAACTTGTTTTGGTGTCTAAAAATAAATAAAATGTAATTGGTTGCATTCAGATACATCTATGTCTATAATATAATAATTAATCTGGTGTGCCTTCCGTGGAAGGAGGTTTCGGTACTCGCACCCCGAGAGGCACCTGTGAGTGGCATAAAAATGGCTGCCATTTGGTCAGCAAAATCGAGAAAACTTTCAAATCTAAGGAAATTGCTCTGTGCTCCTTCAACACTGGCTATGCGTAAATCTCCAGAGCTCTATCTCATAGGAACATTGATACAACGTGATTTATCTTCGACGTGAGACGCGACGACGGTCCTTATTAACGAGGCGAGAGGGTGTCCACAATGAGGAGTCTTGTCTCCCCTGCCATGGTCACTTGTAGTAGACGAAACTACTGGAAAAACTACTCAGCCATGGAATCGATGCCATTGGGCATGCAGTTGACTTAGCCATTCTAGTCACTGGGAAGTTCGGCAACACCGTCACCGAACTGATGCAAAGAATCTCAATTTGGTTCTGGTGCACAAACGAAGGTCTCAACATCAATCCGCACAAGGCGGTTGTTGTGCCGTTCACCAAACGGTACACCAATGACTTTGGCCTTCGCGTCATTGGGGGGACTCCCGTAGAGCTCTCCAGTGAGGTCAAATATCTGGGAGTTGTTATAGATAAGCCACTTAACTGGAACTGGCACCTCAACAAAACAATTACCAAGGCTTCACAAGCTTTGGGGGCATGTCGTACACTGTATGGTAAAACGTGCGGCGAAGTGTAGCAAGCTGCAGCGGCTTGTGTGTGTTTCTCTGTCGAGAGCTTTACGCACATGCACAACTGCGGCTATGGAGAAGATTATTGGATTGAACACGCTTAGAGATCTGCAGCCGAACAGATCTCACGACCACGAAGCTCTGCTTTGGGGCGAAATTTAGGACTCTCATCCCAGACCGTAGAGGCTGGGATAATGGCAACCCTTTTAGTGACCCCAGGGGCCAAAACTGATCTTTCAATCAGAGATTCATCCCATTGAGGCCTGCTCTAAACTCATTCTGGACAAGAGGATGAGAGGAGCTATAATATATATCTTTTCAGATAGTCAAGCGGCGATCAAAGCTCCATCCTCTTTGTCGCAGATTGCTGGACCAGCCTCCAGCAGCTCTCCACGGGGAACAAGGTAACTTTGTGTTCCCTTGAGTTCCCGGTCATGCCGGATTTCCCGGCAACGAAAACGCGGACAAGGGTCGGCTCAGCGACTCCTTTATATAGCCTGGAGACTTAAGACTTTTGGTAGCCTACCTCACCGGGCATCTTCACAAAATGCGTCTGATCCCGGACACGGAGTGTAGGCTCTGCAAAGAAGACGACGAGACTACCAATCACATTCTTTGTGAATGTCCAGCCATTATTTGGTCTAGACGAAGGCACCTGCATAGCGAGTTCTTGACAGATATGCAGATCAGGAAAGCCTCGACGGGAGATCTGCTAGCCTTCATAAGGGAGGTGGAGCAGCTCTTGTCTTAATAGGGAGTCACATAGGCACAAAGGACCGTTAGGTCGCAGTGCCTCAATCTCTGTAGGAAGATCCCCCCGATATTTATTTATTTTATTTTAACTTACCAACTCAAACCTATTGCTCCTTCTTAAGACGTCTTCTTTAAACATCGTTCAACAATAACAAATCTGCTAGAATTCTCTTTAAAAATTCACAGTGGGTCCGTTAACAAAGGTCAAATTGATGTTATTTTTACTGATTTTAGCCAGGTCTTCGACTCGTTATACCATAGCCACCTTCTACAAAAAACTTTCTCTTCATAAGTTCCCGCAAACTCAACTACTATCAAATAGAACTCAGCATGTTATTTTCAATAACCAATTATCGTCTATCGTCGGTGGCTTATGTGTACTCTGGTGTCCCCCAGGCATCTTGGTCCCTTTTTTTTTATCCCTTTTATTAAGAATCAAGCAACTTATGGCCGAAAACTGCTTTTAAACTGATATCTGTCAGGGTTTTGAAAGCCTTTCTTACCGTTTGCCTTTGTAAGCCACTAGATTCTCTGCTCAAAACTTTAAAATCTTTATAAATTTGAGTCATCTGTCAAGTAAGCAAAATAAATCCAGGGAGTTTTTCAGAAACAGTCAAGTCAAGTCAAGTCAAGTCTCTTTTTAGAAAAGTTTTTAAAAAAGTTGTAGTTTTCGAACGAAGCACAGGCTGATTTTATCCTAATCTAAAATGGCGTTCGTAGAGAAGTTTCTTGGCTGCATTGACCTTAAAATTGCCGTAATCATAATTGGCTTTATTGACATGATTTTAAGCCTTCTTGCTGGCTGCTTCTTCCCATGTAAGTACACTACGCATTCCAGCCCCATCCTGAAGGTGCTGATCCAATCTTTTCAAAGGGATTCGACGAAAGGCTGAAATGGACTATTATATTGCGACGCCATATACTGAGTCTGGCTCCACATTGTGGATTACCGTCGATGAATATTATCACAGCAGATTTGGCTATGCAATGTGGATATTTCTTGTGATCGTCCTTATCTTCCATGTCGGCGCCTGTATATTGCTTATAGTTTCTTCTTTTTCGGTAAGCGAATAACCTCCTTCCTGGACATCGTTCCTAATAATGTTCGCGCCTGTTAAAGGAGGAAAAGTGGATGGTGGCTCCCTACCTATGCACCGCCATTATCCGTTTTGTGTTGTTATTTTTAATTCTGCTATGGATGGTGGCTAAGTGCCACGATAGTAAAACTTGTTATTGGTTGCTCGGCTTCAGTCTGTGTAAGTGTTGTTATCCATAAAAAAGTATTTCTTCCATCAAATCCCCCCCCATTGCACGTCCTTCCTTGCACTCTTGCCACCTTGTCAAATCCGGATCGTTTATAATCATTAGTCCTAGTTTAAAAGAAAGTTCGGATATTGTAGATCGTCACTTGTTTTACAGGACTCGGAGATTATAGTCTTCTCCGATCAGCATCAACAGCCCGGACGATCTAGCCATGTCCGTTTGTCCCTTTCAGCGCAAACTAGTCGATTAATTTTTGAGATATCTGGGTGCAACTTCAACATAGTCTTCATTCTACTCTCATTAGGATATAGTATGCGGGCCAGGGATGATCGAATATAAGAAAAAAACTATATTAATTACTGTTTTATACCCTTGCTGGGTATTATAATTTTATTCAGAAGTTTGCAAGGCAGTGAAGGAGACATTTCCGACCCTATAAAGTATATATATTCTTGATCAGCCTCAACAGCCGAGTTGATCTAGCCATGTCCGTCTGTCCGTCTGTCCGTCTGTCTGTCCGTCCGTTTCTACGCAAACTAGTCCCTCAGTTTTGAAGCTATCTGAATGTCTTTCTTGTTTAGCATATTTTCATCCACTTTGAGATATGTACATATATTCAAGAATTTGTACTTTAAATTTTATGAAAATCGGACGAATGACTATAAAAATGTGAAACCGTTAAGTGGGGTATATTCTTCGTAAGCTTTTTTGAGGGTTGTACATCTGTATGTATTAGTATGGTATTGCAAGAGTATAATAATATCGGTTTCTCGAAAACTCGAAGCTAAGTAGCTTCCTTAATGTTAGAATATATTTGAATATCGAAAATAATATAATTCATTTATGTATATTATACGTAATTATTAATCCTTTTTTCAGTTCCTGCAACATATTTTTATCTCACTGCCGTGTCGTGGTTTGCTGAGCACGATAAAGACTAAACATCCATTTTCAAAATCCCCAACATTAGCATTTTTTTAAATTTTCATTTTCAAAATCTCAAATCAAGTGCGTCCTCATAATCACTTCACATAAATCATTCAACACAGTCCCCTGGAAACAGTTTGAACCGAATCGACACGAAATATTACAGATTTCATAGACATACAGAATTCCCTAAAAACAGAATGGGTTTGCCCTACTTTAAAAAATGCTGCTGCCTCGAGCTGAAGTGGGGAGCTTTAATAGTCGCTATCGTTGACGCTTTGTGGGGTTTTGGCGGCTACGGTATTGGTGCCGGCGGTAAGTACTGCTCGTTACTATTGAATATGAAGCCATACGGTCTTGTTAACCCGATGTCCAAACTTCTTAGGGTTTACTGGGGTAGCGAATATTATTTGGATTGTAGGCCTGGTTGTCATGATTGCTCATTTCATAGCCTGCATTTTGGTGGCGGTTTCTGTTTTTGTGGTAAGAGGCCTCCGGCCACGAGTAATAAGGCTCAGGTAATTCTAATTCCCAATTTCCAATTTAGCAAAAGAAAAAATTGGTTATTATGTACCTTATAACCGGTATCATAAGGGTGATTATGAACATCGTATATATAATAGTACTATGCATCGTGTTAAAAATAGAAGGAAATGTTTTGATTTCTATCATCTTTATCGTAATTGCAATCAGTAAGTACCTCTATCTTCCAGATATCTTTCCAGGGTTCATTACTCTCTCTACTTCATTAAAATCATATAGTTACATACTTGATCTTAATAATAGTAAAAAGGCCATAACAGCGATCTCGTCTTATCTGCGATTTTATAGTTACTTTTTAAAGTTAGCTTCTCTTCCTTGGTTTTCATGTTTTTTAATTATATTAAGTTTTCCTTTACTCCCTCAACAGTTCTGGCAGTCTACTTTTGGTTTGTTGTTTACTCATGGTTCCGGATGCTTGGAGGTTCAACCCCGGCCGATTGATCTCCTGATTTCCAGAATTTAACAGTTACACATTCGGAATTATCCTTCATTTACGAGCACATGATGAACAATTGGAATATAAATTCATTGGTACCCAAAACTTTTAGGTTCATATATGGTGCATCCCCGATTCCCCGAATGATGAATGTACAATTTGGAATACAGATTGAATATATGGTACCCGAAACTTTGGAGTATTCCTGCCCTATTTCCCGTTATTGAACCCATACACCTTCGGAAATATCCTTCATTTACAATTGGAATATAAATTTAATACATGGTACCCCAACTTTGAGGTTCATAGATGGCGCATCCCCTACTCCCCGAATGATGATGTACAATTTGGAATACAGATTGATACCCGAAACTTGGGAGTATTCCTGCCCTATTTCCCAAAATTTAACCGTTACACATTCGGAAATATCCTTAATTTACAATTGGAATATAAATTTAATACATGGTTCCCGAACTTGGAGGAACATGCCTGGCCGATCCCCGATTCCCGTATGATGTGCGTATACATGATGTACAATTTGGAGTATAAATTGAAAGTGTTGTTCTGGTCCCATATTAAAAACAACTTGTTTTGGTGTCTAAAAATAAATAAAATGTAATTGGTTGCATTCAGATACATCCATGTCTATAATATAATAATTAATCTGGTGTGCCTCCCGTGGAAGGAGGTTTCGGTACTCGCACCTCGAGAGGGGTGGAGCAACGGCGTCGTGTGCGACGCTTTACGCGCAGAATAATCTCGTCGTTTCTTTGCTCAAACTGGTAGTCGGTATCACCTAGGGAGCAGCGCTTGGTAACTGTGAGGAGGGGGTCCATATTGGCGATACAACCATCGTCTACTGTCTCATCTATGGTGATGTCCTGACCTGGGGAAGGAGGCTCCAGTTCAAGTAGTCGGGAAACCTGTGACTGACTGTCATCAGAGTTTACCATTTCAGGCCGAGTCGCCGGCTCCTCCGGCTGAACGGAAGAATGGCTGAGTCTTGTGCTAGTGGGTGCACAAATGTGTTCCACCTTCCGCGCTCTGTTGGACGTGGAGGTCACTACCGTTTCGTCTGGCGACGATGTCTGATGCAATTTCCCCAAAGCCTTCTCGATGGCATCTTCTTCGAGGCACAGTTTTGGGTAGCTTTCATTCGCGGCACTCTGGGGAGGTGGGGCCAGATCGGTGCACGGTAGCAGGTTCAGGGCAGTTTCTAGAATGACTCCGTTATCCGTATCGCTCTGATCGAATTTGGTGGAGTCGGGCTGAGCGTACAAAACGTTGGAACACATGGTGGATGGTGTTGTAGGCTCCTTCAAATCACTAAAAGAACCCTTTTCTTCAGTATAATCACAAGGCTCATTGCAATCTACCAGATCTTTGCCAGATGCATTGCTCTGCTCATCCGATAGGGGTTTCTTTGTGACCACCCCTTCTAAGCCCCCGCACAAGTCACTGACTATATTTGATATATGACCAATATCTGATACTTCTGGCAACCGAATGTCTTCAATAATGCGGATTCCTACGTCGCAGGTTTCGCTTTTTGGCTCTGAGAGGCTTCCCGCAGAACTGAAATTGATATCTTCCTGTCTTTGAGTTGCACCGGAAGCAACCAATAAGTCAACATTCTCTTCTGCATGGACCATGATGTGATCTTTCATTAATTCAATAGTTGACTGATTGAGGGAAGGCTTTTCTATATAGTTGTCTCTATCGTCTGTGTTTCTCATCGGCGACTCTATATCTGACTTGCTCGGCTCAATAGCAATGGCATCCACCTGCAGATGCTCCTTAGTTTGGGCATTATTATTGGAAATAAGAGTGGTTTGTGGTTCGTCTTTCTGAGCAGATTTAGGAACGGAGGCTACAGAAGCCGGTGGCAATATATCGTTTGGCTCATTAATTTTGGAGTCCTCGGACTGAGACGTGGCAGCAGATCCTCGGTTGGAGGCTGCTGGTTCGCCAATCATGTCCAACCCGGGAATACGCCCTTCTTTTGTAAGGAAGGCACCACTGTTTCCGTTGATAAAATTTGTTGGGTTATTCGATTCATTTGCCGTATTCCCTTGGAAGTAGGCTTCTTCGGCAGCTGATATATCGTCAAATTCAATTGTTGGACCCTGCGTTTTCGTCGTTGCCACTTTCGGCGTATACAGTTCAATGGGGTTTGTTGGTGCGGCCATTTCATCTCGCATTCTCTTGGGCTTGTCATGGTGCGGCGGCTTCCTTCCAATCTCCCGGCCGTTTGTTGTGTCTTTGCCGAGTAGAGACGGAATTATCTGCGTCTTTGATCCCGAAATTTGTGATCTGTAGAAACAAAAGTCAGATGCTGATACCAATGGCGGAACCTTTTATAATCTGCTTCACTAACCTAGGAGAACGGCTTCTGCGGCGCCAGCTGCTCCCTCGGCTCCGGTGCTCCTCTTGCCGGCTTAAATGTCTTGGACTTCTACTGCGGCTGCGGCGACGTTCTCTGGACTTGCGGCGCGTCTCCGGTTCATGTTCTTGGGTCTTGGATCTTGATTTAGGAGATCTGCTTCGAGATCTTCGTTTTCCAACCGATTTGGCGTCGATTTTTGAGTCTGCCTTGAAAGGATTTTTTTTCACTTCTGGATCTACCTTAGAAGAGGCCGCTTTCAGCCGCTTATTTTCTGGTTCTTTCTCAGCTGGTTCTTCGACTTCCCGTCCTCGCTTTCGTCGGAAGCATATATCGTCTTTCCTGTATTAAGATTAAGTGTTAAAAGAATCTCAGTTGGCCAGCAGGACGCATCACTTACTCTTTTCGCAGCTGTCCTATCAGCACCTCCTTCCTCTTAACCTCCGACTTCGCCGTGTCCAAAAGATTCTGCAGGTTAACTTCCATGGTCTTGATCTTCTTTTCCAGGGCCTTGTTGCGCGCCTTCAGATCCTCGATTTCGGTCAGCGCGTTTCTGTGTTTCACTTCCCATGCCAGCAGCTCCTTCGATTTCTGCAAGAATGGGGGCTGCAATCGGATACCACCAGCAGTAACTTGGGCTCGCTTACATGATCCTCGGCTTGCTGAAACTCATCCAAATCATCGTAAATGCCCAAATTATCGTCGTCGCTCAACATTTTTATGTTATTACAAATTTGGACCAGCTGATTCAGTGTTGGCTAACGAAAATTGTTTTGCGAGTGCTGCGCTTTTTCTGTAGCAAACACAGATTCCTTCAGCTATGCCAGTGATGATCCCTCAAATAAGCTAAAAATTACGAAAGAAGGCTATTCTTGGTTTAAAAAAATGCTAGAAAACATTCACTAATATTTTTTTTAAGTGGTTAATTTAATTTAATTAAGCTTGGTGTTGCACGAAGTTTAACCTTCGGCATTGGACAAGAAAAGCAATTGTCAATTAGTTTACTGTCATCAAAGCCCTTATTATTTATCACTTTTGCTTAAAATGTAACTTTCGCGCTGTGTTAATTTAAAAACAAGATTTTATCTATTTCGGATCTTAAATAATCACTATTTTATTTTTGTAAAACATTCAAATATTTAAATTTGCAATTTTCCAGTGATGTAATAAAGCAAAAGTCCAAGCATAATTCCTCTGCTTTGGAAGTTTTTATAAAAACACAACATAAACTTTTTTATGGTATTTTAGAATATGATAAAGGCTTTCAAATTTGTTGTTCTTTTCCATATACAATCTACATCATGGATATTTTCAGTAATTCAGTAACTCAGTCGTATAAGGAATCCCCTAGCTGAATACAGTTCATTGATTTTTATAAAATAAATTAAATTGAAAACTTATATAACCTTTATTAACATATAAATATAAATATATGACACATTTCATAACAAGTATTTCGATACAGATGCTATCATTACAAAAACATCTTGGCTATCTTTAACTGGTTCTATTATTGCCTATTATCGTCCACAAATTGATTTGCTTTGGTTTTCATCTATGTATACGTTTTTAAGTTTCCAATCAAATTGGTTCTTATTACAGAACGAGACAATATACATATGCGCGCAACTCAAATGGAGTAGGGCGAATCGGGGGAAATTCAAAACAGATTTAAAACCAGACACTTCTGCTGGGTGCAAGTTCATGTCATTTCTGGCCGCTTTTATTCCCGCTTTGCCTTGGAGTCCGCCTCCGCGCCAAGAAGAATGCGACGCACCACTGGCACCTTGAAGACAGGAATGGAGAGCACAGCGCCGGCGCAAGCGCCGATCCAGTAGACAATGATGTGCTCCAGGTGTGTGTGGCCGCGACAACCCCACTTGAGGGCTGTGGCCAGCACCGGATTAAAGTAGCCGCCGGAGAAGTTAAAGGCTGCAAGCAGGAGATAGTTAAAGGCGTAAACTACTTGAGACCAGGATTTCGGAATCGGATCGCTTTGGACCGGAGAAGCTCTACTCACCCGCCACCACCAGGCTGGTGCCGATGAAGGAATCAATGTAGCTGCCGAACCGCGGCTCCTTCGCACTGATGGCCTTGGACGCCAGGCGGCAGAGTAACGTGGCCACGCCCTCGATCACTGCACCCAGGTAAGGGCTGACCTGCAGGTCGGCGTTGCAAGCCTCGAAGGCACGTCCTCGATGGGTCTCGGCCAGCTCCAGCCACCAGAAGAGCTGCACAATCCGGTAGACGCAACAGCCGCCCATCAGCTCAGCCCAGCTGCGGAGGGCCATCTCCTTGAAGCTGGTGCGCCCCTCTAGGACGTCCTCCATGTGGGTGTATGGGCAAGCGGAGGCGTCGCCCCACACGCGGCCCCACCACACAGTCAGCAGGAAGAGGCAGATGGCGTACATGGAAACTCCGAAGTTGTCGGCCACTGCGCAGGAGATGTGTCTACAATTCCCCACAATTCTCATCGGTCACTTACCTATAATCAGCTCGAAGCAGCAGGCGCAGAGCTCGGCGGCAGCGATCGCCTCGTTAATGAGGATGGGAACGATTCCCTCGCGAGCCACCAGACGTCGGCTGAGGACGCGGGCGATCTGAGCGATGGTACAGCATCCCACCATGAAAAGGGCGCTGACACCCAACGCTGTCATGGACATTTCCTTAATAGAAGTCGAATGTTATTATTTTCGTTATCGTTTTCGAGCATTTTTTAAAGTATCTAACAATTGAGAACTTATTTGAAAAGTTGCACTTGTAAAGCCGGGGCGTATGCTAACGGCGCCAGTAGCTTACAGCAACTTTAAAACGCGTTTTTCTTAAAACACGTATTTTCAAAACTGCTGCCACGATATCTTAAAAACTATTTCATTATGAATCCTCAACTTTTTATAGCATCTTTAGTACATGTCCAACTACAAATTGAACCAAAATTATAAAGATTGCTTCCATTTTTTTAATGAATTGAAAGGAAATGAAAAATAGTTGAAAACGAGTTTTTCTTTTTAATTTGATTACAATCATTTTTTCTTTGTAATTCATCTTTATTTTATTTTGTTCACTTGTTGTTTTTCTTTAATTTTGCAGTTTATAGTCTCAGGAATCAAATGACTTTTGTTTTTTTTTATGTCTGATAATTAGAACGCTCGGAATCATGGCAGCAGTTGAACAACTTTTTTTAAATAATGATTTAAAAAAAGAGAACTTAAAAATACAGCCTTTAAAGTAGATGACCCTATAAAGAATATACAGATATACATAGTAATAGTAATGCATAAATAATGAAGTTTGCATGCACGTTATATGCACGTTATACATTACCAAATGTATAATAGTAAATATGTTTTTGTAGTATATCTAGTTAGGAGCAGTTATATATGTTCGACCGTGAATAAAAATTATTGAATATTAATTAGGATTCATTAGGACTCAATTAATCCACAGTTGATCACAGTTTGTTCGTATTGAAGACTGGTTTACACCTCAGACAGTACACTGAATAGGTCAAGATTACATTTAGTTTTTGGCAATTTGACTTTCCCCAAGAGAGTGCGAAAACAAGCATTTTTCGTTGTATTTACATTCTGTTCTGTATGCCAATTGAACCTTGCCAATACGAACAGAATTGTTTGGTGTAAATTAGTGTTCTTCTCTGCGCAGAAAACTATTTCTGGTTTCGAAGCACACGCGAAAGTACCAAAAATAAATATTTTCGCTCTCGCTTGTTAGCGAACATCAACGGCATATATTAGATAGTATTCCATTTTTGCCCATTTGTGGGTTTGCAAATTAAATAATAGTTATGGCGACACATTCGTTTATAATATAGTATGCACATACTCCGGAATTATTAAATACGTCGGGATTTAAAAGTCCCACAAGAGGAACACACAATGAGGCTGCGAGATCTGACCGTCGACTGAGACCTGGTATAAATGATTTATTTATTGATCGCTCTCCGCTCGCCGGGAAATCATCTGGCTTTGCTATATTTATACGCTCGATCCTGACGTAACATTTCAAATAAGAAGAAGTGGGCGCCAATTTTAAAATCGATATAATTAATCGTTATCACACCAGCTGATCCCAACTGAGATCTAGAGTGGAAAGCCTTTTTGTTGTTATAGTTGTATTAAAGTCAAAAATAATAGACCGGAAAAATGCTCTCCCCAAACCAATGATATTTAATAAAAAGTTGTTGCAAAAGCAGAACTGGAAAACATGTCCAAATCCCAAATTGTTATCGAGTATAGATATTTTAGCTATATTTTTGGCCTTTTCTAGCTTTTTTCAAATACAGTTAAGCTTCCATACGACCGAAGAGTTGGCAGCACTGCCAGCTGACCGCAACAGCTGATCCTTATGCAAGCGCCAAAACATAAATATTGCCTTAAAACTGAACCGGATTCGTTTACAACCACACAAGTGAGTTCCGATTGCCTAGACAGCACAAGAGATGTATTCAATGTATAAATCAGTGTTTCTTGAACTGCAGTGTGGCTATGCCGGGGGTTTCATGTCGCCCGATTGCCCTGGAGGAACTCGATGTCCGCATCCATTCCGATGCTGCGCAGGGGCCAGCACAGTTCTTCGGCTCACGAGGACGCTGCCTTCACGGAATGGCGAACTATTTACAGCCTGCCAGGAATAAGACTTGTGGCCGCCCTCAGTAAGCTGAAAGTTTATCAAGCGGTCATCACAGCGGCCGGGATGCCCATTGCCTTTGCTCTGGGGCACGCCGGACAGGTGACAACGGACGCATTGGGCATTTACGCTGCAATTGGTGTAAGTGGCCTGGCCACCCTTACCATCGCCAGCTATGCTGCCACGAACCTTGTTGGCTTCATCTATGTGAACGAGCAGCAGGATCTGCTGAAGCTCGCCTACTTGGATTTCTGGGGCCGACGAAAAGAGATCTTGGTAGACCCGGAAGATTTGCTCCCCAACTGGGAGAAGCGGACTCCTTCTCGACTGAAATTCGTGTCGCCAATCTGTCTGCGGAGCGATCCTAGCCGGCGATACAAGCTGCTGAGTCGCCTTGGTTATGTCAGCGATCCCCAGTTGTTCGAAGGTCTTTTTGGGGATTGATTATAAACTAAGTGTTATATATAGAGATTTCCCTTAAGTTTATTAAATATTTTTCACAACAGAAACTCTACATTGTTTTTCTGATAAATATAAATAGACAGACAAATCATGAATGTCGATCTCTTTATTTCTTATAATTATAAAGAGCATTTGGATACTCAGTCTAGTTTTATCGCTTATTAATAAGTCTTAAAACAAGATGTTTATACATATATTAAATGATTTATATGTAGGTCTTATTGGACTATGTTTATGTTTATGTTTATGTTTCTTTTGGTGCTAAGCTAACTCACTCTTTAATGATTGA
The DNA here is from genome assembly GCA_018903765.1 of Drosophila aff. chauvacae BK-2020. Lineage (NCBI taxonomy): Eukaryota > Metazoa > Arthropoda > Insecta > Diptera > Drosophilidae > Drosophila > Drosophila aff. chauvacae BK-2020. The sequence continues at coordinate 3,443,725 of JAEIGO010000916.1, read as the reverse complement.
TTGCTCCTAGCGGAAATCATTTTCCCAGAGCAATAGCCTCCTCAACCTGCAGTAGATGGGTAGAGCTTATTTAGAATTCTAATGATATTCCTACTCACCGTATCGGGCAACTTCTGATGAAAGGTTTCTGGCAGGAGCAGTGAGAGGAGTCCGGCCACGAGCGATGTGGCACCGAACAGGAGCAGGGGAAGTGGTTCGTAGTACGACGACTGTTAGGAAATCAAAAATAGGGTTTTAATTTATTTTACAAAAATGAACAAACATAAATTTATCAGATCACATTTTAGGTTGACAGATAAGAACAAATTCTGATCGCCGAAAACATTTTTAACTGGAGCAGTACTCACCAACAGCGGCACGAAAGGTGCGAGCATCGCCCCAAATCGGGCAAATGTGGACATAACGCCAACGCCTCCACTCCGAATGACCTGAAATCGACCGGATCTATAATCAGTCGAATCCAAAGATTAAGGAAAAGGTCACAAACCGTAGGCATCATTTCCGCAGTGAATGTGTAGATGACAGCGAACGAGGAGGTAATTCCCAGCTTGCCGATAAGGAAAAGAGTCACGACTAGCCAGTTGGCACCTGGGGGAAAAGGATTGGCATTAGAGAAGGACGGGCTAGCAATCGATGCAAAATGGGAACGGAGAACAACGATCTCGAATCGGACTCGAGGGCACTTACAACTCCAGCAAATCCAATCGCTTTGAGCTTTGCGGCATTCACGAATAAATTAAATTACGGTAATAATGATAAGGAACTTGTGTTTCAATCAACTTTTAAAAAATTCTCAATAAAATTAACGTACTTATACCCTTTTTTAAACGTATAAAAAATGTAATAGTTACCCAGGGTGACGAAGCCGCTGGCCACACAGGTGACGGAGCACAGCAACAAGGAGCCAGATAGGGCCATACGCCTGCCGAGTCGGCGTAAACAAAACTGTGGGATACGGAATACGATTATGCACTTTATATATTCTTAGGTCACAGACACAAGATACCTACCCAGGCTATGCTATAGCCGGGAATCTCCACCAGACAGACCAGGGCGAAGTTGAGGTACTTATTGCCGCTCAAGTTGGTGGCATTCAGTGAGAGGCCATAGTAGACAATGGCGTTCACAGCCCACACGAACAGCATGATGACATACCGAGCTAACAGGGTGTGGGAGCCAAACACCTCTTTGACGGCACGCCAAATCTGGTCGTCCTTTAACTCCACGGGCGCGCCAGACGCGTCCAGCTCGGTAAGTGCTATCCCATTCAGCTGCTGCTCTTTGAAGCTCGCCATCAGCTCCATGGAGATGTCTCGCCGGTTTACCTTCGCCGCTCGCCGGATAATCACGCCAGCCTGCTCGCGCCGGTTTCGGGCCAGCAGCCACCGGACTGACTCGGGCACCAGCCAGAAGTAGGCCACGCAGAGCAACGGTGGCAGCGAGAGTGCCAGCTGCAGATGACGCCAATCGGGCAGAAAGGCTGCCAGACCCAGAAGCGCCTCTCCCACTGCGTAAAAGTAGTTAAGAACAATGGAGCACATTTCCCGCTTTCGTGGCCCCACCATCTCCACGCCGATGATGAAGGCCAGCGGGTAGACGCCGGAGGTGCCTACGGCGTTGAGAAGTGCAAAAACCAGGAAACTGGTGTAGTTCCAAGACAGCGCCTGGGCCACTCCCGTTAGCGCCATGAACACAATGCAGATTAGAAAGACGTGCTTTCGACCGAACCTTAAAGAGAGGGGACATTTGGATGTAACAGTAAGGATTATTTGCTTCTACAAAATCGCTTTAAATTTATCCCATATACTCACCGGTCGGCTAAGTAGCCGGAAAGCGCTGTACCAATTACCAGTCCGGCAAAGTGCATTGTACCCACGAAGGCCAGCTTCCAGAGGTTCTCCGGGCACTGTAACCCCCACTGCTGCACGATCGTCTGCTCTGAGCTGGCGTACACAAACTGCTGACATCGCTCCGTCTCCGTTGTGAAGCTCTCAGGCGAACACCAATCATCTGGCCCCGATTGGAGGCCGCTCACATTCGCTACAAACCTCTCGCAGGAGAGTGGTGTAAAGTGTCCCTGCTTGTTCCAGGTGCCCGGCACAGCAGCAGACACCCAATCCGCTCCATAGTCGGGCTCTTCCAGGCTGTCGCAGCCGGGAACTTGGCATCGATAGGTGGGAGATCCCGCCGTGAAAACATACGAGAGACTATTGGCGGCAGCAAACAAAACCGGGAGGCATATGAGTAAATAGTTTCGCCGCTGGAATCGACCAAACTCTCCTATTTGACCGAGGATGTCGTCAAAGTCGGGACACCCAGGTGCTGGAGCTGACATGGCGATTGTGGTCCCTAATGGGGAACCCGAATAGTTACTAAACCCTTAGTTTAGGGCCACTCAAAGAAATATAAGCTTGCTTTAGCCTTTTTATGCCTGAAATCTCGACCTGCAATTAGGAAAATAGTTGAAATAACGTCTCAGAAACTACAGAAAATATCCTACAAAACTTGAAGAATTCTGGGAACAATTGAGAGTCCTGGTTTTATTTACATTTATTTTATTAGAAATCTTTAGTTTCTAAAGGTCCAATTGTTCCAGCAAAAATTTCTTTTTTAAATATGCTGCTTTTATATTTCACATGTGAATAAACAGAGATTATTACCTCTATCCTACAAAGCTCAAATACAATACAAGAAACTAAAATAGCCAATTGAAGCTGTACATATAAGCTAAATATATCAATTTTATTAACTACAATTAAGTTTGATTTAAAATCTGGCTGGTATTTGCTTTACAAGTAAATATATATACAATATGTACAATCTTGAAAGTTATTAGACAATGAATGTTTAATTATCAGATGATCTTGCTTTGTACCTTATGGGAATGTAAACTGTTTCCACGCATACAATTTGGACCATGCTTTGACATACTAAAGATATACATATAGAAAAAGTAAACGTACATAAATAGAATTCATATTTTAGCTACAAAATCACAGAGATTCTTTCATGTTCATGCTAACTTCATTACACAGAATCAAACCCAGAACTTTATCTGTATACAAATTATTCAATTTTCTTTTCAGCACAATAATATTCTTTAAAGACAAACAAGTCCTACACAAATTAAAGCAAATTCGCTTAAGAATAATAAAACAAACTAAGGGGGCAATTTGATAAAATGAATTAGAACTAACTTTAAATGTGTAGTTTTCTCGCTACTGTTCCGTTTCTTTGAAACTATTAAGTGCTCTTTGGGACTGATAAATTGTCTTTGATGCTAATTAATGTAGTTTTCCGATTGTTCCCACATGCAGTCATGCAAACCAATCTTTGCCAATTGAGATAAATTGTTGCATGCCACAGTCCTAATAGTCGGGAGTCTTACAAGCGAAATGCATATGGACATACAATGTGTTGTAAAGAAGTTTGCAGTATGACAGACTCGGCTGCGTGCCTGCCAGCCTTGAAAAATATGCATATTGGAAAATGAAGTGGGATTCGTGGGAACCACCAGCCGGTAATCCGGCACGAGTTTCAAGGCTGGGCGGGAAGGGGGGTCACGTTAGCTGGCAAAGGTCAGGTGCACGGCGGTATCTTTTATTGCATCGACTCTGTCGGGATTTCTGCAATAACGATTAGCGAGGTGTCCAGATAACCGAGCTCCCGTTATCTAATCACATTTGAACGATGCATATAGGTAATGCCATTAAACTGTGCTGCTGCATTGACTCCCTAAGTTTCATGGGAAATTGCCGGAGACGGCATACCAAACACTTGACAGTGATTCCAACGTAATTATTCACCATTTATTGAGCTCCAGGCGCGACAGAAGCGTGTTGCTTTATTATTGTTTGCTTCCAGCAAGTGGATCCGGATCGCGTTCTATCACCGAGTATGCCAACGTCTGGCGAAATACTAAAATGTCTTGAAAATTATCATCATGCAAACGCACACAGAGAGGCAAAAACAATTGCCAGAAGGCTATCTTTCGTGCTCAATCTAAAATCAAAGTAGCTAGCCGGCATTAAAATCAATACAATGCCAAAGAGAAAACTTTTAGTGAAGAGAAAGCCGGCTGGCTACTTTCTCTCACTGCAAACACATTTAAGAGAGTCATCAGATCATGCACATCTTTACGTCTCTTTTTTTCAGATAGATATATCCGTACTAAGATCATTATAATATTGCCCACAGGCATGCCTGCTGAAAATGGCCTCATCGATTCTATAAAGTATATATATGTTCTCATTCATGACCGCTGTCGATCTAGCACCAAAAAGCTCATTTAGTCGGCATCTGTGAAGATGGACAATTAGGCGAAATGACATTTCTGGCATCGGAATAGTAGAATTACTAATAAGCTGCTTCGAACTGGGTACCAAATAAAAAAAACTGATATTTTAAAATAATTTCGGAGAGTCTGTGGACTCAGACTCTGTGAAGATGAAGGATTAAGGCGAAATGATATCTCTGGCATCGAAAGAATAGTATTACTTTACACTTTATTCAAAGTGCACATCTTTCTTACCATGATCTTTCTCAATTATAAATGCATTCAACTATTAAAAAGGAACTACTGTATCAAAAAGTAGCTTCTTTATAAGTTTAGTTTAAAAAATCTGTAATACGAATAACTTATTCCCGGCTATGTTTGATATAATCATATTATTTCTTACGGGAATATCATATCATATCATATCAGAATAAAAATGCTCATCGCAAACGCCGTGGTTACTCCGGACCGGTCTATCATTTCTTCAGCTTGATGAACTTCGATGCGAACTCGTAAACGCCCACCGAGTTATTATTCTTCTGGTCATATTCCACCCAATCATCCTCTGACAGGTCGACATCCTCAAAAGCCTGGCCATTCTCTGATGATGAGACGCGCCATCCGGCTCGGGGTGAGAACTCCACCGGCTCCACGCCCCGGCAGTCAAAAACGACTATGGTCTTGAAGCGACCGGCATCGTCGGCAGTGTAGGCAACTGTGGAGGCAGGATCAGGGATTAACTATTTCAAATACGGGCCCTTGACAGAACGCTTACCATTTGACTTTTCCACGATGTCGATGCTGTTCTCGCGGCCACACATCTTGCACTTCATAACGAAGTTGGAACCGGCTGCATTGCGGGTGTCCTGCCCCACGCGCTCCGACTCGGTAATATCGTGCCACTTGTCCGACTGCTCCCCGCAATTGCTGCAGGTGAGTTTCACAAAGAATGGGTAGTCCGGGTGGCTAGTCTCCAGCTTATCTATATTCTCCAGAGTGGCGGAAATTTGCAGGCCCACGCGCACCATCTCGTCAAAGTTTATAAAAATATTTACTTATTTCAATCGCTAGCCGGAATCAGCTGATTTACAGAGCTGCCAGATGGCGCGTGTACCTCGCACTGGCAACCCCGGCAAAGTGACTGAAAATTTTGGCAAACAAAAGCGTAAAAGCGAACAATTAATAAGTTTAAAAGGAGATTAGAATGGACCTGAACATGAAACCTTCTCTGGCTGCCGACGAAATGTTTTCTGAGGGCCCTGGCTACATGGAAATGGACGAGGTAAGCCTCCCAAAACAGGGATTTAGTTGAAAACAGTGAATGATAAAATGCGCAAACGTTCGTCCTTCCAGTCTGGCGGTGCTACAGGAATGATGATGGATCTACCAGCTAACGATAAGCATGTCCACGCCGACTTCTATAACGACTTCGATGATCTGTTCGATGAAGACAACTGGGCCAAGATCAAGAGCTCCACCGACAACGCAAAGTAACAAGTTGTGGTGTACCAGAAGTCGCAGTTCCTTCTGCGCAGTCATATATGTACGATTTAGATATTAAAACACAATTCAATTATTGATTAATCGCTATAATTTATTCATTTGGTTCATATAACTAACGTAAATTGCCAGGTGAAGATAGTGCAAAGGTGGACTTTTACTTTGGCGTGGCGTTAAAACAAAGAAATGCAAAATTTTGTACAAACACGAACTATTAACTAAATGTAAGGTTCGAACTGAGTTGCAGGTGGAATGAAGCAAACATAATCAAGATAAATACAAATTTATACATAAAACATTCAGTTTTTTAAACAAATTGTACGCGGTAAGGCTGCATCTGTGTCTATCCCTGCCAGAGTTATCCATCCAATGGGGTACCCAAGTAGACCATCGACACCTCGGTGTTGCCGTAGACAGCAGATACTGTGGGATAAAGCTTCTTGTCCGGTAGCCCTGAAAGTGGAGTAGCGGTTGGAAGGAGGATGCATAATGTACAAAATCCGGCACTCACCCCGAAAGGCCACGCCCAGAAACTCGTAGTTCTTCTCGAAGGACAGTGTATTATCATCACAGTCGAGTATGACGCGTATCCGCTCGCCCACCTGGTATTTGGGGGCGTTGTTCAGCAGCGGGTAGCTGCCCTGCATGTCCCCGTTGTGCAGCAGGTGGTTCTCGACCAGGTTCCAGCCCCAGCTCTGCTCGTCGGAGCCTAGCAAGGCTACATAGCCGTGGCACTGTAGGGACGCCTCCTTCGTGGATATGCCAATGACCGCCACGGTGCCCAAAGGTCCTTCCCAAATAACTTCCCACGCGTGGCGTCCGTGCTTAAAGCCGATTTTGCTGCGGGCTGCATCTGTGCTCTGCGCCACGGGATTGCTGAAGGACAAAAGAGACCAATTGTGAGCGCGCATATAGATGGACGCCGGCAGTGCTTCCTTACCGATGCAGGGTGAATCCATTTGGCTTTATGTACACGTTGCGCGAACAGTCGTTCGGGCTCCAGGCGTGGAAGTAAGCTCTGAGCTTTGTCTTGTAGGTGGATAGGGAGGCCAACAGGTCCGACTTGAGCGCCTCCTTGGGCAGCTTGTTGAGGCAGTGCCACCGCCACACGTCGCTGATCTCGTCGTTCAGGAAGTGGTACCAGCTCTTGCACACCTGCGAGCATTTACTCAGGTCGTCTAGCTCCAGGTAAGAAAAAATCACCTCCAGGACATTGTAGTTGCACAGCGCTGCCACCGGATCTACCATTCTGCGGCTGCGGCTGCTCCTCGGCGGGAGCTGAGCGCTGAGTGCTGAGTGAGTGGGGGCGGTCTTGTTAAACACCTGAGGGACTTCGGATCGTCTTATTGTTTGGAGCGTGCTTTGTCATTTTTCAACACCAAAATCGGGGTAAATCTTTGCAGTGTGACAGTGTTGGGGTGTTATGAAAATAACGCCGGGATGCACAGTGGCAACTTTGTTTACATTCGCGGCCAGTGCTGTAAGTGACCGCCGGCCATCAGCTGCCTGCAACACTGATATAAATAATATGTAAATTAGAGGTGGAAAAACATCGATATATTGAAGCCAAATATTTGAGATGTTATCGGTTTAATTTTACCATTCTTAATTTTCGTACTACGTTCCTTTTTCAACTTATCAATTATGCAGCTGGCGGATCTGATGATTGAAAAATAATATCGTTGCTTTCTGAGGACTTGAAATGCATGAAAACTACATTGGCATTCGGAAACCCGACATCGAGCGGCCAATTCAATGTATCGATACCATCGTAAGTGGCCGAGCCAGCTCTAGCGATTGATGCGTAAATTGGCGCGCACTGTCTGCCATTTCATTCGCACCCGCACACAGCCTGCTTAGTCTTTCCCACATGAAAACGAAAAGCAACGACTTGGTGGAAATTTTGTGCCCATCGTGCTGCGCCTCAAAGTTTGTTAGGTCCGTGTTGCAATATCGCGTTTGAAAGCGACGAGTCCCGCGAGTCTTTTGCAGCCTAGCTGGTGAAAATCGAACCACGCCAAGTCCGCGAAAAAGTGTCCGAAAAAGAGGCTCCGCGGCGATTTTGCGGCCGCCGCTGTGTGTGTGTGACCAGAAAAAATGCTCTGGAAGTGAACAAAAATGCGCTCGCCATTTTGACTCGAACAGCGAGTTTGCAACTTGTGCAGAGTGTGAGCTTGTGTTCCGGGTCCGACCCGATCCGATCCGGATTTGCACACGTGCCAACCCGTGGGTGCAGTACGTATCCGCCCGCGCCCCCACCCAAACCCATCTATACACGTTGCTTTACGTGCCCGAACCTTCCGTTTGGCGGCCCAGCGCTAAGCGTTTCGGGAGCCTGCACCTGCCTACCTGAGCGGCAGCGACAACAACAAGAAAAAGCGGGGGACCACAACTGCGGCTGCGGCTGCTGGTACTGCAAAGATGGCGCACACCTCCGCGAGCGGTGCAGTGAAGGCGGACGAGGTGAATTTCTTCTTCCGGGACGAACACGGTAAGTGGGCGGAACTGGAGGGATTCCCTCCATCCTCCACCCCCATCCTGCCGTCAGGATAAGTGGACTGGCCTCGCGTTGGTGTGCGCGTTATCGCTCACATATACACACACACCCGCTTGCTCGGCGACACGCACACACGCACGGATGGAGGCGGGTGCGATACTACAAAGTTGCATGGGCAGCGTAAACGCCATCTTTTCTTTTTCGGGTTTCTTTTGACTACAATATTCATCGTTTGATACGCTTTGGGGGCCACCGAGACGAGCCGGGGCGCGCAGCGCAGCGTCACAGTGCTAGAAATTGGCAAAAAGTAATAATAAAAGGCAGAGACCCCCGCAAAATAACAACTGAAATCGGTTTGCCACCACCCTCCTATTCCACCACCATCTTCCATTCGCCGCCCATCGCCCAGTTGGCGCGCTCACACACAAACACACACACACACTCCTAACCGCACACACACCGAAGCCTTTCTCCCACATTTCGTCGGGTGTCCAACAGCTGATTATTCCGCTTAGCTGCTGTATATTCGGGGTGAGGATTTCGCATTTCTCACAGGCCGCCTAAGAGATTTGGTCAGTTTCAGCAGCTATAGGTTCGGCGGAAAGGCGTTATATTCTGTCATGTGTCCCCCATGGCGGTTAGTGGGGAGCGCGCGCGAGTGGAGACCTACGTACAGAGAGAAAAAGGCTAAAGCAAGAACAACAATGCCACACAAACACTCGTACGCACGTCAACGAAGCTGAGGCCCAAAACAGGCGAACGCCAAACATGTGTAAGCGACTTTGTACACGTGTGTGTTTGTAGGTTGCCGCGTTTATGCGCCAATTGTCACAAAAAGCAGCTACCAAGAAGCCGCCCACACTTATGTATGCTTACAGCAGCAAAGTTTTAATTATCAGGTGGACATACTTTTTTCGTCTGAATGTTTAATTTCAAAAATAAAGCTAAGGGAACATCACATTTTGTATTTTAGCCCTGATGAAAAGGGTGGCCATAACCACCCCCTACTAGTTTTTTCGTTTCGATAATCATACAAGTCCGTTAGTGTCTTTGACATTTACAAATTTTCTGCACGCATAAACTCTGTTTTAGTGTCGAGCCGGTTGGTGGTTAACTGGTTGTTTGGCATAGCCGAACTATGGTACTGCTTATACAAATATCGAGGATTATTTGTTCCCTCGAATGTTGTGGGACACTGAGCAGTCGAATGCAGGGCTCCCAGGACCCTCCGCCCGGATGAGCAACCGTATTCCACACTGGTGAAGCCTCCGTGAGTTGGCAGATATTTTTAGTATTCTTCGACGCTTTGCTGTTTTTGTTTTGAACTCCTCCTCATTGCGATTCTTCTTCGTCCACTTGCTTTGTTTGTTGTTATGATTATGCAAATATCGGGCGGCGACAGGTGAATAATTATCCCATCGAAGCGAGTTGTAAAACTTGAAATGCTTAGAAAAAGCCGGTTACATGGCTATGAATCCAGGGATGAGGCGCGGTATGGGCATTTATTGTTTTCTCTTTCGCTCGATGTAGATCGCTATATTAAAAAACACAACCTAAGTATTTGCATTTGAATTTGGTTTTGAAAATAGTAAATAAATAAAAAATTTCACTTGATTCAAATGAATAAAGTTTGTTCTTGTATTACAAGATATTGAGAATCTTCATATATTTAGTTTAAATTTATTTAAAATTTCTGAATGGCAACTGTTACAAAAATAAATTACAAAAGACTGAAAACGCTACTTAACCGTTACCGCTTTAAGTGAGTGAAATTATCGTCAGAGATGATCAATTGGCGCTTCTTATAGTTGTAAATATTTTGCTTCACACACACACTTCCTACGATGTCCTTTTGGATAATGTCGTTTGGAGTGATCGGGCTTATCAGCACCGACTCTTGGCGGCAACCAGTGACTGACCAAGTATCGTCCCCAGTCACGAACTTGTATCGAACCACCACTAGTTTGATAGGGTTCACTTTCGGTCACGTGCTGCTCATCTCTATGGCCAGGCGATCTGGTTTCGGGTTGTTTCTGTTTCTGCTGCTGTTTCTGCATCTTTATCCTTGTCCCACCATCGTGTGTACACACACGTCGCCGCTGTGCGTGTGTGAGTGGGTACTCGTAGATGTATGCACCCCTAATGTTCCACCGCAAAGATGGATGGCGTTGTATGGCCGCTGGTGTTGTAGCTGCACATCGCCTCCAGTAGCGCGCTCTACTCGATTCGTTCGTTCCGTGCTTCATTCGTTCGCTTCATTCTCTTCGCTCGCCGCGGCGAACACAACGCATCGTTGATAGTACCACACACTGGCACACACTGCCGCATCCGCATTTGTATCTGTGAGAACACATACGTGCAGTTGTGTTATCAAAGAAGCAACTCAGCAACTCAGCCGCGTGTTATGTGTGTATCCAAAACTCAGGCGTACGAATCTCGCATCTCCTCCCGCAGGACAAATCGCCAAGATGCTCAAGCCGGCGCAACTGAAGACCGAGATGGAGGGCGGCAAATCCGCCGTGGTGTACGCCACCGGATCATCGGCGCGTAACAGCGGAAATGGAAGTGGCAGCGGCATCGGCAGCGTGGGACGCATGGGCGCCTTCAGTCAGATGGTGAGCTCAGATAGGGTATTCCCTTGGCTGAAGTAACCACACATAATCCGTTTATGCTAATCTGCAGGGCTCGGGCAATCAGGGACAGTTCATACGGCTGCAGGACAACGGATTGGTCATTCCAAAATCAGAAAGTAAGGCACATCTCACCCCCAAGCGATGGGTGCACTCATTTAAAAAACCCCCTCCGATCGGTTCGTATTGCAGATACTTCGTACACGACTGTTGTGGCGCAGAAGAGTGCAGGCGGAGGCAGCGGCGGCATGTACGACGTGGTAAGTTTCTCACAGAGTTGGCGTTCTCTGGGCGGCGCTAATATTCCTTTCATTCCAGATAAAAGGGGATCGTTATGTGAAGTACACGCCAAACAATCCAATGAAAATTAAATCAAAACTGTAAGTTCTAACCCAAACACAGAGGATGAGAGGTTCAAGAAGCTAATGCCCTGATTGTTTCCCGCCATTAGCCATGCCATTCAGAGCAACTCCCTGCACTCCCTGTCCGGCTCGTCGTCGTCGGTCCAAAGGAAACGCAAGCCGGATAAGGCCGGCAAGGGCCTGCGGCACTTCTCGATGAAGGTCTGCGAGAAGGTTGAGGAAAAGGGCAAGACCACGTACAATGAGGTGGCCGACGATCTGGTCAGCGAGGAGATGAAGAACAATGCGTACGACAACAACTGTGATCAAAAGAATATCCGACGTCGTGTCTACGATGCTCTCAACGTACTGATGGCAATCAATGTTATCTCCAAGGACAAAAAGGAGATTCGCTGGATAGGCCTTCCCGCCAATTCAGCCGAGGTAAGTCCACAAGGTAAGCTAGCCACAGTGCCAGCGCTAATATTTTTTTCCCAATCTCCTCTCATAGCAAGTCTTGGCCGTGGAAGAGGAGAACTGCCGCCGCCGCGAGCGGATCAAGCAGAAGCACGAGATGCTGCGGGAAATGGTGATGCAGCATGTGGCATTCAAGGGCCTGGTGGAGCGAAATAAGCGGAACGAAAGCCAGGGCGTGGTGCCTTCGCCAAATGCCTCGATTCAGCTGCCGTTCATAATAGTGAACACGCACAAGTCCACCAAAATCAACTGCAGTGTAACCAACGACAAGTCAGTAGTCTCCTGCCTGCCTCCCCACAATACCAACTGCCTTCTGACCTTGTTTCCAATCTTCTCTTTCGTCTCGTGTTTCTTCAGGTCCGAATACATTTTCAAGTTTGACAAGACTTTTGAAATGCACGATGATATTGAGGTCCTCAAGCGTATGGGCCTCTTGTTGGGTGAGTGACGAGCAACACAACACAATTAACGTTTTGATTTGATAATAACTCGTAACTCTCTTGTAGGTCTGGATAAGGGAGAGTGCACGCCGGAGAATATTGAGCGAGTCAAGTCCTGGGTGCCGCCAAATCTCGCCAAATACGTAGAAGGTAGAAGGGGAACCTAGGGAACTTGTTGGAATATTCTGCTCAAACTGCTTAATTTTTCAGCGTACGGCACTGGCAAGACTGTGGAAACCATGTACGATTCGGACGACGAGGACAATGAGTTCAATGGGTACCTGGAGACGACCAATGAATCGCAAGGCTTTGCACAGCACTCGGCACAGCACACCACCACCACCACCACCGATGGCGAGTTCAAGCTGGAGCTGGATGATGACGAGCTGGAGGACGAAATTGATTGAGCTGACGGTGCCGCCGGCATTGTGCCATCATCTTTTATGGCCGATGCAGACGCGGATGCGGATGGAGGAGTTGCAGATGTGGAGGATACATTTAGTTTTACGTTTATCAACGCATTGTTGGGTTTGCCTCGCTAGGTGATTCACTCCACTCCCACAGCCCTACACACTTGGTTCTGTTTACTTTCTCAATGAGAGACTATTAAATTATAAAGAGCCGGAGAATCGGAGAGGTCCATGTATGTGCGTGTACATGTAGTTTGCATACACAGTTTTTACTTGTATCATTGAAGAAGATTTATGTTTAAGCTCAAAACGTTTTTAAAATAATTTGTCTAGTTAAGCAGCAGCAGCCCCCCTATTTTAGTGCAAACAATGAACATATTTATCAGCAAATTGGCCAGGCAAATGTTCTTTCTCTAATTAGTTGTTATGAGTCTCCCTCCTTGCCTTTTCATGTTTGGGTAGGCCCAAATTAGACCGCGATTATGTTACGGGTGGTAATTGTCTCTTAATTATATATTATATACCAAAATTGTACACACACGCAACAGTAAAAACAGTAAAGAAATGCAATTATTTTGATGAAAGGCCACTCTCTTGCAGTTTCAACTGCAGACAAGAACGAACATATGAAATATGTTTAATTTGCTTATAAAAACTTTACGAACGAATGACGCGTTTCACCATGATTTTAAGTTGACAATGGAGAACAGATAATTGCAAAATAATCATCAACCTACCTAAAATTAGTAATAACATTTCAAAAGCGATATACACATTTTCTGAATTTGTATTTATATTATCGAACTCGAACTCTCTTCAAGTGAATACAAAAAGCATACAAATACAAATACAAATTAGTAGAAAGTCAAAGTAGAAGCCGTTAACGAGTAAGTGTCGGAGAGAGCATGTAGTTGTGTAATAAATCGAAATAAATAATGCATATTGATGAAAAGGAAATAAGAAACGGACGGATAAGCAAGACGAAACCGAACCGAGTAACCGAAAACGAGTTAATAAAGTGAATTGCATATTGTAAAATATGATAAACCAGCGCTGCGTATTTTTCCTCACTCCATAAAAGCACTTTTAAAGTAAAAAACGTTGACTAGCGACCAAAATATACACTCAAAATACACACAAAAATAATGCCGCATGGTTTATAGGTTGTTTACTTAGTTGAGTAATTGACGACGTTAACAACTAAATGGAAATGTACAAAAGGCGAAAAGCTATCTTATAACATAAGGAGGTGCATATACAAAAGCTGAACACCAAAAACAAAACTAAACTTAGAGGTAATTTTCACGCGAGTTGACCAGAGCTGCTCAGGCGAAGCGCTCATCAAAGGCCGCTGCTGCTGTTGTTGTGGACGGTGGACCTTCCTGCTGTGCGGCCAAGTTGAAGTCGTAGTTCATTTGCTGCTCCAACGGCGGCGCCGCAAAGGCCCCCGCAGACAGATCCATCAGCTCTGGCTGAGGCTGAGGCTGTGCGGGGGGTTTCATTTGCTCCTGCACCTCCTGCCGCATTTGCTGAGGCGACTTTACATAGTTGATTGGGATAATGCCAGAGACACGGCCATCTATGGTGGCTAGAGCCCAGCCGGTATTGAGCAGGTTAAGGGTTTGTTGGATATCGCGGGGTGCGACCTGAAGCGACTGGCCGGCGCGCAGCGAAAGCTCGCTCTGGCTGCGTCCCACGAAATCGTAAACGGCCTGGGTCTGAATCGGTGTCGTCCACTTGGCCGGATTACGGGCTGTGGAAACAAAAGTAAATACATTATTCGCGGGCTTATCTTAACAGTTTGCGTTTGCCTTATCGTTCAGATTATAGCACATGGACGGAGCAAAGTGCTCTCTCGATTAGATAAATTGAACTGTGCAATGTGCATGGTGCGTACCTTCCTCCTGCGCGGTGTTCGTCACGGTGCCCAGCAGCTTCATGATCAGGTAGGGCGCAGTGAAGATAAAACTGAGGAAGGCCAGCACCGGCCAGGGTGAAGTGCCCTTTCGCGGGGCTTGAGGCGCAGCACCTCCTGCCTGGGTATTGTTCTCGTTCAGGGCTTCAGCAAAAGCTTTCTTGAAGGCCGCAGATGATGGATCCAGATTCGACAGGCGTAGCCAGAAGAGAATCCTGAAAGCGGAGGATACATGCACATTTTATTAATCATTCACTCACTTTTCAACACCCAGTCTCTGCACAACTCACTTCCTGTAGATCCAGTTCAAGCCCCGAAAGATCGCAAAAGTCGTCCAGAACTGTGCAAACACACTTCGCAGTCGTCCAAAGTTCGCCGCCACTCCTAGAATGGCCCGGAACGAGCTGGTCAGGGCAAAGAACGTGGAGTCCAGCATAGAGGCAATGTTTCCAATCGCCGATACCAGTGATTCGATGCTCTGGAATGCAGGCCGCGAGCTGGCTTCGGCCATCTGAATAAACCGCTGCTCAGGGTCGTTGGCCCCCATCGCTCCATATCGGCTGTATCCACTGCCAAAGCCCCCACCGAAGCCGCCACCATAACCGTAGCCACTGCCGAAACCACCGCCCATTCCGCCGTATCCGAAAGCGCCGCTGTTGAAGCCCCCGAAGCCGCTTCCGAGGCCGTAGCTGTTGCCGCCGTATCCCCCGCTAAATCCGTATTGCTGTGTCTGCTGGAACGGTGACTGGGGCAGGGGGGGCGGCTGCGCTGTAGTGGGCAGCGCCCTAACATTACCGTATGGAGTACGCAGAACGGCCTCCGGTGGACCCAGGCCACTGGACGGCCCCGGTCCAAAACTGCTCGAAGGCGGAACCAGTGGCGCCTCGCTGATCACAGCACTACGCAGGTTATTGTTGTCGACCATGACGACTGCTTCTGACTGACTGACTCCGGGGATAAGTAACGATTAGTGAACTTTACCCCGCGACAACTGCTTTATCTGCGCCGCGCTACTGTAGATGGGTACGCGAAGGCGGGCGATGCTGCGTGGCAGCTGGGGTTCTTTGGGTCTTCTCACAGTCACTCGTAGGTACTCCGACGTTTGCAATTCTTTGTTTTCGAGAAAATTTGGCCGGATTTTACGAGACAAAACTTTTTTTTTCGGAGATTCAATCATGTGTTAGTAAACGCCGTTAAAGCAGTGCTGCAAAGCGTTTGAAAGAACAGCTGTACCAGGCAAGCGTTGCCGTATTATTTTCACTTTTTAAATTATTATAAATTAATCTTAAGAAATAGTTGCTTAGATATTAATAAATAACAATATGATATGATATGATAGTGATAGACAAATTAAATTCCTCCCACTTCTTACCAACCCAACAGCCGACAACACTACAATCGATATATTGATCGATACATTGATATTTCGATAAATTCAACAACCCTAGTCGAAAGTTGTTATTTTGTTTTGTTGTCGACTATTGGGACTTGTAAATCCTTTCGGTTTCTAAGGCGTAATTTCCCCCGCCATGGCCTCCAGCAAGGAGTTGTGCTCCATCAGGGAGTGGGCTCCGCTGACAGACATCATTGATCACATTCCGGCACAGCTGCAGCGCGGGTTCTTTCCGGCCAATCTTAATCTGACCTGCGTTGACGCCACCGAACAGTTCCTGGCAGTTGGCAGCGACGCGGGCATTGTTTTTTGGTACAACCGCCAGTCGGGAGAAATGCAGAAACTTAAGGCGGAGGTAAGCTATAGCGATGACAATGACTCATCCTTGTACTTACCCCTCGGTCTTGCGTGTGGTTCCCCCATTAAGCGTGTGCTCTTCCCTCCCCCTTCCCTCACAGGTGGCCACTCGAATAACGTGCGTGCGTATTGTCAACTCGGTGGAGTATATGGTTGCGGCGGGGTGCGCCAACGGGCAGGTGAGCATCTTCCAAATTCAAAAGGAGTTGCCTCGAGACCTGGACCTGGTGGCCCCCTGTACGCGCAGTAGGCCCATCGAGCGCTATACCATCAGGGACCTGCACAAGTGCGTGGTCAGCTGTTGTGAGTGGTCAAAGAACGGGATGAAGCTCTACTCGGGCGATCGCCAGGGTGTGGTGGTGCTCACAGAGTTCGATTACCAGGCGGTGAGTACCAGATTTATCTGTAAATCTTTTAAAGAACGCAAACTACGATGTATTGCTTGTAACAGCACCTCAGCAAGTCCGTGGAGATCCTGAGTGAAGCGTATGAGATCGTGCAGCTCAGCGTGCAGCAGAGCCATTTGCTGGTGGCCACCCTCTATCGCTGCATCATCTGCCAGCGCGACGCTAGTACCTCACAGTGGACGATAACGCAGGTGGGAAAAAAGGACCGGAAACAACTTATCGACTGTGGAGCTGTGTTTCTCAAGAAATCTCAGGACAATGGGATGCAGCTCGTGTGCGGTCGCCCCGGCCTGCGATTCTGGGTGGCTGACATAGCTGGAAACGTCTCAAAGACCGTGTTGTTCAGAGACGCGGTGTTGCGCAGCCCCACTTGGGAGATACCCATCCTCAACCCGAAGCATTTCCACGAACCACCGTCAGCATCTTCAACTTCATCTTCTGCTCCGACTGGAGCGGGCAATGGCGAAATGGGCTATGTGGCTAGCAGCAACTTTCGACAGCTGTACCTGTACGATGGCTGCGACTCCCTCTTGGTGACACACGACGACGCCACCCTGTACATTCTAAACTTGGACAAACTCAAGGTGGAGGCAGTTGCTCGCGGGTTCCGGAAGATCCTCGACTTTTGTGTCTATGACAAGGAAATATTCGTGCTGGAGGGCGAACGCTCCCTGTTACGCCTGGCTCCACTGCCCGAGCCGCCTAACAAGAAGGCCAAGGTGATCTTCAATCCACTAATGCCGCCGCCTGTTCCGCTGATGGGCGTGTCAACACAAAACGCGCGACTTGAGTCGCCACTGGAGCTGCAGGAGGAGGAGCCCGTACTGCAGGGCGCTGAGGAGTGCTTCGAAGTGCCGCCCGCCGGGGAACAACTGGACCTGAATGTGCCAATAGAATTGGCCGTCGAGTCGCCGCTGGCCCAGCAGAACCGTCGCTTGGACATTTTCCGGCGCATCGGCGAAATGGATTTCGACCAGTTTATCGTCCACACCAGCAGAAAGACATCCGCGGACAAGGAGCCGCCGGCCACTAGTGGCTCGGGCATAATAGAAATAGGTCACGAGACGCATGAGCTTAGGTTGCCACTTACAAATGCCGCAACTCTCATGGAAGCCAGCTACTGCCAAATGGAGAAGTAAACAGTCCTAATTTCCCTTTACCTTACCTGCTTATACAAATTGAATGTCTTGCAGCAATGGCCTAGCCTCGCCGCTGGACATGAAGACAGCCTTTCTGCAGCATTTGCCCGACGCTCTAAGTCCGGGCAGTCTACAGAAGACGGTCGCAGAAAAGGCAAAGTCACTGGCCGCCGAACTGGACCTACCCGAGGTGCACTTGGTTCCGCTAACCCAGGAGGAGCTCGTTGCTGCCAAGGCGGTGACGCCCGATCTAAGCGAATCACTAATCCGAAGCTATCCCACCGCGCAACTGGAAGAGGCCAGTATCCAGACCACCTTACGGGGACAGACACATGACCACATTGCGGACGCAGACTATAATGCCGGCCAGCCGGTGGATGGAATTCGGGCCTGTCCGCCATTGAAGCCAAAGCTGGCGCCACTAAAATTTGTGAAAAGCCAGCCAAAGGCAACTCTAATCGTGGAGGACGAGACGGAGTACAGCAGCTTCCTGCCCGACTTTCGGCGAGCAGGTGACCCGCTGACCCGCAAAGAAACCCCGCCGGCCACCAGTGACTCGAACACCTCCAGCGAGTGGGAGTTCTTAGACAACTAGTTCGATATTTGGCATATGCTTTCGTTTTGATTTCAAGCTTATTGTGCTTATGCTTATATGCATTCCTTTGCTTCGTTCGAAGAAGTGTTGTGCTTATCAGATTGTGATCACCGTGATTTACTTCCTATTTATAGTGAATTTTATAATAATTGTACATAATTTAGACATAGGCTAAACGCACGAATCTGTATTTCAAATTGTATCGACATAAATAGCACTCGTAAGCACTGTAATTATTATTTGTCATTATACCCTAAGTTGGCAGAGATTTTTGAATGATTACTTGAGTTCAAGGTCGCCTTGCGAAATACACTTATGTTATACAATTGCAAACTCTTCGTCCTCAGCAGGAAATGGATATGGACTGATACCAAGCACACTTGGTCGTTATATATTTTCTGGAACTACGTGCCAGCTTAGAGCTGAGCCGATAAGGTTGCATGTGAGGGAAACGAGACGCCCACTGCAGCATGTGCCTGTCTGCCTGCTGCCTGCTGCCTGCCTGCCTGGTCTGGTGATTGCTGCTGGGCGGTCTTAATGCTCCAATGGAAAACTTTTCGCAAAGAAACTTCTCGATCCCCTGAAATTAAGCAACGTCCCATCGTAACCCAAGAAAGCCAGGCCCACTGCATTGATTGGTCAACAAATAGTAATTTGAGCTCGCACTTCGCCTTCAATTGACTGCAATGGAAAGTTTTCTCTAAGAAGCCTGCTTGCTTCTGGATTCTTGATTCTAGAAGATTCGGCGAAGCCGCTTGTCTGCGATTTCAGGAAGCCAGCCAAGAAGTTGCTGCAATGTAATGCCCAGGAGAACTCTTGGCTTGCTTTTACTCGTGTTTCAGAGCAGCTTCTAGGATCCGGGTCATTTTATTTAATTTATTTATTGTTGAAATAAGACCATGTATTTTTGGAAAATGGTTTTGTTTTAAACGAAAAATATTAATTTATGTATCTTGTTTTGGTTTAATTTATTGGAATCATCAGCTTTATTTTTCTGCTGTTTTAGAATTATTGTTTCCCTGATTAGGTCTGCCTCTTTCAAGTTTAATATACAAAATAAAATTCCACTAAGGGAATAGTAAGGTCAGTTTTAGGTTGAATATAGGGAAATTTGTTATTTAACCAGTTAAACTTTTCTAAATCATAGTTTTCTTTGTTTGGATTATAAAGCTAGGGTTTGTTTTGAAACATTTGCAGATTGAATGAATTGTATATATAATATATATTATATTTATACTAAATTCCTTGATATACCTAATTGTGATTAAACAAAAGAAATGATAATGTTAATTAAGAATGTTGGCTCAAATGGTTTTAATTGTTTCTAATTTTATAAGTTAAATAACCTATTTCTAGTCATAATTTTTTGTACGCAATATTAATTTTAATTGTTTCTAATTTGTTAATTAATATCTGCTAAATCTCAGAACAATATAGGAATGTATTTAAAAATTTTTTCAGAGCGACATTTTTGAGTTTATTGCAAGGGCATTTCCTTGTTTACAACATTTTGTCAAAATTAATCAGGAAAGTTAACCAAAATATGTTTAAAATTTTCCATAGCCCAACTATTCCCTTGAATTTAAACTCAATTGGCCACTCAATTAATTATGGAAATAGGTAAATTGAATGCGGTCACCTGCTCGGCGATCTCCGGCGAGGAATAGAGAGGAAGGGAAGGACTCCCCACTCCGCCCTGCTGATTGAGAAATCCCACGCATGCCGGAAAATTTCCGATATCGTCTGGTTCCCTCTTAAGTGTGCCGCCAGAGCGCCTGCACTCGGAGCAAAAATCGTATTATTACAGAAAGCGTGTCTTAAATTTAGGAAAATACCCTGTAAATAGTGGCATGGATGAAGTTCAGGAAGGAATCTCCTACATACAAATATATATGTACGGGAAAAGTCGGTTTGTTTTTCTATATCTATGAAAGTATCGTGTTTTTCTGTTCGATTTTTGTTCTGAGTGTCGGAGAGAGTGTGGCAGTGAGAGTAAGAGAAAAATTTTCGCTGTCAGAAATCTATAAAAGCGGTCCGCTTCCAGGCCAAGCGAGTCATTCGCCGCGAACTCTTGCTTCGACCACAACGCATTCAGTTCCTGAAACACAGCACATCAAACGCGCTAATTGATAAACACCAAGTGCTCCCCGAGAGAAAAGAGCAAGCGGAAATCCTACACCCACCGAAAATGAAGCCCACCAATGCCTCCACGCTGGAAGTCGTCTCCCCAAAGGTGCGGGTGGAGAATGACTTCATCACATCGGACTACGAGTACCAGACGTCGCACGTGAAGCGCACCTCATCTGGACAGCTGCAGGTGAGCATTTTCACATTCCGCGGCCACCGGTTGCATGCGGCGGCATCTCCGATCATCGGTCATGGATTTTGGCTTTCCGAAGCGCATTTTTACGTTCCGCACTGACCTTCACATTGAACTTTTCCAACGTGTGCGGGGGTGCAGATGTTCTCCCGCTACACCCATGCGCACTTGTCCACACTCAGAGAATAGTATCGAGGTTCTCGTATAATTATATAGGATTAATGTTTCTCGTTCTTTGGGGAATCGGGTGAAGCGTGAATTTTACTCTGTTTTGAAACCTGTCTCCAGAAATTTAAATTTGAGCTTGAGAAATTTGTTTAAAATGTTCGAACCCTACGAATTCTGCAGTTTTGAAAGAAATCGCTTAATCATTTTCACTTATGAACAATGTCTCCTAAATATTCATGGTAATAATTGGTCTTTAGCTTAAGGTTTTCAAGACATAAAATGGGAGGTACAGAAATTCCCAACCTTAAATTCAACTTGTTGAATACTAAAAAAGTCGTCAGTTATCGAAAAAATCTTTTAAGAATTTGTATAATTTTAGTTTATATACTATAAGAGAGTACTTTTAAATAGTTATGGCAACTTCTAATGTGGTGTCATAACATTTAAACAAATCATTTGATCTCCACGATTTTTCTAAAATTAATGAACATATTTTTTTCAAAAAATAACTATTTACTCCTTATTTACATAAAGCCCACCTGCACTTTGATAAATTTCTGTAAAATGGAATGCCGATTGTTTCTTATCAAAACTAAGGATTTTTATAGTTTTGAGAATAGTTCCCAAGTGTAAATTTTCCAGCTGTGCCAATAAGGAGGGGAAATGCCAATAGGGCCGCTCCCCAATTCGCTGCAGATAAAAATAGCGATAAGCGTGGGCGGTTTTTGTGGTTACACGGCCTGAGGCAGTTACAGCTTATTGATTACCCGCACTGTACCGCCACAGCAGCTGATGGCGATAAACACTGCTGATAACTCGTCACCATTCCGGGCAGCGGGTGGCGTGATTCTGCGCGCAGGCGCCTTTTCGGGCCCCTAAACAAATACAAATATATATCTATTATTCCGCTAATAGAGATGGCCAGTAAACCCAATCTGGGTGCTTGCGGTCGCTGTACGTGCTCTGTTTACATCACCCACGCCCACTCCCGCTGCACTTCAAGGTCAATGTCAGGCGATGGCCGCCAAGAGAGTTCCCTGCGCGAAGAGAGGCTGCGCACTCTTTAGTGGCGGGCTAAGAGAGCGCTCTCGCTCTCTCACCTGCTGCAAGCCGGCCGGCAAGCGGCCTTTTCTTGTTTTTGCCCAACTTTCTGGCGGACTTTGGACAAGCACGTTGTCAAATTATTAATGCAATCATCATCATCATTATCATCATTACTTATTCATCAGATTTTATTTGTGGATCCAATCAAAGAGCACGTTGACTCGGCAGAAATCGGGCAAGAACTGCTGAAATATAGCAATATGGGAGTGTGGGGAATGAGACTGTTGGATACCTGTTAGTGTTATATACTAATTAAATACAACTTTTTTTTGTAACAGTGAGAATATTTAAAACGATACTTAACTACGCAAATGGTTTAGGTAATTTATATTTTCTATAAGTAAACAAGTGTTACCTAAGCCAAAGCTCATTTTCTCCACTGCCTCTGCCGGCACACGCACAGAATGTAAACACCAGTAACTAACCTGTAATTCAGTAACTAAATCTATGTTTTTAGGAATTGAATAATAATTTTCAAAAGTAAAGTGGCCAATATTACTGCCCCCCTGATGTGATATTCCACACATCTGGCCGCCGGCTGTCGCCAAGTGCCCCCCCCGTGATCACAAATACTCCCCGTTCCCCAACGGGTATTGAAATCAGGTTCGCTTCGCAGAAATCACGCGATCATAATTTATACGGCTACCTGATTTGGGTGCCACGATATGGAATGACGATAAGGGGCCGCCGGACCTATAATAAGTCCAAACGGGTTGTGCTATGCTATGGCCGTATAGGGCTAATCGGTTAATTAGCTAATCGCGAATGCGATCTTTGCAGGTGCACCCCCAGACGACGGCGCTGAAGATACGGACCGGCCGCCATGTGCCCAAGCTGGGCGTGATGCTGGTGGGTTGGGGCGGCAACAATGGATCCACACTGACCGCCGCCCTGGAAGCCAACCGCCGGCAGCTGAAGTGGCGCAAGCGGACGGGCGTGCAGCAGGCCAACTGGTTCGGCTCCATCACCCAGGCCTCCACGGTTTTCATCGGTTCCGACGAGGCCGGCGCGGACGTGTACGTGCCAATGAAGGAGCTGCTGCCCATGGTGGAGCCCGACAACATTGTTGTGGATGGATGGGATATCAGCGGACTGCACCTGGGAGACGCCATGCGCCGCGCCGAGGTCCTGGACGTGGCTCTGCAGGACCAGATCTACGATCAGCTCTCTAAGCTTCAGCCACGGCCATCCATCTACGACCCGGACTTCATTGCGGCCAATCAGTCGGAGCGCGCCGACAATGTGATCGGGGGAACGCGCCAGGAGCAATACGAACAGATCCGGAAGGACATTCGCGACTTCCGGCAGCGAAGTGGCGTCGAGTCCGTTATTGTCCTGTGGACCGCCAACACAGAGCGCTTCTCTGACGTTCGACAGGGTCTGAACACCACCAGCCAGGAGCTCCTGGCCTCGCTGCAGGCCAACAATTCGGAGGTCTCGCCGTCGACGATCTTCGCAATGGCCAGCATTGCCGAAGGGGTGAGTTCGTATTTATGAGTTCTTTAGAAAACACATTTTAATATATACTCTTTTGCGTCCATCCGCCAGTGCACCTACATTAACGGCTCGCCGCAGAACACCTTTGTTCCCGGTCTGATGCAGTTGGCCGAGGAGAAGAAGGTCTTCATCGCCGGCGACGACTTCAAGTCCGGCCAGACCAAGATCAAGAGCGTTCTGGTGGACTTCTTGGTGGGAGCTGGCATCAAGCCAGTGTCGATTGCCAGCTACAACCACTTGGGAAATAACGACGGCAAGAATCTGTCCGCTCCCCAGCAGTTCCGCTCCAAGGAGGTAGGTGTCCTGGGTGCCTTGTCTGCGAGATCAGTACTTCATTCGATGCCTTGTCTTGACAGATTTCAAAGAGCAACGTGGTGGACGACATGGTGGCCTCCAACAAGCTGCTCTACGGGCCCGACGAGCATCCCGATCACGTGGTGGTCATTAAATACGTGCCCTACGTGGGTGACAGCAAGCGAGCCATGGACGAGTACACATCCGAGATCATGATGGGTGGCCACAACACTCTGGTGATCCACAACACGTGCGAGGACTCCCTTCTGGCTACACCCTTGATCCTTGACCTGGTCATCCTGGGAGAGTTGAGCACTCGCATCCAGCTCCGCAGCGCAGAGAACGAGTCCGCCCCCTGGGTGCCCTTCAAGCCGGTCCTCTCCCTGCTGAGCTACCTGTGCAAGGCCCCGCTGGTGCCCCAGGGCTGCCAGGTGGTCAACTCGCTCTTCCGCCAGCGTGCTGCGATCGAGAACATACTGCGCGGCTGCATCGGTCTGCCGCCCATCTCACACATGACCCTGGAGCAGCGGGTAAGCAGGATCCGTCAGGATACCGCATCGATGGCATATTAAAACTCTTTGTTTTCTACAGTTCGACTTCGCTACCATCACGAATGAGCCTCCGGTAAAGAGGGCCAAGATCCTGGGCCAACCGTGCGCCGTTGAATCCGCCACCAATGGCAAGAAGATCCATGCCAATGGACACAGCAATGGATCTGCCAAGCTGGCCACCAACGGGAATGGCCACTGATAGTGTGTAGCTCCTTGCTTTGGAAATATATAATTGGAATATATACGATTTAATTGGATAAATTACAAAACTAGACTTAAGATACAATTACTGAATAATCGTTTAAAATAAAGAGAGCTTCAATGACGGTAGTCTATGGCCCAAAAACCAGATATTTACTTACACCCTTGCTCACTATCAGCAATTAAGTTGTTGGAATTAAGGCTATAGGAATTTATTATTGAATTTCCTTGTCAGTGGGACAGACTATACAATTCTCTCTGAGAAGTTAAAGCAGGTCCAAGAGGTCTGAAATATATGTGCATTTTCTGACTACACTTGTCATAGCCTTTAAAAGGAGTTTTAACCTTTTTACGGATCTGATCCTTTCTGCTGGATATTATTGAAAAGTTTAGAATTCCTACTTACAAATCTGAGATGCTGTTGAAAGGGCATTGAAAGTAATCGGCGTTATTTTAGGCACCTATAATTTTTAAGAAGACCTACGAATGTGAATCAGAGTCCTAAAATATATTTCTATCAACTCAGAGATATGACAATTTTATACATTATTTATTATTTTATAATTATACATCGGAACTGTGCAACTTCTCCACAAGGTTCTTGAAAGAAGTAATGACAAAAATAAATTCTAAAGCATCCCACATTAAACTTATTAATTTTACGTTGATTTTGGATGCAACTTTAACAACAGTGGCCTGAAGTTATTGTTCTTAAAGTGAGCTTTTATTTTTGTTTTTCGATCATCTTCATTCTTAGAAAATGCCTATTTGAGCACTAAAATATTTATAAAGAAATCCGAATATATAATTGCGCCTAACACTGTGCTATGAAAGACTCGCCCCCTAATAACTACTTCTGATAAGACCGTGCGGTGATGGATGGTAGGGGTGCCAATAAATTTTTATATTTGGCGTGGCATTCATCCATCTGGGGCGATATCGGTATTTATCTAGTTTTTATGACACCTGATTGTAGATTAGGAATAACGTGCTTACCTTCAGTTAGTGTGTTTATAATAGTAATCATAGAATCAAGAATCGCATACAACTTGCATAAGGAACGCATGACTACAAAAATGGTTGCCATGATGAAATGAAAACTATCAAGTGGATTTTTAGTTAGACTAAACGTTAAACGTTCATCGATCAGATTCAACTTTTTTATACACTTTTTTATGTACTGCTTAGTAATTTCTTTTTAGATCTAACTAACATTTTTTTAAATTCTCAATCAAGTCATCTTCCAGTTGCAAGTGTATTAAAACATTGAGTTCAGATTTAGAGTGTAATTTTAATCCTTAAAATTATTAGTTAAGTAATTGCTTAGTATTAATACGTAAATTCTACTATTATTTATAATATAATCAGAAACTAATGGTCCCTATATAAAATATTGTTATAATTAATTAACTAGAATGCTCTGTATATACTGATGAGCATTCTGTAGTGGAACCCAGGAATATCTTCTGAAAAATCGAACTGTGATCTGTCATAAAAATCGAGCCTCAAATTAAGTAGATTAGATTTTGTATTGGTAAACATTTCTACGATAAGAGCAAGAGCTTTGCGATCTGACACCTGCATTAAAATGCTCAAGATATATTAATGCATATTTGATGACTGAAAAACGTATTTTCGTAATGGAAGTCACTTCTTCAATGTCGCTCATTTATCCTATATGGCTATATATATTGCTTTTACCAGGGAATGTTCTATTTGATTGATATTGATAAGCTAGCCACATTGGAGAGTAATTAGTGGTTGCTCTGTCATTACGGCAGAGCCCCAGCACTCAATGAGTCTCTGACACGAGCATTACATCAAATTGGTTAGTTTTGATACAAGGCTCCACTTCAGGCTTGCTGTTGCTCAAGCCCTTCGCATTCCAAATTATTATTTGCGTATTTATGGATATTGACGGGTATTCAGTTTACTTGAGAACATGGCCAACATCATATTTTTTAACTGATTGATCATAAATTCTTCCATTTGCCTAATCAATCTCTGCCCCAAGGTAGATATCAGCTTCGATGGCATTCTAATTGTTAAAATGATTATTGCCAAAGTTTTGTAAAGCTCCTCCCCTAGTATTGTTTTGACATCTTTTGTCCGAGCTTCTCAACGGCCTCCACATTTCGGTTGTGGGAGTTGAAAAATGCAACCCTTTAACAACTACCCGGAACGCTCTATCCTCCTTTAATTGATAGGTCCTAAAGGCCACTTAACAGATAGGCGACAATTTTAATGTAAGTAAGGCTATCTTTTGGCAAAAGTCTAATGTTTCATTCTCCCGAAGTCTTGTAGGAAAAACTGCCTGCTTCAACAATGGGATGTTAAAGTAGCTCCAGCCACATTGTCTATCTCCATGTTGATGGTGTTGCTATTGTTGCTCATGGCTATCAGAGAGCTGAGAACGTATTCCAGTTGGGTCAGCACCAGCTATTTTCCTCATCTCTGTAAATTTATTGCTAGTTCGCAATCGGGCAGAAGAAATATCCATCTTTTATTGCTCCCCAACTACGCTTACTTGCAGTCCGAGGGGAATTTAATGCCCGAAGGGCAGAGCACATAATACTTTGAAGCCCGCTGAACTTAAATTCCTGACGCAGAGAGAGATTAAAAACGAAACAAGTTTAGCCAAATTTTGCCGACCGACAAATTCTTTAGAAAATTTTTTCAGATAAAAATATTAGTTTTTGTACCAGCAAAACTTAGATTTATTGGAGCTCCCAAAACAAAGCACGTCCGGTTCATATGTCAGTAAGGTACATACATATAATTATCCGTATTCCTCGGTGTTGCCGCTGCCCCGCCCGACACACAACTAGTTCTTGACACAGGCTTGGCGCTGTTTGCCATCAAAGTAACACTTGTAAGGGCCGCAGTTCCACCCACCCACTTCTGGGGCCTTGGGCTAGGGTCGGGGAGTGTGAAAGCCCAACAGACACTCATAAATTTGACAGAATGCCGTAGCATTTACGCTTCTCAGGAATGATGAATGATTCATTCGGATTTGGATGAATGGTTAATGAATAAATACAGTTTTACCTCAGTGTATAAAGTCGCTATTACCAGCTTTGATTTATGGACAAACTGTGTCAGTCCGTGGTTTTGGTTGCCCTCAAGTCCCAAGGCGAAGGGATTCCCTACAAATGCAACCATAGATCTTGTACCCTGCCATTGTGGCTTTTCCAAGCACCCAGTTCCAGCTTTTAATCGTAATGAATGTCTGATATAGCTTCAAAGGGAAAACTAGAACTGGTTATCTTTAAACTGGGTTAAGTTATTTGCGGAAGAGCACGAATAAGGTGACTCCGGTACAATAAATAAACATATTCAAATTCATTCTGATTTTAAGGATATAGATAAATATTTCCTATGTAGAGCAAAACATAAAGCTTAAATAACGTAGGTCTAGCTGTCTAAGATAACACCAACATGTCTTTTACCTAATTGCGAGAAAGTTGTTTATGACTTTCAAGGATTTGAAGCACATTTCCCTGTTTATAGACAGTTTTCAACATATTTGTTATCTACTTTGATACTTGGCAATTTTGTAGAATTCTAGAATTTCGGCTTCAACATTATTGAAATCTGATGATTATATCATACAGCCCCATAGAAACGATCGTTAAATGTAGAGGAAAATGCTTAAATTTGAATCTAATTTCTGTTAGTTTTTCTTTTCAATTAATAACATTGAATTAACTCACAATGATCCACCTGTAAGCGGTAAAAGAGTACACAAACCGAAATTATCTTCCTTTCTGGTTTATTTAACCTTTGTGCCAAACTTATCTCGCAAGTAATTAGGAGACTGAGTCACCCTTGATTGCTGAAATCGAAGCCCCAGCCTGCGGTGAGTCATCTGACAACTTCTTTCAACCTGGCTATACGGGTCCTGATAATGACTCCCGAAACACTGATCCGTTGCCTGACTATCGTTATCGAGATCTACGTCAGGATTGTTGAGCAAAATTAGAACACCCCGCGATAGTGGGCTATATGGCTTCTTGCAGATCGGCCGATAAGAGTTCGGTACATGTCGGCCGCCTAAGGTTGGTAATCATGAATCGGCGACTCTCTCCCCAGGGCTATAACTAAAGAGAGTAAGTCTAGCACTATTTTAGCCCGAGCGGACCTATCTTATCGCCCAATTTCGTGGTGCCCGCTTATCTTGTGGCAGAGGCAGCTAGTGTTTAGGGGCTAGGAGCTAGCCCTGAGCCGCGCTGCTCGCGCCGCAGTCGCCGGTGCGGATATGCTGGGTGGGTGGGCCCGAGTTCAGTCGCTAGTTGCGTTGCATTGCGTGCGGTCCGGGCTCCGCTGCCGAGAGATTTGGAATCCGATCCAACTACATTAATCGCTCCTAAGCTGGTCAGTCTCCGGTATATGTCTTAATTAGTGTTCCGGTCTTCAAAGCTATGCAAATTGACAGCCAGAAGGGTTAATTACCAAAAAGAAACAAGAAGTGAAACTTACTTTACTCCTAAGTATTATCCTTATCTGTGCGGTTTTATTTTTTTTATTTGCACTATTTTGTCACTGTCCGTGATAAGATATTGGTTAACTTCTCGATACACCTTGACCGGTCGGGGTAAGCAGGCATCTGGGGCAAAGCTAACCCGGATAGATAATAGATGACACCTGATAGTGAGCACTAGCTTTGAGTGAGTCTCGTATTGTCGCTCTCCGCACGGAACCCCATTAACCGCGTGTAAACACGAGTGGCAGAGTTCGTTTGATGGAACCGTCCATAGTCCCGGGCAAGGGAGTTAGACAGGTCTGCGGAGGGAGATATGACATCGAGGAGATAATGCCTAGCCTATTTCCAATGTGTCAGATAGGGCACCCACTATTAATCAATGTGACGCAGCGCAGGTACGGCCTCTGAGTCAGAGCACCTGCTCCGTCTCCTCCTATCGGGGCACCGGGCACCGCGATTCGGGACTTACCACTTGCGACTTTGACAAACGACCCGACTACTCCCACTCGTCCACACCAAATCCCTGCACGCTTACAGGCTCACGTATCAGCCATGATAAGTACACTATAAAAACCGTATAGACAGCCCCAAAACATATTTGTGCGGTGCGGAATGGCCAACTGGGCCAAAGTCCCGCTGCCCCAGCCAAGTGGATAATGGAAATGTTTGTGCGGCATTCATCTACGGAAAAAAACATCTGGCGCGGCACACACTGAATGCCAAGTTCACATAATGCAACTCATGCACCGACCACCCACGGCCGATTGAAGGAGAATCCCATTCTGTGCCATTTCTGCATTGCTCTGCAAGTTGCGACTACGACCTGCAATTGTTTTCCTTAATCGCTGTCATTACATCGACTCGACTATCGAAGCAATTAGTTAACTCTTCAGCTAACGTTACACGTCCTAACAATCGGAAAGATTAAATATTTAGCATCATGGATTAGCTAGGAACCCAGTGGAATCCGTGTTTTGCCAGTAAGCAATGAAATATTTATTTCATTTGCTATCTTCAGGTAGTAGGAATGTAAAAGGTTGAGGAATGTATCCTCCTGCATTTATTGTTGACTCCTCCGACTTAAATCTAAAATGGTATGAAGACTCCTTTATCTGGAAGCCGAAAAGATATACATATATGAAATTCTCTTGATGTACTTAGGTAACTTAATACAGGGCAGAACTTTTCGATAAGGGAGAACTCTGCCCAGTTCTATCCCAGATCCTTGTAACGCTGTTTAAGTTAAAACTATCACATTCAGAGGATTCCCCGATATTTTGAGCTGCAGGGTGAACTTATAATACTCTCCTTAGGATATATAATTTTTTTTAAAGCTTTCTTGAATCCATATTCTCTGGGCCCCAGACATAAAACCTGCAAGCTCCGGATATAAATATACAACTTTTCAAAAGTGATATTTCCATGCATTTCCCCCCACGATCTTCTTTGATAAGAATGTTGGCTTTTTTAAATTCCACTACCGCCATTTAATTGCCCATGTC
The DNA here is from genome assembly GCA_018903765.1 of Drosophila aff. chauvacae BK-2020. Classification (NCBI taxonomy): domain Eukaryota; kingdom Metazoa; phylum Arthropoda; class Insecta; order Diptera; family Drosophilidae; genus Drosophila; species Drosophila aff. chauvacae BK-2020. Next base: position 3,413,228 of record JAEIGO010000916.1, on the reverse strand, counting down.
TGATACAGATGATACCCTAAACAATATTAAACAAGTTGTATAGAATGCACGCAAAGTAATTAATTTTAGTAAAGCCCGAACCTACATATGTACATATAACTTATACAGTGGCTTTTCGAATTGCAGTTACCGCCACAAAGTCCATCGACATGGAGGATGAGGCGAACGAGAGGTTCATTGTGAAGTACCGCCGGCAGCTATACGACCTGTCCGAGTTTATGCACAAGCATCCTGGTGGCATTAATACCCTCAAAGGACTTAACAGGGCGGACATGACAGCTCGCTTTATGAAAGCGCCGCCACACTCGGATGCTGCAATGTACCTGATGAAAGAGTACAAAATCGATGACGACGCCGCTCAAAATACTAAGCAAGGCCCTACAGGGACAGCAGATCAGCAGAACACTCGGCAGCGGCCGAGGGAAACCGAAGACAAGAACAACAACCAGTTGGATGAGAGCATGGAGGTGAGTCTCCTTTTTAATTTGTAACGCTAGTAGCCGAATGCTGGAAACACTCCTTGAAATGTGCAAGTTTTTTTTTTTTGGGATTCTGCACTCCTTCCAAGTCTGGCTAAAAAATATATAACTAACGCAAGTCATTTATGGTGTCCTAGCTTAATCAGTCGATAAAATCATTCAAAATCGGACGAGTCGCTCAGTCCCTTAAAGCTGACGAGACATGTGGGCCATCACGTAGACTTTCGCCTTCGAGTAGACCCGGATTTGCTCCTCCACAGTAGTCAGCTCTTTGTCAATTTCCGCCTTACGGTTGCGCACGCGCAAAGTCTGCGCCGTCATGGGCATGTGATTCAGTTCATTAACGAGACTTTCGTAGCCTATTAAAAAATTAGTTGAATTTCGAAATAGAACTCGTAGTTTATTGAACTCACGTTTCTGGGCATTATTGAGGTAGGTCAACCGATCCTGATCGCTAAGCAATACATGCCCGCGGGGACAGTCTGGATCCTGCATATCAGCAAGCTGCTTGGCCTCAGCTTTTTCGCGCTTCTGCTTCTCCAAGTAACGTGGCAAGCGCACCTCATCCCGGGCTGTCGATAAAATAAAACAATTTATGTTAAATATCTATCTTTATATCAGTTTATCACTCATTTATCGTTGAAATATCTACGTATATTAGAGTAAACCGTAAATTTGTCTTAAGAAAATGAGTAAAATTCCTAGGTATAATTATTTGTTATCAAATGCAAATACTTTCGTCGATATACTCACACCCTAGTTTATGTTCACGACGCTTTGACTTATTAGTTATTGTGGTGACATTGGAGGCCGTTGTGAAACGGCTACGGGCACTGAGCGGCCCTTCGTCATCAGAGCCAACAAAGTTTTTGGGCTCGTTCTCGGGCATGGGCATTGCTTCAGCCTCGGACATATGGAAGCGGCTGTGTTTCGAAGAGTTTGAGCGGGCTGACAACGGAAGCTGCTCCAGCTCTTCCTCGTCCTCGTAGTGCCGTTGTCTGTAGTTGTCGTCAAACTTTAAACGCGTGTCCTCCACCATGGATCTTCCATCGAAATTGCACCTAGAAAGCAGTTTTAGTGTTAGGATTACGTCAGGCAAAGCCCACGACTTCTTACTTTTTAAGAGCGTTTGTGAGGTATAGCTCATCAGTTATGTCCTCCGTCTGGATAGCAATGCTGTTGGAGCTCCGATGGGTGCCACAGGATTGGCAACGATCCAAAGGCGCCTCGGATGCCGAGTCCAAAAGGTTCTCCGCTTCCACCTGTTCTGATGGAGCGTAGAAGAGGGGATCGCGTTCCTCCAGCCCATCGAACCGTTCGCCCTCACCTGGAATCGCGAGCGCCAGTTGGTGCTGAGAACGAGTGCTGCTGGCGGCATGTTGCAGGGAGTTTCCCTTTGCGAGTATGTTTTTGGCCTTGCGCTGCGGCGGTCTATCCGTCTTCGATTCCTTGCCCTCCCTCACCTCAGAAACGGAGCGCCGAAGCTGCGGAGGCATCCAACTGGGACGCACTGGCTGCTTTGCGGCCAACTTCTCGCTAGTGGTCTTCTCCAGCGAACGTAGGCTCACCTTGTTCTCCTTGAGGAAGTTTCGGGACTGTGTGACGCCTGTGGGAACGAAACGGACGAAAGACCAAAACAAATTACGCACTGGTTGCCATGGCCGAAGGCTGTTTGGAAAAGGTATCTTACGCGGCACCGAAAAGATGCCCTTCAGCGTGGGAATAGGGCGAACTGATGAATTAGACATGATCCACCTGCTTCCGGACTAACCGCACATCGACTATTTTTCAAAAATCTGTTCTCGACTACGGCAACCGGAAACTGCGTTGTTATTGTGTAAAGTGCGAGGCAAGTTCAAATGACAACTTTGAACCAGCTGCTTGATACTTTGCCTGTTGTCGATAGCTTGATAGCCGATAGCCGATATACGATACACCTGTGCGGCAAGCCGGTGCTGCCACACCTTGCGAATCTATTTTAAAATAAAAATTGATACTACCGTTATTTTTTGAAGAATGCCTTGCGTAATAGAAAAGTAAAATTTCTTTGAATAACTAGTTCTCACATCAAGCTAAACATTGGCGGAATCTAATCTGGATTGTTATAAATGCCTCTATTATTGCGCGACTCTAAAAATAGTTTATAATGGTGTGGTTAAATAGTATTTATATGCGAAAGGTAACTGCATTACTCCCTCTATGCGACTTACTCGCTCAGTTTAGGGATATTGTATTTTCTTTAAAAAAAGCACCATTTTTATGAAGCACTAAATTATTTAGTAGCATTGTAACTAGCGGAATAGATATTAATTTATCATACTTATTTTCATTTCAATTGCAGCACTTGGTGGACTGGTCAAAGGCGATGCTTCCACAGATAGCAAACATAACGAATTGCTATGATGAGTGGGTGCACAAGCCGGTGGACAGGCCTCTAAGGTTATTCGGTCCTTGGTACTTGGAGATGTGTACGAAAACACCTTGGTGGCTGGTCCCAGCCTTCTGGATTCCGGTGATCTTCCAGTGTGCGAGGAACGACTTTTCCAGCGCCTGGCAGGATAAGAGCCAGGTTAGCTACTACCTCAGTTAAATCGCACTTTGTATCCTCTCCTAACTTGGTCATATTTATATATATTTCAGCTTATGGTGCTCGCCGGTTACTTCCTCTTTGGCATACTCCTGTGGACCTTCCTCGAGTACACTCTGCATCGCTGGGTGTTCCACGTAAAGCTGCGCAACGACAGCGGTCCTTGGATTTGCACCTTCCATTTCATGATCCACGGACTGCACCACAAGGTGCCTTTCGATCCCATGCGACTGGTGTTCCCGCCATTGCCGGGAGCAGTGCTCGCCACTATCCTCTACACTCCGCTCAGCTTCGTGCTCCTTCATCCAAGGGTGGTGCTTTCTGGAGCTCTGCTCGGGTACCTCTGCTACGACATGATGCACTATTATCTGCACTACGGAAACCCTTCAGCGAGAGCCTTCATCCACATGAAGCGGTACCACTACCACCACCATTTCTCTCACCAAACGTCCGGGTACGGCATCAGCAGTCCACTCTGGGATGTCGTGTTCAATACCCGCATTCACCTCCGAAAACTGAGATACCAACTACGTTGGTCCTAGCCATAAATAATTCAAATCACCCCATTGCTACGTAAGATCAAATTAATGCAGCTCGGTTGCACGTACCACAGTATCTCCAAATTCAAGTTTTCTTAGTTTTGACCACAAAGTGTGTATGCTTTAATAAAAAGAAATAGTGAGCATTATGATTAGGAATTCATACAAACATTCATACATATGTCAATATTTGTATTGTTAATTAATATTGAGACATTTTATAACGGAAATATACTTCCATTGATACCAAAGAACATTTTATTTTATTTTCTTTCTCTTGTTTTCATCGGGAAGTCGCCTAGACATTTTTTTAAGGTTTAATTGGTTTTAATTAATATATAAATATCATATAAATATCATGATGCGCATTATGGCAACCACTTTTTTTACTTTCTCAAATTATTTTAAAATGTATTAATTTAACAGGTCGAAGAAAATGACGAGACTCAAAAGTCTGGTAGCGCTGGTGGCTGGAACACGTGGCGTTGCCAGACCATCTGTCGGCGGCAATCTGGTCACACTGGCGTTGGGCTAAGTGAAAGTTTTGTTTATTTTCTTTTTTTAACAAATATGCTGAATGCGAAAATCGGCAAGGTCGGCAAGGTGCTGGTGTGTGGGATGAAGGGTGTGGGCAAGACGGCCCTCATTGAGCAGCTGGTATACGGCCACGTCAATCCCGAAACTGTGAGTGGCACAATCTCTATGATACGGTGCATATTAACACGAAATCCCTGCCTACGCTTTTTAGGAGTTGCATCCAACTATTGAGGACATCTACGTGGCCAGTGTGGACACCGGACGAGGAGGGGCCCGCGAGACCCTGCGCATCTATGATACGGCAGGGCTGCAGGGTGAGCAGCAGCAGCTGCCGCGTCACTACCTGCAGTTCCCGGACGCTTTCGTGCTGGTATACGATCCCATGGACCCGCGAAGCCTCGACATGCTGGCCGACATCAAGACGGACATCGATAAGCACAAGGAGAAAAAAGAGATCCCCGTCGTGGTGCTGGCAAATGTACGAGCACGGGCTGCTCCCAATCCCGTAGAAAAGATCATGGACCGGGCCAATATCTGGTGCCAACGGGAGAGAATTAAGCACTATACGGTAAACGCCATGGAGCGGCCTTCACTCTACGAGCCCTTTACCTCGCTGTGTGCCCGCCTGCATCCAGCTCAGACGAAAAGCACGTTCCCACAGCTACGCCAGGTTATGCAAAACCGTCAGAAGAGTGAAGCGTAGATTCACCCCTAAGAAATAGTTCTATTAACTTATATGTATTTTCTCTATCTTGTAGTCGATTTAGCGTGTACTTGCCTTTGTATTAACCACTGTGTGCTTTAATGTGGGCCAAAGCCCGAACGATTTGTACTTATCTATGGATAACTTATGGCTATATGTTTGTGAGCGTTTAATTCTCTTATATTAATTTATTAAAACGAAATATGTACACATGTACATATGTATGCTTTCTCATTAAACACAATCTTTATTGTATAATCAATTTTAAATGGAACTTCGGCACAGTGATTTATTTATTGATTTAATTTCTCCGAATTCTATTTGGAATTTAAACCGAAATCTGTATAAAAGTCTTAGTTGGAAACCTCATTAAAATCAGTAATCAGACTGCGCTGCCCCTGTTAGCAATGTTTTCCGGTACCGTTTTCTTTGCGCCTCTTCTGGTGATTGTGTTGGCCTGTGCCTTTCATTCGAGCGAAGGAGTGGACATTATATTTCCGGGCACCAAATGGTGTGGTCCTGGGAACATAGCGGACAGCTACGACGATCTGGGCACCGAGCGGGAGCTGGATATGTGTTGCCGGGCCCACGACAACTGTAAGGAGAGTATTCCTCCCGAACAGGAGGCCTATGGTCTGAAGAACGACGGGATGTTCCCCATGTAAGAGTCTTATTGCGGATTCACTTTAGCTTACCTAAGACCTCTCCTTTTTGCCAGATTCTCCTGTGCCTGTGAGTCTGCCTTTAGAAACTGTCTCACCGATTTATCCAATTCCGCCTCCCGTGCTCTGGGGAGATTCTACTTCAACATTAAGGAGGTTTGCTTCGCATTTGGGCATCCCATCGTTTCCTGTCGGGAGATTCAGAGCAACGTGTTGGAGAAGCGCTGCCTCAGTTACCACGTAGACAAAAGTCAGTCTCAGCGCTGGCAGTTCTACGACATGGCACTCTACACACAAGTAACCAAAGACAGCAGCGAGGACTCCTAAGATTGATCTTTTAGCATCGCCCGGCGATAAGCGACTGTTTATATTCTAACAGAAGATTGTTGTCAAAACAAATCTTATAAATACATAGCATTGCGTAAGGTCGGCTATTGGTGTAATTTAAAATAAAATGTTTTCAAAACAAACTATTATATTTGCCATATTTGAGATGATATAAACCTTTTGTTAAATTCCATTTACAAATCCTTCCTTGCTTGTCAGCCTTTTGTCGCTTGGATAGTGAAGAAGGGCATATGTATGCCCATTTTACGATTTGTACTTATCTATGGATAACTTATGGCTATATGTTTGAGAGCGTTCAATTCTGTCTTTATATTATTTATTAAATCGAAATATGTACACATGTTTATATGTATGCTATCTCATTAGGCGCAATCTTTATTTTTCTAATCAATCCTAAATGAAACGACGGCACAGTGATTTATATATTGATTTTTTTTCCGAAATCTATTTGGAATTTCAACCGAATTTTGCAAAAAAATCTTTGTTGGAAACCCCATTGAAATCAGTAATCAGACTGCGCTGCCCTTGTGAGCAATGTTTTCCGGTACCGTTTTCTTTGCGCCTCTTCTGGTGCTGGTGTTGGCCTGTGCCTTTCATTCGAGCGAAGGAGTTAACATTATAGTTCCGGGCACCAAGTGGTGTGGTCCTGGGAATATAGCGGACAGCTACGACGACCTGGGCACCGAGCGGGAGCTGGATATGTGTTGCCGGGCCCACGACAACTGTAAGGAGAGTATTCCTCCCGAACAGGAGGCCTATGGTCTGAAGAACGACGGGATGTTCCCCATGTAAGAGTCTTATTGCGGATTCACTTTAGCTTACCTAAGACCTCTCCTTTTTGTCAGATTCTCCTGTGCCTGTGAGTCTGCCTTTAGAAACTGTCTCACCGATCTATCCAATTACCACTCTCTGGCTGTGGGTAGGTTGTACTTCAACACCCAGGAGGTTTGCTTCGCCTTTGGGCATCCCATCGTTTCCTGTCGGGAGACTCAGATGGACATGTTCGAGAAGCGCTGCCTCAGTTACCACGAGGACAAAGGTCAGTCTCAACGCTGGCAGTTCTACGACTTGGCACTCTACACACACGTAACCAAAGACAGCAGCGAGGACTCCTAAGATTGAGCTTTGGCTTCGCCCGGCGATAAGCGACTGTTTATATTCGAATAGAAGATTGTTGTCAAAACAAATCTAATGAATATATAGCATTGCGTAAGGTCAGCTATTGATGTAATTTAAAATAAAATGTTTTCAAAACAAACTATTATATTTGCTTTTGTTAAATTCCATTTACAAATCCTTGCTTAGCTGTCATCCTCTTGTCGCTTGGATCGTGTAGAAGGGCATATCGTAGAACTGCCAGACCTTGGCCTTGCTCTTATCCACCTCGTAACGGATGCAGCGTTTGCGAAACGTGCCCTCTTGGTACTGCTTGCATCCCAAGGTAGGATAGCCGTTGGCGAAGCACTTGCTCCTGCCGCCGTAATAGATCCTACCAAGAGTGTTGGAGGTCATGGTGTTTACCGCTTGCAGACAATTGATGAAAGCCTGCTCGCAGGTGCACTTAAGGCTGAAATTCAAGGCATGTGGCGGCTCAGGGTTTGAAAAATCAATAAGGAAATTCTGAAGTTCCTGCCACTCACATGGGAAACCAATCTGTATTAATAGGCAGTCCATGGAGCTGGCCGTGTGACTCGATGATTTCGTCGCAGTGGTCGTGCGCCCGACAACACTTGTCCGTCTCCCGCTCCCTGCCCAGGTCCTCATAGTTGGCTGCCGTGTTGCCCGGCCCGCACCATTTCGTTCCGGGTGCTGTGATGCCGGTGTGGGGGACTGGAGGCAGCGCCTGATTGTATATATCCTCATCCTCGAAGATGGCCTCGTCGCCAAAGGCCAACACGGTGGTCAGAATGCCACAGACAAAAGCTAAGCGCAGCAGCCACATGTTCACGCGTTGTCAGCCGCTAAACAACTAAGCTTAGGGAGCTTGGGTGAAAAGCGATAAGGCCGGCGATTAGCGCTTAAATCACAATCGTCACAGAACACTTTGTTTCTTGTTCGGCTCTTTCATTTAAAACATCTATAGAAGGCATTTTTTAATGAGTCATCACAGACATACTCCTTTCAAAAGATCCGGAAAAAAAGAATTTTTTGTAAAAGCAGAGCTTGCAGGAAATTGAAAGCGTCTCTGGCACTGACACAACTTTTATGTTGTTTTAAGTAAATTATCTTGCTGACCCTTTGATCAGAGAGTTAGAAACCAACCGTTTATATGTTCTATTTGGTCAACTTTCCATCGTTTTGGTTAAGCAAAGAAAATAAATCCCTTAAAGTCTTAAAACTTGTATGCTACGCCAATGTATTTTTAAAAGAATTTGTAAAACTTTAGATACTAGCTAAGGATATCCTTGAAAGCTTCGGCAGCAGTTTTCGCTGTTTTCCGCTTTACCTCTTTTGGCTGCTCGACGTCCAGATGCTTGGACAGACTCTCCTGCCATTGGCTGGGCGACAGCTTGTATGTATCCATTCGGTACTTTGTGTAGATGAGCCGACCGTAGGGCGAACCCTTCAGCATGTTTGCCTTGGAAAACAGCTCCTTGGCAATGCGGAGCTTCTGGGCTTCCTGCGCGGCCTTAAAGCACTGTTCGAGAACGCGGGAGCCGTGCCGGGTGATGGCCAAATCCACGTAGAATCCCTCCAGCTGACGTATCAACCGCTCTCGTGACTTTTCACCAATGAACTTGCTCTGCATAAAGGCATCTACGATGTGAGAGCCATTCGGTGTGTTGAACACCTGCGAAAGCTGCGTAGCGGGCAGATCCAGGATGCAGTTGACCAGGAAGATGGGTTTGTTAAACTGTAGGATATGTTGTGCGATCAAAGAGCCATGCAAGTGAACAAAGCCTGACTCGTCGCTGCCCACCACTTCAAAGGGCTTCAGCTTGACCAGACAGTTGAAGAAGAGCTTGGACTTCTCCTTGTCGCCACCGCTCACATGGAGAGCACTTTGCAGAGCTGCTATCATTTGGGCCTGCTTGGTGGCCAGTCGCAGGCAGGCGGCACTGAGTGCGGACACCACGCCAGTGTAGCCCATTTTGAGCAGTTTTTCGACCTGTGGCTGCAGCTCGGTGAAGACGGCCTCAAAGTCCGATACCTCTTTAATGTGCTGGAGGAGGCGTTGGATTGAGAAGTTTGTCTCGTGTTGCTGTGCAAGGTAGGCGACGCGACCGCAGAATAGCATAGCGTACAGCTGGGTCAGCAGCTTGGCCCCCGCCACGCTTAAAATAGTTTCGAGCAGGATGACTGAGCATTGGTGATGGAAGACTTTGGGCAGGATGGGCGCCTCGACTTCCTCCTTCGTCTGTTCGTCCCCGCCGTCAGGCTTTGATTGCTTGTTGCCTTCTTCCATATCATCGTCATCTTTGATTTCGATTTTGTCTTTATCCTCCTCTTCTCCAGCATCGTCTGGCTTCAGCAGGCTGATTGTCAGAATTTTTTTCCCGAAGTGCTTCAGCATACTTTTGTCTGCCACACTTAGGGCCAAGCAGATTACGCCCAACAGGGCCGAAGAGTGCTCCTGATAGGGAAAGTCGGTGAACTGGGGCCACATCTCCAGGCGCTGTGGGAACTCTTTCATCACCTCGTGCCACTCGTCCGGAACCTCGTACAGCTTTCGATGCTTGGCCATTTCAGCGCCTCCCTTCTCGAAGGCAATTTTCGGTACATGCATTCCCACCAGACTGAGAATAGCTGTCCGCATGATATGGCTGGCGCAGGTGTCCCACACAAAGTCCTCCAGATTGTTCAGCATAAACTTTGAGATGCGCAGCACAAACTGCCGACACTTCTCCCGGTGGTCTTCACTGAAGTCGGCCTCCAGGTTGTATTCCTCCTCGACCTGGGCGGCATCCGGCTTCGCCCGCTTGGCCCCATCGCTTTGCTCCTGATCGACAGATTTCTTGCCCACACCTCGCAGAAAGGCGATCTCCAGCATTTTCTGCAGGACATGGGACGCAAACCGGTCAGAGCACAAAGGTCGCAGATTGTCGCCGAATTTGTTAAAGTACCGCTCCAACTGAGCGTCATCCACGAAGCCGACCAGCGACTCCAGCGCCTTGGAGACGATTTGGTTGGATGCCAAGTGGATTTCCTGTTCGTTGGTCTGCTCGAACACATTATTGGCCATGTTCACTGCGGAAGGAAGTTATGGAGTAAAGAAATGCTTTAGGAGACAGTTTTCCGGTTCCGCTCACCCCGCTCTTCAACTTCCTCGAATCCCGCCTTCATGGCATCCAGAATGTTGATGAAGTAGCTGAACTGCTCATCGTCGATGTGCGTCCCGCGGCCGAATATTCCCTGCTTGGCGAAGCCCTTGGCATTTCGCATGAAGCGATTGCCCTTCCTCTTCGGCCGCTTTCGCTTCGTCTTGTCCTCTGTTTGCATTATATACTTCTTGTTTTCGGGGAATCAAATAAAATTAAAACGTGCACTGCACGCTGGATGTAGGTCCAGATCGATAGAAATATCGATAGAAACATCGATATATTTTTTAACGACTATCGAAAAATTAAATGACCAAATAAGTAAAAAGAACCACAAAACAATTCTTTTTAAGTCATATATAGTTTTATAATTTATTTTAAAGCAACAACAAAAGTCCCTTGTGCTTAAAACATAGAGGCATTCGGTAAAGTAAGGAAAAATTTAAAAAAGATTTACAGCAGCCAGACAGAAAATGGTTGATGGCTTTGCTAAAATGGTGGGGAATATTGCTTATTATAAATAAATTATCCGAATTTTTGTATTTTCTGTATTCCAGTAATTAAATATTAAAAAAAACACAAATTTAAAGCTAAAAGCAATTAAAAATAAAAAAATTTTAACTATTCATATAAAAAAAATGTGGGTATCACACCGTCGAGCCTAAAGATACTGCCATTAGAAATCTCTTCTTATTTTTCTAAAATAATTTTAATTTACCAAATGAATGGCAATAATATAATTTTAGTCTGCTTCATTTATCGATTAAACACTTTATTAATTAATATTTGACTACCAGCCAACGTTTTTTTATTCTTATAGAAACCTAAAGCACAACAAATATTTTTTTTTATTAAAACTAGTAAGGGTGCAAGTCATGACATGGCCTCCTGGAAGTATCTGAATCTTCGCAAAGATATTCATTAACTTACCTTATTAATGAAAGTGTTACAAAATAAATAGTAGGTTAAAGTGGTGAGGCTCTCCTTGAGCCTCCAATTAGAGCTGTGCTCCGTTTTTATAAATAAATATGTAGTAGTTTCATAAAAAAAAGTTTAACAAGTATTTTTCGTACGCCTTATTTGAAAACATGTCAAAATGTCATTCCAATATATCTAGTCCTTGAAGATTAAAAAGCAAAATCACAAAAAACGCTCGAAAATCTACAGCAGCGTAGATCCTTAATAGTGGCACATAATCAAAAACTTTATTTACTTAAGTGCTTTAATTAACGCTGCTTTTTGCCAAAATTGTCGGCTTTGTTTTACTCAACAGGGCCCTCCACAAAATAAGGAGTTTAGAAAGAGCATTGTCACTTCTGAGGGGATTAACAATAGGAAGAGACACGACACATCACAGACGTATGCATTTTCTACTTCCAGTTGGCATTGTGTCCCAAGGCTTTGTAAGGCGTTTCGCAGATTTCCTTTGACCTAAAGAACCTAAAGAACACACAATTGTTGAATGTATTTAGAAATTAAATAAAATAAATCCAAAATTTCACTGGAAATTCTGGCCTTAAATGGCAAAGACATTCCGAGTGGAGGAGAAAAGTGTAATTTCCGCATTAAATCCGATTTTGAACCAAAAGCAACACTTTAAGGCTGTTAATTTAATTATCGACAGAACGCCGCCGCAAGATAAAAGAAGTCAAAATATTTTGTAACCAGAGATGCGGCATCAATCTCAATCAGAGCCGGCCCAGACACGCGTGTGCTCCCTTCTCCGCCTGGCAACGGCCGATTTCCCAGGATGACGATGGCGGGAGTGGTGACGTCTGGAATATGTAACTACAGTATCAATAAACAAATCAAAGAGCTCTCAACCCCCGACCTGCAGCCAGCAGCCAGTCAGACAGCATCCACCCCCACTAGCCCTGCGCACTCGCTGGGGTTGCCAGGCACCGCCCCGTTGCCAAGTGCTGCTCGAACTTTGCCACCGGCTCCCTCATTACATAGGACGCGACACGGCGCGACACGACGCGACCAGGAGATCCTGAGCTGGGTTTGGGACGCGTGCGAGAGGAGCGGAGCGCACGCGCCGACGCCGACGACGTCCATTAGGCATGGCCATTAGCATTAGTTGGCTAACCTGTCGGCGCGGATTAGTGCAGCCAGCCCACTGGCATTGTTGCGGTCAGCCGATGGTAATGGGCCGGGACAGGCGTTATCATTATCGTACAAATTTACAGGTACGAAGTGATCATGTATGTTTGTATACATCGTGGGAAGCACTTACTTACCTGGAAATCAGGATGACCCTTTATCAGGGTCTCACTATAAGGAGCCGTCATCCCAATTCAGATACATAGTTCTAGGCGGTGGCATTTGAAAATAATTTAATAGGATTTATTTTTAACAAAAATATAATTACTAGAGGCTACAATTAAAGTGTATAATTTATGCATGTAAGTGGTATATTTAATTTTTGCACATTTTAATTTGATTTGCATTTCGGTCGGCTGTCCAACCGTCCTAAAACTAAAGCCTAGCTATTTACATAGATCGACGCGGCTGGGTGGCTTAATCTGTGTTCTTAGCCGGAGTATAGCTAAAAGCTTGTGCTGCAGCTGGGTGCCTGTCCCCCCACTTTTATGTATGGTTCTATATCTCTCCCTCGCTGGCTGCAGAAAATGCCACGTTGTGCTATCCGGCGGAGTGGTTGTGCTTGCGATCACATGTCCATCACTTGCCAAGGTACTGCCTGAACGGAAACCACGATTTTGTATGAGATTATCGGTGCGAGAGCGTTTCCTACTCTTTGAAATCAATTGAAAAGTGTGTAGAGAAATATGAAATTAACTGCTTTACGTCTCCAAATCGAACTAGTCTGTTTCAGGAACCACTAAAGTTTTCAAAACCGTTTAAAAGGTGTCTAAAAGTAGGTGTTGAATTCGGTATAAGCTGTGATAGACTAAATTTTAACTCCCTTTTAGGGTTTTTAGAAATCCTAGTGATCTCTGTAGCAGCCCCGATTGTAAATTTGGTCTGCAACATATTTCCTGACTTTTCAATAGATTTCAAATCCACAGCAAGTTCTCTGGCAGCTCTGATGGGTTCGTAAATTCTCAATATAGTGAAAATGTATCAATTTCGAATCCAAAAACTAGGAGTTAATCTTTTTTTCTGTTGCCTGATTACAATTCAGAAATTTTCCAGAATACAGGTTCTGCATCCAAAATCGATTTCGGCTTTGAGTCCTGCCAGTACTTAGGCATATGAGTGATATTCATATCTAGAATTTGTTGCTATGCTATCTCAGAAGTAGAAGCTATCCGATTGCTGCTGCTGGTGGCGCTGGCGCTGGCGTTGCACCGCCGGCGACCAGTCGTGGGTGATGTGGCTGCTGCTGCCACTGCCGCCCGTCCCACTGACCCCCGGGCCGCCGGCGGCAGCGGCCGCCTCCAACTAGAATCATAAGTGCTGGTACTCGCCCATGTCGTACATGGCGGTCATGGGCATGGCCCCCATCACGCTGTGCAGGTGCGAGTAGGCCACGGCTGCGGAGAGCGGGGGCATCTGCATTTGCGTAGCGGTTGCCGCACTCACTCCCCCACCACCGCCGCCACCACTGGCGCTGGCGCTGCTGCCGCCCTTGATGGCGACACTGCTGGCGGCGGGGTGTTGCTGGTGTGGGTGTGGGTGGTGCTGCAGGCTCTGCTCGGCGGCTACATGCTGCAGCTGCTGTTGATGGAGGCCGTTGTTGTTGTTGTTGCCGCTGTTGCCAGGAGAGAGCTGCTGTTGCTGCTGCTGCTGCGAACCTTGGCTGGGCAGGAGGCTGCCCTCCATCTCCGAGTCGCTGGAGGAGTCCAAGTGTTGCTTGTCCGTGGAGCCGCTGGAAGTAGAAAGGGAATACGGTTATATTTTATCAGTATTTAAAGAACTTAATTTTCTTATAAAAATATTATTAATTTACTTTTATTTAATAAAAAATAGGGACACATTTTTGAATAATGCAAGGTACTTTTATACCTTATGAATTTATGGCACGAAAGCAATTTACTAATCAAACATAAACTAATGTAATTTGTTAATAAATTGCAAAACATAAATTCAACATTCTTGGATGCTTTGATTGATGTCCATTTCCAGCATAGTTCAAAGTTGAAAAGTGAATCTAATGGACATACAATTTCATAAGCTTGTTGATATTATACCTTAGTTACATATATATGTATATGGTAGGGTCTTAAAGTCACCCTAAAAAGTGCTAAAATATAGTTTAATAAAATGTTATTCTGTAAGAAATATAACTATTTACTATTCTGCAAACAACTTTTAAGGGAATTCTAAAACATAGTGATTCCCATGACATCATTAATTAAAATGTATATTTCCATATTTAAGGTATGAATAATAATGTTAAAGTTAGTCAAATAATATTTATACCGGTTTAAAAGACTCTTTCATAAACTAGAATTGAATTGAACAATTGAACCGTGGACCCAATACCAATTTATAACGCAGCTCTAACCCAAGTAATAGTATTCCAATTTCATAATTTTCAATAGAGTGAATACAATAAATATTTCAATTTAATAATTTCTCCTAGGTTTCCCTTGAGGGCACAACACACTCAACGACCTACCAGCGGCCGTCACAGAACGCTCTGTGACCCCAGACATATGCTTTTGGGTGTCAGCATCGTTCACATTAAAATGTGTCAATTGCTGCAACTAATTTACTGCTTTTACTGCTGTCAACACACCCACACGGAGAGCGGGACACATGCGCGGAGTGCATAATTTATTTATAAACAAATGACAAACGACAGGGCACACAGCAATTGCAATTGAAATGAATTCCGGAAGGAAATCGTCTGCTCTCCCATTTCTATAAATGGTATCGTGTTCGCTTTGAGGTGTCGACCGAGTGACTCGGAGCCGGAGCAAGGGAGACGGAGCAGGATTCCCTGGAGCATTCGGATGAGTCGCATCTGATTTCACAGTCAGATATTCGAGCCACGCCACGTCACTTTCGAGGGGTTCAAGTGGGTGTGAGGGCTGCCGCATCTCCAGCTAAGTAGCTTGACTTTTATTATTTGTGGCTGATTCCGCAAATGGCATTCGAATGTCGCATCACTTTAGGGTTAATTTAAGGCGCCCCCGGGGACGGCATCTGCCCTTTGGCCAATGCCCGGCCACAACAAGCCCGAAACTCGAGCAGACGCCTCTCCTCCGCCGCCGGCAATCATCGGCAAAGTGTTAATCTTGTCGCCAATTGCATGGACGAGCACAATCAGTTATCGGTAATCAGCAGCCGCATCGCGGAACCAGTTTGCGCAGAAATTGATGACAGCAGCGAGCAACAGCAACAAATAACAAATAACATTGGCGTGGCAGCTAAAGAAATAAGTCTCAGCCAAGTTTGGATACCCTGCCTGCCCTTCTGTGGACCAGCAGCTTTGTAAGTGATAAATGTAATTGGAAATTCAGCCACATTAGAGCTCAAATAACTTGTAGTATTCTATTTCTGTGGCATCGCTGCAGATCTAGATCTTACATTTGTATCCTTCATATTTTGCATAACATGTTTATTGTTCTTTAAAGAACCTAGTTGATATTTAGATTTATGTTACTCTTCATTCTATTTATTATTTTAAAATGTTTTGGGAATTTGTTTTGGTAAAGTTAGGAAACCATTCGAATTTCTCGGACAGATAAAGTTTTAGCTAAGATAATATGGGTTTCTTTGACGTCAGTGAGAGAGCTAACATTAACTACCCCTATCAGAACTTTCTGCTCGATAACATGGCAGCTGATTTCAGGAAATATGAAGAAAAAGAAAAGGCATGACAGCTGTTTTGAGTGGAGTCTGTTGGATGCATCGCTTTGTGCCACAATTCGGTGATTAACAAAACTCTCATATCTTTCTCGTTACAATAAATTACAAATTGCTTTCATGACAAGTTTATTTGGTCGTTATATAATATATCTGGTATCTATCTAAGAACTTCATTCAGAGACCCATTTGGTTAAAGGAATTAACTGAAAATGGCCAAATCAATTCAGTCATCAGAAGTACCCGGGCAAAGGGTGTTGAAGCCGGCACAGGCCTTGTCCGTGGCAATGCAAAAACATTTAAGCGCACACTCGACAAATTTGCGATCAGTCGCAATGGGAGGAAGGCGGAGGGCAGGATCGGTCTTTTGCTTAGCAGAACCTCTCCCGAACCCAGTTTATCCGCGCGAGTTATTTGCTGACTTCAGTTCCCCGGCTGCCGCAGATTCCTATCCGTTGGATCCGTCTTAAGGAGCTGGAGGAGCAGGAGAGTTGGAAGAGTTGGAGGAGCTGGAGCTGGAGAGCTGCTCTGGGGGGCCCCATACGGCGCAGGCCAGCTGTACGATATCGGCAATCATGTAATTGTAGATTATATCCCGCGAGTGGCAGCCACCAGCGGCGTTGCCGCGGATTTACGAGAATTTCTTGCAGCGTTTGCATGAACTTGAACTTGGGCCACTGAGCGTGGTATGGGTCGGAGACATGTGGCATTTGACGGACACTATTGCCCAAATTTCCCAAGACCGGCTCTCGGACTCCCCAGTCCGCTGTCCGCATTAAAGTGACGCTCGATCTAGGCAAAAATCGATGGCCTAAGCACACCAACATGGGAAAGGGCCCATCCCAGAGCGAAGAGTGGGGAGCAAACAAAAGGCAGCAGAAGCATATAAACAATGATATCGAGTTACCAGCATTTCGAAGTCCCTGCCCCCTCGTTCTCTGCAACACTTATTAACACATACAGACAGACAGCGCCCTCTTGGTGGGCATGGTCCATGGTCGCACACATTTCCAGTGATTGCATTATAAACACAAATGCCTCAGTTCAGTTTTCCTGTAGTCGAGGAGGGCACACATCGCCGAACGGGAGCAGAGCGTCTCAAGGACAATTCCCTGCGCCAGAAGTGAATGTCACATAAAGTTTATAACAAAATTCAACAGCAAATACAGCAGAGAAGAAGCAGGTTCTGGGGCTCTGGCCGTGGCTCTCTGTGTGTGGTCCCCCCGAATAAAGGTTCCTCGGGCTTTCCATTTCCCCCTCGTCGCCGTCTTTTTGGGGCCTGTGCCCAGTGAGGGGGAATTAATTTTTTTACTTGTTTGCTCAATTGATTTTTTGTAGTCCCCAGTCATTTCTGCCGGGGTCCGTCTTAAGCAGATTCATTAGCTTGGTAATAATGCATGATCGGATTATGTTTAACTGGAAGCGGGGATGAGCGAAGCGAAGAGGGGACCGAGTCCGAAACAAGTTTGTCACGTGAATTGAGTTGTTCTGGCTGGTATATGGATTGGGATTTAGAATAGGAGAGTCCCAAAATGGAACCGTAGCCCAAAAAAATACTCTAACATGGCCATATTGAGTTCAGATAAAATGAATAATTTACTTGATTTTAATTTGAATCTAGTTCATTCTAGTTTTATCACATTTAGGAGTTGTAAGTGTGGTTTGTCTCACATTTAGGAACTGTAAGTAAAAAGAAACGATTGCGATTTGGAATAGGAAAGTTCCAAAAAAGTAATTGTTTATGAACTGAATTTACAAAGGATGAATCTGGTGTTGGAGCTCCTTTTAGGCAGCCACCCAGCTCATATTGTCCGAATACATATTATCGATTCCCGTGCTACTTCCCATGACCACAGTTTTCACACGAAACGGAAAGGATCAGGGGCCCAGAGGGCCTGAGCCATCATATGGTTCTACGCGATGAGGGCTGGACGCGGGCTTCCAAGGAATTCCATTGCTAATAAAAATTATAAGCCAATAAATCCAACAAAACAAATAACAAATAAACACACAGGCCACGAAATGGAACGCTGCCTCGAAAGCGCAGGCCCTGAAAAGAGGGCTCAGAGATCACGAAGCTGGGGGAGATTGGGAGATCGGGGCGAGCGAACAGGTTGAGTTATCGCATTGCGCGATCGGTACACAAATCCCGGGACGTGTGCTCAGCAGGACACCCAACTAAACGGGCAACGGCGATCCATAAGTGGAATCTGAAAAGGTGTTGATCATAAATTATCATTTAATTTACGCATGTGTGTGGCTGTTGTTAATGTTCGAGGCGACCACTGACACTCAGAGGGTCTGTGAAGATGGGGAAGACCCAGGCGGACCCGGCTTGGGGTTTTCGTTTTCGTCTAGCCAGCGTCTGCCCCGGCATTGTGTGCCTTTGTCTACAACTATGTAAGATCCCAAAGATTACCCCAGTCCGGGGTAACCATCGTTTTTAGATATTTTATTATCCGAACGATCGAAATGCAAGGCTGTAGATGGAGGTACATGTAGAATGTCTGGCGTGTGGCTCGTTTTATGCTGGACGAGGATTGTTTTGACAGTTTCTCAAAATTTTGTTGCCTTTTAATTGCCCTGCCCCGAGGAGCAACGTCCCGTCGCCATCCCCCGCTGTGCCTAACCAAACTTTTATGTAATCTCCCCATTATTGTGCGTACTTTAAGCAGCTTAAAGGCACCTAGAGGAAGCCCTAGGAAACCCTTGCGGAGGTCAAGTTTTGTGGAGTAGCTGCACCGCAAGAAACTCTCATAGGATATATATAAATAAGGTTACTCAGGCAAGAATCATTTCATCAAATTTCCATAGAAAGCTGATGGCTTTAAGGGTTACGAGGGGTAAGTTGTCCAATTTCTTCCTGCGACATACAATTTTTCGATTTTAGATACTTAAATCCCTAAAGTCAGAGCCAATTTTTTAACAATATTCCTACACCTTTGGATTTTTTTTACTGTGCGTCTGTGCCAGGAGGAGCTGCCTCCCGATGAGATCTAATTATTGTCAAGAGAGCGTACACTTGACACCCACTCCCGGGTAAGTGAGATGCGGAGAAATGCGGAGATGGGCTGCCACGGATGTCAATGTGGATGGCAAGCGCCTCCAGCCGGTCCATCATCACCAACAACATCATTATCAACGCCATCGGAGCTCGGAGCTGGGAGCACGGACCAGGGGAACGAGGGGAACGAGAGCGGAGAGGAGGCAGCGAAGGCACACACAAAGGCGGCGGCGAGGAGACGAGGGCCCAAGACGGGCAAAAGCGCAAAATACATAATAATAAAAACAGAATGTACAATAAAACGAATAAAAATGAATAACGTGCCGGAGACGGCTGGCGGGGAACGGCGGGGCGAACGAATAAAGAACACACGCACATTTTGTGGTAACCCGATACCCTGGCCAGCTACCCTCCAGCCAACCGTGGCATTCGACGAACGCAGAATGATGACGACGTCCCTCGGCGGAGGACGGGGAGGGAGAGCACACACACAAACAGCTCGGCCAGGGGAGTGGGTTAGAGCAGGGACAGGGAGTGGGACGGACCTGGGACTTGGGACTGGCACTGGAACTGGAACTGGAAGTGGAACTCGGACTGGGTCGCCTCGGTAGTGCGAATGCGAGTATATGAAGTATGTATATGAAGTATGATGGTGGCTGCTGTTCTTCGAGGGAATGGGAGGAGGTCGGAGGGACAGGGACACGTCTGGAACTGGGCTGGTGCGAGCGAGTGAGCGAGAGGGTGAGGAGAGGCCCCGAAGGAGGCCCAGGAATTCCCGTGGAAATGCCCATAATGCCAGCAGATCAATCAAGGAGAGCGTTGAAAGACTCAACTGCTGGTAGGGTCTATAAGATTCCTTAAAGAGCATCCTTCCTAACGGTTCACGAAATATTAGAATATTATCACATAGAGAAATTTATTGTATTTAGTCTATAGAAAATTTTAAGTAGGAACCAAAGATTCCCTTAACCAGCTCTGCCACGATTTTTAATTCCCTATACCTATAAATAAAGATATGTAGATATATCTATACCAGTACTGTATGATATAGCTCATCTAAATGAAAAATGTTTGCCTGAAAGAAACTAGACTTAAGCTCTTCCTAAAAATAAAGTTGAAATGTAAAAACCTCCTTCTCTCTTCTCTTATATATCACAAGACCGTATAATATTATGTTAAAATATTCTCGAGGTATTTAATATAAAACGAAATGTTAATTAAGAAAATCTTCTAATCATTCAGTTTTTGGTTCCTAGTCAGGCATTTAAAGGTATGTCAATTTTAAAATTAAATTGCTATTAAAAAAAACATTACAAAAAGTTTGCTTATAGATTGAATTTCTACAGCGTTAAATCAATTATTGTACTCCAGAGACTTTTTGGCATGCAATTAGGCTATTAACAAATTCTAAATTTCCTTTTAATTAAAAAACTCATTCAAATTGTGAGTTAAATTGGGGAAATATGCACAAGACTTGGAATAAGCCGTTGCACAAGCGCAAGCTGGTAAGTAAAGAAAAGGCAAAGCCCTTCAGAAATAAGAGTATCTGAATTCTACTCCATCCAGTGGCAGAACGTGTCGATGCCTGGAAAGCTGGTCTACTATATGCAGCCGCTGGTCGAGCACTTGTTCGATGTCTGGATGCAGCCGCTGCCCTTCCCCACGCTCCTCAAGTTCGGCTATAGCTGCGGCCTGTTCTTCTTCATCCTGCTGCCCATCCTCTACCCGCTGGTCGTCCTGGCCTTCTACTACGGCATCTTCCAGTACGTCGGCGAGCAGCACTTCGGGGCGGTCCCGTCCGAGAACTGGGACCTTCTTGGGGCCGCCCGGCACTACTGGAGCTTCGAGGTGACCAATAAGAAGTACCTGATTTTCGTGACCATGTACATCGACCGCTACCGAGTGATTGTAACCGCCATATCTTCGACAATCGACTATATGCGCATGGCCCTGAGCTTCGTCTTCACCTGAGCCATGGTCGCGATATAGCGGATATGTATTTGCAGATTTGGGATGAGGATGGGTAATGGGTTTTTCGTTTTGAATAGAAAACTTATTCTGTGTTCGATTAAATATTAGATATTTAAGAGAAGAAAAGTTTCACGAATAAATTATGTTTTAAGTGCATTGATCGTGGCGTTGAATTAAATTTTTCTCTTCTCTAGGAGAGAATCTAGAATCTAGTTCAATTTAGAGCCTTTGAAAAGTTTAAACAAACACTCTTTGTGTTATATGAATATATAAAGGAAATTTTATATTTCCTGTATTATACAAATTATTTGGCTCCATCAATAGCCGCTTTGATCTAGACATGTATGCATATAAGTTAACTAGCCAAACGCTGGGATTTTTACATTTTCAAATATAACAATTTACCTGAGAAATTTTTAAGACTTACAATTTTTTAATACACCAATATCCCTGAGAGTTTCTATTATTAGTGTTTATATTGTATGATAGTTTAAATCTCCTTTTTAAGAATGTTTTTCTTAATTTGATATTGGTTTCAAAGTCATTATTTAGGGCAAGAACATCAAAGCTAAGGCCATTGGTGTTTTCTATACAGACTTTTCCTGAACCCCATGCAAAACAAGTTTGTCTCAAATTATTGCCATGCCTAGCTATGTAATCCAACTTGATTATTCTTATACATATAATATATATAAATATGTTGAAATATATACCCAGAACATTGAGAATATGTAGAAAACTTGGCGGTACCATTGATATCTAGCTTTAAGACGAAGTACTGAGAAATGATGTACTGCAAGTACATTGACATATTGTAAATGCATTTGTTTGAAAACCCTTGCCAAGGCTTCAGGAACTTTAACAGTTCAAACTCAAGATGTTGTAGCAAGGGTTTTCCTTCAAGGTTCCATAAATGATTCGATTAAATCATCCTCTGCCTAGATCTGCCTAGTACAACTGGCTGGATCTTCGAGAGGACCTATCAGACCTATCTCAAACGGATTGTCCCACATCCATCTACCTAGTCGTTCCTAGTCCGCTCTCCGCTCTGGCCCTGCCAAGGTGGTGCCTATTCAAACAATAACCACTTTGGCAGTTGCTGGGCTGTTCAAAGTGCCGCTTTAGATTCGGATTTGGCGCCGATGTGGTTTGCTGGCTGCCACAAAGCTGCATGGCACACAGATACACACTCACACTCGGCCGCACAATCGCACACTCGCACACACCCTCGCCCAGACTGCACATGCAAAAGGAATAAGGGGAACACAGTATGAAAAAGTTAAAGTAGCAGCACACTGAGTTGCTCATCGAGGCAACAGCCATAAACATATATCGGGTTACCGGCCAGGAGGAGCTGCGGCAGAGACGGCAGAGGGCGCAGAGAGGCGGCTGGGAAAGGGAAGCTACGCAGTGCAAACTATAGCCGAGAACGAACGTGTATCTGTGAGATACTCGTACTGTTGTCGGGCGCAGGAGTATGTGTGTGCCTTGCGGTTGCCACGGCATCCAATTTATAATATTTTTGCATTATTTCTGTTTTTTACCATTTTTGTTTTTCATTTTTATTACGACAATTTCTCGCTTTCGGCCGCCGTTCGTGAGGCGCGGCCCGTTGTGGAGGAGCGGTAAGTGATATACCATTTAGTATAATGGAACTATCTCGGCGAAAGTTGGGTCTTTTTGGCAATATACCGACTAACTAACAGGATAGGGTCGCAGGCATGGGAGTATAGGAAATGCGGCCACTTCACCAAATCCATTTCACTTTTTCAACTGTTTGCACTTCACATGACTTCGGCAGCAGCGGCAGAAGGACCCAGGCCCAGGCAAACAAAAGGATGCTAGCCAGCCAAAGGATGTTTAATATTTGAGAAAATATTCCGTATCGGCGGCCGAGGATCTCTCGCGATCCCGCTCTCGAGGAGGAAGCAGCCGAAAGGAGTTCCACAACTGTTTGAAGCTATTTGCTTAAGCGGAAATGCAGATGTTCAGGGAAATGGGCTGAGGGGACAGGGACAGGGAAAGGGAGAGGGACAGGGAAAGGACTGGGGTTTTTAATTAGTGACGAGGCCTGCCAGACATATGCCGGGGATATGCCTATATAGCGGAAAGTAAACATCAACAAATCAAATAATAATAATACAATAAATACAGGCATATAGCCCGCTGTAGATATGAATATATTTTGGAATTTGGAACAACATGTTAATGACTTTGTCAGCGGCTCTTTCTCTCAATGCCTCCGACCGCAGCACCTCACCCAGTCGCGTGATGTCCTTGGCACTAATTAGCCAGCCCCCTCTGGCCCCCTTCCACCCACTCGACGGCCTTGAAAGTAAATGTCGTCAGCTTTTGTAATTGAAAATTTAAATGCAAATTAATATATTATTTTTTTCACGCTACGTTGACACTTGCTCGAGACACATCTCAAATAAAGCATAAAGATATAGATTCGTCTATACGTGGGCCACTGATATAACCAGAGCAGGTTACGGCTTATGAAAAATACAAAGTATACTTAACTTTGCCCAGTGACTCAATAAAAAATGTATATAGTTCTATATAGTTTAATATTGCAACTTACTCTTTATGCTCGGCGGCTCGGTCTCTTTGTCGTCGATTCTTGAACCAATTGGAAACCTGTAAAAGCACAAAAATAGCTTAGAGACATTCGCAAGCATGGGCCGTGTGTGCCATGATTAATGAGATTCAATTAACATGTGGAAGATGGCATCTGTGAGGAATTGCAATTGAAATTTGTCAAAAGGTGCGTTTGACATTTGGCTTAATTTTCTCGTTAGAATTTCGCTTTTTGGTCTTTAGTTTTCCGTTGCTCTTGGCATCGGGAATCTCTACTCACCTGCGTGGTGGTCAGTCCTGTGGCCTCGGCCAGATCGCGTTTCTCTCGCGGCGATGGATATGGATTGTGCGAGTACCAGTCTCTCAATACCGAGCGGGATTTCTCCTATAAGAGAATTAAAATAATTAGCAGGAGGTTCGAATAGATATTTTAGAGAATTTTTTATGAAAAAATGAGTTAGGTAAAGAGGCCTTCATTCCATCTAGAACTCTATGAGATAGGTGTTGTTCTTAGCCAAATTTAAAACTATTTATTTTAATAAGTTTTAATATTGTTAAATTTATAGCTCAGACCAGTGAAGTTTTTCAAGAAAAAAATGATGTAAATTTTAAACAAGGAAGAAGGTTAACTGTTACTATGACTACTACTTCGCAAATAACAAATTTATAAATAATTTCATATTATATTCCTATTGTTCCTATACGATATAGTTGTGTTTTGTTGAATTAAAACCTTAATTTTAAAATCTTACAAAATGGTCATACTTTGGAGAGGATAGAAATGGAAAATAGTTAGTTAGATCGACTCGGCTGTTGATTGATTTATTTATTATTTATAAGGTCAGACTATATTCTTCGCTGCATTGAAAACTTATAGAAAACGTAAACTAAAATACCCAGCAAAGGGTATACAAGTTGTTTGCCTTGCCACAGATCTTGGAATATTATGACCATTCTCAATTCATAAATTTCTTGTTACTGCCTTCAAAGCTGCTATCAATTTACTCTTTAATATTCACCTTTCAAATCAGACCTGGCAGAATCAGACAGTCGCAGCTCAGGCAATCAGACAGACGGGCGAACGGACATTTGTACGATTTCGCCGCTTGCCACAATTAAAATGAAAAGCGGCCTCGGCGGCAGGACTCGACGGCACCGGCACTCACCTTAAAACAGTAGCTCGTCTCCTCGCCGTCCCAGATGGTGCGGGGCAGTGGAAATTTACGGCGAACACGATATTTGCCAACAGCACCCAAGGGTCTTCCTCGCAGTTTTTCGGCTTCCACATAATGCGCTACAGCCGGAGAGAAAGAATTCGTTTTTGTTCGAACATTTTGGGGTTAAGCAGCCGGGCGAGTCTCACCTTTCAACCACAGGGCCTGGAGCTTGGCGTGATTTTGGGGCGAGAAGTGGTGATGCTCGAGCAGGCGGTACAGCTCCTTGTACTGGCCGCGATGGAATGCAACGACCGCCTTGGCCTTCAGCACGGACTCGTTCAGCTGCAGCTTATCACATTGTGGCAGGGACCAGAGGAAGCGGCCCAGTCTCTCGATATTGCCGGCCTGCTGAAGGACCTGTGTGGGGAAAATATAATATAGATTTAGGAATAGGTTAATTAGTCAAAAGGATCTGAGTTCTATTACTGAAAAAACTGTTGACTTCAGCTCAAATAATTACAGATTCTAGTTTGAGAAGTTAGGGATTTATCTATGTTTTCATTAGAAGTAAAATACTTTATTTCCAAATTAATTAGAAATAAAATATAACCCTTTGTACTTTTAAGCTTCTTAATTCCAGGGCTAGAGAAGTTTAAACGGACAGACAATGGGAGATATCTATGAATATCTTTTTTATATATTTACGAAGATATAATAGTATATTAACCCTCTAAATATATAAATCTAATATTAATAGAAAATATTTTTTAAGCTATCTTAAAGTTGCATTATTACTAATTCTTACATCTAATTACTTGACATTTTCCTTGGGCTTTTCCACCATCAACTTACCTCGCAGACACAGGCCACCTGCTCCTGGGTGAAGCCAAAGCTGGGCAAGTTCTCCCTGCCCCCGGAACTTGCCCCGCTGACCAGCCCTCCCCCGCCTCCGCCGCTTCCATTGCTGCCACTGTTCAGGTGCAGTCCTCCGCCTCCGCCCCCGTTGTGCGTCATTATGTCCAGGGTACTGCTGCTGTTGTTGTTATTGCTGGTGGTGCTGTTGTTGTTGTTATTGTTGTGCAGAACCACAGATCCAGCGAGGCCCGTGGGACTGTAGGGGGGCGTGTGGCGGGCGGTGAGGACAGCGGCCGCATTGGCCGCCGCCAAATCGTAGAAATCTGTGGCGGGATGCTGTAGCATTTTGTGCGAGAAACAGAGCTCCTCCGGATGCTGCACTTGAATGGTGTTCGAGGGGTTCTCTTTCCAGGAGGTCTGTGTTCGAGAGCAAGTTCTAGACAAACTAATAGCCTAATCTAATGGTTGCTTCTTTGGTAATTTGAGCGCTGGAATGGTAACGAAAAGGATATAAGATTTAGTTATATTAAATGTATTAATTAGAAGTTATTAAAAGTTAAATGATGTTTAATCTAAAAGTATTCCTGCGAGTCTTATAAGCAAATAAATACATTTCAATATTAAGGGTTTAGAGGTCGAAATATATAAGAGCACCTATAAGGAGGCAGGAAAAATACTGAGTGGTTAATTCGAAATAGCTATTTGCATAACCTTAACTGCATTTGTCTATTGACACACGATCTGTGTGTGATCATGTTTTATAGTTGAAAAGTAAAGCTGACTAAACCTCCAGCTAGCTGACTTTCCCACCCACAGATGAACTTTATAATCTGATTGCAACAACCCATTTTCGCGCCACAATTATCGTTCAAATTAATCCACAGATTTTTCATCTTTTTATGGCCTCTTTCGATTATCATTGAAACACACTAATTGAGACACATTAAACTGGGGAAATTATCATTGAATGGAAACGATTTTCGCCCCTCGCAGCATTTGCACAAATGTTAAACAAAACAAGCGTGTCTGCTTTGATTTTCCATATTCATAAGCAGCGCGCTTGGAGATGGGTGATCAGAAATCGAAATTGAAATTGAAATCAAAATCGAATTCGAAATCAAAACACAACCTCGAGCCGACCCCATGTTGTCAAACATGATTAACCGAGTCGCAGCGCACTTACGGATGCGAGATGTTCGATTATCGGAAATATGGTTTGGCCATAGCCAGGGCTCTCTAACCTGTCCGCACCCGCCCGAGAGATCTCTTACAAAAATAAACTCTTTACACAATATACGTGTATATGGGGCGCATGGTGTTTCGGTATTCGGTATTCCTCTGATTTCAGATTTCTGTATTCGGTTCTAAGAATATTTCTAAAATTACCTAACGACGGCGGCGACGGTGACGGTGACGGCGACGACGCTGCTGCCATCGAGCGGGAGTGAGCGAGAGGTCGCGAGTGTATCCCCCAGATAGAATATCTCGGCTGCATTTTATAGATATTTTGATATTTGCAATCGATCTCTGCCCGTGGCCAGACTGTCCAGATAAACTGATATAGATACACATCCCCGTGGCCCACGGTCCGGGATCCCCCTATCCCCTATCCCCGCCGACACCCCACTCTCGCATATCGAGCCGAGATATTCTTGGATCTGTTTTCAGTTTCAGTTCTCGCGTGTGTGCCGCGGCAGATTATATATACAAAACAAGAAAATAGAGATTTCGGTTTGGCTGCTGTAACGAAAATACCAACGCCAAGTTGGCTGCTCTTGAGTCATCGGCCTAGGCCAGATCCCCCGCAGCCGCCTCCTCGTGGATTTCTCCCCATTTCTTCATTTCGTTGGGATTCTTCTGCTCTTTGTGCTTGTATTTCTTCTGGCCGTTTCATGTTTGACGCAAGTAAACAAGCAATATGCGAACGTGAAACGAAATACGCGATAAATTTTCAATCTGTTTTGCCTATACAGCAGCGCGTACAAGTGGATTGTATCCGATGGATACACTGCAGCGCCCCGAATGGAAGGAGTACTGATATGCCAATGCATGGAAGGTATTATGGAATCGCACAATTGGGCTCTTTTCTGACTGGTCTGATTTCATTTGAATTGACTAGCAATAAAACTGAGTTCATATATAGAATATTCTATCGGATAACAGCAATGAAATAATAATTCTACAGCCATAAAACAATGAAAATAAAGAATATATCATACAACAATTTTGGGTTAGGGTTTCATTAGTGGGTTTAAAAATATTAATAATGCAATAAGGATTATACTCCCGAGTACTTCGGAATAGTATCCACACACTTAGATTGGATTTAAGAAACCAAAACCAAACCTTTATTTAACCCTACAGTAATATTTAGCTATTCCTGTATTACTCTTCCAAATTCTTTTAATAACTGATGCATTGTGCTTTTTGGCCCCCAATTTGTTAAAACTAATAAACTAAAACTAACTAGCTTTCCAAATGGGGAGAGCTATAGTATTTAGTGGGGAATTTTATACCTAACATCAAATAAAATTTAATTGTTAATTCTATGGGTACCATTAGATAGTAATAATTTATAACCTAATACAGGTATAAAATAAATATAATAAGATACTTAGAAAACTTAGAAATTGAAATGGGTAATGTATATTTTCATGGAATATTATTAGTTAGAAAACCACAAAACGTTAAACTAAAAATGATGAGAAATGAGAAAATGGTGAATATATTTTGTAGAGAAACTTTCATAGTTTTCTTAGAATTATTTAAAAGTGAATTTTAGTTCTTTCCTCCTATAATCCGATAATACGTAATACGGTATAAATAACAAATTTTTATTAAATTTATATTTATACAGGAATAAGTTTTTCAAAAATTTTGCAACGCATTCAAGGAGTCGAGTCTACTTAGTCATGTCTCTCTCTCCGTTTCCACTATGACAATCTAGAAGAATTTTAATTCCAGTGGTGTTTATAAAAAGACTGAAAGCACCTACAAACTTCGCCTTCTCAAAGTTAACTTCCTTCTTGCTATTTTTACATATTACACTTTACTGAAAGTGGCTTTTTGGTTCTATAAAAAGACATTTTACAAGTAATATTTCTAGAGCAAATGAGATAAGCACCCAACAACAGATTTCAGTTTGTTCGCATTCAACAGTTTATTAGAAAATAATAGGAACTATAACCTGATCTTTCTCAATCAAATCTTTTGCCTTCTAATTTTACGCCTTTGTTTATGTTTAAGCATTGTCATTTTGATACTATTAGCCTTCATAAAGATGTAAATATTAGTTTAATTATTCAGATCAGAGAGTGACGATAGAGGAGACTCTTGAATAATTAATAGGCAGCCACAAGCAACTTTAACTATTAATGTTTTGAAATACGAAATTAAAATAGAGGTAATTCTGTCCCTTGTTCGATTTCATTGAATCCTTCAAGAATATCGCCTCGTTGTTGCAGACTTTAATGGATCACCCGACTCTCTTGTCAGTTTAAGCACCTTTCGAGTCAACTTTGAAGCCCTGAATGGTAGCTCAGAGATAGCATACCAACGTTTATGGCCTTGTACCGTTGCGCGCCGTCGAAATCCCTGCCCCCACATAGGTAGAATGTGGTGACCATT
This sequence comes from Drosophila aff. chauvacae BK-2020, assembly GCA_018903765.1. Taxonomy (NCBI): domain Eukaryota; kingdom Metazoa; phylum Arthropoda; class Insecta; order Diptera; family Drosophilidae; genus Drosophila; species Drosophila aff. chauvacae BK-2020. The sequence goes on along the minus strand of JAEIGO010000916.1, from coordinate 3,384,142 downwards.
CCCCACCACACAACACCAGCAGCTACGGCAGCAGCCTCGAGAGATATTCTACCCGATATCGGCTGCATCTTTTGGCTGCCTCTCAATTCCCCGCGCGAGATGTCTTATCGAGTGCGTCGCTTGGCTGCCCGCTGCCCGACTCTTGTGGCATTCGAATAAAATTAATTTAATTTATTTTACAAATTTTGTAATTTATTTCCAGTGCTGCGCTGTCTATCGGATTTCAGTTTCTGTTCTGTTCCCACTTTGTGTGTGCCCTCTATTTCCATTCCCCCGCGGGCTGCCCTGCCCCGTTGTTTATTTTGACTTTTATAAGATTTTAATTTGAGTGTTATTGTGTCTGCAAGCGGGGGAATCTCGAGGAATCTCTGAAAGCGGACACCTAAGCCTCACCTAAGCCAAAATGAGATGCGATGCGACGTTCTATGGGGCTGTTAATCAAATTGAATTGTTGCTGCCTAATTAGTTTGTAATTAAACTCAACTTACGATAAAAGCAGACACACTTTTCAGTCGTTTCTTCGGATTTCTAACGACCTGTTGACGGATTGTACGACGGCTCTAAGACTAGATTCCTGAGCTGCTCACACCGAGAGCTCCGTAAGTGAACTGGCCCGGGGCAGTGGACTGCTTGGGCAGAAGCTCCTCCTGAGTCCGGAGTCCGGAGTCCAGAGCAACTGTTTTGAGCGGCTACACCCGAAATCATCTGTGGCGGCGTCTGTGTTTATACAATGTAATCAAATGGGGAGCATTGTGCCAAGCAACCTGTTGTGGGCCAGTCGCCGTTCGGCGTAAACCGAGCAGCGGGATTAGTAAGCAACCGGATGGCCAAGAGCACGACCAGGACGGGCGCTATCCGCGAGACACTCGTGGGCCAGGCAAGTGTATTTTTAGCATTTTCCGTTTAATTGCCGCGTGAAGGGAGCAACGCACAAAGAAATCGAATAGAACGCAGCATAATGAATGAAATTTGTCAATTTAATGGGTTGCACACACATGTATCTGCATCCGCACAGCTGTATCGCGGCATGTGTGCCGCATCTTCGCTACTTGTCGCATTGCTTCGCTACATTTGCCAAAGTTTTGAATGAAACCCAGATGAATTTGCCGAAAGTCCCTCACAACACCCTCGCCCTCCAATTACGGCCGCCTCGGTACGCCGGTGCGTAAAATGATCAAAGCCGCCGTGGCCAAGCTTGCGTATCTGGCCGCCTGCATCTGTTCTGGCCGCGTCTCGGCGAAATGGAATGCGTAAACTTTTCAATCTGACCACTTCCGAGATGGAAGATAACCCAAGAAGCCCAGCGCTGAGTATGCTGAGTCCAATAACCGAAAATACGCACAGCCACACAAGATCGCACGCAACATCTGCTCCCGTCTCCGCACTCAATTAATCATGCGACTTCTGACGACAAACACGCGCTGGCCAATTCCTATAAATGCCGAATCGCAAATCGTACACTAAGCCAAAATAAAATCGATTGGATACACTTGTCCTATATCATCAACCAATTTATCTATCTAAACTAAAGGCTTTCGAACTGAGTATAGAACCAACCTAAATGATATCTTCCGTTCAGAAAGCGAAAGAAATCTAAATGCTGTTCTAATTTACTAATGGATTATTTTCCTAACGCTGCAAATGCAGATATATTATACTTATAATTTATGGGTTATTCGTTAAATGAGATTTTATTAATTAAATCTGTTACTCCTCTAATCTTATTTCATTGCTTGCCAGCATAGGAAAGTATCTTGGACAAAGATAAATTGATCTCTGAAAGCTTCTCACTTTTTATTATCTTCCTAATTACCACCGATCTCATTTAAATTGTACTTAAATGTATCAATATCCTTTCGATTGCAAGATCTTTATTTTTCTTTCTGTGTCTGTTAAAAAATTTGCACACTCAGCCAGCGCACAGATTTTGGTCCACGCCCACTCATCGACGGATCTGATGTCTTCGCCCGGCTGTGTTTCGTTGAGAGCAGCGATACTCTCACGATAAGTTAATATTATTTCGAATTTCTGGCAGAAATCGGCATGATAAAGCAAAGCAATTTAAAAATAAACACTAGTAACAAATGTTTCCTATGGATTCGAGTACCGAATTCGAGATGCGCGCGTGAGGCATCGCGGTGATGAATGAATGACAACTGGAAATTGTTTTTCCTGCGACTCGTCCATCGCATACTTTCTCTAATTAATAAATTTGTGGGGCGGGAGATCTCGAGTATACATATCCAACTTGGGGGCTAGCAGGCACTTAGCTGCCTGGCCATCGAGAGGTGGATGGAACAACAGAAATTTGCATTTGCTGTGTAAACAAGTATATTTCCCAAATACCCGCGATTTTGTGTGTGTTTGTTGGACATGCATCTCTTGAGCTTCAATATGTACATATTTCTCAAGTGCCTCGAGTTGTGTTTCTGATGGCTGCTGGCAATTTGGAATTCGCCAATGCCAGAACCGCCAAACGGCGAACTGCACTCTGGCATTCTCCTTCCCCAATTGAGATTGCCAAATAAGTTGTGAATCAATTGACTTCTATGACGGATTGCTTCATTAGAAATGGACTGGGTTGGTGCATATTTAAAACATAAATAAAATAGTTGCAAAAAACGTTAACAATGATACCTCATTTGCAATTAAATATTGGTTCCTTTGAGGTGCCTTGGATTATAACATCATTCGTTTACCGATATGAATAAGAAACATTGAAGTACTTTGTACTTGACAATTACAAGAACCATCTGCAGCTGATACTAAAATTTTATTTAACACTTTTCGCTTTAGTTTTCTTCCATCTAAATAAACTATGATGCTACACAGATGTTTTGCTGTTTATCGAAACTCCAATAGCAGTAATGGTTGTAAATTACTAGAGAATCAATTGATCAATTTAATCGAGTTCTGATTGGTTTGCTGTAATAATAATCCTACTGTATGACATATCAAAGCTCTTGAGCTACCAGTGATGACACTACTAGCATGTCGCGAAATTCAGACTTGGGAATTATTAGTGAGCTCTTCGCAAGAAATTCGGCTAAGATTGGTCTTATTGGTTTTAGTTGATCAGAAATTAAAATTAATGTCAAGACGTTTCTGATGCTCAGAATTTCGACTATTTCCAAACATTGCCGACAAAATACTCTAAATAAAAGTGAAATTAGTTTCAAGAACCCCTCTAAACTATTTATATCTAACATTTAGACACATAATAAATATTAAGAATATAAATAAATTATGAATTCTTTATATATGTATAGCCTTGTATTTTCTTGAGAGCTTCTAGGGAAAGTGGCCGCTTTCAAAAGTAAACTTCTTGCCGTCGGCAAGTCGGAGATCCGACGAAACCCAATATGTGGCTCACCTGTATTTTGATTATTTATTGTTGATACGTATCCGTGTTTGTTTTCTAGTTATTGTTTGTTGTTCCTTTTGTGGGGATTTGTGCTTTCGCCGCTGCGATTCTCTGGCTCTGGCTCTGACTCTGACTCTGTTTCTGACTCTGATTTCGATATATCCGCAAGTGTTAGCATAACGAAACAAGCGATGATTGCGCCGCGTGGTTCTCCTCAGCTTTGGCCAAACTATTCAGATCGAAGCCAGGGCCTCTTCTCACACACTGGCACACTCACTGGCACTCACACACGCGCACGGAGCTGTGCCGGGCACACATTTATCATACGCACTGTGTCAACACGTGTTGCAAATTATTTTCGCGAGCAAACTTTTCGCTGTTCGGCCGTGACTTGAACAAATGGCCCTACACAGTGGCAATTAGGGGAACGGAAGGGGGTAGAACCAGCGGCCAACAAAATATGGCCGCCACCGGATTGATTAGCCTGGGACTGTGCTTTGTGCTTTGATTGTTGCGCTTGATTTATTCGATCGGAGAGTGGGTTTTAGCTTTTGTGCGAATCCGGACGGGAGATCGGGCTGCGAACCGCACGCGACGGATTTTCGAAATCAACTGACGTATCCGTATCCGTATCCGTACATGTATCTGGCGACTGGCGCTGCTTCCCGTTCTCGATCGCTTGACGGCCAAAACAAAACTGAATGTATCTTCGGCCAGCAGCTGTTGGGCTGTGTGGATATCTGTGTGAGCGTGTATCTGTGTGCGACCTCTCTCTCTCTCTCTCTCTCTATCAAAACAGACAGAAAACGAAAAATGGTTGGTGCTGCCACCGGTGTGAGTGTGTCAGAGCGAGATGGCGGACATGGACATGCGTGTGTGTCTTTGCCAAGGGGGTGAGGGTGAACCGGCTATGTGGCTCTCAAACTGTAAGCAGAGTGAGAGAGAGAAAGAGAGAGACTTTCTGGCTACAGTGGTGGGCATCAAAAAGTTATTACATTGTTGTTACTGTACAAGTATAACTTTGGCCTTTATCATTAATAATTTACAGATAGCATTTATAAATAAAACAGTTGCTTAAATTTAATATGAAGTGTCTTAAACATATACTACAAGCAGTAATAGTACAAACAGTATAAAATTTATTGTATTTATACTTATGCAGTCGCAATTTAATACTCATGTGAATAAGAAATAGTTGGTAATTAATATAATATTAATAATTGTTGAAAACAAAGTTCTTGGGTTCACAATTTAAAACAATTTAAAATAGGGGTTAGTGATTGCGAAAGAACTAAAGTGCATAATCAGGTTAAGGTTTTTCATCAATAATTACTGTGAACCTGTCTAAGATGGTCTCAGAAATATGTATACATATATAAACGAAGATTTTAAAAATTTGAATTAATTAATATTCTCTCTAAAATATTCCAAAAAAGATAGGTCTTTTTTATATAATGTCAGTTATCGGAGTTTGCCTTAGGGGAATATTATAGATCTGTAATTATGTTGATATTACAAATTATGCTTAGACTGTGCCCTGATTGTAATTATGGACACGACTGTGTGTCTCCTGCGCTCATGCTCCTCACTCGCTCTCTCTCTCTTTATATGTACCCTTCTCCGCGATCGTTGACTGGCGGTTTGACAGCCACTGCAAAGCGTGCAGTGTGCGAAAGAGCGCGAGCATAAACAGGTTGGTTGTAAAAACGCCCCCCTCCATGTTACCTGTTCCGAGGCACAGACACAGACGCACACACCCAAGTACACTCACGCACACAGCGGCAGTGGCGCAACAACAAAGCGCTGATTGGTCAGTCCTTGGTTCCCTGCCAGCGAACCGCATGCGCAATGATCGCCATTATTTCAAGCGGAAATCGGAGGTAACTGTAATTGCATCGCCACTCCGCCCCGGGAACTCCTTCTCCGGGAGGCGAAGGATGCTGAGCCTGACGCACCGGCAATCCCATTTTAATTATCCGCTGCATTGGATTCTGGTATCTTCCGTATAATTGCAATTACTGCCCCGTCTTTCCAAACATTCCTGCATCTTCGGTTTCATCTGCACACTGATTGCACTTTTTCCGGAAGGAGGGAAATTAATGGATTATTCAGGAGGAAAGCGCAACAGGGACTCTTTGTAAATAGTTTTGGCATATATAATGGGAGAAGAAATCCAAAGGAATGACATTTTTTATTTAATTTGATTTTTGAAAGTTAAGTTATATCAAATTATAAGTTGCTAAAGTAATCCAACTTCAAATTATTGGTTTGATTTGAAAACATTTTGAGCTTAAGGCATTGGCCTCCACAGCGATACAAAACACATGACTAAGATTGAAAAAAAAAAACAGTTTAATGTCTGCTATTTTATTTTAATTTATTTCATTCCACATATTCATAAATGTAGATATGTATATGCATATATTTTTTTAAATACAAATATTATAGTACCAAATTGAAACTAAAAACATATGTCAACAGCTACTTCAACAGTTGGTGTTTTAATACTAGACTCTTAAGTTAACATTAGAAATATGTAGCGTAACAGTTTAATAAATTCTTCATTTATTAACATTAAAAGTATCGAAAATTGGCTTTTCTTTATTTAAAAAGAAACTTCAAACTTCGCTTCGTGCACTACCTTAAATTCATCTCTTCAACATGAGAACAAACCGACATTTTTCACACAAAACGGTTAAAAATGATTCAAAACAATAGATCTTGCCGTGATTTAAGTACAATTTCCACTATATCATTATAAATATCAAATTGCATTGGATCAAATTGCATGGCAGTCACATCTATCGGTAGCTCGATCTCAGCAAGTGCCTTCGATATCGCACCATTGGACCACACAAAACGATAATACAAAGACCAGACTAGGAAATATGATCGAAAACCCAAATTTTGATGGACTGATGGGGCGCCAGGCTGATGCACCTGATCAAGATCGGCCACTGCCCGCCCAGATCCTCGTCGAAGATCTCTCCCGCTGGCGATTTCCGTATCGCTTACAGCTCACAGAACCCGACGGATACGTTTTTGGCGCCAGGTCTCCGATGGTCACCAAAACAGCCAAAATAAGTGTTAAAAAATTAGGAAATCGTTAAATTTACATAATAACAGATCATATTTCAATGGAATTAGAAAGACAGACGGCAACGACAACAGTTGGAAATGCCAGGGGAACGAGAAAACACATAAAGATGAACATAAAACAAAGTTGGAGGGAGGCGGCCAGCAGCGGACACAGACACAGATACGAGAGATCCCACAAAATGTTAATGAAAAAGTGCGATAAAAATCTTGTCGAACATGAATGAGGAAAACGAGGCAACGGCAACAAAACCCACAATGCAGCGATCAACACCAAATTCTGTGGTCCAAAGAGGCCAGAGGCAGAGAGTGTGGGGGAGAAAGTCCCATCAGCGTCATCTGTTTGATGGGGGGCCCCGGCTAGCAGTTCCCCGTTCCCTCGCTGGTGTTAAGAATGAAGACAATAACGAGGCTGGCACACGCGCCCCTAAACTCTCCGCCGGACACCTGCTGGGCGACCCATGAGGGGCCTCCGGCGCACAACGATCCTCCGACTCCGACTGGAGGCCTCCAACCTCCAACCTACAACCTCCCGCCTGGGCCAATGGCCCTCCAGGCGCCTGGCCAGACGCATTATGAGGCACTGCTGCAGCTTATTAGAAATGGTAAACAAACAGCCAAATCGTGTCGGGCTTTATGGTCCTCCATTTCGAAACGTGCGCACATTGTTAATCATTGGGAACTGGCCATAAAGCAGCCTTCATTGGCCATTATTAATTCGGTTGAAATTATTATTAATTTTGCGCCATAAATCTGGACGCTGCGTGAATGAACCCCTTTCGTGGAACGTGTGGGTAATTAGCTTTGAGTGCTTTGGGATTAGGCGTTCATTTGCTTGGTCAATCAGAAATGAGTGAAGACGATGTCCGATTTAAATAATAATCGAAAATGTATGCCTTAGGATGGGGGATATTCTAACACGTCAATAGCTTGGATTTCTTTGGACAGAAAATATTCCACCGGAAAGCCCGAAAAACGAACATCTTCTGCTTTGTGACCAAAAGATACAAAGTTTTAGATCAAAATCTGTTCTATAAATTCTTAATTGGTCATTTGAAGGAAACATGCTCACTTTGCAATTTTTTTGCCATATTACAGAAAGTGTTTTAAAGTTTTTTCTCATCTCCAACCAACTAACTATAGGTGAACCCTAACATCGCGAATGATATTCAAAGCGAGAGTATGCGAAAATTAATGAAGAACTATCACTCAGTTTGTGGCAACTTGAAAAAGGATCGTTTTCGAACCCTTATGACATCTTTGGCGAGCCAAATTTAATATAATATTCATAAAATTATCGCAATAGGTCTCAGAATTGGGGGAAATTAGAAAATAATGGGTGAAATATCCATCGGTTTTTTTTTTGTCACTAAGCGCTCTTTACTGAGTCTATATGCAAATATTTACCGAAACTTCAGGCAACGTTTGCTAATTTATATTGTTTTCCAGTGCGTTATAAAACATTTTGCTTTATTCTTTTTTACTTTTCTTATTACTGTGTTATTATATTTTTCACAATTATTATTTATTTAATTAAATCAAATTTTAAGTTCTAAAGCTGAAATTAATAATCTTGCAGTCGAGAAGAATATTAAACAATTAAAAAACATATGAATAAGTGACCTAAACTGAAAGATAATTATTTCGAAAAAATTGTTCCAGCTCGTTTCTGTTTATATTTTTTAAGTGCTTTACTGATTGTAAGTTTTAAATAGTTTGTAAAGTTATCGTCCAACAAATGTTTGGTATTGAAGTAACTTTACCAATTTACGAATCGACAATGGTATCCTGGTATTCAACTCAACTTTCACAAGTTGTTTTAAAAATATTAACTGAATTAACAGAGAAGTTTCTAAAGCCGGAACATCGAACATCAGCCTGGGCTAATCGTGTAGTATAAATCTCTTTCCTGTGTACACCAGGCACAAACTATGTTCTTTTATAGTAATTTCAGCAATAGTTGACCGGAAATTTAAAAGTTCTCTCACGCGTCCCATGACGAGCCTGTGGCCCGTACATTCGCCTTCCGATAATTGGCCGCCAATTCAATTACGGACTTACATTCACCGCTCGCTGTCGCCGTGGATGGAGGCTCCGGGCCCATGCAATTGCCTTGTAATTTGCCACAATTATTCATATTAAAAATGAGTTAAGCGCTGCCTCGGGTGCCCGGCCAGGTGGGAAGGCGGCAAGGTGGCAAGGGGGCAGCGCCCGGACAAGTAAGTAATTTTCACGCGTAGGTAACATTAAACGATCTCGGGGCCGACGGACCCAAGGACCCGAGGGGCGCGGGGCGACGGGATAATAATCGCTGCCACATAAATATTACAAGCATCTGACAACTGAAAATTATCTCCTTCACTCACGAGCCATTTAAATCAATTTTACACTTCGGATTTCACAGGCGGTCGCCGTGGACAAAGGATACGATACGGGCTCCCCCGTACCCTTTCCCCCGCTCACCGCCTCGCAGGTCCCTCGGCCACGGGGGCCTGCAACCTGGAAATTGAAATTTATTGAAAAAATGATGACAAACGAACGAAAATAAGCGAATGCGGCAGCTGCAAGGTGGTCCCGGGGGTGTGACGTGAGAAGCCGACGCCGAAGCTGAAATTTAAGGCCAGCACTTTGGATATATATGTTTATGGCCGAGATAGACCCTGATTAGGGTTGCCAAGTGGTGCTGGTTTCGGTTAAGGGGATATAATTCTTTAAAATTAAAAGTAAAAACCATATAAGATTTTACAAAATCAGATAACTTTATTTAAGAAATACTATTATTTAATGGAATATTAGCTCGTAATACAATTCAGCAGTATCCGGAAGTAAGTTTTTAAAAAATGATTTTGGAAAACAAATTCTGTGTTTATTTTTTTCAAATAAATATGGTAAATCCTTATATTTTTTCTTTTCAAAAAAATAATGTTTGTTATTTTTCAAAAATCGAACCTATAGCATTTTTTAGAAAATTCACTTCTAATTTTAATTTGTGTTTTCACAACTCCAACAGAACAACTTTGGCAGAGCTTGACAACTCTGGACTTGCTTCACATTTCACTGGGGCGTCATATCGTAGCTCTGCTGCCCGCTGTCCGTCCCCTCCCCATTGTTCCTCTCCACCAGGCGGGACACTGTGCAAAAGCGTTTAAACCAACAATTACGCGAGCATAAATCAAACGGTCGAGTAGAGTGTCGAGGAGCCAGGCGGGCGGTCCGGGTTGCCTTTCGCGGCCCTGTTGCCCGCTCCCCTTTCGCGATCCTGCGTGGGGACTCACCTCCCTGGGACCGCCAGTCGCGTGCACAGAGGAGACATCGAGGAAGGGGCCTGGAATGCCGACACCATCTGCTGTCACAGGCGGCGACGCCTTGGCCAACAATCCTGGCCGCTCGGTGGACTCCGCCTCATCCTCTTGACTTGGACTGGAGGGGCTCAGCTTCCCCTCGGTTTCGAGTGTCAATAAATAATAGCGGCCAGCCCCCCAAAGTTTACTGATGGCGCGGAATTCGCTGATCTCGTTCTGATCGCTGGGCTGAGATTAGATTGTGATTCTTGTTCCCCATCGCCTGCTGCTGCGGCTGCTTCCCCCTCCCGGCTCGGTCAGCTATTTAAATAATTTTCCTATTAATTAAACAGTTTAAAAACAATTTGCACTTGGCCCGGACGCAGGGGAGGGGCGTGTCAAATACGTTCGGGCCACGCGACGCAGCGGGGGCTTGTCCAATTTGCAGGTATGATCGTGGGGCTGCCACGTTCAACGTCCAGCTCGTGGGTGGTCAAGAGGTTTGGCGAATCTCCCACAGATCGCGTGAGATGTTGGTGTTTTGCAGATATTTCAGGATCAAAATTAATGGCGAGCTCCACCATTTAACTCATTTAATTCAGATGATCTGTTAAGAGTTTAACTTACAGAAGTTATGTAGCGTAGCTTGGTTACTCTTCTAATTGTTAGTAAAACGATGTGGTGCTTAAAATCCTAACTCGCAAGGTATTTAAATTTTATTCCCAACCTCTGATAGCACTCTCACAATACGTATAAAATGTAAATAAATCACCAGCGCGGTTCAATTGTAATTATGTGGCTAAAAATTGACCTTTTTAAAGTTTAGTATTTAATTCTTAAGTCCTATCTCTAGGTAATGCAATATGACAACAAAAATGAAGCTATTCTTTCTGATATGTAATTCCCCCAACCACCTAGTGAACAAAAATACCATTATAAAGCGAACCTGTATCAAAATGTTCTTAAAGTCAGTTAGAAATGATTTAAATTCGGTAGCGTTGAATGAAGTCTCGCTTAATGTTCGCAAACATTTAAAAGCTGACCAGCATATATTTCACCGTTCATGTCCGGCTTTCAAGAATTTCTGAGCCGTTTTGCAGTAATTGTACATTAATTATATTAAACTTGCATTGTAAACGCTAAAATAAAAGGCTAACCAACGATTCGTTCAATTCCACAAATTGACCGACCAATGATTCGCTTTTTATCGGTTTTATGTCCCAAACGATATTCGTTATACGTTTAAGTTTTGAGTAATTCTCATTGGGGGTTTCGCTCACTGCATATATTTATACAGATCCCTTTTTAAGTACCTATCAATATAGGCATATAAATTCGGAATTAAAATAATATATATTTTTCTTCTTGCTAAAGATCGTCTGCTCATTGAGCTTCCGTAATAAAAAAAGGTGTGTTTAAGTTTGCTTAACTAGTTGATTTTTTAGTTCCCTACTTTGGGATAAATACTACTTTATAGACGATCCTACAATTTCGTTAATAATTTACCTACACCTTTGGCTCTCAGAACTATGAAACCCCTCTGCCTTGACTTACCCCAATTTAATCATCAGCTGACACTTATAAATAACCAATTTCCTCTCGCTACCAGAATTGGTGTCGAGAGGCGAGAATGGAAACCCACACACGCGGATCACGCACATGGGAGTTCAAAAATCGAAGCTGTTGCATAAATCAATGCCACAAAGACACACAAAAATTGAATTGTGTGCATCGCTCGGGGCACTTTGACCAGTGGCCTCAATCGCTGCGCGACTCGGAAACCAAACTCCCGGCGAGATCGTCTGCCAAAGGTGTTAATATTCAATTAAAATTCTAGGCTCGCCGGGCGAGTGGCTAATAAATTAGCGCTCAACAAGCGAGTTGCCAATTTCAATTTGTTTTCGTATCATTTCGAGCGGGGAGCCTGTGCAGGGGCGAGGACTATAGTTGGTGGCTGGACCAGGCCACTGGCAAATTTATTTATTAAGCTGCGCAGGTGTGGCAGCTGGGGCAGCTGGGGAAGGGGGAAGGATTGCGAGTTGCTGCGAACTTGTTTGCGTTCCTGACCTCGCAGGAGGGTCGCCCATCCTCGGTTTTGTGGCAAGCCTAATCAGATCAGATCGGAAATGGAAACTCTCCTCGCAGACGACATCCAAATCGACTCGTGCCCAGCTCGGTCCGGTGCTCGGCATGGGATCTTGTAATCGATGTTGTGTTGGACATTTCTGCTTACACCAATGCTCGACATGATGCCCCACTAATGGAGTCGGATTCGTTTCCAGTCTCGTGGCTGCCACAGTGCGATATTTATCGCCACAGAGATTGACTGGAAGTCGGGGACCCAGGGAGTTAGTTGCTCTGACTGCTCGCCGGCATTCCAGCTGCGCTGATATTTGTTTGGTGATTGAGCTTTAACCTCAATTAGTTGCGATTGTATCGAGTCACACGAGGAGAGCATAAACATATTTAGAGGTGCCGCAGAAATCGGTATATGGATTTTAAACAAAATAATTAGGCATTTTTTCATGTTTCAAACTTGATCTGCAGACAAACATATAACAGTTCTAAAATTAATTAATTATTTGCTGCCTTTGTTTTACCCTGAATTCCCTTCAAATAATAATCAAAATTAATAATAATACTTATACTTCTAACAGACTGTAAAGAAATATTTAAACTGCATAAATGATCTTGTTCAATGTTTTTTATGGGTCATTACTAGTCAAGGAGCTCCAATGAAATTAACATGCCCATTATTTGTGCGCAGTTCTCTTGATCTCACCCTACTAGGGGGTCTCCGGTGTGGGGCCAGGTGGGCGGGGGAGTTCCATTAGAGACATTAAAATAATTTCAAAAGACATAAATTTTGAATTATGGCCACACAACGTGGACACGGCCGTGTTGCCTTGCACTCCACGTACTATATGTGGCCCGGGCACGACGTTGGCAAGCGTATTTCAAATCAATTTCTCTGGGGGAGTGCGCTGAGCTGTGCTGTGCCAAGTGTTTTCACTATAATTACAGACAATTTCAGACATTCACCGTCGTGCCGGCGGAGTCCACACCGCCTCAGTCCCTGCCCCAGTTGCCGTTTGCTCGCTGAGATGGCCATTTAAATTGATTTATGAGCGCCTGATCGGGCGCATTTGTTCGGGTCGGGGCTTCAGGGGGCCTACTAGGACCCCATAACTCACGATCGCCTCTTCGCCCAGTTGCTGCTAATTAAATCTGCATAAGTGGGCGCACTCATTTGACGTGGTGGGCGTGGCCGCCGGGGACAGCTGCCGCTTGTTGCTGCTTTCGGTGATAGTCCATCGGCTACCTGACGGCAGTCGACGTCCAAACCCTCGTCACCGAAGTCGAAGAAGTGCTCGAGACGTGGTCCAATTTCTGACAACCCCTAACAAGGCCAAAAGGGTCAAGGGGTCAGCGATTCGTTAGTCCCAGAAAACAATGCCGTCTGTAATTGATTCGGAATCCCGAAGATCCTGCAAATAAGCCCACAAGAATTCCACGCATTTGTCAGCGTTCTTCGTTGACTTTTAATTGCCTGGGAAATGTGTAATTCAATCAGAATGGCATTGTGAGTCCGGACCTATCCTAATTGCGAACGATTCAGTACCTCAGAGCCCTAACTTCTAGATACACAACCGTAATTGGGTTCGAACAACAGGACTAAACAGTAATGAAAGGAAAGACGAACTTTTGACAGAAATATTAGCATTAAATGAGCAACTTTTTTAAACGAAAGTGTCGATAGGCGGAGCCGCTGTGGCTGAAGGACAAGGAAGGAGGAGATGGCAAGGAATAACAGCGACGAGCCGACCGAGCGACCGGAGGAACAGGCAGAGGAAGTGCCATAAAAATGCAATTTTAGATTTCATCAACTGATAAGAAAAGTTTTTAAATTAGCCGCCAAATGGGAATGCGAATGCGAAGTTCGAAACTGTAAACTGAGCAACAGACAACAAAAACATTTGATTAGAAAAACGGCAAACAAGGACAGCAATCGCGGGAGGAAGTCGGCCTACAAATTGGCCTCGTCACGCCAAGAAATCGTTAGAAAGTTTCTCCCAGTACAGTTTGCAATTGCAATTGCATTCGGGCCCCCCGCGACCACCCATTCCTTTCCTTGGGTGTCCGTGTCCTGTCCTGGAAACTCCTGCCTGTGCAGCGGAAACTCTCAGAGAAAAACGCACTCGCTAGAAAAGAGAGCAAAAGTATCAGTTTCAGTTTATCAAACTCCTGCCATCGCAAGTGGCACAGATTAGGAGAACAATCCAAGGGAAAATGGAAATCCAACAAGGACCGAGAACGAAAATAGAAAATGGAAATACAATGGCCTGCATTCTTTCGATATTTGGTGGAATCTCAAAGTCCAGATCTACCGGCCATTCGGCAGAGGCAGCGCTCAAGTAATTAACGCCCCGATCAAGGAGCTGCATCCGCAGCCTTCCTCAGGAGCTAGCCCAGTTCGCATCTCAATCTCAAAACAGTAGCTCGGCGACGGCGCCTCAAGGATTTGCACAAATGTTAATGATGATCTGATCTTCGAGGGGAAGCCCCTGTCTTGGGACTGAGTGTTCCAGGGGTAGCAACTTTTGCTTTTCCCTCGTCGCTCTGGAAAATAATCCGGTGTTAAGATCGGGGGCGGCTTTTTGTTTGTTTGGTTTTCGCTCCGATTAATCGCTGATGCGATTTTAATTAGAAGATTCTAGACTGTTGTATTTACTTTGCCTCATTTTTTTTACAGATCTTCAAGGACGAGTCTCGTCTTAAAATCTTTGTTTAAAGTTACATACTATGATAGTGATTGTGAAATGTATAAAATCATCTGCGACTTTACAAGATTTGGAACAATGCCTGTGCTCAGCTAATTCTTTTTATAGAGGGACAACATATTTTCTGTTGTTGAAAAACAAATTTCATAAAATAATATTATATTAATAAATTAATTGACGAGGGTAAAGGTATTAAAAAACCGATTAAATAAATGTATTTTATTACAATTTAGCTGAGAAGAAGAAATTAAGCTTCAGAATCTATACACATTTTTGTAAGAACCCTAGGTTCACCCCCGCTCGCTTCACTCTCCACCGGCAATAACTGAATAAATCACACACACACACAAATTTTATTATATGTATTTATAATTTTATCTTTATATTTTATAACAAAAAATGATTAGATACTTTTTATAGACCAAATAAAAGCATAATACAATTTCTAAAATAATTAAGGAAAACTCGAATATAATACAACTTCCTGCTTGTACAATGCAGGTATACGATATGGGTCACAACCTGCCAAATGACAACAAAATTCATTGAAATAGAACGGCTTAATGCATCCTTCCAATTCAAAATTCATCATAAATAGCTATGAAAATATTTTGAAATAAAACCTTTACCAACCACTCAAAATAATGCAATTTAAAAGTCGGAATTAGCGAAATGGTTGTTCATATTAGTAGGTATGCTCATCGTAAAAGCAAATTCTTCTATATTGGAATTTAATGGCGGGATCGGAGACAAAGAGTTTTTTTTGAGTGGAACAGCGACGGCAGTATTTAATTTATTTATTTATTTAACGATGATAAGTTGCTCAGTTTGAACTATTCTTGCGGATTTACCTCTCCAAGTATGTAGCAAAATCACCCCAAAATAAAGAATAGCATTGATATGTTCTTATTTAACACTCAAAGAATAAACATTATTAAGATGATCGACACTTCCTGCTAAGATTGTATGGTACCCTTCATATATTTTGCGAAGCCAGCAGAAAAAGAAAGAAAATTGTAGTTTAAGAAATTCATTAAAAAAAGAAATTCTTTAATTAACCAATAATGGCAATACAGCCTAAAAAATGTTTAGACCGCCAAAATTAGCATCCTAAAAAAACGGAATTAATGTTTTCCAGAGATCTTTATTTTTACTAGTGTCACAGTGTGGTGTGGCAGTGTGTATCCGAGCCGGTCCTAATTTTCAAAATGTTTATTTTAAGTACAATCTACAATTCTTGATCAGCATCAACAGCCGAGTCGATCTAGCCATGTCCGTCTGTCCGTAATATAGGTCGGGACGGGCCAGATCGGACAACTATAGCATATAGCTGCCATAAGAACAATCGCAAATATTTGAAGAAAAAAATTAGAACTTAGCCAGTCTTCAACATATTTAATTCACACACTTTGAGACGGCCGTTTTGTATTATTCTTGAATTTCGGTTTTCATTTTATCAAAATCGGATTACTTTATTATATAGATGACATAGGAATGTTCAAGATATGATTGATGAAAAACAAATTTTAATTTCGCTGTAGCGGCTGTCCGGCTATAGCGACTTTCAAGGGACTGGCGACTTTACTTCGTTATACCCGAAAAGCTCTAACCCACAGGACTAAAAAAAAATGTGTTCGTAATAGGTTTTAAAATAAAACAAATTAATGTTTTATTCAAAAGAAAAAATATAATATAATAATTTAATTCAATATCATGGGCTTTTCATAATAAGTCGTATACATATAATTCATATTCATAAGCATAACAAGATTCATTTCTATATGTGGTTTTTCTTTTTATTTTTAATTTAAATAATCAGTGATTTTTTATTGTTTAGCAGTAGTTTTTGTCGCAATATTCGGTTGAATTGTGAAAAAACTCGTCGGTATAAGGGGTTTGTCGCTAAAAGCGGAAACGTACTAAGCTGAGGCCTTTTCATATAAGTTTTTTCGGGAACAACCAAGCCATCGAGTTTTCGCCGCAATAAGCAGCATTGTATTTGTATCTGGTCAGAGAATTAGCCATTAAATATTATTTATTTATATAATTTAGCTACCAAAAATTCAAAACTGTGAATGTAAAACTGTAACTGTAAATGTAAAATGAATAGGAAAATAATAAAAGCAAAATTTTAAGATTTGTATAAATGATTTATTGTTTTAATTGTTATTGAAACTAGTTAAAGTTAGTACTATCTCCTACCAGACCACTGTTCACACTTAAATTTATTAACGCTTCAGCTTTCGGCGTTGCCAGATATCGCATTTATCCGTTGTCGATTTGTTTAAACGCGCTTATTTTAAAGGTAAGGTAAGATAAAATGCGCTTTTAGAGGTATAAGCCGCTAATAAATTGTAAAAACGTTCTTTATCCTAATGGATTCCGAGTTTTTAATAACCGCCTATAGAAAAATATTTCGCTATTCCCAATTTCCTTACCTAATAAATAACAGTGAATATATAGATATATTATCGACCACTGCTAGCTTTTCAAGTTTTCCAACTTTTCCTATTAAATCGATTCTTAAAATGTATATCGATATATCGCGTGATTCGATTAATCAATAGCAGAATCGTATAATGTCCAGTTCTTACTAAAGTATCGATAAGAGTCTCCTCGATATATTGATATAGTTTTTGCGCATCTCTAGGTAGTAAATAATGTAAGGCAAAATGCAATATTGTAAAAGCAACAAGCTGCGGCCAGAATAACCCAAGTGTGCTGTATTTAAGCTCGGTTTGTGCGGCGGAAAAGCGACGGATATAGCCCAGGTTGGGGCCGAGGGAAACGCAGCACACGCACACACCCGTGGGGCGCACACTTGTGCTGCTGCTGCACACACATATAGACGGATATTTTTCGTCTACGTTTCAATTCGATTTTCGGAAATTTCACCTTCGCGTTGCTGTTTTTCGGCTATTTCAAACTTGTTTTCAGCTGTGTCTTTCCCGAACGGCGCCCTCGCCCCCACCCGCTGCTCGCTGCCCAGCTTTGTTGGCAGCCGCTCACTTTTTAATTTGCTTACGTATTACGTGTGGCGGTGTGCGTGTGCGCTCGCGTTCGTATTTCATGAAAATTAGTGCCAATTTGCAGTGAGACGGAATGAAAAGGCAGAAGCTGGCATAATTTTCCGCACATTCAACCTACGATTTCCCGTTTTTCCCTCGGATCAGCTGTAATTTGCATAAAGAAATCGCCCCCCCTCAGGCCGTCTCGCTCGCTCCTGGGCACGTGTGCCTGTATGCGTGTGAAATGCTTTCCGCTCGCTAAAAATAACGCCCGTGGATCGGTAGATATGCGTGAATAATGGCGAAAAACGCACTTAAAACGTAGTTGTCGAATGTGTGTCAAAGAGCAGCAGGTGCAAGTGCAGTGTTATAAAGCGCAGCACTTCTGCCAGCGTGTGTGTGTGTGTGTCGCAAACATATGGCAAAAAGTCGGGCCTGCTAGATAAATGAATATTTGTTGCATTCTCCGCAGAAATCAGTGATACCGCTCAATGACCTAGAGAGTGGTAAGAATTACGAAATTCAAGGCAAAAACCAAATCCAATGACAAATGTGACCACGGAAACACATCAGCCGCCCTGAGGAAGAAGAGGAACGCCTCCAAAGGTCAACCCAGCACCCTGCACCCGGTCCTGCCCCCTCTTCCGTTTGTTATTCTTTTTTTTCGTTAGTTTCCCTCCGTTCGCGAGCGTGTTTCCTTTGGGCGTGCAATACTTTTAGCCAAAAGTTTTGCCACGGTCCAAAATCGCGAAGCACGTCGAACGAGTACGGCCGTAAAAATTCCTAAGTCCGTGGGCACCAAGCTGCAGCGTCTCAAGGCCAAGGCGGCTGCGAGTCAACACTACGGCAGCAGCAGCAGTTATCGCAAGTCCGGCGGCAGCAACAGGAGCAGCGAGGGCGGCGAGAAGAGTTTCGGGACACAAGGCGGCTACGACTATCAACGCGGTGGCGCTGCCGAGGAGCGTAACTTTGCTGCGACGACGGCGCTGGCGGACGTGGCCGAGAAGTCATATCAATATAGCAGCGGCAGTAGCAGCAGCAACAACCATAACAACAACAATTATCAAAAGTCAAACCACACCAGTGCCAATTACAACCACAACAACAACAACTATAACCACCCAAAAAGCGCCACCAACCTGCCTTATCAGCCTCAGGGCAACCACAGCATCAACAACAGCAGCAACAACGGTACGATGAAGATGACCAAGCAGAAGAATTCGCTGGCGGAGCGCCTCAATATCGGCGATGAGGTGCGGGAACTAAAGCTGGGCTCCACCTTCAGGAACACCTCAACATCCTTCCATACCATCAAATGTAAGTGTCGCCTGGCAGGGTGGGAGCCGAGCTCCCATTCCCATTCTCCTGCCAATGCCCAGCCAGAACTGACCCACAAATGTGTTCGTGTTGCAGATGACTTCAAGCCAGCGAGTGTGGATACCAGCCGCATGGCATCTGTGGACGTTGGCTCCAACAATCAAGTTACTGTTATCGTGCCAAATTCTGGTGAGTGCAGCGGATTATCCGCTAGATATATTAGCTTCCGGGTTCGGATACTTATGTGGAGATTCAGCACAAAGAATTAAAAAATGCTGCTAACTGGGGCAAGACCAAGAGAGTTTAATTACAATTACTAAGGTGCAGATGGCTGTTAGGTAAAAACACATAAAACAATTAAAAGAAAGTAACAAGGTACCTGACCTATCAAGGAATTCAACACTGAGGGTAGAAAAATGTTCTTAGACGGTAATTTAAAAGAAAATCCAGCTTTAGCACCTCAATCAATTCTCCTTAACATTTTTATTCAATAGAAAATCGACTGAAAGTTCAAAAAGTATAACACATAATGTATTTTTAGATTGGAGTGCATTTAATAGGGCTTTTGTTTTCTTCAATTTTACATTTATTACCTACAGGTTGTTATTCAGTCTCCTGGAAACATTTCCTGCGGCAGACTACGTTGAAGGTGGCTATTGTGTAATCCCATTCCAAGTTATATACAACAAAATTTGTTGTAGTCTCGCAAACACGACGCTAATAATCTTTATCCAAGCATGTTTTATTAGACAGTCGGCTCAGGCTAATGAAAAAGGCAGGGAAATCCAGTAAATTATTGTCGTTTCTCGAACACGCAACCTAATATTGTATTCAAATTAGACAACAAAAAAACAATCGATTTTGTCTTTAAGTTGGGAAAATCAACTTGGAGTAGGCAATCGTCTGTCAGATGATTAGATAAACATTTATTGAGAGTAATAACCTGTTCTTAAAGTATATCAATTAATTGGGAATTTCCTAATGTATATTTCCGTATTGTTATGTCTTAGTCGAAGGGTATTACATTAATTTATCACAAAGACAAGTGCAAATTTAATATGTAACTGGAATAGTGATCGATTCCCATTCTCGATCAGCTCGAGTGGCTGTTTGATGACATAATTTGACTGCACTATAAGCTAGGAGTCAGTGGCAGAGTCGTCTCCTCTTAGATACAAATTAATGGATAGCCAGCCCTGTGTCTTGGCTCGTTTGAACAAAGGCCGCAGACGCGTGGCGAGATGTGGAGAGGGGACGCCAGCGATGGAATGAAACCAAATTACATCAAGTCAGGCAAAATGCAGCCAAGCGTTCAAGTTTTTTTCCTCGCTTTTTCATACTCGTATTATTTCGCTACGCTCTTTGTGGCCAGACTCGTCTGTGGGCTGTCGGCTGTGGTTGTTTGGACCTCATTGCGGCCGACTTGCCTTGTGTAACGCTCCGCTGATTGCGAGCGACGAGTCGCCAAAGAGTTTGCCGCTGGCGACGACAATAACAGTGGCATTTGGTCAAGTGTGGGTCTGGAATGGTGCGGTAACTGCCCGATCCCCGATCTCTCCCTATCTCGAATCAAACGGGCGCAGCCGAATGTGCACTGGACTAGTTTTCGGTTAAGCATCGCAGTCACAGCCAAACAAACATTCCGTTCAACCTCCCGACAATCTGTAGAAATTTAATGCACTTCTATTACAACATTAACATTATCGATATCGTGAATGGGCAGTTGCGTTCAAATAACTATTCAAACCATTTCGGAGATAGTAACCCATTATGCATTTTATTTTCAACCCCGAATATTATAGGTTTTAATGATTTACTCCGGTGCTAAACAATTTTTCAATACTATAAAAAACAAGAAAAAACGAGGTTTGCAGTTGGATTCCATTTAATTGGAAATCAATCGAAAAATCTTACGGAAGGGTAAAAACATTTATTAATCTGTTAGTTCATCTTTCTTGGGTCGATATACATTTCAGTGGCATTTGAGCATTTGAGTCGTAGTATTGATAAGAACTACGGCTGTAAAATGTTCAAAAACTTGTAAGAAGCACAATGTTGAGCCGATACAAGCTCACCTATAATTGCCGCAGTCAGGTGTATATAAATTTGTTTCTTCAGCTGGTGGAAATGAAGCTTTCAAGGGTGGTATCTGGCATAAATGTTCAGAAATCAATTTATTCCAATCTGCATGCAGTTTCAGGTAATTATTCACAGTAACTGTCCCCATTACACTTATTTCAATGCATTTACTTTCCCCCTTTGCCGTGTTTACAGAGAGGGGGTTTGGCAAAGTGTAATTGAAAGTCTAGACGTACTATATTACACATATTTTTGTCGCTAAAAAAGCCATATATACACGCAGAATATTTTTAAAAAAATACAAACCTTGAGATATGCGGTACCCAAATTAAGTGCATTAAGTGGACACATCTAAGATGGATGAAATGAATACAGGAATCTTGCCTTATAGTAAGATCTCTTCTACGCCTTATTCTGATAAAATTTCTGTATCAGTCTAAATTGATTATCGTTTTTTAAAGCTAGTGCAATAAAGCAATTGGAAAACTTTGGATAAATAAAGAAAATTCTAGCCAGCTCCGCCCTCTCTCGCTGCAAAAGTAATTCTCTCATTTGGTTTATAGTGTGTACTCGAGTTACCCTCGGCCATTTTTGATTTGCCAGGAATAATAATCAGACGTTCCCAAGTTTTAAGCCGAATAAGTACATTTTTCATATGTGTAATAACTTCGTCTTAAATCTAGAAAACCTGTTTCAGCCCAGAAAGATAGCAAACTTCGGCATTCTGATGCTATAATGTAGTAGATGCTGACAATTCCATAAATTTATAATATATATTGGATCGATTCCAAATCGATAAAAATCCTTACGAAAGGGTATAAACATTTATAAATAAAACAGTTTAACTTCTGTTAAGTTTTATAGCGCCTAGCTAATTATAATATTGGCGTCAATGGAGTAGCTTTTTAATTATTAACCAATTATCGGTATTTTACTTGTTTTTTCCAATATCAAAATCAAAACATTTTTTAGGTTCAAAGGCGTGCAACTGTTCCGTTGAGCAAGCCTATCGAATAATGTCATTTTCTCTTGACAGCGATTCATCAACGCTTCCACCACTCTTCCCTCTTCTGGTGGTACTTGCTGATTAATTTTTTTATGTTTTATGTAGATGTCTATGGCCGTCTTGAGTTTTTGTGTCCCACCTTCTGTCCCAATGTACTCTGAAAGTACATCTTCCTTGGGTTGAAAGGCATTGAAAATAGGGAGTTGAATTTGAGTCGTGATATCGATGAAAAGCACAGCTGTAAGATTTGAAAAACTTGTAAGAAGCACTGTGGTGAGCCGAGATAAGCTCACCGAAAATAGCCGAACCCAGGGTAATGTATGTTAGTTTCTTCATAGTTGAGGGAAATGAGGCTTTCAAAGGTGGTTATTACTGGCATTACTGTTCAAATTAGACATGCCGATTAGGATCTGAAATCAATTTATTCCAATCGGCAAGCGTTTTTAGGTAATTATTCACAGTGACGGGGACGTCACATTTATTCCAATGCATTCACGTCTCCCCTTTGCTGGGTTTACAAAAGGGGGATTTGATAAAGTGTAATTGAAAGCCAAGGACATAAAAACATGCAGAGTACTTTTTTACAAATAAAAACCTTAAGATATGCGATACCCAAATCTCTGAAAAACATCAATGATGTATAATTTTCTTTACTTCAGTTTGATAACGAACTTATGACCGAATTTATGCAATTAATGCAGGGCTTACTGCACCTTTTCCTGCGTCTTTTCCTAATAAAATTTTGCCAGGGTTTTGGCTTAAATGCATCACTCCGAATTGATGATCGATAAATAAATAAATAATTAATTCTCTCATTGAGATATATGCTGACAATTTCTAATTTTATGATTAACAGTAACAGCATTCTGTTGTCTTTACAGAAGGGAATTATACATATTAAATTAATGTTAAAACACGCAAAATACTTTTTAAAACTGTGAGATTTGCAATACCTAAAAATCCTTTATTAAGTGGGCACATCAATGGTTTTTCTGTTGACAAATTTATATAATATTAGAAATGAAGTAGAAAATATCATTTTATTTACTATAGTTTCTTGGCGAATTCATGAAATGGTGATTATGTACACCCAAAATTCTTGAAATAAGTTAGGACCGAATCCAGACTGGTACATCCCTAGGTCAATCCTTTCGTTCAAAGGCATCCACATGCGGGATAATACCTTTTTAAAGGACATTGTTTCAGTTATTTTAGCTCCTAAGACACCTCCCTGTGTGTCTCAGTTTTGACTGCAGTTTTAAGGAACGAACACGTGATTGTTGTTGTGACTTTTGCTGACCTCTCCAGCTAACCAGTTTTTCCGGAATTTTACAATTTTGGGTGACTAATGCCAGATTGTGATTGTGCTTCCGTTGCAGAAAGTTCCGGTGTGCCTCATACAGTTTATAAGGGTAATCAGAGAGAATATGCCAAGGAGTGCTTGATGATCTACGACAAGGAGACGGGTGCTATCACAATAGAGAAGCTGAATCACAACATACAGGTGAAGAAGACCAGGAGCGAGGTTACAAACAAGCCGCCAGTTCTTCTGCCAGTTCAGAATGCGACCATGAATGTGGCCCAGGGTCAGGGTCAGGGTCTGCATCAGGCCCAGGCTCAGAGCACCACCAACGGTGCTGGCATGGCCCCGATTATGAATGCTTCTGGGCATGGCTCTGGGTCGGCTAGTAAATTGGAGAACAGCACCATGCGGATCACATCAAAGACAAAGGTTTCAACGGGCAGTCGGAGGAATAATATAAGTAAGTGAAGAACTAGAACTAGAAACAATAATGTGTTACTAATGATAATTTTACGATCATTATTTTAGTTGACTTCAAGCCGCGCAATTCGCCCATGCAGCAGAGCTCACCATCGCGTCCAGTGGCCATCCATCGCAGCCCCCAATCCGCTCCAGCGTAGGTTTTTACCCACCCATCAGCTTGACCATGGCATCAAATCCAACCTTTCGTTTCAGTTGGGATGCAAATAATGCACAGCAGACATTGCCCAGCATCCCCATGATCACTGATGATGATGACTTCGGGTTGAGAGCTGCGCTCCATAACGGCGGACAAGCAAATACCTCAGGCTCATCGACTGGGTCGGTGGGGGGTCAGCCCGAGTACGGATCCATGTCGTCGTCCAAGCAGCGACAGGCCCCTCAACACGGCCAAGCCAAGCGCCAGCAGATGCATCAGCGCTCCAGTCCGCCAATGGCTCAGCAGCAACAGCAGCACCAGCAGCCGTCCAGCTACGGTCGTGGGTACAACAGCAACAACCAATACGCACAACATCAGCAGCAGCAACAACATCAGCAACAGCAGCACCTGCAGCACCAACCACAACACCATTCTCCACAGCAGCAGCAGCACCAACACCATCAGCAGCAGCAGCAGCATCAGCGTCCGTTTGGCCATGGCAACAGCATGCCAATGGACTTTGACTCGGCCAGAGAGCATGATCTGACTTCGCAATCAGTGGCGCAAGCGGCTGCTGTTCTGGAACAGGTAGGTTTCAAGGCTTGTTTTGAACGGGGCTGAGGCTGAGCTAAATATTTTTGGTTTTTGCAGCAAATTGGAGGCGCACTGAGTGCCTCTAGCTCCAGCTCGGAATCGGACTCTAGCGACAGTGACAGCGGCAGTGACTCTGATGACAGCACCGATGATGATCGCCCCATGGAAAGTCAGCAGCAGCAGCACCAGCAGCAGCAAGCTATGCAACATCAGCAGCAACAGCAACAGTCTCAGCAGCACCTAAACCAGCTGCCCAACCTGGGCTTAGGCTCCATATCACCATCCTACAGCAATAGTCATCATCAGCAGCAGCAGCCCTCCCATCATCATAGGCAGCAGCAGGTGCAGCAGCAGCAACAACAACAACCACAGCAGCATCAGCAAAAGCAACAGTCCGGCATTTATGCGTCCAACGGTGGCTTTCCAAACGATTTGCTGCAAAACGATCTGCAATTGTCCTCAAATTCGTCCGAAGACGAGGACGATTAGCTGGGTTTTAGCTGGAGTTTTAATATAATTCAATAATTTCACAAATGAGAAACGGTAACAACAATTATTGATATTCTGTCTATATGCGTGTAATTAAGTTGTAATTATTGAGGGGTGAATTTACTTGCTAGTGAAATTTTTATAAATAAATTCTTAGTTGTACGACATACGATATACCCGATACCCGAGCATACATTAATTATAATTAATTTAAATTTTAAACCTTCCAAATGTGCAGGAGAACATTGAATTCAAATCACGACCTAATTTCTGCCAATACATATATTTCAATGTAAATTAATTTTAAATACAAATTCAAAGGTTATGTGAAACTTGTTGAAAGTCCTAAAGGATACCGCACGCAAATACATATAGATCAGCAATAAATTAAATCAGAAGCAGAAGCAAACGAAGTAGGCGATGCAACTACGGAAATTATTTAGTTTTTAATGCGCCAATGCTGCAAATATTAAACAAGATTTTTAAGACACAAAATAACAAACAAACAAAACATCATTGAATAACCACTGCGGACTTTTGCCATTAATTACGCATTTTACTCGTAAGCCTAAAATCATTTAAATTATTCAGATACCAAAAGCGCGAAAATAACTATGCAATTGTACTCGTATTTTGGTTCGCTTTATTTCGCTCATATTTTGTATTCAATATTTTTGTTCTTTATTATGTTTACGATTAAGTAACTACTAACTGATTGTTAGCCAAGTATATAGTCTCTTATCCATTCGAGTTACCTATTTGTGCGGTATGAAGACAATTAGGTTTTACCCCCCATGTTTTATTTGAATTTATTTGTAGTTCTTTAATTAATTTTTAAAATATATTTTATTATGATTTTGTTATGCGCTTGCAGTAGTTAAAAGCAACGAGAAACTGAAATAAATGTAAAACAAATGAAAACGCCTGGTTTTATGCTTCCCATCCCGAAGAGTTGGCATTTATAAAAACAAGATGATAAAAGTCACTGTCGCTTGCATACAGCAATTTAAATGTATTGGCGGTATGAATCTTGTTATTATAAGGGTTTGGTTACAGTCGCTGAGCAGTAATCCTTAACTCACAACAAAAAATAAACACAGCTCCTTCCATTTGTATGAGCGTGCACGAAGGTCCAGGCACATTTACTTAATATTAAAACTTTCATTTGCCAAGCCAACAGTAAATTGTGAAGTACCATCCACGAGAAAAACGACCAATATCGAAGAGAGACAGTTAGAAGGAACGGAGATGACACCAATTATTTTTTGTACACTCTACATGAGAGAATATGTCTAGGATTAAATATGTTTTTTCCAGACCATGAGGATTTGTTTGACGCACTACTATTGAGCATCATATAAGATCACCAAAACACCAAACAAATCAACAGTAACTAAACGAAAACAACAAATCGATTCAGATAATCATAAGCACAATATACATATGCAAAGAATCTAGAAATAATTATATAACTAATTCTAAATGGAATCCGAAAATGCCTAAGATCACAATGAAATCAAGCGACTAACTTAGTCTAATTGGTAAGAAGGAAATATATATATATTATATACAAACAAGCATGTACACGACTTTATATACAAACATAAATATTACTTTCAGTTGAATTAGTTCTAATACCGACCATTAAACAGTCAACAAATAAAATTAAACAAACCAACAGGTGTTTTTTTGTTTACTTTTAAATAACATCATATTGTTGGGGTTAACTTGACCTCGGATACGGATTTAGCGAATCAAAATTCTGTGTAAGTCAGATAAAAACGGAACTGACAATTATTTTTCGAGTCGAAAGATGGCTGTAAATGCTGCCTTTCTAAAAATAGAAAAGAAAATCCCCTAGCCCCTAGACTGACTGTGCGTTATTCTTAATTTTTTTATAATGAAACTAATTAAATAAATTTTCATTTATTTATTACAACACAAATTTTTATCGCAGTATCAGATTGAAAGGACATTCAAAGGTGTTTCTAAAAGAATTTCTTAAAACCAGAAGACAACCTTTGTCCGACTCCAATAGCTTCCATTTTGGAAATATTTTCTTCTGACTTAACCTAGCTTAACGTATTTACGGTGGGGCTTTAGGGTTAATTGTGAGTTGGAATATTGACTATTCACTGGGTCTGGAGGCGGCAATACGCTTGTGGAATCTGAGCGTCAGGGCTCTGAAATTTTGAAAATTGATGATTTTCCCCAACAAAAGTCATGTTTTTGTGTATATCGATAGCACGTAAAACTACTGAGCTTATCGTGAAATTTTTCAAACACATTTGTGGGATCAGATATTAATGAATTCATTTTTGTCGCAAAACCACTTACATGTACAAATTCAGGAAATTTTAAAAAGCATAAATATATTAACAGTATCATTTTTGATCCGATATAATATTAAGAAATAATGTGTATCGATATTTTAAAAAAGTTTCCCGATATAAATATCGATAAGCGACTATATTTGTCGGCCCTGGTCGCGGCATTCTATATTATTACTGTAAAATTAGCATCAACAGGTGTTGATTAATTTGATAAATACCTCAATATGGGTGACGTTACAGGACTCAGCAATGCCGAAGCCGACGAGCTATGCAAAAAGCCCGAGGGGGCCACCAAGGCAAGTCCTTGGAACCGTTTCTTATAGCCCCCTTAAAATGTAAACTAACACGCTCTTTTCAGGATTTCCTGTTCCAACAAACGATGTACCGCATCAAGGATCCGCGCCGCTCGCTGCCCTTTTACACGGGGGTCCTAGGAATGACCTTGCTGGTGAAACTGGATTTCCCCGAGGCCAAGTTCTCCCTGTACTTTATGGGGTAAGGTTAAGTGGCTGCGGCTTATCTAAGTACGTGCGTATGGATCGGCGATAACAATTGCGTTTCTATCTCCCCGCGCAGCTACGAGAACGCCGCTGATGTGCCCAAGGATCCCAAGGAGCGACGCAGCTGGGCGATGAGCCGCAAGGCCACGGTTGAGCTGACCCAGTAAGTGCATACTTTCGATTTTATTCATTATTATTTATAATCAATTAGACACTTAATTTTGTATCGTAAATGGGAAACATTAGCTTAATATTTCGTATTTTTATCCTAGCAACTGGGGAACTGAAAGCGATCCAGATCAGAGCTACCATACCGGCAACAGCGACCCTCGTGGCTTCGGACATATTGGACTCATGGTTCCCGATGTCTATGCCGCCTGTCAGCGGTAAGAAACGCGTCTTTGTTAATGTATTCCCAATAATTTATCGACTCTATCGCATCCCACAGATTCCAGGAGCTTGGCGTCGAGTTCATTAAGAAGCCCGATGATGGACGCATGAAGGGCTTGGCCTTCATTAAGGATCCCGACGGTTATTGGATTGAGATCTTCAACGCTCACTCTGTGTAGACCTGTGCTCGCTGGCAGTGATTTTTTATTGTTTATTGCACGTGTATCCATCACTGTTCCTTAATTGCCTACGGCGACACATCTGAGCTATAGAGTAAAATCTCAGAAGGAGTTGTTAAAATAAATATACAAGAGAATGTCCAACAATGGCGGTGTCGTGTCCTCACATATAGACATGTCGCAGCTGCTGCTGCTGCAGCTGTCAACTCTGTCCCCAAAATAATTGGCTCCTGTGTCCTTACCGGCTTGGTATTTTCACACGCTAATTATTATTTACATCGCGGGCAGCCGCCACGTTTTTGATAAGTAAATGTGTTACCCACTCGGACCGGAAGTAGTGGGGTATTTGCCCAGACGGTCTGCGAATGTGTTCCGCCGCCACGGGGGTGGGTTCGGGTTCTGGCTGGTGACTAGCCACTAATAATAGTCAAATATGGGAGCGTATTATTTGTTTGGTATCGAATATGGAATTTTGCAATTTAAGTTCCTGCATTCGGCCACTCGAGGACAGTTCCCGTTAGCAGTTTGTCCTGTCAACGCCAAGATGGAAATTTCGGAGCCCAGCATCGGCATTTTCTACATCAGCAAAGTGCTGGCTCTGGCCCCGTATATGGCCAGTAGGAACTCTAAGAGTCAGATGGAAATCCGCCGCAGCTGGATATTCACCATCTACTCAGCCACCTTGACTGTGGTAATGGGTGAGTGTTGTTAGTGGGGCTGAAGTGGGGAATCCTGAGGGGAACTGATAACTATTTAACTGCCTCTAGTTTGCCTCACCTATCGGGGACTCCTGTTTGATGCAAACTCGGAAATACCTGTCCGGTAAATACTATGTCTTCCTTCTTCTTATTATATTCAGGTTTTCTATGTGTATTTATAATGTCTTTTTTACTGATCTGTTTGTCGTGTTTGTCTCACGTGCAAAGGATGTGGAATCAGTAGCACTTTTAATTAAACTTTCCTTCTGGCTTAAACTTTAAACATTAGTTAATTTAGTCAATCTTTCTTTACGTAAGTAAGGTTTACTTAAGAGCTTTCTTTATGAACTTTACGAACCACCTTCTGCGCTTGTCTTTTGTCAAAAAACGTGCCTTTGTGCTAACTAAAGCAGGCTTATTTTCTGATTACTCATTAAATACTTATCTTGACCGGCGGCCTATCTAATATCAAGTTTGAAAAGGCAATGCTATTGTTATGACACTACTGTATGTATTCTTACCTATCTCAATCTTTTTCTATCTAATTATCACCTTTGCTCCCTTCCAAACACATTTGATCTTGCCCAATTAATTGCTCAATCCAACTGCAAAACAACCAACCAACAAATCAAAAGTGCATCTTTTAGAATGAAATCGGCTACGTCGAAGGTGGTAACGGCCCTGGATGTGTCTGTGGTGGTCATGGCAATCGTATCGGGTGTTTACTGTGGGCTCTTCAGCCTAAAGGACACGCTGGAGCTGAATTCACGTCTCACTAAGGTGAGGTAAGGGGCTGTCCTCTCAATTTTAGTAACAAATTTGTATCCTCAGATCGACAACACGTTAAATGCGTACAATAACTTTAGAAGGGATCGATTGCGAGCCTTGGGAATGGCTGCCGTCTCCCTGGTGGCCATAGCCTTGTTGGTCGGCCTGGATGTGGGAACCTGGATGCGCATTGCCCAGGATTTGAACATTGCGCAGTCGGATACGGGTAATTTTAATTACATTTCAATTAATTAAAAACAAATTTAATAATTTACGTTGTTCTTTATCGGACAGAGCTCAATGTACACTGGTACATCCCATTCTATGGCCTCTACTTTATCCTTACGGGCCTTCAAATCAACTTTGCGAACACCGCCTATGGCCTGGGCAGGCGCTTTGCCCGTTTGAACCTGATGCTTGACAGCAGCTTTCTTGGCGGTAAATGGATTCAAAGCACTCTTGATACCCAAGCTTATTTGGCAATTTCCCGCAGAGCACAAGGACTGCAGTTCATCCAAGCCGCTTAAGGTGAACACCGTTAAAACCATCAGCATGAAACCTCTGGCGATGCCTTCTTCGGCACTGCATGCAAGCCTGACCAAGCTCAGCAGCGAGAGCCTGCCTAGCGAATCAACAGGTGACAGTCGCAGTCTTATCCTCAACGTGGAGTTACTCAAACAGGTCCCTTTTCCAGCCAAGAACAAGGGACTTCTGCTCAAGGCCATGGCCGACAGTCACGAGTCGCTGGGCAAATGCGTCCTGCTCCTGTCCAAGTAGGATGTGTCACTCCGCTCGCTTGCTAATTTATCCTAATTTTTTGTATTCATTTATAGCTCTTTTGGCGTCGCGGTACTCTTCATCCTTGTGTCCTGCCTTCTGCATCTGGTGGCCACCGCCTATTTTCTCTTCCTCGAGTTGCTCAGTAAGCGGGATAACGGCTACCTGTGGGTACAGATGCTCTGGATATGCTTTCACTTTCTCCGCCTGCTGATGGTCGTAGAGCCGTGCCACCTGGCTGCACGCGAGTCGCGCAAGACAATACAGATCGTGTGCGAGATCGAGAGGAAGGTGCACGAGCCGATACTGGCCGAGGCGGTGAAGAAGTTCTGGCAGCAATTGTTGGTGGTAGATGCCGACTTCTCCGCCTGCGGCCTGTGCCGCGTCAATCGCACTATACTGACATCGGTAACACATCCCTAAAAATGAGTATCCTTACTTATATAATACCATACCACATTACCTCTACTTTCAGTTCGCCTCGGCCATAGCCACCTATCTGGTGATACTGATTCAATTTCAAAAGACCAACGGCTGAGATACACCGGCGGCAAATACAAATACGAATTGATTATATAAAAAGAGGTTTCATTTATTAACACTATTCACTAAACGGAGCTTTTGGATATTCATGATCTGGTTAAGAGTGTGTTCTATGTGCTTAAGTTTAAATTTAGCAAACCATAATAAGCAAAACTATTTATTTATTTTTTATCCTGTTACTTCAGAACCAATAAAATACACAACACAAACCTATAGCCGTTGTCCCCTCCCAATTGCGCTTACACTTGCGCTTGCAACCTAGAAACCCTTCTGGTATTGCTTGGTTTCCATCCGCTGCTGCAGCAACTCCAGCTGGCGCTTCGCCTCGCACTGCGGAAAGTTGTTCAAGTCGTAGTACTGCGGAGCCAGACTGAGCAACCATTCAGCTGAAGAGTTAAAGAGTTAAAGATAAAGAGTGTTTTTGTGTAGGTAAATAAATAAATACTCACGCTTTACATCCGTCACGGTTCGAATGTAGTTCTTGGTCGTCAGGACAAACTCGTTGTAGATGACCCAGTCGGGCTTGTGATCCAGACACGTTGACGGATGCAGCTGCACATTCTGGTTGTCCTTGATGGTCAGATAGTGGCCGGTGCGCTCGAGATGAGCAACCTGCATAAAGAAGCCTTGAACGAGGGCCTTGCGTATGTTCACGTAGTAGTCCTTTGAGGTGAACTCAGTGCTGGTGCGCCGCAGGTTAAATCTGTCCATGATTCTGGCCAGCTGCTGGCGTACATTGTCGGCGCTCTTCAGCGACCGGAAGTTGATGAAGTTCTCGTAGCACCAGTTGGGATCCTCGCTGCCTATAATTTGCAGTGAGAGTTTATAAACATTTGGTTTATTTGGATGATTTTAATTTCTACTTACTCTGCTTGAAGGCGTGATAGACATTCAGCAAGGTCAAGTGATCCCCGTCAATGTGAGCGAACCGCATTTTGGCCTCATCGGCTGCCTTCTTCGCCTCGTTGGGTCGCACGAAGCATTGTGGCACTTTGGCACGTTTGAATTGGTTTTCGATTAAGCACAAGTTTAAAACACATTTTTTTTTACATAAACAATTAGATTGTGCTTACTTTTCGTCAGCTAGGCAATCTAGAGGCTTAATTCAAAGTTTGGTTGCATTTGTGAGTTGCAAGTGCGTTGCGATTGTCTTAGAGGAATCTGTATTCAAATAGGGTTTGGAAAAACTGTGCTGCCCCTTCATCATTCCATTCGAATGATGGTCGACTGACTAATGAGAGCATTTTGACGCATGTGCAACTTTGCTTTTCGAGTTAAATGCAAAGAACAAATAAATTGAATAAACTTTTTTCTTTGCATTGGGTTTTACTTAAGAAATAACTGAGGTCTATCTGTTCAATTATTATTCAATTTTCAATTTAATTGGATCACGAAATTCACGGCTGCTACTTCTACATGTGAGTTTTAGTCCAATTCTTTAATATTTAATATTTATTTATAAATCAGCAGTGTCAATTGAGTTTGTGGCAGTGAAATTATAGCAAATGTGCTCAGAAATGTATTGATAATTGAAATAAAAGGTTCAAATATTGCTTAGTTTGTGATAATATCG
The DNA here is from genome assembly GCA_018903765.1 of Drosophila aff. chauvacae BK-2020. Lineage (NCBI taxonomy): Eukaryota > Metazoa > Arthropoda > Insecta > Diptera > Drosophilidae > Drosophila > Drosophila aff. chauvacae BK-2020. The sequence continues at coordinate 3,351,444 of JAEIGO010000916.1, read as the reverse complement.
TTTTGCTATGGCATTTATGTCTACAAAGAATGCTACGTTCATCTAGAACAATTCAATTTAATGACTCCCGAGTCAGGTAATCAAAAATATGAAAAATATGAATACTGCCTCAGTTCGTTCTCAACTCTTTCAACATCTTGTGGGAATAAGTAGCAGCCGCGAATTATAAAAGTTTTCTGTAAGATCAAAGAAAAGCAATCACCAAGAAGGTGGTGAAACTCGTTTCTTCTCTTGATTTCTCTCTACTTAACCACGAAGTTTTTATGTGTGATTGCTTTTTGTTTCTCACCCGACAGCATGGCCGTTATAGAAAGAATCTCGTTCGAGCAGTTGTGCTGGCAACTGGCAATCAGCATTTTGGCCAACTGCGGATCCAAGGGGAACTCTGACATAACGGCGCCGAGGTCCGTCAGATTGCCGTCATCATCCAAGGCGGCCAGATAGTTGAGTAGCTCGAGGGCTCGCATCAGAGTCTCCGGCGCGGGAGGATCCATAAAGTCAAAGTGCACCAAATCGTCGATGCCTAGCTTCTTAAGTTGCAACACCACAGTACCTGTATACATACAAGTGGAGAGGATTAGCTAGGGGAGAAAGTTGAAATGATTATGAGCCATCTCACCCAAGTTCGAACGCAGAATTTCGGGATATGTGTTGTCCTGCATTTCGTTCTTGAAAGCCTTCTCTGTGTACAGACGGAAGCACTTGCCCGGTCGCGTACGTCCGGCACGACCCGCCCGCTGCTGGGCCGAGGCCTTGGAAATGGGCGAGACGAGCAGACTCTCCACGCGAATTCGAGGATTGTACACCTTCTGCTTGGCAAAGCCCGGATCGATCACGAAAACCACGCCGTCGATGGTCAGTGAGGTCTCGGCAATGTTGGTGGAAACCACCACTTTGCGTCCGATGGCCCCATTGGCGTTCGGGGGAGGGGCCGCCTCAAAGATACGCTGCTGCAGGTTCGGCGGCAGCGTGGAGTATAAGGGAATGCACTTCAGCTCGCCTATTTCCGATCCAAGATTGTCGATCTCGCGCTTTATACGCTTGCAGGCCTCCTCGATTTCCTCCTGGCCCGTAAGAAACATGAGAATGTCGCCTGGAATTCGAAAGTTAGAGAGGTTCAACTACGGATTGGAGGTTCCTCACTCACCCTCGATCTCCTCGCACATGTGAATCTGGATAACTGTACGAATGGCAGCCTCTAGGTAATCCCTTTCAGGCTCTGGCGTGTAAAATATCTCGACGGGATGCGTGCGGCCGGGCACATTCATAAGCGGTGCGTTATCGAAATACTGTTGGAACTTGCCCGCATCCAGGGTGGCGGACATCACCACCAGCTTGAGGTCGTTGCGCTGGCGGATCACCTCCTTGAGCACGCCCATCAGAATGTCGGTGGCTAGGGTGCGCTCGTGAGCCTCGTCGAGCAGGATAACCTGGTACTGCTCCAGCATCGGATCGGACATGGCCTCGCGCAACAGCATACCGTCAGTCATATACTTCAGCAGCGTCTTGGCCGAAGAGCAGTCCTCGAAACGGATGGAGTAACCAACCTCCTCGCCCAGGTTCACATCCATTTCCTCAGAGACGCGCTGCGCCACGGACATGGCAGCCACTCGACGGGGCTGTGTGCAGGACACGCCCTTGCGGCCTTTCGACACGGCAAAGTCCACACACCATTGCGGAATCTGCGTCGTTTTACCGGAGCCCGTCTCGCCCACGAGCACGATGCACTGGTGCTGGCTGAGCAGGCGCATGAAGTCTGCTTGGTACTCAAACACCGGCAGCGAGATACGCTTCTTGTAAAGGTTCTGGTACCGCTGCGAGTACGGCTTGCTCGTCAGCGGGTTCATCGTGGGCGGCTGCTTGTTTGGCACAAAGCCGCCAAGGATCTGCGCCACTGTGCCGGATGCCGAAGCCGCTGCTGCCGCCGAGGATGACGCCTCCGGCTCCCTGAGGGAAAAATCAAGTTAGAAACACTCACTGGCGCCCGCCCATGCAGAACTCACTTCTTGGCCTTGCTGCCATAGGTCTCACCCACTTCGATGCGGCGCTTAGACATGCTGTTCGTCTGCGGGTGCACTTAAATCTCAAAACTAAGAGTTTTTGCACAAAGAAAACACGCGCTGAAAAAACAACGTGAAAAATATTAGAGATGGGCGAGTGAGTTTCGTTTCTGGCAAGTTCCAGCTATCGTTTCCGAATCAGGGGTGAGACTGAAAATATACCAAAAGTATACGCACTAGTATATTTTTGTACACATAAATATATATTTCTTTTAGGAACTTTAAAGTTTTTCTACACAGTTTTATTCTTATATATATTAAAAAAAAACATTCTTTTTTATTCAGAACAAGAATGCTGCCGCATAGGGGGTCAGACACCCCCAAAAGACTCTTTAAAAAATACCGAAAATTTTGGATTACCATGCTGGTATTTATTTCTAGTATATCTTTTAGCGGTGCAGCTTCGGTCACATTGTCGTGTATCGATTCGGAGCTGCGGAATTTTTCCAAATAGTTTTGAAAGCGCAAAAATGCGCACCAACGCGCAAGGAACAATGTAAATGAAACACCAGGACCATAGAGACTACCATGGAGATACCCATACAGGTGGCGGTACGAATTTACCCGCACAGGGAGCTCAAGGCGCTGGTCGCTCCCGTCGGCCCCACAGAGGAGGAGGTGGTGGTGGATAAGGAAGACGCGGAGCAACCCAAGGACACTGGCGAGAAGGCAGAAGCAGGTGCAGGAGAGGAAAAGCCTCCGCCGACCGCTGACAAAAATGGAAACGCGAAGGAGGAAACGCAATGTAAACTAGAGCCACAGACAGACGCCAATGGCAATGACAATGGGAATGCTACTGATATTCGTGAGCCTGGATACTGCGTCCAGGCCATTCCCATTAGTGCCTCCGCCTTGGGGCTGCCTAGCGCTCTGCCGGGCGGCGATCCCATGGACAACATTGCCGCTGGGCTCATCCAGGTGGGGCCCCACACTGTTCCGGTCACACACGCCTTGGCCAGTAACAGCACCCAGGAACAAGTGTACCATCAGACGGTCTTTCCGCTGATCGGCCTCTTCCTCGAGGGATTCGACGCCTCGGTGGTCACATATGGCCAGAGCGGTCAGGGCAAGAGCTATACCTTGTATGGAAACGTCGAGGAAGGCGCCCAGATGGAGGGAAACGAGGGAGTTGTGCAGCTCTGCGTCCGGGACATCTTTGCGCACATATCCACGCACCCAGGTGGGATCTGCATTCCGATATAACCCATATCACAAGCTAATTTTTTCTCTGTTTCAGAGAGGACATACGCCATCAACGTGGGCTTTGTGGAAATCTGTAATGGCGAAGTCTGCGACTTGCTGGGCATGGGAAACGTACATTGCACAAATGGCGGGGCTGTCTTCCGCTGGCTACAGGCGGGACTTGCCGCTCGCCAGGCGTTGCCAGCGCACACGCTCTTTACGCTCACATTGGAGCAGCAGTGGGTGTCCAAGGAGGGACTGTTACAGCACCGTCTGTCCACGGCCAGCTTCTGTGATCTGTGCGGCACGGAACGCAGCGGCGAACCGCCACCTGGACGTCCTCGTGATGGGGGACTGCACATGCTGGAGCAGGTGGTGAGCACGCTCACCGATCCCGGACTAATGTACGGGGTCAATGGGAACATTCCGTATGGCCAGACAACGCTTACCACTCTCCTAAAGGACTCCTTCGGCGGACGGGCTCAGACTCTGGTGATTCTGTGCGTGTCCCCGCTGGAGGAACACTTGGCGGAGACATTGGGTAACCTGCAGTTCGCCTTCAAGGTTCAGTGCGTGCGAAACTATGTGATCATGAACACTTACTCCGACGATAACACGCTAATTGTACGGCCGCCCGAGCCACTGCCGGTGTCCAATTCCGCAGCAGGACCATTGTCGCAGGCGGGGGCAGGAGACCACTTTGGCTTGCAGTTCGCGGCCAGTCAGTGGTCCAAGTTGGTGACCAACGCCGAGGGACTGTTTGCCAAGTAATTGCTGGGCGATTATCACACACAAGAACTTCTTTAAACCTACTTTAATCCTATTTTAGATTGATGGACTCGAAGCTGATCAGCGATTTGGAAAAGGAGCAGATCGAAGAGTGGCTGTTCCTCAAGCAGGAGTGTGAAGAGTGCTTGAGCTCAACGGAGGCCATGCGCCAACAGAAGCAGCTGGTGCCCATCCAAGAGGCCGAGGAGCCGGAAGACATCAACTCCGAGGCGGCCAACTCGGAGCCAGGTAACTCGGACAACGAGAACGACACCGACAATGAGTCGCAACGTCCCGATCTGGCCGACAAGCTGGAGGGTCTCATGGAGGAGTTTCGTGTCAAGACAGACGCCCTTATACTGGCCAGGCACGCGGATTACTTGTCGAAGCACCCCAAGGCTGTTATGCACAGCCAAGACCACGACAATCACGACGCTCAGCAGCCGGCGGACAAGGGAGAGGAACGCAAAGCCAGCATTGGTGGTCGCCGGAGGAGCATTCAGCCAGGCGTCAGCCTAAGTACGGCTGAGTTAGCCATGCTGAATCGCGTCGCCTCGCAGCAGCCGCCCCCACCAATCCATGCCGAGACTGTTGTTGTTGTTGATCCCCTGGAGAGCTCCTCGGGCGAGGGACTGCGCCAGGCCGCCTTGGCCGCAGCAGCCGCTAACGCTCCCATTGAGCAGCTGCAGAAGAAGTTACGCAAGCTGGCAGCCGAGATCGAAGGGCGGCAGCGGCAGCTTAGGGAGATTGAGCAAACGATTCAGGTGAAGCGGAACATCATCGCCGAGCTGGTGAAGAACAGCGACACACGCAGCCATGCCAAGCAGCGGTTCAGCAAGAAGCGTGGCAAGCTGGAGGCCGAGTGCGACAAGGCTAAGAAGCAGCTGGGCAAGGCTCTGGTGCAGGGTCGGGAGCAGGCGGATATCGAGCGCTGGACCGCAATCATTGCGCACCTCGAGCGCCGGCTGGAGGACCTCAACTCCATCAAACACATCGCCGGCGAGAGTGGCCAGAAGGTGAAGAAGCTGCAGCAATCGGTTGCGGAGTCGCGCAAGCAGGCCGACGACCTGGAGAAGAAACTCCGCAAGGAGGGCAAGCTGCGTGATCAGCTAGAGTTGGAGCTGGCCAAGTTGCGGGAATCTCGGGACGGCGGAAAAGCGCTGGTCAAGCCTCAGCCTCAGGACTGCCCCGAGCAGCAAGGTCGGCAGCTGAAGGCAGTGCAGGCTAGGATAACGCACCTGAACCACATTCTCCGCGAGAAATCCGACAACCTTGAGGAGCAACCGGGGCCTGTGCAGCAGGAGAGCCTCCGCCACGAGATCCGCAATCTGCGCAGCACTCGGGACTTGTTGCTGGAGGAGCGCTGCCACCTGGACAGCAAGCTGAAGCGCGACAAGGTTCTCACCCAGAAGGAGGAACGCAAGCTGCTCGAGTGCGACGAGGCCATCGAGGCCATTGATGCCGCGATTGAGTTTAAGAACGAGCTGATCACGGGACACCGTTCCATCGACACCAGCGATCGAGTGCAGCGCGAGAAGGGGGAGCAGATGCTGATGGCCCGCCTGAATCGTCTCTCCTCGGATGAGATGAGAACGCTCCTGTACAAATACTTCACCAAGGTGATCGATCTGCGCGACTCGTCCAGGAAGCTGGAACTGCAGCTGGTGCAGCTGGAGCGGGAGCGCGACGCCTGGGAGTGGAAGGAGCGCGTCCTGTCCAACGCCGTGCGTCAGGCGCGGCTCGAGGGCGAGCGAAATGCTGTTCTCCTGCAAAGGCAGCATGAGATGAAGCTCACCCTGATGCTGCGACACATGGCCGAGGAGACGTCCGCCAGCTCAGCCAGCTATGGAGAGCGCGCATTGGCCCCGGCTAGGACATCCACGCCAGGACAGGCGAGTAGCGATTTCGACTACGAGTTGGACTTTTACAAGACAGCCGGCGGCAACAATCCTGGCAAGGCGCTAGTCAAGGCGCCCAAGCCGCTGCCCACCGGTTCGGCGCTAGACAAGTTCAAGGACAAGGAACAGCGCAGCGGACGCAACATCTTTGCCAAGTTCCAGGTGCTCACCAGGTATGCCGCTGCTGCAGCAGCCGGTTCCTCCGGTTCCACGGCTGAAGAGTCGACGGCTTTGATTGAATCAAGCACCACGGCAACGGCCACGACTACAACCACAACGGCAACTACTACTACGGGGGCGGTGGGCAAGATCAAGGATAAGGCTTTAGTCAGCTTCAGGCCGGAGCAGCTAAAGCGTCTGATGCCGCCGCCATCGGCCACAAAAGTGACGCGTCAGAAGAACAAGATAATTATCCAGGACGCAAGCCGTCGTAATTGAACACGAATTTAATCATTTCCAGAAAGCAGCAATAGGTTTATGCATTTGTTGAGCCTTAGCCTCTAGAAAAACATGAGATTTTTTGTTTATTTCTGCGTTTATTGTGAAGTCCCGGTTCTTTTCGCTGTAAACTCAATTCGAGTTTTTATTCCCAAATTATGTTTTTTTTAGTGGCTATGGCTCCCATATGTTTCTGTCAGTGCGTGCTAAGAATACTCATAGATCGGACGTCAAGTCCAGTCGAACTTCGAGAACAGTTTCGTCCACAGTCATGACATAAATAGACTCGACACGGTTTTAACACAGACTCCCGATCTGGATAGCATTTATTTTATTAACAAACCTTTATACAAACATGAAGTAACTTACTATCCGTATTGAACTGTTAAGACTTGACCTGCTACTTAAGATACTCGCAAGATAAGCCATTGAGAACCTTCAGTAGGAAGCGATTATTTGATTGGAATCTCTCTAAATGTACATAAGAAGAAGGCATTAGTTTATCACTTAATTTTAAATATTTTGTTTAGGTTTTAGGTTAAGTTGTAAACACTTTTGTGTCTTCCCTCGAATTTGACTTGACTCTTGTTGCTACCCAAAATACTCGTAATCGTTTATCCAAGTGTCAACCATCATGAACTCAACCCATTGCATTTACATAAATATTATACTCGTGCTAAGCGGCAACACTCATAATTCACTTAAAATAATCAGAAGTTAAACTCTTTTTGGTTGTGCCTAATTTGTTTATTATCAGTTATCATACAACTATTAAAGATAGCCGAAAAAAACATCTTGTGGGAAATGTTTTTAAGCAAATGCAAACCCAGGTTCGAACAAAAACGATTGGCGACATTGCTTTTAAGCTGAAAATGTTGGATGAACAAATAAAAATATATAAACGTAATTAATCCCTACATGAAAAGCATTTTTATTCTTCCTTAAGTGTGGCAGAATGGACTCAACAATATTTAGAACGTTTTAATAATTCCAGGATTAATTCTTTAAAGAAAACTAACTAAACTGCTGAACTTCGTTTCACCCTAACCACTGCGGATGGCGGTCCACTTAGTGCCTATGAGCCCCGAGAGTATACGATCGTGGACAAAAGTATTTTGTCAAAGCTCATAGCAATACTCCAGAGCTTGTCTCTCCGCACTTGTAAAAGTAACAGGATCCATTCCACTTTCAAGAAAAGAGTCTATTTAAAGCTTTGGAGAGCAAAAGATTAAACTGATAAGCCAAACCATTTCTTTACTATGACACGAGATGTATGAATTTATGCATTTTTGGGTGGACAAAGGTATTTGGTCATTGTCTTCTTTGACTTATATGTATATTTATATATTTATACATATTTATATATTTATTTATATATTTTTACTTTAATTTAATTTACATAGTTAAAGTAAATATAAAGCATATATGTTTACTGCATTTTTTGTTTTTGAATATTTAAACCAAAACTAGCAAATTCTCTTTTTTTTAATTCAAGCTTAAGTTTTCAATTCTCTAACAATTGTAAGTTAAAGTAAGACATGTTCTTAGACTTTTAATTTTTGCATCGTGTCACAACTTTTTGCTGGAAATGCACATAAAATAAAAGATTATCGAAGCGGCTGATAAGATGCATAAGCTAGAATTTGGGAAAAAATCATATCTTGTAACAATGGAATATATCATAAATATGTCTAACAGTTACAGCTAGGTTAAAAATGCTACTAAAGTCATAATATAATATAATATTACTAGAGGGCCCGCTATTGCATCCTCGCTTTGATCGGATGCAGATCCACACTTAAAATTTTGTATTAAATTTCGCTTTGAAGTCAGCGCACTGAATGAGAAATAAAGATTCTTTGAAGTCGAATGACAAATTTAAAATGAGGCAAGGCCTACTCTAAGCCTTAGACAAATATCAATATTATCCCATTAATATTATTTTTTTAAATTTATGTTTTTATTTTTTAAAATAGGTTGCAGGTGGAATTAGAAAATTAAAATACCCATACGAATCTGGAAATTTGTTTTCTGATTTTAAAAAAAAAACTTCAAGTCTCTAAGACATGTGGTTTGGCCATGGCTGTGATATATCAGTCAGTCAGTCAGGTCAGTCAGTCAGTGAGGACAAAGCATTTTATATATATAGATTACTAATAATATATTTGCTTTATGTGTATTTACTTTTTATACAGTTATTTTGTAGGTTCAGAGCCGGTAAATTGACCGAAACGAAATTAAAGATAAAAAAGTAGTGCATGGTAGAAACATTTTGTATTACCTTTTACATATAATATCTTAGAGTTGAAAATATTTCAAGCTGAATACCTGTGCAGCGGAATTAGTGGGTAATTAACAGCAAATTAGCCAAGAGCAGCTTACCATTTTTTGAAACTGGCTTAAGGGGTTACACCACTGTAGAATTTTTTAAAAATTACAAAATTTTTTTTTATTGCTAAAGGTCATTTAGGGTCTTAAGAATGATATACTAAAGTATGAAGTCCGGGAAAAATGTTTACATGCCTGAATTTCAAGTTCTGCCGCAGGACCTTTCACGATTTTACATACGAATTTACAGCCACTGCAAACTTTAAGCGTGTTTATCTCAAAACCACTTTTTTTAAACTGGCCGGAAACATAACTCGAACAAATCTTTACCGATCGATTCCAAATTTGTACAGTATGTTTGAAATTGTTGTCCGCAGGGAACTACGTATGGGTTTTTTGAAAAAGTGAATAGTCTTTTTTTAAAAAATAAAAATGTGATGAATTTCATGGTCAAATTCTGAATTTTTTTTTTCAACAGTCACCATTTTACGAAAAATTAATTTAAAAAAAAACCCCTACGTAGTTCCCTGGGGACAACAATATGGATTCAGAAAATGTTTAGTTTTTTGTTCTAGATCAAAAATTGTAGAAGATACGTTTCCGGCCGTGGACCCATCTGAGAAAAAACATGCCACCGCAGAACTCCTGCGGAGTCACCAATTTTTTTTTTTTAATTACTTGAAATGTATGTTTTTTTGTAGTTTAATATTGATATTATAAAATACTTTTTACAGAATTTCAATAACTCCATTGTGTTTACCTACAAAAATTTCGAAAATATGCCTTTTTTTTGGTGTTTTACAGTGGTGTAACCCCTTAATATATGTATGTATATTTATGCAATTTTAAAGAATTATTAAAAAAATATTATTATGCTATAACACTTTCCTCTTGGCTACTACAAGCTGTATAATGCACCTTTAAGACTTTGTGGATTCCATTTAGAATCGGCTCTGAAAGGTCATATTGAACAACAAATGGGGGTTTAGTTTCATTAATGTTTTATATTTGATGTTTTTTTTATAATTTTAATAAATTAATTTGTTAATTTTAATAAATTAATTTGTTAATTTTTAAATTAATTTGTTAAATATTATATTATATTGTAGTTTTTCAATAAAATCCCATATGAATCAACAAGTGCAAAATAAAAAATTTCCCAAACAATTGCCCCTTCAAGTATGGTTTCGGAGAGAGAGAGTGAGAGTGCCAGCCGGAAAACAGCTGACGGATGTTGGCGGAGCGGTGCACAGTGGCGCATTAGATAGTTTTGGGTTGCAAAAATCATAACTCTTTAACCGGTTGAGATATTTTCATATTTTTTTTTTTTAATGAAAGGAAATTTTAGTACCTTTTTATTAAGGGGTCATACTATATGGTGTGATTAATAGTAGATTTTATTGCTAGCCTGTTTTTACTCTGAGTTGAAAGTATCTTTTGCTTGGGAAATCCGGGGTGGCAGTTCGGGGCAGCCGATCTTTTTTGAATATGATAAAGAACATATTCAAGAACAACACCTCATACGGCAAACCCAAAATACACCAAAATAACATTTTTGACATTCCATCAAAGTTGAAAAATAGGTGAAAAATTAGTACTTCGGTAAAACAGGTATGCCAGCACGTGCAATAAACATTATAATTTATTCTACCTTGGTTTAACCGAGATTTGATGACCCTTTCAATAGAGACCATAACCATGCCGGTCGGTTACATATTTTACCTAAAAATCGACCGCAAAGTCAGAATTTTTCTGAAAAAGCGACCTGCTTTTTTTGCAACCCAAAAGAGGTTCAACTTTGAACACGTGTAACTTCTAAAATACTAAACCGATTTGAATAATTTTTTGGATTTAACCCTTTTAAACTATTACCTGTCGAATGCAATAACAAATTTTACGATCCGTTGTCATCAAAAAGTTGATTTTTGCAACCTATCTGTATCTTTTGCGCCATTGTGCGGTGTTTCGCACACAGATACACGCTCACACAGATATCCACACAGCCCAAGATACATTCAGTTTTGTTTTGGCCGTCAAGCGATCGAGAACCGGATCCGCGTCAGTCGGCGAATTGCGAGAGCGTGCGTGTGTATGCGTGTGAGCGTTGTTTGGGACACGGATACGGATATACGGCAGCGGTACGCGACCAACACCCCCCCAACCCGCCCCACCAACCGGTCGTGGTGGCTCGCTGAGCGTTCGAGTGAAATAAAATAAATTATAGTATGCAAGGCATCCGATAAACGGCGAATAGCAGAGTAAAAGTGTCTGTGTCTGTGCGTGCGGTGCTTTTGTGCGGAGTCGCCACCCCCGTGGATTAGTGGCACTTTGCTGAAAATTGCCCACCACTTTCACTGTGTGTGTGTTAGTGTCGAAAAACAACAATTAACTACAAATTAACCATCGAATATACCTTTTAACCGAGCGTTAACGGTAAGAAATGTTGCCAAATTCCGCCTAGCAATTTCCGAAATATTCGAATTTTTCGTCGTTGTCTGGCAACTTCTTTGTGACAGCCGCGTGTATGTATAGGCTGGGTCTGCTTGTATGCGTTGGTCCTGCCCACGCCCACTGACTGAAGGGACTCTGCTGGGCAAGGCGGATCCTTGCAAAATCTTCATTATAGTATCATCGATATAGTTTCAAAATCTCCTGATTTAGGTTTCGAAATTTCCTGATTTCAGCACAGCTTCCTATTGATTTTTCGCCCGAGTTAAGTTAAGTGCGAAAATTGTTACTTTCCGCGCTGCTTCACACACACATGTGAAAGGGCGTGAAAATTTACAGCATTTGGGGAGGGAAAACCCAGTTTAGAGTCCCAGGAAAATGCTGAAATCGTAAATTTGAAATATATAGTTTAATATAAAGGCCGATTTCAGGCACTCTGCCATTGTTTTCATTTATAAAATCGCTTTTAGGTGGAAAACCATTTGGGTCCGTGAATTTTTCAGCAATTTTTTTTCGGCGCATGCGCTCTTTGCAGCGCCTGAAAGCAACTCTGCGATTACCGTTGTATTCGTTGGCCAGCGTCTGTGTGTGTGTGAGTGTGTGCAACCTGTGCCTCCTGCGGCCTGCTGCTTGGTCCTTATTCCTTTGTCTCCGTCAGGTAGTTTTCCCAACTCGGGGCACTTTATTTTCAAGCATCTTTTAAAATCCCTCGCAGTTTCCATGTGGCACACATACGCAGAGTCCCTTTGTAAAGGACACTGTGAGTGTATGTATGTGTCGGTTCAACCCCTGCTTAAGGACACAGGCATCTCTGAAATCCCATGCAGCTGCCTTCGTCATCTTGCCGCTGGTGCGCTTGAGTTTCCTCTATTTGATTTCGCAAGTGTTGCGCTCCTTCCCGTGGAGTTTTCCGTTTTAGTTTTCTGCCTACTTGCCTGGATTTTTGATCCTGTTGCTAGGCGGTACTCTGCCACAAGTTGGGCTAGTTGCCAATCTTCCACGTGGTTAGTTGTCTGGTTACCAGAACTAATGCAAACTATTTGAAATGGAAAGGAAATAAAAAATGCAACTTAAGGAGTTAGACGATATTCTGATAACTTTCAGATAACTGCAGATTATTATAGTTTTGATCCATAAAAGAAACATGTCTGAGCTAAAAATGTATACATTTAGATTTGATAAACGGAGTCGCCAGTCTTTACTTCTTTGCTGTATCTTGGATTTCTCGCTCAGTTTAAAAAATAACTTCTTTAAAGGATTCCCCTATCCCAGGATCTTTAAAAGCCATGCAAACAGAATAACTAAATTATTCGTTAATTAATTCCCCATAAATTAACTTATTCTGTTTATAAACCTTGCAAAAACAGTAGTTGATTGCCTTGTGGTTCGCTCTCATCGATTTGATGAACGCTCACTCAGCGGCTGTTCCGATGGCAAATATTGATTTCCACTTGGGCACAAACATGACAGAGCGGAAAAGGTTAAAGTGAACAAAGGCCTGGCCAAAGAGTGAAAGACCGAATAAATATTGCCTTTTGTTTTATTCTGCCGCCGCCGAGAGCTCTTGAATCTCAATTAGGGTCGCAGTGCGGAAAACTCTGGTCCCGAATGGATCACCATGTCGTTCGGAAACTGGACAATGCGGCAGTCCTCCTCCACCGGCGACGACCCTGCACTGGGACAGTGCACTCCGATCCCCATTGGCCCCGGCACCCTTTGCTAAATTTATTGGTTCGTCACCCCAATTTTTAGTTACACATCCAGACACAGACAGTCAGACAAAAAAAAGTACCTACAAACGCCAGCGTGAGTAATACAAAAAGTTTTTTGATTCGTTGATTTTACCACGCGATTGACCAAACGTATCCGCTCATGGAGGGGTTGACTGGTTATATGTATTATGGATATATATAAATGTATGAGCACATGCATTGTATATATTGTAGTATGTTGGCTATATAGACGGCTGGAGCCGTTGACTGATTACCAGATGTTTTCTAAATTGTTTCATTTTCAGAATCGGCAGAATCATTTGTCTAGATGGAAAGGAACTTTTTCGACCGAAAAGAAAGGAGATGTAGGAGTGAATCATTCACTTGTAATTATAGTGCGTTTCACAAATTCATTTAAAACGTCTCATAGCCTTTTACTTTGACTTTGAATAATATATTCAGAAAATAACTGATCTATATTATATGAATATATTATGAGCTTAATTTTGTGTACATAAAAAAAGTACAAGTTCATAAATTGAAATAGAGTTTGAGTTACACAAGTTTCATTATAAGAGCTAAAGCAAAAATATAAAGAATATATATGGGATAAAAGAGAAAGACAGAGCGATCTAGCTTTGGTAAACACACACCCCATGCGTTATATCCAAGCCCTCTTTAAAGGTTTGTGCCACCCCAAATACTATGGCGCAGATGTTTGCCTCGAAAGTAATGAATTCGGAGCTAACGCTCGCTGCGAATGACGGCTAGGTCATTAGACCAATTGAAAAGCTAACATAGGCAGGCTGACCCTCCACCAACCACCTCTTTGAGAGGGACACGTGCGGGGCTCTACGGTTGCTCTACGCCTGCGCAACCCCCAGAGTAAACTAAGCACAGGGCCGTAGATAAGGCTTCAGGCTGATCCGACTTCAATTGAATGCGGAATAAAAAATTAAATTCATTCTCCGTCAACAATTTGTGGCATGAGCAAATGCTGGAATCCACTTAAGCGTTAATTAAGCGCTAAAAAGCCAAGCAATTTGCTGTTGAATCTATTTCTATATGCATGTGTGTATTGAACAATCTGGGGCTATCTCATGGATTAAAATAAGTCGCTGGCCATGCGGAGACGCTGGGTCTCGGGGGGCCGATGTCAAGCTACAGACATCGAGGGGATCGGGGCAAATAGACAGAAATGTGGAATCGTGACTTCCTGCCTGTCATAAAGTGTGTTTTTTCGCCTCCAAACTGGGCTGGCGGTGGGGGAAGAGGGCGCGTGACATTTTATGGATAGCAGAAGGCAGAAAATGAAGTTGTCGGAGCTGTTGCTCCTCACTCCTCCCCCAACATATTGGCCATTTGTGGTTTAATTAATGACATCCATCCGTAGTCTGCTCCTCCTTACTTACGATTCCCTCTTCCTTCTTTCGTGCTTCTCTTTATTTTTTATTCCGTTTTCTAATCGCTTTGCCTATAGGAGAATGGTTCTTTGATGGTTTACACAACATAAGATGGTTTGAGGGAATAAAAAGTGGTAACGTTAAAAAAGATATACATCCTTATTTGATTTCCGAGAGATTGAGTTGGCAAATTAAGCTGTTCGAATAATGTGTATTCAAACCAATTTAACCTTTGAACAGTCAAATATGTATGTGTAGAGTCTCCCCCAGCATGTTCATTAAAACAATAAAAGAATGCCAAATAACATTATTTTCGTTTCAGATAAATCGCGTGTGTTCAGACAGGAGCCCAGGGTGTCTTTCTGTGGACTTTTGCATAAAATCGATAAGCCCAACCCTCACTTGCCAACTTTACACAACCCGCGGAAAAGCGGAAACCAGGCATACGAGATGAATATGCCCAACGGACGCCTAAAATGGCTAATGCTGTACGCAGCTGTTGCCCTCACCGGTGAGTAATTGCACTTGGTTCGTTTGGGCCTTCAAATAATTGGTTTAGAATACATTCCAAACCGATGAAATCCGGAAGTGATAGATATAAGGATTTCTAAGATTTAAGACGTTTTTACTGCGGGATTACTCAGTAGGTTCCAAGAATTTCATTACTCAAATCACAATAGATTTTAAAAATATTGAATTAATATGTCAGGTTTCTTTGGGGAATATCAATATTCAGCGCGAGTATAATATACATTTTATACCTGCTGCATAGGATAACTTTTTGGCAATCGATAATGTATTCAACATGATAAAGGACGCATTTTTTTAACTGCAAACAAATTTGGCTACAATCTTGAATGTCTTGAATTTAGTAAATAAAAAATATTTACATGTATGAAAGTACTCTAAAAAACATATTAAAATAGGATGATAAATATGGAAATTCTGAGAAAATATAAATGCAAGCTTCTACCGTTTCTATCTGGCGTGCACTTACACTTACCTAAAATGTTTAGTCCAGCGGCTTGTTTTCAAACTCGAAGATCTATACTATAACTATTTTTGTTTAATAATTGTATAATTCTTATATTTAAGGTCGGTCGGACTACTAGTTAATGATTCGAAAGGATGCAAATTTTTGTATTTTTATAAATTGCATATAGTTTTGTATATCGAGTGCCCTTTCCAGTGTTGCTTTCTTTCTAGCTCTTTCTTTCATGTGATATAATTATTGTAATCGCTTAGTGGTTCTAAGCAGAACCTTTTCTCTAACTTGTTTCAGTTTCAGTTTCATTCAACGCTTCTTATCTCTGTTGACACATTCTTCCGCTTGACAATTTTACCCATTTCTCTGGTTGCCGCTGCTGCTGGGGACTTGCAGAGCATTTCTATGAATTTTTAATTGCTTTTGCGTTACATTTACATTGGCTTTTGCTTTCGGTTTCATTGTGCTTGAGGTTTGTTTGCAGTTTTATATTTACCCGACTCTGCGACTGTGTAGATACATTTGTATCTTTGTGAGTGCGGGTTGTGCGGGGGACGAGATAGTCTGGCGGTTCATTGCCTCGATTTGTCCGGGAAACCGTATCGGGGACTTGTGGGGAGGTACTGAGGACTGTGCACCGTCAGTGGGTCAGATTGTGGAATTAGTCATTCCCAGCGAGCACTAGATGAGCTTTTTTCTTATCCGCATGTAATAATTTCCCTACTGAATGATTTTATGAAGGGCATTTATGACTGATTGTATATAAAAGATGTAATTCTTTTCTCTCAGCTATATGACTGCAAAACGAATAATAATATAATATAACAAATTAAAACTTGTAATGCATAATTATTTCCGAGTTAAAAAAAAACTTTATTTCAAATCAGCATCAGCAAGTTTTTTATGTTTTTATGCCTTATCGGTTGGCTGAAAATACCTGAGTTAGTTCGAGTTGGACTCAATTAAGAAGACCAGCCGTTTGACCTGTCGATAGGCATATATAGATATTGATTTTGCTAAAAATGTATATTAGGTTACTTCCATTTGAGATATCAGTCTGACCAATTAAGGTGCTCGCCTTTCTGGGAGGTTTTTAAAAATGTAGCAGGTGTGCCCAAAAGCAAAATTTCATTACACATTAAAATTTATTTAGATTTGAATATAAGCCACATAAAATGAACCTTAAAAGCGGACAAGCTGTAAATAAAATATGATTGTCTACATGAGCCAAATAAAAAACTTAAATGATAACGTGTCTGGTAGCGTGATGATCAGATCAGAAAATATGAAACACGAATAAAAATAACGCTGTCTTAATGGGAATTGCGTGATGCCGGGCTTGGCTGGAATTCCAAATTAGCAAATGAAATTGAATGGAAGAATCAAGCGAATCGCAAGACAGATATCAAATATTCCTGTAATGTGCTAAAGAGATCTGAATACAAGATTTCGTACATTACAAAGATACATTATGCGCAAGCTATAGCCGCCAGACCAAATATTTGCGAGAGACCTCAAAGACTCAAGCTTTGGGTGACGTCTTGCGTTGATTGTGCGGGTCATCATTCAATTGAAATTGATTAAAACATTTCTGCGCCATATTTTACTTTTATTGTGGGTTTCTTACATTCCGCTTATTATTTTTATGTTTTAGTATTTAGAGCCAGACTTGAACCATGAATAAGATTTATTACACAAGCCTCCGCTATGGGGAAGTCCGAGTGTAATGCCGATGTCGCTGTTCCTGTCTCCGCTGCAGTCGGACGCATTTAATTTGCCATTTCATTCGATTCAATTGAAATTCAGCTCACACACAGGGAACACTGTAATGGAGCTTAAAGTTCACAAGTGGCCACAGCTGGGCACACAGCAGTGCAGCGAAAACAGAAAAGAAAAATTGGAAAGGCGTGTAACATAAAAAACAAATAAACAGGAAGCAAGCAATTTAGGTATGTGCGAATCAAATGACAGACGTAGATAACATTATGGAACGGCCTTTGCTCTCTGCGGCTTGAATTGACCGCTTTGTTGTCCGCTCCGTAAGCAATTTTTAATTTTTTATTAAATATTTACAAATTGTACAAATGTATGGAGCTTATGAGTCCTGGGAACTGGTGTATTGAATATTTTTAAAACAACATGCAAATGTCAAAGCTTTTCCTAAAAAAATTAAAGCGAGGAATTATCATTTTTCACTTAGCTACAATTTAGTGCCCACTAAGCGCAAATGTTAAAAATTTATTTATTTATTTAGTAAAACAATTTTAACAATTTGAGGTGTTAGTCGGATTAATTTAGTCCACATTAATCGAAATCGTTTGTTAGATAAATCAATATATCGCAGAATTTCAGACTTGGGAACTTCTAGAAAACATTTTCAAATAATGTTTTAGGTCAGAGAGGAGATTTTATGTATTTTACCCTCCTCAAGTGGTTGATTTTTTCAGGATCTTCTATTTATTTTTTATTTTCCTTATCTTTTTTATAGTATTTAAATACTTTATTTAAATGAATGGCCTGAATTATTACCCTACTCTGAACTGAGAACAGTCTCCACAGTCTCATTCCATTGCTTACTTATTTGTGCATTCAAATGTTTGCCTCCGTAGCTGTTAAAGAACTAGAGCCACTTATCAACTGGGTCACAACTTGTGTATTCCTATCGCCAAGATCTCTCCTTAAGGAATTTCGTAAGAGATTAGAAGCACTGCCCGCCACTCAGAGCACTCGTAAATATGACAGAGATCATCCGAGAGATCACTGAACCATACCCTGGGCGAGGAGAAACTATTTCCGTTTCCACACAAAGCCAAATGGTAAAGAATGGGAAGAAAGGAGCCGAAATGGGAGGCTGGAGCTTTCAGAAGATGGAAGAAGGCCTGCCTGTAATTACAAATGATTGATGTGCCCCTCCTGACACTTTCTGCGCCCTCTTCGGAGCATGTGTGTTATGATACCTCGACGATTGAGGCAGATCACACGCGGCGTTTGTTTAAGAAACATTCTGTACCTGCACCTAGAAAAATAGCTTATACTTCTTAACTAAATTCTACATTTAATGGAATCTATATTATTATAAATTAAATTCTGGTAAGAATTTTTATTCTTAACATGTAAATTAAAGAAATAGTTGATTGCTATATGTACTTAAAAAATATAAAATAATATATAAAATTATATCCAATTTATTAGCTTTATATTTACAGTTTATATATTTTTTTGTGTGTAGCCATCTCATTTTCCCGTTTTTCCCGGCCAGAGGAAGAGCTGCAACTGCTGGCGGTTCAATAGAATTTTGCCCCAACTTAATGGCCTCTCTCGCCTGACTTATTATTAGTTGCATTGCAGCAGCCACAGGAATGCGACTTCCAGCGGGGATGTGGAGAAAGCCGAGGAGATTGAGGGGCTAGTACATCATGCGCCAGTGACGTCACTTTGCAGTCGCAGTTTTGATGTTTTATGAGCCGTCTCAGCCTATTTTTTGCCCATTTTCCACAGTTCAAAAGCTGTTTGTCAACTCTATTGGCAAGCGGAGAATGTAGATCGGCGAACAGGCAACTCCGCTGCTAGTTTTCGATAATTCCGCATATAATTGCCGTATAATAAGTCTGAATATCGAGTTAAATGCATTTCTCAAGAATTTCCTGTTCCCTTTCGGAAAATCTTTACAAATCCACCCGAAAGACATGCCAAGTCAGGGCATCAAAGCGTTTGTTGGCCCATTAAGAGCATTTGTCATATATTCGAGCTCATTAAGAGCTCCCAGATTTTGGAAAACTTTTCGATGCATATAGAAGGTATTAACTTTACTGAAAATATTTTATGGACTGCAGCAAGTCGGGGAATTTATGGGCCCCGCCAGAAAGTATTTCCAGATTCCCCAAAACTTAAGTGGGTGTGGAGTAAATGTGTTGTGGGACTTTTCAAACTCCGAGTATAAAGTTGCCCTTTTCAACCCCCCTATGGGCTGAAACCCTCTCTCTTGTTACCCTCCTTCTAGAGGGCAGAGAAAAAAGTTGTGAAAAATGAGCAAGGTTTCGTTTAGTTTGCCAGCAAAAGGTTTGCTCCAAGTGTTGAGGTTACGCACTTTTGATTTGGCCGGGAAGAGCGAAATAAGTGCCACCCTCCCGGCGAACAGCTGTAATAACCAAGAGTACGTTGCGGGCACGCATCTCCTCTCCGGCAAACATTATCCCTCCCTCTGAAAAAATGATTATACTTATTTATGTCTCGCTGTGCCTGACAAGCTGATTCGGAGCGAGGCGCCGTTGCCGCACTTCACTCGGGGTGAAGGATGACGGGGAAGGCCCCTTTTCACCGCTCTCCGTCCGAATTAGGCGGTCACGGAAGGGTGTAGTGGGAGTGTGCACTGGGTGGCAGTGGTTGCCATTTTCTGGTGTCCATCCGAAGTGCCCTAAATATACATTTAAACTCATACATGGATTGTTTCAACACGCTAGCTGTGAAAAATATTATAAATACAGATGCCGGTATCTTTTTTTCTAGTTGGGTTTTAATTATGGAACAACATCAGATAGAAGTTTACGAGTGATGTGGCGTTAAATTAAAATGAAATCTTTAGCTGGAAAGATACAAGTCAGAGATACATATCTCGAGACACATGTGTGAAAGAGGGAAAGGGGTAGAGGATTAAAATCATTTTGGCGCCCCCTAAAAACGGAATGGAGTCGGGGCTTAATAATAATTTGTAAAATATGTTCATTGCCTCACCCATCTACCTTATTTCTGCCCTCAACCGATCCCAGTTCCAGTTCAGCAGACTCGCCGAGCTGCCACTTATCGGGCAGGCATCATCTATGGATCCGTACGTCCAGGTATTTTGAAGGCGGGACTTGATTGGACCCCCTCCTGCCTGAGTCACGTTTCTCTTTTTGGGGGCTACAAACTCGTCAGCCATATGTATCATTTGCATCTCCATAATCTGCATGCGACAACAGAAATAAGTTAAAGTTCCATTGTAGCTGCGTATATATGGATGTACATGTTTTTAAAAAGTCTTTTGGCGTCGTGCTCGCAGTCTTAATTAATGCGCCCGAGACGGTGACGACGTCAACACCATTTAATATGCAAAACGCGTCTGCTGTTGGTCCCCTCTGCATTCTACTGTCGCTATCGTTGAGGTTGCCTTTATTTGGTACCGAGGAAGTCAAGAAGGTACAGTGGTCGCTGGTGATCGAGAGAATTAAAATATTTCTTTGGTTTCACCTTTACCTTTACATGATTGGTTATATTGTTGGTGCTCAAAGCTCTGACTTAGGAGTCAGGATGTTTCTCTGCCCGGGCCTCTTAAACAAAGAAACAGTGCGTTCACATTATACATAATTTAATGGCTAAGACTAACCTTATATAGTAGTCATAACTATTTTTTATGAAATTTTTCAAAATATTTGAGTTTCTGTCTTATTTTTGGTTACTTTTACCTGCATAGGGAATATATTAATTATCCTAGCCACCTCTGACTTAGAATTCATCAACCTGCAAAGTCCTACCGTAATTTCGTGTAACATTCCCGTACATACTGAAGATGTTGCACTTTGTATACATATTTTCCCCCCTTGGCTGCTGTAAATGATTTGCAAGGCTTTTCATTAAACAACAAAACCACCCTCAAGCGCAAGCTCTCATCCCACCATCTCTCTTCTCTTGCTCTACTGTGCAGATTCTGTAGCTTGTTTCCCTTGAAGGGACAGTGGTATAAATAATACCAACAACAATAAGTAATATGTATAATAAGAAAATGATTTATGATGAATTTTAATATATTTTGAAATTAAACTTACAGTATTAAAACCCTTCAAAGGTTTAAAATATGATTTAAGTATGCATACATGTTTCGTAGTCTTCCATATGCTTCTCTCCATTTAAAGATACACTTAGACATCAGACTTGATATTAGGTCAGGTTTGAATACCACTGTGCCATAACACCAACTCACTGAGCAATGAGCCGCATCATCATCATCCCTGCTAGCTGTATCTTCCACGTGGCCTGCTCCAGTTCGTCCCACTTCTGTCTCCTGTCGACTTAACGGTGTCTCTCCACTACCGCCTCTCGCTTCTCGCACCTGGCTGCGGTTACCTGTGCTTGTGGCTGTTATCGGTGTCAGCTTCTGTCGAGGGCGGCGTGTCGTCACCGCGACTCCCTGACATCTTGTGCCCACGGTGAGGTGGACAGGCTAGGAGCAGCTTGTGGTTTCGGACTGCCACGGGTGACTTGCAGTTGTCTGCGCCGAGCTGTTAGAATGTAACGTGGGCAGTGCGTCTGCAGTTATCTGTGTCACGGCATTAACCAATTATTGTGTGAGTTCGCACTGCGAGAATAATGTGAACTCTTAATTATATATAATATGTAGCAATAATATACGTGGTTTAAATTGCGTATTTTTGTACTTGTCTAAAACCGGCTTTCATGCAAGGTCCGTGAATATCACTTCGCGCATTTCTTATTTTGTTAAAGACCAAAAGTTTTGACTTTTCTGAAGAATTAAGAGCACTTTTAGTTGACGATTTTCATCGGTGTACGCTTACATTTGATTTATTTCTATACTCAAGCAATTGGTAATTTAAACCCTAACTGAACGTGATGAGTGTGTGGGTAAATGCCGCACGATTCGCATGAATGAGTGGGTACTACTGACATTGAGAGACCTGTTCTCCATCTCCGCCGCCACTCCTCCGCCGAACAGCTGTCGTCGAACTGGTTTCTGAACTCCCGAGCAGATGTTTCTTTCACCGATCGGAATCGCACTGAAATGGTTCAGATTTGTGGCGTTCAGGTAGTACCTCAGGAGGAGGGGCATATACTGTATATTCCCTCCATCCCCCCATTGGATACGTCCTGGCCAGCTAGAATTTTGGTGTCTGACCTCGATGGCAAGAGTGCGTGATGTGGACTAATTTCGGTGGGCGGGGTCATATGCGTGTTTGCCTATTGAACTTTTTGGGCCTTTGTTTTTGTTTAGCCGGAAGTTATTAGTTTCCAATTTCCCCCTCAAGAGGTGTTAGGGGTTTGTCTCTGCCTCCCAATGGGTTAATTAAATGAGCGGAAGCGGGGTATTAAGCTGTAAGGCAATATTGAAATAATAACTCCTCAGAAGTGAAGTCATTTTAAGTACGAAACTCGAAGACTTCAGATTCAAGTTCAATATATATTTGCTTTTATGGGGACTTGAATGGCGTAACTTGACACCTCTAGAATCGCGTGTTTTTAGAACCTTTTTTGTTGTATTTCCTAACCCTATTACTTTTTTGCTTGTTGTGTGAGTCATTCCAAGGCATGAGTTTATTCTTATTTACCCTGTTTCTGGCTTCTTGTGTCGTCGCTACTGTTGACCCAAGAAAAGACCGGTGGCAAATATTTGAGCACCTCGTGCTGAGTCACACCTTCCTCCTCAGGCTGTAAGAAGTGCATAATTGTGACCTTAGATGTCGGCAAGTGCATCATCATCATCATCGTGGCTGCAAATTGCCCCCTTAAGTGGAAAATAGCGCGGTGAAAATCTAAACATATTTCGCAAACATAGCTCAGAGGCGCTTCATTAGCTTGAGATGTGCCGCCGTTGAAATCGCAGTTTGGCTCTTGATTTTTTGCTTTGCTTTACTTGCTTTGTTTGCTCAAAAAGCCGGCTTCCCAACCGGTTTCGTTCTGGCTACTTTTTTTGTTCGTACAAAAGCTTTAAGTTTTGGAAACGAAGCAATAAATGAAAATAAAAACACCTGCTGCCTTTGCTGCAGGGGAAGCTGGCCAAGATTTAAGACAAATAGCAGGTGGGATTTGAAGTGTTGCAAAAACTATATAGCAATAAATGCATTTTATTAACTAAGCTGTTGAATGCTGAGCTGGGCTTTATAATATACATAGTTATAGTAAATACTAAAATATTTACGAAGGGTATAATTTCGAATGATATTTTGTCCCATAAATTATTTTTGCTCTCCGGAAACAAGCATAAACAACAGCAGCTGCAAGATTTAATTCGAGATACGCAATTCTCATCTTCTCTCCTTACTTTTTCCTTGCTTTTTTCGCACATTTGTCGAATGTTTCCGTATGGCCAGCATATGCTGAATATTGTATATATTTCCAGGCACAGAAATGCACATGTGAACTGACGGATACAGTCCGTTTAAAAAATATCAGACATCTTTAATTGAAAAGGATATAAGAGCTATAAAGGAAGACTACTTGGGCAAGACGAAGGTCCCATTTTGGAAAAAAAATATTATAAAGCATAGGTGCCTTTTGTAATTCATCTCACTAACAATTCAAGTCTGTAATGGAAATACAATATAAGACTTATCAAACTTTTTTAATGTTTATTTAATTTACTTGCTTAAACATGGAAATCTACAAGTTTGCCTGAATTCTTTTGCAATATTAATTGTTTGGGAGGGAATTCTCATACAATTAAATTAGGGTGTGACACTTCCTGTGTAACTCCCATATTCCCCAAGTAATTGAAACCTTAAAAAGAAAATAATTGATCAATTTATTTGTTTAGCCCCTAAGCAACGCCTCGGAGTCACTTGACAAAGCGGCAAACACAAATTTGTTAGAATTTTCAGTGCGTGCCGCATGACACTGACCACTGCGTTGTTAAATAAATAATTGGGTTTCATTCAAAAAAGTAATATGTTTGTGACAGCTGATGAGTAATGCACTCCTCCCTCTGGAATGTATAATTTTCGATTAGACTATTTTCATTGTATCTACATATGTATGTATTTTATCTTTTTATTTATTTTATTTTATTTATAGGGTAATAGTTTTCTTAGTTTGGGAATATATACATTAATTTATTTAACCTAATTATTGTACTATTTCTTAATATTTTAATGTAAATATTTTGTTCCAAATATGAATAAAAATATCTTTGCGTATATTACATACATATTTATTGCTCAACTTTATTAATAATCTTCCTCCTAAGTTTGTCCTTGCATCTCACCTGCAAACGCAACCCAGGACCCAAACATTTTTTGTGTTACAAATTGCGGTTAGGAAAACTTGTAATATTTTTGGACAAATTGCAGCTCACGCCCCAAGAATTGCATTCAAATTACAGGCTGCAGGAAGGCGTGATGAAATTTGTCAACACCTTTTGCCAACAGGAACTCTGGGGAACTGGGGGAACATGGCATTCCAAGCGGCGTGGCTGTGCATAAAATAGAATATGAAATCGTTTGCCATTGCAACAAATGCTGGGAGGCTGCGGTAGTGAGGGGGAGCCGGCAAAGTGTCAACGAACGATTTTTGCCTGGCCGCCTTTTGTTTACGTTGGTGGCAGTGGGTGGAAGTGGTAGTGAAGCTCTGCCCAGCTTGGGAGCAGCATAGAAACGAATACTGCCTTTGTGCTGGGGGTCCAGAACCAGGGAGTCACTGATCCATGGCACTCAATTGTCAAACAGCGGAGACCGGAACAATAGTCAAACTGTTGACATGGATATGAGGTCCGGAGTCCGGACCCTCCATCAATGCACTTCCGTTGCGGATGTTCTGACCATAAACCGTAGCCATAGGCTTGATGATCGCATCTGGGGATGTCAACTTAATTCCATATAATAATATCACATATATAAAATCTATATATATAAAATGCTTTGTCCTGACTGACTGACTGACTGACTGATATATCACAGCCATGGCCAAACCACATGTCTTAGAGACTTGAAGTTTTTTTTTAAAATCAGAAAAAAATTTCCAGATTCGTATGGGTATTTTAATTTTCTAATTCCACCTGCAACCTATTTTAAAAAATAAAAAACATAAATTAAAAAAATAATATTAGTGGGATAATATTGATATTTGTCTAAGGCTTAGAGTAGGCCTTGCCTCATTTTATATTTGTCATTCGACTTCAAAGAATCTTTATTTCTCCGATCAAAGCGAGGATGCAATAGCGGGCCCTCTAGTAGTTTATAAAATTATATTGGGACTAGATGTGTAAAAACATCGATGATTTAAATATATTACAAGAATTAAATATATATAATATTTTTAAAATGATTGAAATGCACAATTATGGTTATATGTAAGAAACAAATCGAAATATTTATTGACGTGCCTCATAGAATAAACTTAGAAAACCCAGAACTGAGATCATTTCTTATAAAGTCTCAAACAATATTAAACAATTGGGATTGTAATAGAAAAACATTAGTTCATCAACTATGTCTGGGCACAGAAAAGACAAAAGATTCTTGAAAGCAAGTTAATTGATCAAAAATAATCGCTTATTTACATTTTATAAGTACTTACGCATCAAGAATTTGTGCCTGCACCACCAATCGAATAACTTTTATAAAATAATCAAAAAGTACAACAAAAATCTGTTCTTTCATGTATCGTTCCTTAGCTCTCTTGATAGTGACGACACAAAAACATCGATGGTCGAAATCGGCGCATCGATGTTTTCATCGATGTCCTTCCACCTCTATTTAAAACGTATTCAACACTATTTGCAGCTCTAATTGTACGAAAAATTGCACTTTCCGCCAATTCCCAATATTTGTCGCAAATATACAACTACAAGGGGCACCGCTTCGCCTGCAGCATCAAAGTGCTGCCGACATCTGCACCTGTGACCCATTTTGAGCGCGAGCGAATAGAGATCGCGTTGTATCGTCTGTCTGCACGTGCCACGTGCAGGACGCCAAGAAGCTGCGGACCGGAAACCGCATCTAGTGGACCTTAGCCTCGACATCCAGCTGCAGAACATGACAGATAAGGACACCTCAATAGTAGGAATGCACACGACTAGGCGCAAACTTGCCACAGAGGCAGAGGCCAGCGGCATCGCCCAAGGCAGTAGCTCCAGCAGCGGAAGCCCACGTGCAGGCTCCGGAGCTACGCCAAAAGCTTTTCAAGAAAAGCTGACACAGTCGAAGCCGAAACATATAGATGCCGATCATGAAGACAATGATGACTGCCCGTCGACCTCGAAAAGCCAGCCGCCGACCAAGGTCAAACGTGGACGCAAATCCATTTCACAGGGTGGCGACATACAAGAAGAAAATAGATCAACCAATGAGAGCGCCAGCTCCGGCGAGTTCAAGGCCGCTCGTATATATATAAAATAGCTCCAAATTTGATGAAATATGATAATTAATACACTACAGTACATAAACAAACTAACTTGAATGTTCTTAGATTATTTATCTTTAAAAATTACTCACATTACTCTTTCCTTCTTCCTGTTTCAGCTTTGGCTGGTCAGAGCTCAGCCGCCAATTCCCCAGATGCCGACCAGAAAGGACCTGTCTTCCTCAAGGAACCGACCAACCGCATTGACTTCTCCAACTCAACGGGCGCCGAGATCGAGTGCAAGTCCAGCGGCAACCCCATGCCAGAGATTATTTGGATCCGTAGCGACGGCACCGCCGTGGGCGACGTTCCCGGCCTGCGTCAGATCTCATCCGATGGCAAGCTGGTCTTCCCGCCATTCCGCGCCGAGGACTACCGCCAGGAGGTGCACGCCCAGGTCTATGCCTGTCTGGCCCGCAACCAGTTTGGATCCATCATCTCCCGGGATGTGCACGTGCGAGCCGGTAAGTTGAGAGTGTTCAGAGGTAAATCAAGGGCAGTGCAAGTTATAAGAGAAACTTAGTCCGTCGGAAGATTAAAGAAATGTCGAGTAAATTAAATACATTTAAATATTGCTGTTTTTAAAACCTTTTCAATATATTTGCTATTTTATTTATAAACTACTCATTCAATGGTAGTTTCTAAATAGAGAGATACATTTATCAAAACCCATTGCAGAACTTGCACTGCCCTACATTTACAAAGTTTCTTCCAGCTACACCCAATCGAAGGCCCATCAGCGTTGGTTTCGTAAATCCTCCTCCAAATCGACGTTGAATTCACAGCTGCCAGAGCTTCCGGCGGACTCTGCGTGTCAAGTCCACTGTCTGCAGTGCATGACCTCTCGTGTTTGACTTATTGTTGCACCGGCGAAGGCAATTAAAACAGAGTTTTTCACGTGATTTCCATCGAACGCTTAGCGCATTGCCAAAGTTTTCCGCACGCTTTCATTTTCGCACACATATCTTAGTCGCGTTTTGCAACTTTTAGTGGAATGTTAATGCAAGTTGGCATTTCACTTTAATCGGTTTGTTGGCGCCGTTTCACTTCCTCTGGCTGCCTGCCCCTCTAAGTTTTGGCGGCAACTGTACCTGCCATTTGCGAGTGACTCCACCGGCAACCTTTGACAGCCCCCGCGACGTGTCGTCGCCTTTGGAAGATGTGCAGGCTGCAAGCTCCGCTGACGACAAGGATGGTGATGATGATGGTGAAGATGGCGATGATGCAATTGTCACCTTATTAGGCGCACACCGTATGGGGTGACGGCTGCCAGCTTATCGAGTTATAGGCCAGACTCTACTCCCTTGGCTATCAGTCACTTCCGCTTGCATGAAGCAGGCCCTAAATAGGCCAGACCTGAACACATTTTAACTAATTATGCTGGAGCCAAACCACCCGCTTACTCATCGCCGGCTGACGTGTTCCCTGGCAATTAGCCAGCACACCTAGCCGCCCAAGAGCCACCTCTCGACCTCTTCCTCGCTGCCCCACAAGCCTGACATCATTATTGTCGTTTGCTTTCGCTTACTATTAAC
This sequence comes from Drosophila aff. chauvacae BK-2020, assembly GCA_018903765.1. Classification (NCBI taxonomy): domain Eukaryota; kingdom Metazoa; phylum Arthropoda; class Insecta; order Diptera; family Drosophilidae; genus Drosophila; species Drosophila aff. chauvacae BK-2020. Next base: position 3,323,584 of record JAEIGO010000916.1, on the reverse strand, counting down.
CGGGGGAATTTATCATTTTATAGTATGCTCATGTGTGAATAAAGCGCAGACGAGGAAAACCAAGTCTGCTGTCCAGCCTGGAGCTAGTTGGCTGAAATGAGTTATGGTCTACACCCTGAGCCACACACAGACCGGCAGATAAAATATTTTGGTTAATTGAAATTAACTTTGGCTGTCAGGCAGCGACGTGTTGACGGTTTTCTGGTCTTTCGTTTAATGATTTTCCAACCAGAAGGTGGCCATAAAGCCAGACGCTTCCAGGAACCAAGTTCCTCATAACTTTCAAGGCTAAATCGGATGTTTGGGTACAGGTACCGTGAGAATGTGTCCCAACTAATCGGCAATGATTGCGCTCTTCCCAGTGGTTGCCCAGTACTACGAGGCGGATGTGAACAAGGAGCACGTGATCAGGGGCAACTCGGCGGTCATCAAGTGCCTGATACCCTCGTTCGTGGCCGATTTTGTCGAGGTGGTATCCTGGCATGCTGACGAGGAGGAGACCTACTTTCCGGGGACGGAATACGGTGCGATCTAAGCTATCCAAAGCACATACATATATGTACCTCCGGTCTACTAAAAGCATGCAGGGGTTCCGCGGATATCATTCCTTCCACTCCATTCCATACTTCAATCATTCCCTTTTTAAAGACAACTCACGTTTATTTTAATTTCTCCTACTTGCATAGTCGTTTCTCAACACTACGAAGAGGATATACACAAAGCGTTTGTCATCCGCGGCAATTCCGCCATCTTGAAATGCGATATACCGTCATTCGTGGCCGATTTCGTAAACGTTATATCCTGGCATAGCGATCAGCAAGAGAGTTTCTATCCAGGCACTGAATATGGTGTGTGATCAAGTGCACAGAATTGCCTTCTCTGTGTGTGAGCTTATAGAAAAATAGCACTACTTTAACCACTACTGTACAACACTACAAAGTCAAACTCACAGAACCACTTGTGTACAGTGCAAGTACAGTTAACAGGCGAACTGCCACACTAATTCCAACAATTCTGTAAAATACACACAACCCACAACTCAAAATGTAACCTAATTAACCAACACTGGTTAGGTAGAAACTGGATACCTTCGCTCCTTCGTCTGAACTTCCTCGATCCTTCAGAGTGTTTCGCTTCCCGCCTTAATTTTTGTTACCTCATCTTGGGTTTATTATTTACTCACCTTTATTTGGTTGCTGATGTTGCTGTTTTAGTCGTTGCCCAATACTACGACACGGATGTAAATAAGGCCTATGTTATACGCGGCAATGCAGCAGTTCTGAAATGCGAGATCCCCTCCTTTGTGGCCGATTTTGTGAGCGTTGTCTCCTGGCACACCGACCAGAATGAGGACTTCCTGCCGGGCAGCGAACACGGTTTGTTTTGTTTGATAGCTTTTTGGTTACACTTTGGCCCAGCTTTAGCCGGGCTTTGTACAGTTGCGTGACGTACACGAATTATGGATAAGTACCTACCCACTTCCCCTTGCATCTTTTATGTTTACCTTCTTAATGCATTTATCTTCGCTATCTCGGACGGGTTCGTGTTGATGAGCCATGTTATCAGAACCATTATTAACCCCTTGGCCAGAGACTTTCTCAGGGAAGCAGAACCCGAGCCCTCCAAGCCGATTGCGCTTTGGACTCCCATTAAGACGAGGGGCACTCCGCGTCGTTGTTAGAAGACACTCTCGTTTCAATTAGCTCGCTGCACATTTTCTCACGCCCGCCGCACGCTAGGTGTGGGCCTTGGTTCTCTGGGCTACCTCTTCCCCCACTGCTCTCCACTTTCATTATATAATCAGTCGCTGTGTGAACTCACCTCCAGTTGTGCAACAGTTCTACGAATCGGAGGTCAACAACGAGTACGTCATAAGGGGCAACGCGGCGGTGCTGAAGTGCTCGATTCCATCGTTCGTGGCGGACTTTGTCCAGGTCGTCTCCTGGCAGGACGAAGAGGGTCAGCTCTACGGCACACTCGGCGAACAACAGGGAGCGGGTATACAACATTAATGGTTATAGAGGATAATTCCGGTCCCCATCCCAACACCTTCATTATTCCCACTTGCGCAATCACACTTATTTTCAGTTTCTCCTAAACATAAACATTTTTACAGTCGTAAATCAGTATTACGAGGCTGAGGTTGTTTCCGAGTATGTTATCAAAGGCAATACGGCGGTATTAAAGTGCACCATTCCCAGTTTTGTGGCCGATTTCCTACGCGTCGAGGCCTGGGTGGCCAGCGACGGCACTGAATACGTTCCAGAGGATAATTTCGGTATAGTGAGCCCCCGTTGAAACGCTTTTAATGTTAGTCTTAAGCAGGACTCCCAAAGCCACTCCTCTCCCCATTTTGTCTAGCTTCAGCTTCCGTTTCATTTCCGTACTTTGTTTTTTCCGAATCAGTGGTGAATCAGTTCTACGGCGCCGATATCCTGATGGAGTACGTGATTCGGGGCAATGCGGCGGTTCTTAAGTGCTCCATTCCCTCGTTTGTGGCCGATTTTGTGCGAGTCGAGTCCTGGATAGATGAGGAGGGAACCGAATTGCGGCCCTCTGAGAATTATGGTACTAGCAAAAGATTACTTTTAAGGCAACTACTTGTGGGTCTTCCGTTCCTCTCCATTCCATTCTCCCTTATCATTTCTGTATCCTTTCTTCATTACTCACCTTTGCAGTTGTCAATCAGTTCTATGAGGCAGAGATTATGACCGAGTATGTGATTCGTGGTAATGCGGCCGTCCTTAAGTGTTCCATTCCTTCGTTTGTGGCCGATTTTGTCCGCGTGGAGTCGTGGATCGACGACGAGGGCAATGTCTTGTCGTTCTCAGACAATTACGGTGCGAAGTGATGGTCAATAGTTTGCATTATGCGATTAGTTTACGGCTCCATTCCATTCCCAGCATTTTCCAGCACTTCCCTCTCTTCCGATATCCCTTTATTTATAATTTCCTTCAATCCACAGTCGTTTCACAGTTCTACATAACCGAGGCCGAGAATGAATATGTGATTAAGGGCAACGCGGCGGTGGTCAAGTGTAAAATTCCATCCTTTGTGGCCGATTTCGTTCAGGTCGAGGCTTGGGTGGACGATGAGGGCACCGAGCTGTGGCGCAATAATGCCACCAGCGCCTATGGTACAGTCTAAGATACAGTCTTTCTCACATCAGTTTTGCATTGGGTCCTTAGATTCCACCTGTCCGTCTCCCATCTCCTACTCTTACTCTATTTTATGTTCATGATTATGTTCCCCTTCGCTTAGTCGTCATACAGAGCTACGAATCGGAGGCAGACAATGAGTACGTCATTAGGGGCAACTCCGTGGTGATGAAGTGCGAGATTCCCTCCTACGTGGCAGACTTTGTGTTCGTCGATCTCTGGCTGGACTCGGAGGGTCGCAACTACTATCCCAATAATGCCGAGGAGACGGGTACTAGAGCTAACCTTCCCTCAGACGTGCAATCCCACCCTCTCCAGTGATCATATTCCACTCTTATTTAGTTTTACTTTCACCAAGTTCCCTTTGATTTCCTTCAGTTGTCCACCAGTTCTACCAGACACGGGTAATCGACGAGTTCGTCCTTCGTGGCAACTCGGCCACTCTGAAGTGCTTGGTGCCGTCGTTCGTGGCCGATTTTATCGACGTTGAGGGGTGGATTGACGAGGCAGGCACTGAGATACAGAGGCCCCTGCCCGACGACTCCATGGGTAACCCTTACGATAATCGCATCACCCTACTTAGAAACGAAACCCCATCACCCCCAGACTTCAGTTTCCTTCAGTCCTCATTTTAGTCTCCCGCTTCTCGCCTTGCAGTGGTAAAGCAGTTCTTTGAGTCTCAAGTCTACGACGAATACGTGATCAAGGGCAATGCGGCCATTTTCAAGTGCCAGACTCCCTCCTTTGTGGCGGATCACATAGACATAACCGATTGGATTGATACCGAGGGCGAGGTCTTCACCAAGAACATAACTGGTAGGACGCCGAGAGCCTAGACTCCAAGTAGACTTGATTTAGGCAGTTAGCTTAGCCACATGAAGGGGATTCCTGCCATCGGCGCCACTCTTACTCTTATGATTTTAACCCGCACTCCACACTCAATCAATCTCTCCGTAAACTTTGCAGTTGTGCCTCAATCCTACACCGTCAATGTCATGGACGAGTCCATACTCAGGGGCAATAGCGCCATCCTAAAGTGCCACATACCCAGTTTCGTGGCCGATTTCATAGTGGTCGATTCGTGGGTGGAGGACGAGGAGCGAGTTATCTATCCGCAGGAGGATATCGCAACCAGCGGTAATTACCAGATAAGAGCTCTCAGCCCACTCCTCCTCCGTAACATCCTCCGTCTCCTATCCAATTCGGTTCGCTTTCGATCTGGTCTCTAAAGAGCCTCCTCCACCGCGAGGTGTTCCACGTGCAGCGCTGCTTAGGCTTTCTATTTACTTTTTTTCTATCTATCCCTCCGTCCGCCTATTCTTTTTCGCTTTCTGTTTTTATTTTCCCCTCCCAACCTGTTTTTCTTTCCCCTCCAAAACATCCATGAGTCGCTCCTGACTTGCCCAAGAGAATCCCGAACCCCTTCATGTAGTTGAACGTAGCGTTGTCTTGTAGTCTAGTGTAAATACATGCAAAAATGCTAATAAACCAACGGTCTAACAATCTGTAAATACATTTAATCGAAAATCAACATTCAAAACATTGCTGTATATATACCTCGAACGTATATGTTATCTATAATCCGCATATCATCTAAAATTATTGGCATTTTTGTTGGTGCATGCTCAAAATAAAAAGCAAGACTGGGAATTTGAGGATTATTGTTCCGAGTAAATCAAATAAACATTTCCTTTTGTAAATTTACTATTTCCCTTTGCAAAGCGTAAATACATTTCAATCACTTTATACCTCATTGATTTGTTTAGGCCTCAAATTCCTGGCACTGCTGGTGTATAGCTAGTGTGTAAGCACTGGGAAATCTGTTTAAATTGAATCGATATTTAAATGAAAATGAAAACAAACGGAGATAAAAATAAAAGTCGACATTTGAACAGAGTTCTTAAGATCGTGTGTAGGGCTAAAGAAGGTAATGTTTGGTTGACTTCAATTGCAAAATATTATTAATTTGCTAAATCACTCAAAATGACAATAAATGATTTGCTTAACAAATAAAATTAATACCTTCTTAAGTCCCTAACCCGAGCATTTATCTGCATTTGACAAGTCACACCTAATGCATTTACTAATAAACCATATTTGCACATTTGGTATGAAATATTCGCAAAAAGAACTAACTTAATGTCTTGAAACCTGGTTGTGACTGTCAAATGCATTTACTTAAAAATCCAAATAAATTCACCGAATTTAATTGGGTTTCCTATTTTAAATGTTAGATTTATGTAGGTTTCTTGACAACCAATCACTTATATATCTTTTATTCTGCTTAATTTTGATTCTCCCTGAACCGTTCTGCAATCAGACGGTAAATATCTCGTACTGCCCTCTGGAGAACTACATATCCGTGAGGTTGGACCCGAGGATGGATACAAGAGCTATCAGTGCCGAACCAAACATCGCTTGACAGGAGAGACGAGATTGAGTGCCACAAAGGGACGATTGGTCATCACAGGTAAGTCCGCCTTGTTGGCCAGTTTTTATTATGAGAAAAACACAAGAAAGTTTTAGTCGTAAATTAACTCAAAAATTAACTAAAGCATAAATATTTATTGAACTTTGTTTAATTAAAAATGTTTCATTCTGATTATATGTTTGAACACGATTTACGACTGAAACTTTCTTATGGCAGAGTAAACTTCAAAAAATGTTGCATCTGAACATCAAAAATATTAAAGTACTTTAAAGAAATAATTTTTTGAAGTTTATTCTCTGTAACTTTGACTGGTAGGTAACAAATCAGACATTGAAATACTTTCAATAATGGTTTGTATCCTTACCAGTCTGCACAGCAAATGTTTGAAATATTTTAAAATATATCTTAACAGATAAAGCAATTCAATAATGACCACAGCATTTAGCCAAAAAACATCTTTAAAATAAACTTAAACGTTTTAATAATTCAAACATTTGTTGGCGTCATTTTGGAAATTTCTCTGGGACGTGTTTACTTTTCAACACAGCATCCTCTGCAGTTTCCAAATGACTTTCATAGATATTAATCAAGCAACAAGTCTTTGAAGCCATTCAAATGCAATCAAAACGATTTTTCGCTTAAAATCTCTTTCTTTGCGTTCTTAAATACATTAAAAAATTCTCACTACAACGTAGAAAATACAATAACGCTTCCTAAAACTTAAGAAACTTTGGCCAGCGGGTTTTCCCGAACCAAAGACTTGTTGCTGTAGCCTAAGTCTAAATTGAAAACTGCCTGAATGTTGGGATAGGGTACTCGACAATGATGAGAGCTTGAAATAAAGCCGTACAGAGTAGGTGTGGTCCGTGCTTAACTAAACCCTCTTATAATGTTTGCAATTCATAAAAAATTAAGTCCCAAATTAAGTTCAAGCCTTGGCAATTTTCACTAAGCATTCTCGTTAGAATTTCGCCCAAGGTAAGTCACTCTTTCACTTCCAGTTCCATTTATATATTTATTGGCCATTCCTATATGGTTTTTAACTCTCAATCTCGCTTCATTCACAGAACCAGTTGGCAGGGTTTCGCCCAAGTTTCCGAACACGCTGACCAGCAGCAGTTTCACGGGAGAGGCCGGCTCTAGCCAGACCCTTCTCTGTCCCGCCCAGGCCTATCCAGCTCCCCTGTTTAGGTAGGAAAGTGATGCACCCCAGACCAACTTTCGCCAGTTTCAGTATGCCCTTTATGTTAGTTTCATTTTCTCCTGTTTGAATCTCTTAAAGAACCCATCGCTAGTGTTGGGCCCAGACTCCTCTCGGGTAATGACATCAAGGTAGTTCAGTTTGCCGCTGGCCAGGCCACCACCCTGTTGTGTCCTGCCCAGTCGTACCCAGTGCCAGTGTTTAGGTAAGACATCCGCCTATCCCAACTGAAGGATTCCCCCTCTGAGGAGTATTCCTTACGCTCTGTTCCCTCCCACTTCCCAGAACCTGTTGGAAGTGTTGGCCCGCGTCTTACCAGCGGAGATGAGTCACGAATTCTCAGGGTGAACCTGGCGGCAAGTGCCACTCTCCTTTGTCCGGCTCAGGCATATCCGGTGCCATTTTTTAGGTAAACTAGCCCCAACGTCCAGGCAGCTATGAGCAAGTTATTGGTACTTATTTCCCAAACTCCCCTTCCAAACACAGAACCGGTGGGCAGTGTGAGTCCCAAGGTGACTGCCGGCAATGATGCCATACAGATACCCAAGGTGTCTCTGGGCCATAGTGCCACCCTCATGTGTCCAGCTCAGGCGTACCCGGTGCCCTTTTTTAGGTAATCCTAACCCAACATTAAGGCGAGAAAGTTCCTCCATGCCTCTTAACCGTGTAATTTCAACTACAGAACCCGTTGGCAGTGTCAGTCCGCAGCTGAACGGCAATGGCAACCAGGAGCTCATAACCCTTACTCGGGTTCCAGCTTCTAACAGTGTCACCCTCATGTGTCCGGCCCAGGCCTATCCGGTTCCCTTCTTTAGGTAAAGAACCCAGTTTGCATCTCAGGCATTCAGGCAGGATTTCGAATTCTTGGTGACCATATTTAGTGACTAATGCCACCCATTCCCAGAACCTGTTGGCAGTGTGGGCCCTAAACTCACCTCAGGCGACGACTCTCGCACTGTCAGGGTCAAGCTTGAGGCCAGCGTAACGCTGCTTTGTCCAGCTCAGGCTTATCCGGTGCCTGTATATAGGTAATTTAAGTGCCACTTCCAAGTCCATCCTCTCCCAGCTCAGGCAGTAAATATAGAGTGTGCTTTTGAGCTTGAAAACTTGTTCATTTCTCCATAGAGCCCGTTGGCAGTGTCAGTCCCAAGATAGACACGGGAGAAGATTTCAAGCATCTGAAGGGGAAGAGCACCCAAGATATAAGCTTGCTATGCCCTGCTCAGGCCTATCCAACGCCCTTTTTTAGGTAAATGTCTTGTCTTAGGAGTTTCATTCGTGCAGTTTTCAAAAAGCCTTCATATAGACCTCCTTTTCAACATGGTAAATCATTTGTCTTGCAGAACCCATTGGTAGTGTGAGTCCCAAGATTACCAACTCCGACGACCTAAAGCATGTCAAAGTCAAGAGATTGACTAGCTTGAGTCTGCTATGTCCCGCTCAAGCTTATCCCCAGCCCATTTCTAGGTAAATCTCTGTCCCAACATTCTAGATTCAGGCTGAGTTTTAGGCAAGTGCTTAAAGATACATCCATTTCTAGAGCCCGTAGGCAGTGTGGCGCCCAAGTTAAACTTCCTGGAACGCTTTAAGATGATGCAGGTCCAAAGCGGCACCAGCTTCAACATTCAGTGTCCTGTCCAATCGTATCCCATGCCAGTATTCAAGTAAGATTTCCTTTTAGAAAATGCAAACACACATTCAGTCAATTGCAGTGAGCGATTTTCAAACTCTGTATTCCCTTAGAACCCGTGGGCAGTGTCCGACCCAAGGTGAATCCCCAGGACAAGCACCAGTTCATAGACGTGGAGCTGTCTAGTAGCTATGCCCTGCTCTGTCTGGCTCAGTCGTATCCCACGCCCTCCTTCAGGTGGGTTTCCCTCGCCCGGCAATGTCAGACAGTTTTCGTAGCCTTTTTGTGACTTGTTTTTGCTCCTAGAACCCGTTGGCTCCGTCAAGCCGAAAATAAATATTCAGGACAAGCTGCAGACACGCGAGATAGCCAGTGGAATCGGATTCGCTTTGCTGTGCCCGGCCCAGTCATATCCGATGCCAGCCCACAGGTGCGCGGAGCATGCCATCAATTTGGCCAATTGTCCAATTTGCAGGGCGTTCTCCCAATTGCAAACAGTGCAATTTGAGTGATTATTCCATTAGGCCTAGGTCTCTCCCCGTTCAGGCAGCTCGCCATGTAGTTACTCGTTTGGTTCAGCCTTTAAATTCCTTTCCAGAGCCAATTGGCAGTGTGCCACCCAAGGTTAGCATAGACGACGAGGTGGCCAACGCCCGCGGATACGTTGGCCGGAGCTTGAGTCTCAAGTGTCCTGCCCAGTCGTTCCCCATTCCCGTTTATAGGTAGGTGTCTTTTTAGCTTCCAGCATTATGGCAGTTTTCTGGTGCAGCTTAGTGGTGTTTTACTTCTTCCATATTCCTTAGAACCCGTGGCTTCTGTGCCTCCCAAGCTAAACTTGCTGGAAAGAGTTCGCACCATGGAAGTCTCCTTGGGTGCGAGGTATGCCATGCAATGTCCTGGCCAGGCATTTCCCGTGCCCATTAATAGGTAATGCTAACCCTAGCCCAACACAGGTTCAGTCTTCCTTCAGGGTTTTGCCTTGCAATTGAATTGATATTTCCCCAGAACCCATTGGCTCCGTTCCGCCCAAGATCAACAATATCAACGATAAGTTCCAACTGATGCAGGTCAAGTTGGAGAGCGACTTTGCCATGCAGTGTCCAGGTCAGGCCTATCCAGTGCCTGTAGTTAGGTAGGAGTCTCTCCACTTTATCCCAGTATTTAAGGCTGAAGGTCTATGTTCTAAGAATAACATATATTTCTTTAAATACGAAAAATAGAGCCCATTGGTTCGGTGCCGCCCAAGATTACCAGCTTGCACGATAAGTTTCAAGTGTTGCAAGTGAAGCTATCAGAAGACTTCTCCATGCAGTGCCCTGGCCAGGCATATCCGGTGCCCATAGTTAGGTTAGTCCTTAAACCCTTGACCAACATTCAGGGCTCTTTGAACGTCAAATTAACGGAATCTCAATCTCACTCTCAAATTAGAACCTGTGGGCTCAGTGGCACCCAAAGTTGACACTCGGGATGAGTTTACCTTTGCCAGGACTCGTCAGGGAGCCTCCAAGGCGCTCATCTGCCCAGCTCAATCGTATCCCATGCCGTTCTTTAGGTAATTGTCACATCACTCAAGACCAACATTCAGGCTCCTCTGCTTAGCATCCTCTAAACACAGCCTTTACTCTCAGAACCCGTGGGCAGTGTGGCCCCCAAAGTCGACATTAAAGACGAGATCAATTACGCCCGGGTGGCTCTGGATCACAGTCTAGCTATAGTTTGCCCAGCCCAGTCTTATCCAGTGCCCGCATTCCGGTGAGTGCTTGGGAAATACGGTTTATCCCAGCATAAAGGCAGTTTTATTTTTGGCAGGGCTATAGTTAAGCCTTTACTTCCGTAGAGCCTGTGGGCAGTGTGGCCCCCAAAGTGGATCCCAACGATCGGATCAAGTGGGTGGATAAGCCCGGTGGCAGCTCTCTGAACTTGCTCTGCCCAGCTCAGTCTTTTCCAGTGCCAGCTGCTCGGTAAGCTCTGACATCTCCCTTCCCCTCAAGCAGTTTTCATGTCAGGCTCCTAGAGAATTCGATATATAAGTGCACATGTTATTTGCAGAGCCCGTGGGCAGTGTAGCGCCCAAGGTGGACGTAAAGGATCGCATCACTTGGCTGGACAAGCCCCGTGGTCAAGCCTTGAACTTGCTGTGTCCAGCTCAGTCGTATCCCATGCCAGCTTATAGGTAGGATTCTCGCTAGTCCTCCTCTCAGGCAGTTTTTAAATTAGGTTTAGTACTCAAACCCTTGGATTCCTTCTGAAATTCTTGCAGAACCCGTGGGCAGCGTGGCCCCTAAGGTTGATATGCATGATAAGATGGATTTTACCATACGAAACTCCAACCGCTCCTTGAATTTGTTCTGCAAGGCGCAGGGTTATCCCATGCCAGCGTTTAGGTAAACACATTGTTGAGTGCCTCCCATCAGATCGGTTGTTTTTAGGGTTAGGGATACATGAAGTTCTCCTCTTTCAGAGCCCGTTGGCAGTGTGGCGCCCAAGGTTGATATGGAAGATAAATTCGGTGTATCGATAAGGGACTCCAATAAAGCATTGAATTTGCTCTGCAAGGCTCAGGGTTATCCCATGCCAGCGTTTAGGTAAACACATTGTTGAGTGCCCTCCAGCAAGTCAGGTGGGTGTTTTTTAAGGGAAGTTACAAGTTTGAAAACTCTATTACAGAGCCCGTTGGGAGTGTGGCCCCTAAGGTGGAAATTAAAGATAAAGTGGGTATCTTTGTGGCCGAATCCAATCGATCCATGGCCCTGCTTTGTCCAGCTCAGGCATATCCAATGCCTGCTTATAGGTAATATCTAGTACCTTAGTCGCATTCAGACAGTTTCCTCAAAGCATAATGAACTAAGCAGAAAACTATCTCACCAGAGCCCATTGGAAGTGTCGCTCCCCGGGTCAACCGAAAGGATGAGTTCAATCACGACCGCATTAGGAGCTCTCAGACCATAGCCATACAGTGTCCTGCCCAGTCTTATCCCGTCCCGGTTTATAGGTAATGTCGAGTGCTCAAGGTCCCTTCTTTCACTGTTTCAATTAGTTACATAGATAGATTTCACACGAACCGAACTCCTTTCAGAGCCCGTCGGAAGTGTGGCTCCAAAGGTCAACAAGAACGACGAGTTCAGTCACGACCGGATTGCCGTTGGCGGAATCGTGGCACTTCGTTGTCCCGCTCAGTCCTTTCCGGTGCCATTTTATAGGTGGGTCAGGTCGCTGTCGAGTTCTATATTCCTGTCAGGGCTCAGGCAGTTTCCGAATACTATATTTCCCGCTAAACCCCATCCCCATATTGCAGAGCCTGTGGGCAGCGTGGCACCACGTGTCAATAAGAAGGACGGCTTCAGCCACGACAGCATCCGTCGGGGCCAGACAATAGCCATTTTCTGTCCTGCCCAGGCCTACCCCGTGCCCTTCTATAGGTAATGCGTGCGGCTTGTCCAAAGTTTTCCAATTACCAACGAGCCAAGATTAAGTCGCCAGGCCTCATTGGCCTCAAACCCTAATTAGCTTTGTGTCCACAACTGCCGCCCAATTTAACCCATTCATTGTCACGCAACCCCCGCCCCTTGACCGAGTTAGTTGAGTGGCAGGTAATTCCCATTGTTGTCGAGCAAACGTTGGCAGTTTTCAATGTTAGCCCAGGCTCACTCCCAGACGCTAACTTTGTCTGGTTTGCTCGCAGAGCCCGTGGGCAGTGTGCCACCCAAGATCAGTGTGGGTGAGCGGCGCAAGGACGCCGAGGTGCCTCTGCGGGAAGACCTGAGCATCTTCTGTCCGGCACAGTCCTATCCAGTCCCAGCATTCAGGTGAGCCCAGTAAGACTTTCCCCTCAGGCAGTTTTCTTTAGGACTATTTTGGATGTTCCCTTACATAATGGTTCTCTTCCAGAGCCGGTGGCCAGTGTTGGTCCCAAAATCAGTGTGGGCGAGCGACTCAGGGATGCTGGTGCTCCCTCAAAGTCTACTCTGACGCTCTTTTGTCCAGCCCAGTCGTATCCAGTGCCATCGTTTAGGTAATGGCAGATCATTCAGGCAGTTATCAATCTTATATCTAAAGCAGATCTAGAGACTAGCCATACATTTCTTATATCTTAGAACCCGTGGGCAGTGTCGCACCCAAAATCAGTGTCGAGAATCGCCTGAAGAATGCCGAGGCTAGTCTGGCTTCCAGTTGCACTCTCTTTTGTCCTGGCCAGGCCTATCCAGTGCCCTTCTTTAGGTAACCCTTTCCATACTTTTGAGCAGTTTTCATCACGCTTTATTTTCCCTATTAACCCCGCATAAATCCGTATACCTTTTAGAGCCCGTTGGCAGTGTGGCACCAAAACTGACATCCGGTGATAAGACCCGCAATGTTGATATTAACTCAAGCGGCAGTGTGACTCTACTATGTCCTGCCCAAGCCTATCCGGTTCCGTTTTTCAGGTGATTTTTCTAAGACATTCGGGCAGTTTTCAGTGGACTTTCAAATAGCTTTTCAATCATGTTTGATTGGTTTTTCCAGAGCCTATTAGTGGGGCTGCTCCCAGAGTGGCCCTTAGTCAGAAAACGAATATTGATTATGTGCGCCTGGGCGGAACCGTGGCCTTAATGTGCCCGGCACAGGGTTTTCCAGTGCCGGCTTTTAGGTGAGACCCAACATTCAGAGAGCTTTCATTATCCTATTGCTGAGACTAATATTTAATATTCGTTTACTCTAAAAACATGTAGAACCTATTAGCAGTACGGTGCCCAAAGTAGTTTCACTGGCCAAGTTCGATATGAAAACCTATGCGGGCTCCTCGACTCTGGCTCTGCTCTGTCCAGCTCAGGGTTATCCAGTGCCGGTGTTTAGGTAAACCTCAGGAAATAAATACCACATTCAAGCAGTTCAGTAGTTAGACAGGTTTTACAATAATTTGTGTTTTTATAGAGCCCGTTTCAAGCACGGCTCCCAAGGTGCCGCCTTTGCAGTCACGACCTTTGGTAGTTCCTGGGCACACCGATGTCTCCATCTTGTGTCCTGCTCAGGGCTATCCTGCTCCCAGTTTTAGGTTGGTGCTCTCAACCTAAAATGTGTTAGATGCATATTTTATAGAATATAATAATAATTCACTTCAGATTAGTCGAGCTTCCCAGCTTCAGGTGGGTTGAGACCAACATCAGGCACAGGTTCCGCTTTTCTTATATAATTGCTATGAAATCCACTATTCACAGAACCTATTTCAAGTACCGCTCCCCGAACTCCTGCATTAGTGCAAAAACCTCTGGAGCTGTTAGAGTCGCTCTCCATATCATTGCTGTGCCCTGCCCAGGGTTTTCCGGCTCCTAGTTTTCGGTAAGCCGAAACAGGCATTCAGGCGGGTATTGATGCAACCCTTTTTTGGCCCCGATAGAACCCGTTGGCGGCAAGGCCCCAACGCTACTCTCCAATGACATCAAACGGTCTTGGATTGACCGGATGCTGGCCACTAACTTGGCCCTATTTTGTCCCGCCCAGGGATTTCCGGTGCCAGCTTTTAGGTTAGAAAATCAGGATTAATATAAGGATTTTGTAGTTATTTTTTATCATGTAGAAGCAGTTAAGTTAATGAGTATCTCATTGAGAATCTATTAAATGTTTGGAAAATCTTTGAGTTTCTTGTCTTCATCAACTTGTTGCATACCTTCATCCCACTTTCCAGTCATGCACAGAAAATAAGTACGAAAAGTGAAGCAAAGTTTTTGGTCATGTTTCCTATAAAAATAATGTCACTTAAAAGGATATTTGATCATTTTTGTATATCATATATAACTCATATCGTAGGCTTATGTTCTGTGCATCTGAGGTAGAAAAAGTATTCATTTTCCCTTCCTCAGAGCCCGTTTCGTCCAAGGCCCCCGTTCTTTCGGTGGACACCAAGTGGTCCGGCATCGAAAGGCGCTGCGGCATGGACATCGTGCTGCTGTGTCCCGCACAGGCATTTCCGGTGCCCATCAGCAGGTTAGGACCCCAAAAAACGTGACTTAAATTATGCACGAGCGGTCTGGCCCGTAGCTTTGGGGGCAGTGGCAGGGGGCGGGGCGCAAAGTTCATTCATAAAAATGCGCGCGCAAAGCAAGAGGCAAAGAAAATAGGCGAACACCCACACATGGGCGCACGCACAAAAGTAAGCTACGTAAACAAACCATAAACAGGGCGAAAGCGGAAGGCACGAGAATCGGTAAACAGACCCATACACTCTCACATGTGGGTGGTGCCGCCTCCCTCTCTCTCTCTCGCCGCTGCATGCTGCGTTGGTGTGCGTGCGAGAGATGTAAACAAACCGGTTCGCTCTCTCCGGTGCTCTCCCGCTCTCCGGCTCTCAGCGCTTCCCACTGCGCACACTCGCAATCCACACGAAATTTCCCAAACAATTACCCCTCCGTGGCGAGTGTGGACTGCATCCGTCCCGCTCGCACACCGGCTGCTGAATGAACGCACGTTTCTGGGTCAACAGCCGCCGGTTTGTGCCACTTTCCGGAGGTCAACCGGCTGCGCGACCTCCACTTGTTGCAGGCCCAGCTGTGGCCGCCTGAGCTGGGGCTTCTGCGCATGCCCCTGGCCTTAACATTGACCCCGACCTCCATGGAGTCTGCATTGCCTAATACTAAGCCCCCCTCTCTTCCTCCATTGCTATGTGCAAGTTTTCTACCGGGTTAAGGTCGGGGGTCAGGTCACGCGCCGTGTCGCAGCGAAAGTTTCTTATTCGGAATTAAGCTGAAAAGAAGAAAGTGTCTCCGCATTCAGGGAGTGCCGCGTCTGTGCTTCGAGTAATTAAAGGTTCATTTCACTTTCAGAGCCCGTCGGCGCCAAAGCTCCGACCTTTTCCCTAGAGTACAAGCTCATCGAGGTGGAGAGGTCAAGGGGCTCGGCCCTCGCTCTTCTCTGCCGGGCCCAGGCCTTTCCGGTGCCCATCATCAGGTGATGTGACTTATGCAATAAATATAACTCTATAAGAGTTAGGAGTTAGAGGAACCTAGGCCAACTTTCAAAGCAGTTTTCATAGTTTAACGAGATTGTTGCAAAGTGTTATATATTTTGTACATTCAGCTTAAGTTGATTGATTAAATTTGAATCATTAACTCCGTAGAACCCATTGGTTCCAAGGCTCCCTCGGTGCCCACTGGTGTAATGGTCTTCCAGCAAGCTGTGCCCTTGCATACCACCTTCGCCATGCTTTGCCAGGCTCAGGCTTTTCCAGTGCCAGTTTTTAGGTAAACAATAACAATCTATAATCACTGACTTAGCTAATTATTTAATGGTACAAATCCTAAAGTCCCTAAGGAGATTCTTTCAATCCTTCAGCATATCTAAGCTGAAAGAGGTGTCAAATTTATGAGAGAGTTATAGAAAGGCTTTATATTTCAATTTGTTCCTGAAGAATTAACCCCAATATTCAGCCAGTCTTAAAACCGAATAACTAGAAGTTTCTAATTTATATAGAGCCCGTTGGTTTCAAGGCGCCTAGTTTTCCCAGTGTGGCATCAACATTTACTATTCAAACCGCTCAATTAAGCGAAGTGGCTCTTACTTGCCAGGCCCAATCCTATCCTGTGCCCATATTTAGGTAAAGAGAATCCCCTATCCTTCCGCTGCTCAACTGGTTCTGTGTAGGGCTTTTATATTATTAGCACGATTAAGCACACACATTTCTTTTTTTTAGAGCCCGTTGGTGCGAAGGCTCCGACCTTTTCGAGTGACTCCAAGGGCAGCATATTCGAGCGCTCGATTAGGGCCAGCTTTGCCCTGCTGTGCCAGGCTCAAGCTTTTCCCGTTCCCATCATTAGGCAAGTCTCAGGCAATATAAAAAACCCTCTAATGCTTTCCAGAACCCATTGGGGCCAGAGCTCCCACATTCTCCTCCGACTACAACTCCTTTTCCTACGCCCGTGGTGTGGGTCAGAGTTTTGCCTTGCTGTGTCAGGCCCAGGCTTTTCCAGTGCCCATCATGAGGTTAGACCTAAACTCCCCTCCTCTCAGGCAGTTTCTTAGCTTAGATTAAAACATTCTTAAATACTAGGATAAAGTGAAATCGTTTGCTTACAGAACCCATTGGTGCCAGAGCGCCCACCTTCTCCACCGATTCTAATTCGTTTTCGTACACCCGGTCGGTGGGTCAAAGTTTTGCGCTGCTCTGCCAGGCTCAGGCGTATCCTGTCCCAATCATGAGGTTAGGAAACTCTTTAATCCATTCAGGCAGTTTTCTTATAGATACCTTTACCCATATCATTATTTACAGAACCCATTGGCGCTAGGGCTCCCACATTTTCTACAGATTCTATAGTGTTTTCCTATATCAGACCCGTGGGTCACAGCTTTGCTCTGCTGTGCCAGGCTCAAGCCTATCCAGTGCCTTTAATGAGGTAGTCTAAATCCATTCAGGCAGTTTGTTTTTTGTTTTCTTGGCATTCCTTCAAAATATTTTCTAATTGATTTCCAGAGCCAGTAGGTGCCAAGGCTCCCACATTTGCTAGTGTCTCAAAGATATCCAGTCTACTCGGCCCCAGTTCGAGTGATATTGTGTTGCTGTGTCAGGCTCAGGCATTTCCAGTTCCCTTCGTAAGGTAAAGCTCAACAAGTCAGGCAGTTCACGGCTTGTGTATATATTTCCCCAGAACCCGTCAGTGCCAAAGGCCCTACCTTTGCATCCGATATGAAAAGCTATACCTTCGTACGTCACTTTGGCCAGAGTTTTGCGCTGCTGTGTCAGGCACAGGCCTATCCGATTCCTCTGATAAGGTAGCCATTAAATAGACTTAAGACGCATCCCTCCCTAGTCACCATCTAAAGCCCTTTGCTATATCTTTTTTAGAGCCAGTCGGCGCCAAAGCTCCCACCTTCTCTGGCGAGTCCAAGAGTTTCACATTTGTCAAAGAGATCTCCACTAGCTTTGCCCTGCTCTGCCAGGCGCAGGCATTTCCAGTACCCATTATAAGGTTAGTCGAATATTCAGGCAGTTTTTCAGGCACATATCATACACAGTCGTTCAATTGGGGTAATGATTTGCAGAGCCCGTGGGTAGTGTGGCCCCAAAAATATCCGGTGGTCGCCTGCAGGAAATGACAAGATCGGCGGCAACTGAATTGGCCATCTTGTGCCTGGGGCAGTCGTTTCCCACGCCCGCTTTTAGGTAATGTCAGGACCACCCATAAGTGTAAACATTCAGGCAGCTATACAAAAATTAGAAACGAGACCCCATGGAAATTCAATTTCTTTCAGAGCCCATCGGCAGTGTAGCTCCTACAATATCGGGCGATCGCCTGCAGGAACAGACCCAGAAGTTGGGCCACAGTTTCTCCATTCTCTGCCAGGGACAAGCCTATCCTCATCCAGTGTTTAGGTACATATTTATAGTAGTTGGACCCATCCTTCAGGCAGTCCTCTCTAATGGGAAAGCAAGTCCCTGAGTTTTTCAACTCCCAAAATTACAGAACCCGTTGGCCTAGTCAAGCCCCGCATTTCCGTGAAGAGCATTGAGATCAACGAAGTGCCCTTGGGTGGTACCTTTGTTGGACATTGTCCTGGACAGGGTTATCCAGTGCCGGTTTATAGGTAGACTGCTAGAAAGATTTCCCCTTGTTAGGTTGCCGTCAGCTTACTCCCCAAACCCCCAAGAGTGGTGCACAGAATGAGCAAATGAAATTAAAATTAATTTATAATCTGAGGTAAGTAGCTCCATCACAAGGCCAGGGGAAGGTAAGTAGATCTTGCCAAGGATTACAGAGACTCCGTCAGAACTTGCTCACTCTGTGCCCACTCTTTCCAATGCCAACTTTAACCCTTTGAACCCATACTAACACTCTCCTCTCGTTCCAGATGGTACAAGTTCATCGAAGGCACTACCCGCAAGCAGGCAGTTGTGTTGAATGATCGCGTGAAACAGGTTTCCGGCACCCTCATCATCAAGGACGCCGTGGTAGAGGACTCTGGCAAGTACCTGTGCGTGGTCAACAACTCCGTGGGTGGCGAGAGCGTCGAGACCGTGCTCACAGTCACCGCCCCACTTTCCGCCAAGATCGATCCCCCCACTCAGACCGTTGACTTTGGACGCCCCGCGGTATTCACCTGCCAGTACACCGGAAACCCCATCAAGACTGTTAGCTGGATGAAGGACGGCAAGGCCATTGGTCACAGCGAACCTGTGCTGCGTATTGAATCCGTCAAGAAGGAGGATAAGGGCATGTACCAGTGCTTCGTGAGGAATGACCAGGAATCGGCGGAGGCCAGTGCTGAGCTGAAGCTCGGCGGCCGCTTCGACCCGCCCGTGATCCGACAGGCCTTCCAGGAAGAGACCATGGAACCCGGACCAAGTGTGTTCCTCAAGTGCGTCGCCGGCGGAAACCCCACCCCCGAGATTTCGTGGGAGCTCGATGGCAAGAAGATAGCCAACAACGATCGCTATCAGGTTGGACAGTATGTGACGGTCAACGGCGATGTGGTCTCCTATCTGAACATTACCTCGGTCCATGCCAACGACGGTGGTCTGTACAAGTGCATTGCCAAGAGCAAGGTGGGCGTGGCCGATCACTCTGCCAAGTTGAATGTCTACGGCCTGCCCTACATCCGACAAATGGAGAAGAAGGCCATTGTGGCTGGCGAGACTTTGATTGTTACCTGCCCAGTTGCTGGCTACCCCATCGATTCTATTGTCTGGGAGCGAGGTGAGTAGATAAGTTGAAGCACTTAAGCGTAGCCTTTACTAAACCTTAAACTGCTCTTACCACAGATAACCGCGCCCTGCCCATCAACCGCAAACAGAAGGTCTTCCCCAACGGAACGCTGATCATCGAGAACGTGGAGCGCAACTCGGACCAGGCAACCTACACGTGCGTCGCCAAGAACCAAGAGGGATACTCCGCCCGCGGCTCTCTGGAAGTGCAAGTCATGGGTAAGTCAAAAATTCCACCTCCTTCCCAGACTCCTCCAATTATGGAGTGAGCTCTGGTCGATGCCACTCTTTTTGGGCGGGTCTTTAGGTTTCAGCCTCAACGTTGGTCGCTTGCTCCACTTTCAATCGATGAACTCGACCCAAAACCCTTCGCTCAGTTCCGCCACAGGTCGTGCCCTTTGATTTTGGGGAGGAGACCATCAACATGAACGACATGGTGTCGGCCACCTGCACGGTCAACAAGGGCGACACCCCCCTGGAGCTGTACTGGACAACAGCGCCTGATCCAACCACGGGAGTGGGGCGCCTGATGTCCAACGATGGCATCCTCATCACCAAGACCACGCAGCGCATCAGCATGCTGAGCATTGAGTCCGTGCACGCACGTCATCGGGCCAACTACACGTGTGTGGCCAGGAACGCGGCCGGGGTCATTTACCACACGGCGGAGCTGCGCGTCAACGGTTCGCTCTATCCACTTGCGTCGTAGTTTTCTTAGACCTTTGGTTTTTGAGTTCCGTTCCCTTGACACCGTCCCCTCCTCGCTCCCCTTCGCAGTGCTGCCACAGATCGTGCCCTTCGATTTTGGCGAGGAGAGCGTCAATGAGCTGGACATGGTCTCGGCTTCCTGTACGGTTAACAAGGGCGATCTGCCCATCGACGTGGCCTGGACGAAGAACGGCGGCCGCGTCTACACCAACGATGGCATAGTGGTGACCAAGACCAGCACTCGCATGAGTGTCCTGAGCATTGAGTCCGTGAGGGCCCGGCATGCTGGCAACTACACCTGCGTGGCCACCAACAATGCGGGCGAGACCCGGCACTGGGCCATCCTGGCCGTCAATGGTTAATAGCCCCCATTCGTTTTATCATCTTGGCCAAAGACTCTTTGCTTTTGCTTTGCTTACCTTTGCTTTGCTTTCTGTTCTGTTAACCCAACCCCATCCCAGTCTTGCCCCAGGTCGTCCCGTTTGACTTTGGCGAGGAGTCCATCAACGAATTGGACATGGTTTCGGCCTCCTGCACGGTTAACAAGGGCGATCTGCCCGTCGACATATATTGGACGAAGAACGGCGGACGCGTTTACACCAACGACGGTCTGATTGTGACCAGAAACAGCCAGCGCCTGAGCGTCCTGAGCATCGAGTCCGTGAGGGCTAGGCATGCGGGAAACTACTCCTGCGTGGCCACCAACAATGCGGGGGCCATCACCCAGTCCGCCATGCTGGCAGTCAACGGTTATTGCTCATTGTACTTGCAGCTGTTGTCTTATGTTTTCCTTGCCTTCTTTTGCCTCCCACTTTCCCCACCTCAACTATCCAGTCCTGCCCCAAATAATGCCCTTCGATTTCGGCGAGGATGTGATCAACGAGCTGGACATGGTGTCGGCCTATTGCACCGTCAACCGCGGAGATCTGCCCGTCGACATAGCCTGGACCAAGAACGGCGGCCGGGTGTACACCAATGACGGGCTGATAGTGACCCGGAATAGTCAACGCATCAGCGTTCTGAGCATCGAATCCGTGAGGGCTAGGCATGCGGGAAACTACTCCTGCGTGGCCACCAATAATGCTGGGGAGACGAGGCAGTCCGCCATCCTGGCTGTGAACGGTTAATCGCTTAGGACTCCACATATCTTTGTTATGTTTCATAGATTTTCATTTCGTTGTCGTCTTTATTTCACTTCCCTGCCGCGCAGTTCCTCCCTCGATTGCTCCCTTTTCGTTCGGCGATGATCCCGTCAATACTGGCGAGAATGCCGGAGTCCAGTGCATGGTACAGAAGGGCGATGTGCCCATCACCATCAAGTGGACGCTCAATTCGCGTCCGATCATCAATGGGGAGGAGGGAATCACCATTCTCAAGCTGTCTCCCAAGACGAGCGTCCTGAACATAGCCGCCGTCGAGCAGCATCATCGCGGGGCATTCAAGTGCATAGCCGAGAACAAGGCAGGATCTAGTTTCACCACATCGGAGCTGAAGGTCAACGGTACACGGCCTCATTGACATCACTCAACGCACCTTTACATTTTCAGTTAAATTATTATTTTATTTTAATTTTATTTAATCCTTTCGACACCTGCAGTGCCTCCCCAAGTGTCGCCCTTCAGTTTCGGCAGCGAAGTATTGAATATGGGCGATGTTCTGAGCATCACCTGTGTGGTCCTCAAGGGTGACTTGCCCCTGCAGATCCATTGGACTCTGAATGGGGAGTCCATAGAGACAGGTGTGGATGGATTCACTGTGATGCAGCTCAATACGCGAACCAGCTATCTGAGTGTGGATTCCCTGGAGGCCAAGCACCGCGGCTCCTACAGCTGCGTGGCCCAGAACTTGGCGGGTCGAGCTATTTATTCCGCTGAGCTGCAAGTGAATGGTTGGTGATCTTCGGGATGTTAATAGCTACCTTTCCGCCTCTCTGTAGTCCTGTTACTAACAACATCCTGGTTTATTTGGTCCTAAGGAGCTTTGTAGATCTTCTGAGACCTAATGGTGTCCCCTCCATATAGTTGCCCCACAGATCAGTCCCTTCTCATTTGGCGATGAGCCCCTGAACCGCGGAGAGGTTGCCAGTGTAACCTGTGTGGTTCCGAAGGGCGACCTCCCCCTAGACATCTATTGGACCCTGAACTCCGCCCTCATTGTGAATGGCGAACTGGGCTTCACGCTGGTGAGGCTGAATAAGCGGACGAGTTCGCTGAACGTGGACTCCTTGGAGGCTCTGCATCGGGGCACTTACAAGTGCCTGGCGAACAACTCAGCGGGCTACGCCGAATACGTTTCCACCCTAGATGTGAACGGTTTGTTCAGACTCGTCTTACGATAGTTCTTTTAGTTTGCAGTAATTATTTTGGCTTTTATTTTGATTTCCTCTACACCGTCTTTGTTTCTCACCAAGTCCCCCCACAAATCCAACCCTTTGACTTTGGCGTTGAGCCAGCCAATACTGGTGAAGTGGCTGGCAGCTTTTGCATGGTGCCCAAGGGCGACCTTCCCATGGAGATTCGCTGGACTCTGAACTCGGCTCCAATAATTACGGGCGAGCACGGCTTTTCCCTGTCGCGCCTGAACCCGCGCACCAGCTCCTTGAGCATTGATTCCCTGGAGGCCAGACATCGCGGACTGTACAAGTGCATCGCGAGCAACAAGGCAGGCAGTGCCGAGTACAGCGCCGAGCTGCACGTGAACGGTCAATAGACATATCATACTCATAGTTAATAGTTGATTTCGTTATTATTTTGATTTTAATTGTTTGCCACTCACCTCCCATACCCCCCAAAGTGCCGCCCCAGGTTCTGCCCTTTAGTTTCGGTGAGTCCGCCGCCGATGTGGGCGACATAGCCAGTGCCAACTGTGTGGTGCCCAAGGGAGATCTGCCCCTGGAGATTCGCTGGTCCCTCAACGCAGCTCTGATCGTGAACGGGGAGAACGGCTTCACCCTGGTGCGCCTGAACAAGCGCACGAGTCTGCTGAACATTGATTCGCTGAATGCCTTCCATCGCGGCGTCTACAAGTGCATAGCGACGAATGAGGCCGGCTCCAGTGAATATGTGGCCGAGTTGCAGGTCAACGGTTGGTTCCCACTAGAAGTATCTGTATATCTCCCTAAGAGCACGCTTAACTAGTTAACACTATCGATATTGTCTCCACTGAGTGTTGTTGGTGTCTAGTGTTGGAGCACTTGAGCTGATAAAAGTGTGGTGATAAAAAGTAAAGTCAGCCGAAATATTTACTAGAAGAAGTGTGCAATGTTGTGAGAAAAGATTAAGTTAGAGATCCCCCCCATTTGCGTCTAGTGCCCCCACAAGTCATGCCCTTCCTGTTTGGCGAGGAACCCTCCAACTACGGCGACAGTACGGCTGTCCAGTGTATGGTCTTCAAGGGGGACACGCCACTCCAGCTGCACTGGACTCTCAACGGGCAGCCCATCACCAACGAACACGTCGGAATCCGGATCATCAAAATGTCGCCCAAGCTCAGTTCGCTGAGCATCGACGCCATCAGTGGCCATCACCGGGGGCTGTTCAAGTGCATCGCGACCAACGCAGCCGGGTTTTCCGAGCAGAGCGCCGAGCTGCTGGTCAATGGTTAATATCGGAGATTGTGTGATTTCAAGTTCTGTGTTGTTTTCTGTTTGTTTCTCCCCCTCCCCGACTCCAATCCCGTCCAGTGCCGCCTCAAATCCGACCCTTTGACTTTGGCGACGAGGCCTCCAACTCTGGCGAGACCATGGGCATCCAGTGCACCGTGATCAAGGGGGATCTGCCCATCAACATCACCTGGGCCCTCGATAAGCGCCTCCTGAATAGCGGGGACCTGGAGGTGGTGATCGGTCGCATGTCCAGCAAGTCGAGCACCCTGAACATCGACTATATAGCCGCCGAGCATCGCGGCGTCTACACCTGCCTGGCCCGCAACCAGGCGGGCGAGAGCAGCTACAGTGCCGAGCTGAAAGTCAACGGTTACTGCACCCTCGATCTCTTAATTAGTAGCTAATTAGCTTGATTTATGTGATGCCTGATTTAAACATTAACTCCAACCCCCTCCAACCCGTCCCAGTCCTGCCCAGCATACACCCGTTCAGCTTCGATGGGGAGGCCAATGAGGGCGACAGCGTCCAGTTGACCTGCCACGTGGCCAAGGGCGATCTCCCGCTGAGGATCCGCTGGACCCACAACGGGCTGCCGCTCTTCACGCACCTGGGCGTGATGGCCAGCAAGATCGGGGAGCGGATCACCATGCTCACGGTGGAGTCGGTCAAGGCGGCCAACTCTGGGAACTACAGCTGCGTGGCCAGCAACAGTGCGGGCAACGTGACCTCCACCGCCGAGCTGCTCGTCAATGGTTACTGACCCAACTCCGTAGACCTAGCTTACGTTTCTGTTCTGTTGATTGCGATTATTTGACACCCAGCCCAATCCCCCACTCACTCCCCAGTTCTGCCCCAAATCGTGCCCTTCGCCTACGAGGACGTGATCAACATGGGCGACTCGATCGACCTGTTCTGCCAAATCCAGAAGGGCGACCGCCCCGTCAAGGTCACCTGGAGCTTCGAGCGCAGCGCCGGGGACCCCGGCTCCGAGCAGCTGCAGCCGCAGATGCGCACGAATCGCATTAGCGGCAAGACGAGCATGCTGTCCATCCCCAGCGCCAGTCCGGCCCACACGGGCCGCTACTCCTGCATAGCCAGCAATGCGGCCGGAACGACCTCCTACAGCGTCGATCTGACAGTGAATGGTACTAGATCGCCTCTTAGAGGCTAGTCTGTAATGGTTGCGGTTCTTGAAGGTCTTGAAAGTCTTGACAGTATGCGTTGCTACTAATCTAACCCATCTCTCTAACCCCATCCGTCTAACTGAGCTTGTGTGGTTTGGACTTACCCATTCGGTCTCTCTTTCTGCCCCCAAGTTGCCCCCAAGATAGCGTCCTTTGACTTTGGGGAGGAGCCCCTGAACTACGGAGAACCTGCGTCCGTGCAGTGCACCATCTTGGGTGGCGACCTTCCCATAAACGTAACCTGGCTGCTGAACAATGCCACCATCGATAGCTACCATGACATATCCTTCTCGCGGATTGGCAAGCGGATTAACGTGCTCTCCATTGAGTCTGTGTCCGCCCACCACGCCGGATTTTACTCGTGTCACGCGGAGAACAAGGCGGGCATCACGGCCCACTCCGCTCAACTGATTGTCAACGGTTAGAAGGAGGGAGCAAGTTGATAGTTAGATATAAGTTTTACATTTTTTATTTATTTCGATTGATTTGAACACCCTTTAAACCTCTAGTACTGCCAAAAATAAGTGCCTTCTCCTTTGGGGAGGAGTCCATGAGCTACGGCGAGTTTGTGAATGTTCAGTGCACCATATCGGGGGGAGACCTTCCCGTGAACATAACCTGGACCCTGAACGACCGTCCCTTCGAGGACTACCTGGAGATACTGACCACCAAGCGCGGCAAGCGCATCAACGAACTGACCATCGAGGCGGTGTCGGCCAAGCATGTGGGGAACTACTCCTGCATAGCCGAGAACAGAGCCGGTCGTGCCAACCACACGGCCGAGCTGAAAGTGAACGGTTAATGTCCTCCTTTAAGTAGAAAGTTGATTAATTTTTGTTGTCTTTTTGATTTCTCCTCCGCCCCCTAAAAACTCGTACAATCCCTACTCCAGTGGCCCCCAAAATAGCTCCGTTTGATTTCGGAGACGAACCCTCGAACTTTGGTGAATCGGCCAGCGTTCAGTGCCTGGTCACCTCGGGCGACTTTCCCGTCAGCTTTGCCTGGTTCTTCAATGGACGCGAGATCAGTGAGAATGTCTACGATGTGTCCATGGTTAAGTTGGGCAAGAAGATCAGCGCCCTGTCCATTGATTTCGTACGCGATCACCACGCCGGGAACTACACTTGCGTGGCTGTGAATAGGGCCACCTCTGTCAACTTTACGGCCGAGCTGGTGGTGAACGGTACTGCCAGAGAGTGTTGAAGCCTCGAAGCATGCAATTTTCGATTCTTCTGATTTTCTGTTTTTACTTTGTCACTTTCCCCATACCTTTTCCCGATCAAGTGCCCCCCAAAATCGCCCCCTTCGACTTTGGCGATCACGCCGTAAACTTTGAGGAGTCCGTCTCGGTGAACTGTCTCATATATTTGGGCGATCTGCCCATGGATATTACCTGGCTATTCAACGGGGCCCACGTCAGCGCCTACACCGGAGTGTCCATAGTCAAGGGTGGCAAGAAGGCGAGCATCCTAACGATAGACTCGGTGCACGGAGGACACGCGGGAAATTACACGTGCATGGCTCGCAATGATGCGGCCTCTGTGGAGTACACGGCCGCGCTGGTTGTGAATGGTATTGGAATCGGCCTTTATATTCCAGATTTAGGAGAGATTTGTGTTGCATTATGATTTCAATCCCTGATTTGAATCCCTTTCCCCACGCAGCTCCCCCCAAAATAGCGCCCTTTGACTTTGGCCAGTCGCCCTCTAACTTTGAAGACTCCGTTTCGGTCAACTGTCTGGTCACCTCCGGTGACCTGCCCATCGACATTGAGTGGCTGTTCGGCGGGGAGGCCATCAACTTTTCCACTGGCATCGCGGTCTTGCGCGGAGGCAAGCGAACCAGCCTGCTGACCATCGACTCCGTGCACGCGGGACACGCCGGCAACTACTCGTGCAAGGCGAGGAACAAGGCGGCCAGCAGCGAGTACTCAGCGGCCCTGGTTGTGAATGGTTGGCGGGGTTCATTAGTTTATTTTAACTCATAGTTTCTTCTGACCCTTTAAGTATCATTTACTCCCTCCCTTCCCTTGATCCAAGCTCCGCCAAAAATCACACCCTTCAGCTTCGGCGAGGAGCCGGCCAATGTGGAGGACTCTGTGTCGGTGACCTGTCTCATCTCCACTGGGGATCTGCCCATCGATATAGAGTGGTTGTTTAACGACTTTGGAATTAGCTCCTATTCGGGAATTTCGGTTGTGAAAGGAGGCAAGCGGAACAGTGTGCTGAGCATCGACAGTGTCCAGGCCCGGCATGCGGGACAGTACAGTTGTCGGGCCAAGAACCACGCTGCCGCTGTGAACTACACCACCGAGTTGATTGTGAATGGTATTACGTACTCGAGACTAGCTTTATGAATTCAAGTGATTTGTTTCAGTTAATTACTATTAGTTATTGGTTATGTTTGTATCACACTTCTCTCCTCCTCAAAGTTGCCCCGAAGATTACGCCCTTTGATTTCGGAGATGAGCCCACCAATGTGGAGGATTCCGTCTCCGTCACTTGTCTTATATCCAGCGGGGACCTGCCCATCGACATTGAGTGGTTGTTTAACGATTTCGGTATCAGCTCCTACTCCGGCATCACTGTAGTGAAGGGCGGTAAGAGGAGCAGTGTCTTGGGCATCGACAATGTCCAGGCTCGACATGCGGGCAGGTACAGCTGCCGGGCCAAGAATCATGCGGCTGCAGTGAACTACACCACCGATCTAGTAGTGAATGGTATTTTCAGCTAGTTTAAGTAGTCTAACTAGATGCCTTCTGAGTTTCGTTTCCATTTTAATAAGTCATATTCTTTAAGTCCCTCCCAAAATCACACCTTTTACCTTCGGCGAGGAGCCCACGAATGTGGAGGACTCTGTGTCGGTCACCTGTCTGATTTCGAGCGGAGACCTGCCCATCGATATAGAATGGCTGTTCAACGACTACGGAATCAGTTCCTACTCCGGAATGACTGTTCTCCGAGGCGGCAAGCGTACCAGCATGCTGACCATAGACAATGTCCATGCGCGTCATGCGGGGAAGTATAGTTGTCGGGCTAAGAATCACGCTGCAGCTGTTAATTACACCACAGAACTGATTGTGAATGGTATAGGAACATATATATTTGGGTGTTTTTCTAGAATGAATTAAATTATTTCATTTCGTTAAAAGTTTGAATTTATTTTACTCCCGAAGTCCCCCCAAAGATTACTCCCTTTGACTTTGGCGAGGAGCCCACAAACGTTGAGGACTCCGTCTCGGTGACCTGCCTCATCTCCAGCGGAGACTTGCCCATAGACATAGAGTGGTTGTTCAACGATTTTGGCATCAGTTCCTTCTCCGGGATGACGGTTTACAGAGGAGGGAAAAGAACAAGCATGCTGACTATCGATAATGTCCATGCTCGTCACGCGGGGAAATACAGTTGTCGGGCGAAGAACCACGCAGCTGCTGTGAATTATACCACCGAGTTGATAGTGAATGGTATATCCTGCAGTTTTGACAGTTCGAATTAAATATGTAGTATTTTATAATTTGTTAATTGAAGTTAATTTTTCCTATGACATTTCCCTCGATTCCCTATTAAAGCCCCGCCGAAGCTAGCTCCCTTCGACTTTGGTGAATCCCCTGCTAACTTCGAGGATTCGGTTTCCGTGAGCTGCCTCGTTTCCTCTGGCGATTCGCCCATTGACATTGAGTGGCTGTTCAACGGTGACCCCATTAACTACGCCTCTGGAGTTGCGGTCTTGAGAGGGGGCAAGCGGACCAGTGTGCTCACCATAGACTCGGTTCATGCCGGACATGCGGGAAACTACAGCTGCAAGGCCAAGAACAAGGCGGCCAGCAGCGAGTACTCAGCAGCCCTGATCGTGAATGGTTGTTATGCATTTTAGCGGTGTATTTAGCCTTAAGTTTCCATTTCCATTTTGAGTTAAGTTAAAACCCCTTTTCCACTTGTCACCCCAAGTGCCACCCAAGATAACCCCCTTCGACTTTGGCGACGTTCCGGCGAATGTCGAGGACTCAGTGTCGGTCATGTGCCTTATATCGAATGGTGATTTACCCATCGACATCGAATGGTTCTTCAATTCCTACGGAATCAGTTCCTACTCGGGTATCAATGTGATAAAGGGCGGAAAGAGGAACAGTATGCTGAGCATCGACAGTGTCCAGGCCCGACACGCGGGAATGTATAGTTGCCGGGCCAAGAATCATGCAGCAGCTGTTAACTACACCACCGAGTTGATTGTGAATGGTACAACCATTAATTGTATAGACATTCCGCTCTAGTCTTAAGGATTTTCCCTTATTATTTCGTATTATTGTTCATTAACCTTCACCTTCACTCCAAAGCGCCTCCAAAAATCACACCCTTTGACTTCGGAGACGAGCCCACCAACGTTGAGGATTCCGTTTCGGTGACTTGTTTAATCTCCAGCGGGGACTTGCCCATCGATATTGAGTGGTACTTTAATGGCTACGGAATCAGTTCCTACTCGGGCATAAACGTGGTAAAGGGTGGCAAGCGGAACAGCATGCTGAGCATCGACAGTGTGCAGGCCCGTCACGCGGGAAAGTATAGTTGTCGGGCGAAGAACCATGCTGCTGCCGAGAACTACACCACCGAACTGATAGTTAATGGTACCTTTGGGGGCTCTTTCCAAACAATCCGTAATATTTGCGTTTTACTTTTTCATTTCGTACAATTTTGTGTTTAGAATCCCCCGCTAATTGTAGCTTCCCTATTCGTTTCACAAGTTGCCCCCAAGATAGCGCACTTTGATTTCGGCGAGGTGGCGGCCAACTTCGAGGACTCGGTGTCCGTGAACTGCCTGGTCAGTTCCGGGGACCTGCCGCTCGACATCGAGTGGCTCTTTAACGACTACCCCATCAACCACTACTCGGGCATATCCACCTCGAAGATGGGCAAGCGCCTGAGTGTGCTGATGATCGATGCCGTGAGTGCCCGCCACGTGGGCAACTACACCTGCAAGGCCCGGAATCTGTGGGCCTCGGCGGTTTACACGGCGGAGTTGATAGTGAATGGTACTCTCCTCGCGGAGCCAGAGCTTCTGTACAGCACCTGAGTGTCGTCTTTCTTTAGTTAGTTTCGTATCTGTGACCCCACTTCCCTTTCTCTCTAAATCTCTCCTATAAATACAACCCCCGCTTACACAAATTGCATGATTGCTTTGGCTTCTGTGTATTGGCTTTTGTAGTGCAGTTTACAGGCGAGTAAATACCATACTAGGACAGGCAGTCTTATAAATCTTCTGGGAGAACCACAAAAGAGCTTAGTTACCGCTTTCTCCTAATTCTTCCTCGATATATTCCAAAGTACCACCCCACATAAGCCCCTTTGAGTTCGGGGATGAACCGGCCAACTTTGGCGACTCAGTGACCGTGCAGTGCACCATTTCCAAGGGTGATCAGCCAGTGGACATCACCTGGCTCTTTAATGACTATCCCATCAACGAGTACCATGGTGTCACCACATCCAAGATCGGCAAGAAGGTGAATGTCCTGACCATTGATTCGGTGAATGGCAACAATGCGGGCAACTACACGTGCCGGGCCAGGAACAAGGCCCAAATGGTGGAGTACACTGCTGCTCTGATTGTCAACGGTGGGACAGAGATCCTCTTACAGTAGTTAGATCATCACCATGTTTGATTTTGTTATTATTTCTTCGTTTTGTTATTCGTTGAGTTGATTGTTTGCGTTTGTGTTTCCCGCAAGTCTTGCCCCAAATCACGCCCTTCGCCACCGGCTCTCAACCCACCCATCTGGGGCAGTACATAACCTACCAGTGCACCCTGACGGAGGGCGATCTGCCCCTGAACATCCGCTGGACGTTCAACAACCAGCCGCTCTTTAACGACGACGACCAGGACATTCTCATAGCCAAGATGGGTCGGCGGAGCAGTGTCCTGACCATTGAGAGCGTGGCCGACCGACATGCGGGCAACTACAGTTGCCACGGGGAAAACGCAGCCGGCAGGGCGTCCTACAGCACCCAGCTGCGAGTCATAGGTCCTTACCGGGCATAGTTTAAGTCGGGACTCTCCCTCATCCACTGATTACTGTTTAATTTCGTGCACCTTTTGTTTACCATTTACCACTCCCACCACCGAACACACATCCAGTTCTGCCGCGCATCATACCCTTCGCCTTCGAAGAGGGCCCCGCCCAGGTGGGTCAGTACCTGACGCTCCACTGCTCGGTGCCCGGAGGGGATCTGCCCCTGCAAATCGACTGGACGCTGGATGGTCAGGAGATCTCGGAGGACCTGGGCATCACCACGGCCCGCGTGGGTCGCCGTGGAAGTGTGCTGACCATCGAGGCCGTTGAGGCCAGCCATGCGGGAAATTTCACCTGCCACGCCCGCAACTCGGCGGGCCATCAGCACTTCACGACGCCGCTGAACGTCTACGGTTAGGCATTTCCCGGGAGCGGGTCGCTCGCGTAGTTCTTTGTGGTCGCCTACTAACCCAGCGTCTGCAACAATGTCGCTGCATGACCTTCTGTACTTCTATGTCTCTGCTGCTGTCCTGACTTTCCCATCTCTGTCTTCGCCCTAATTGGACCCTTCACCTTCTCTCAGTATGGCCTGACGCACACCCACTCACAAAAGCTTGCATGAACGACACTCGGACGCCACTGAACTGAACTGTACTGATCAAGGGTCCTTTAGCAGAGGTGCTTCCTTTATCAGGAAGGAATTCAGAATATTCCCCTTGAGCTGGTTAGCTCACCTCGAGCAATAGGGTTTCCGAATGAAGATCATTATGTTTTAAGTTTAATTTTTATTTTTCCTTTTATTGAAACCCGACTGAAGTGCCTCCCAAGCTGGCCCCCTTGCCCAACAATTCGCCCCTGTACGTGGGCGACTACTACCAACTGACCTGCGCCGTGGTGCACGGCGACGCGCCCTTCAACATCACCTGGTACTACAACGGCGAGCCCGCCGGAGACCTGCCGGGTGTGACCATCCTGATGCACGGCCGGCGCAGCAGCTCGCTGAACATCGAGAGCGTGGGCGGTGACCATGCGGGCACCTACTCCTGCAAGGGCGCCAACAGGGCGGGTGAAACAACGGCAGAGACCCACCTGAGTATCAAGGGTTTGTTCGACATAATCCTAAGAAATGTTTTGTGGGAGGTGGCCCTTAGATGTAGACTGACACCATATAGAATGAAGCTTCTAGAGATCGATCGCCTAGGCCACCCCAGCAATCTGTAAATCCCCACCCTCTGTCTTTGTCCCCTTGTGTCTGGTGTTGGAACTGCATAAGCACGAACTTGTATTATAAAACACGTCTGGGGGGTCCCTGCTGTATAGTGTGTTTAATCATTGCACGGCTTTTTCGTCACCCAATCTCAGAACTGCCCCAGATCGAGCAGTTTCACTTCAACGCCAACGGGGTCAACGGAGGCCAGGCCGTTCGCGTCATGTGCATGGTCACCTCCGGGGACCTGCCCATCGACATCTACTGGCTGAAGGACGGCCAGCCGCTGCTGCGCTCCATCTACCACAAGATCGACGAGTACACCCTCATCCTGTCGCTGCGCCAGAGCACGATCGGTGACTCCGGCAACTATACGTGTGTGGCCAGCAACGCGGCGGGTTTGGCCAGTCGCTCCTCGACCCTTAAAGTGAAGGGTACTTACTATTGCTTATCACTAGATTGAACCGTGTGTTTTTCCTTTCGTTTGTACAATGTTTTCATTCCTGGATTCCCACCTAGAATCAGAAATTTTAGACTGGTATTTAAAATTGGGGCTCTAAGCTAGGAAGTTATAAGGAACAGGGAACAACCTAGATAGGGAGACATTTCTATATAGATATAGCCCTCAAAATCTAACCAGTTTCAATAAAAAATGGGTGAAGTCTGGATTATAACAGACTCTTAAAATGGGGTATCTGAAAAAGTTCCATCTACTGTGAATTATTTTCGCAGTGACAACCTTTCCTTAGAGGTAAGAGCATTTTATAAGGGACTTAGTTCATTCAAATAAGAGGATTTCACATTCAAATAATCCTAAAAGAACATCGATTAGGTTAAGGTATACATTTATCTTGAAGAGAGATTGATTTAATTTAGAATGTGAGTGTAACAAGAATTCCTTCGCTGCTTCCCCTCTCAAAAAGAACCTCCCGTGCTCGCTCCGCTCCTCCTGTCCGCTTCCGTTTGTGACGTAGGGGACTACGTGCAGCTCACCTGCATCGCCAGCCGCGGGGCCACACCCATCCAGTTCGAGTGGTGGCTCGGAGGGCGGCAGGTGCACGATGATGGCGATGATGACATCACACAGGCGACGGTGGGCGAGCACACGAGCCTGCTGCTCATCCAGCGGGTGGGGGAGGCGCAGGCGGGGAACTACAGTTGCCGGGCGAGCAACCAGGTGGGCGTGGCAGAGCGCCGGGCCAGGCTGACAGTGAACGGTAATTGCAGCTGCAGGGACATCCGCAGCTTCATCTCTCTCACTTTCGATTTCGATTCCTCCGGCAGCAGCCAGTCCAGTTTTCTCGACTTCTTTGACTCTCTTTTGATACTCCGCTCCATAGGCCAAACGAGCTCGATGGCGGCCTTTTTGAACTCGGATTTTCCTCGTGTCTCCACTGTATAAATGCGCACTGAACTCTGCAAGTAAACCCCCCGCCGACGCCGGGCAAAGTCGGTTAAGATCGAACCTAGGTCCCACTGTACAGTCCTTGTTCAACTTTTTGCGAACCCAAACAGCTCAGATTCGACTCTGCACCCATACATGCACAGCCACACCCCCCACACACAGCACACTACTAAGCACTGTCCCCGAAGGGATCTCAGGGACATGACTCACAGCCCGATTAGTTCACCTCCCGGCGAAGCCCTGGGGCTTTGTACATTGCATACTCCTAGTTTAGTCACACAAGGCTCATGCTCCAACACCGAATAAACCAGCCAACAACAACAGCAAGATCTATAACATAATCGCTTCTCACTGTCTACTTAACCGAAACTAAACTTAAACGTAACTAAGGAACTCAGTTCTTTCCCAACGAGACTGAGTCTGTGCGCTTCCAAAACCGCGATCAGTCTAGCCCATCCATCCTGAGAACCTCCCACGAGTCCCCTTCCAACTCCCCTTTAATTAACTTTCATTTCATTAATCATTATTTACTTAGAACGTAAGACTCAAAACTAAAGACAATATTAATGAATACCATAAAACTTAAATAAACAATGAATAAGATTTAAAAACTTTGTCGCTAGCTGAAATTTAGCTGATCTTCTCATCACCTTATTCATTCATATTGTCTTTGAGAAAACGAAGTCTGTTTGTTGAATAAATAAAACTTAACAAATGCTATCAAACAGAATCTCAAATAGAACTTCGTTTTTCACTGATTGCATGCACCTTTACCTTTTAGTTTGGTATAATTGAGTTTCATTCAAGTCCACCTTTCATTTGTCCTTTTAACATTTTGGTTATTTGTGCTAAAACTTCAGTTGTAGTTTGATCTTTTATTTCATATTGAATGTAAGAGAGTGCATGGAAATATTATTGAGTGTTGCAGAGAATGATCTGCAGTCCAAAAATGCATTTTCTGTGCAATTTCAAAAATATTTCCAGACACTCGAAGCAAATTGAAGTGATTGCTTGTCTTGTGTCCATTCTAAAACTAATCTTCAATCAATGAAAACTAATTTCAATCAAGACAAAACTTCAGTTTGCTTCATCCAAGTCCGTCCATCCGCTTCTTCTGAGATTCTCCACCATATTGCATGCATACCAAAGATATAGCTAAGGAACCTTGGCAGCTTTACTAATATATTATCTTTTTACAACTGCCAAATCGACGCACACCAACAGTACCGCCCAGATGGATCCTCGAGCCCACCGATAAGGCCTTCGCCCAAGGGTCCGACGCCAAGGTTGAGTGCAAGGCTGACGGTTTCCCCAAGCCTCAGGTCACATGGAAGAAAGCAGTTGGTAAGCAAAAACTTCCTTATTAGCTCCTGGAAAAGTTGCCAATATCAATTCTTTTCCCAGGCGACACCCCCGGAGAGTACAAGGATCTGAAGAAGAGCGACAACATTCGCGTTGAGGAGGGCACTCTGCACATTGACAACATCCAGAAAACCAACGAGGGCTACTACCTGTGCGAGGCTATCAATGGCATCGGTTCCGGACTGTCGGCAGTCATCATGATCAGCGTTCAGGCCCCGCCAGAGTTCACCGAGAAGCTGCGCAACCAGACCGCCCGACGCGGAGAACCCGCCGTGCTGCAGTGCGAGGCGAAGGGAGAGAAGCCCATTGGCATTTTGTGGAACATGAACAACATGCGCCTGGACCCCAAGAACGACAACCGGTACACCATTCGCGAGGAGATCCTGTCCACTGGAGTTATGTCTAGCCTGTCCATCAAGCGCACCGAAAGGTCCGACTCCGCCCTGTTCACCTGTGTGGCCACCAATGCCTTTGGCTCCGACGATGCCAGCATAAATATGATTGTCCAGGAAGTGCCCGAGATGCCCTACGCCCTGAAGGTGCTCGACAAGTCCGGCCGCTCTGTGCAGCTCAGCTGGGCGCAGCCCTACGATGGCAACTCTCCCCTGGACCGCTACATCATCGAGTTCAAGCGCTCCCGCGCCTCCTGGACCGAGATCGACCGCGTCATCGTGCCCGGACACACTACCGAAGCTCAGGTACAGAAGCTCAGCCCCGCCACCACCTACAACATTCGCATCGTGGCCGAGAACGCCATCGGCACCTCGCAGTCCTCCGAAGCGGTCACCATCATCACAGCCGAAGAGGCGCCCTCCGGCAAACCGCAGAACATCAAAGTGGAGCCCGTAAACCAGACCACTATGCGCGTCACCT
Organism: Drosophila aff. chauvacae BK-2020; assembly: GCA_018903765.1. Lineage (NCBI taxonomy): Eukaryota > Metazoa > Arthropoda > Insecta > Diptera > Drosophilidae > Drosophila > Drosophila aff. chauvacae BK-2020. The sequence goes on along the minus strand of JAEIGO010000916.1, from coordinate 3,288,151 downwards.
GGAAGCCCCCAGCACGCACCGAATGGAACGGCGAGATCCTGGGCTACTACGTCGGCTACAAGCTCTCCAACACCAACTCATCGTACGTCTTCGAAACCATTAACTTCATCACCGAGGAGGGCAAGGAGCACAACCTGGAGCTGCAGAACCTGCGCGTCTACACCCAGTACTCGGTGGTGATCCAGGCCTTCAACAAGATCGGAGCCGGACCTTTGAGCGAGGAGGAGAAGCAGTTCACCGCCGAAGGAACGCCCAGCCAACCGCCCAGCGACACCGCCTGCACCACTCTGACCTCCCAGACCATTCGTGTCAGCTGGGTGAGCCCGCCCCTGGAGTCTGCCAACGGAGTGATCAAGACCTACAAGGTTGTCTATGCCCCCAGCGACGAGTGGTATGGTAAGTATAGCAAAATCGAAGGGGATATAGCTACAATTTGAACGAATATTTGATCTTGATCTTGATCTTATTACTCCCTCAGATGAGACCAAGCGCCACTACAAGAAGACTGCCTCCTCTGACACCGTTCTCCATGGCCTGAAGAAGTACACCAACTACACAATGCAAGTGCTGGCCACCACAGCCGGAGGCGATGGAGTCCGCAGCGTTCCCATCCACTGCCAAACCGAACCAGATGGTGAGTCGGATGATGCTAAGGCTTCAACATATTCTTATTGCTTTCCACTTACAGTTCCCGAAGCACCCACCGATGTCAAGGCCCTGGTAATGGGCAATGCCGCCATTCTGGTCTCCTGGAGGCCACCAGCACAGCCCAACGGTATCATTACCCAGTACACCGTATACTCGAAGGCCGAGGGAGCCGAGACCGAGACCAAGACCCAGAAGGTGCCACACTACCAGATGAGCTTCGAGGCCACCGAGCTTGAGAAGAACAAGCCCTACGAATTCTGGGTGACTGCCAGCACCACCATCGGCGAGGGTCAGCAGTCCAAGAGCATTGTGGCCATGCCCAGCGACCAGGTTCCCGCCAAGATCGCCTCATTTGACGACACCTTCACCGCCACCTTCAAGGAGGACGCCAAGATGCCATGCCTGGCCGTTGGAGCTCCACAGCCGGAGATAACCTGGAAGATCAAGGGCGTGGAGTTCAGTGCCAACGATCGCATGCGTCTCCTGCCCGACGGCTCTCTGCTGATTAAATCGGTGAATCGCCAGGACGCCGGCGACTACTCTTGCCACGCCGAAAACTCCATTGCCAAGGACTCGATTACGCACAAGCTCATCGTGCTGGCCCCGCCCCAGTCGCCCCACGTCACGCTCTCGGCCACCACCACCGATGCCCTGACCGTCAAGCTGAAGCCCCATGAGGGAGACACTGCTCCCCTGCACGGATACACTCTGCACTACAAGCCAGGTGGGTGAATCCCAGATGGGACTAGGGATTTGTATACTTTTCTAGAAGTTTTCTTAATCTTAAAATCTTCTTACAGAATTTGGAGAATGGGAAACGGCCGAGGTGTCCGTTGATTCGCAAAAGCACAACATTGAGAGTCTGCTGTGCGGCTCCCGTTATCAGGTTTATGCCACAGGATTCAACAAGTTAGTCTCGCCTTCGCCTTCGATTGCAGCCAATAATACTGTTCCCTTTTAGCATTGGCGCCGGCGAAGCTTCTGATATTCTGAACACCCGCACCAAGGGCCAGAAGCCCAAGCTCCCCGAAAAGCCACGCTTCATCGAGGTCTCCTCCAACTCCGTGTCGCTGCATTTCAAGGCCTGGAAAGATGGCGGCTGCCCCATGTCCCACTTTGTGGTAGAGAGCAAGAAACGGTAGACCATGGACCCTCAACCCCTCCCAACGATCCTTCACTGACCTTGTCTTCTCTTAGTGACCAAATCGAGTGGAACCAGATCTCCAACAACGTGAAGCCCGACAACAACTATGTGGTCTTGGATCTGGAGCCCGCCACCTGGTACAATCTCCGAATCACCGCCCACAACTCGGCAGGCTTCACCGTGGCCGAGTACGACTTCGCCACTCTGACCGTCACCGGAGGTATTTATGATCTGTTCTCCGATTCCCACACGAATCCCGCATTGCTTTTGTACATAGAGTACTCTACGTTGACAGTGCTGGGCTCTGATCCCGCTAACCCGGCTCCAAGAGGCACCCGGCAAACCCAGATGCTGGGCCGGGATGTCGGTTGGAGCGCGGTGGGGATCGGGGTCCCGAGGCGCTGTCCATATACAAATAACAAGATGAGAAGCACCCAGTTGTACACATCAATTTCCTGAGTTCATTTTGCCTTTTACCAATCACTGAACAAAATTTTACGAAAACATGAGCAAATTTTGCATTTGATTTTCAATGTGACAAAATCGCACAGCCCTTAGTTGTTATTTTTTTTGAGTTTCCCACACAAAAAGCTTGTCGAAATAGTCGCCTTAGTTCGATTATGATTTGTTTAATTATTGTAAAGAGCTTTCCTTTTCATTTCGATTATTCAACTGCCAGAACTCCGAACGCAGAAGCACCCGAATAGTGTAAAATAGTGATTATTTTCCTTACGTAAATGCAATTTGTTTCCTTCCGTTTTTACCAACAATCCCAACAAAGAGCTGCAGCAACGTATATATAGTAAATATGTACATAACTGAATAGTTTACCAACTCACCAACCGCAACGTTTTTAGTTAATATTATTTTTTACTAGACCCAAGCATTCGTAGTGCTCTAGATCACAGTATGAACACAGACAATATGATAATAAGATGCGTAAGCACTTCCAGCTCTCTTGAGTGCGGGTTACGCATCTTATTGTTATATATGTTTTGGTTTTGAAATGTATATTATTTGTATTATTTTCATTGATCCTTGTTTTCTGCATTTCTGTGCCCAGTTCGTGAAAGAGATTATGTACAAAATACATTCGATATTGAGAGGGGATAATGAATGAGCTAGAGCTGTGCCTGTCCTCATTACGTATACGCCATAAATGTTGTTGTACCTGCCGATCCATTCCCCAATCTACAGATTGTAAAGAACTCTAATAAAACTTTCAGTCCCTCCAAGGCTTTGAAGTTCGGATCCCACTCGGTGCACAACTGGTCACAGAATCGATTCAATATCACCCACTAAGGACTTAGTTATGATTTAGCAAACTTACTTTGATTTTGATTTGATTACAAATAGCAAAATGCTCATCTAACGAACCAAATGGGAAACTCAGTCCAGAGAACCGAGCAGAGTCACCACAACATATCGCAGAAACAAGCACAACAACCAAAGATACTTCATCCACTACCTCCGGGAGTCCGGGCCAGAGAGTCTGATCTGAGAGAGTTGATTTCCTAAGCCTGTATACCTAAGCCTGGACCGATCGCCTTATACTAATCACAACAGTCACACGCAGACATTTTGTTTTGGGTTTTTGCCATTTCGATTCGTTTTAGTTATAGTTATGTCAAGTTATAGTTGAGTTCCGCCTAAGTTAGTTGGTTTATTTCGAGGAGAGTTATTCGTTCCTCGTTCTTGGAATGCTGTTCAACGCCGCCACCTTTTGTGCGGCTCTAGCGTTTTAACATACTTACATCATACTTACTACTTAGCTCTAAGCGGATTACAAACAAATTGCATTTGAACGTATTTAAAATAAACTCTTTTTTACCATTACGACTTTTTCAATAGTTTAACTAGTTCTCATATAAACCTAATCACAGTTTGATGCGTGCCTCAAGTTCTGCGCAATGTAAAATAATCGAAAATAATCATAAATCGTACAACTAATTTATACTCTCTGCGCTGCTGCGACGAATATCGGGCAGTTGACCTTTGAGCTCTTCCACCTGCCATAGTCTGTATTTGTATATGTATGTGTTGCGTCTATGTGTCTGGTACAAAAGCAGAGGTCAAGGGGCACAACTGATATTATCTCTCTCCATCTCTCTCTATCTCTCTCTTGTGTGTCTCTCTGTCTGTATCTGTTTCACTGACCCCCAAAAACACACCCTTGGTTGTTGTTGTATTTGTTGTTGCAGGCACTATCGCACCCTCGCGAGATTTACCCGAATTAAGCGCCGAGGACACGATCCGCATTATCCTCTCGAACCTAAATTTAGTTGTGCCCGTCGTGGCGGCTCTGCTCGTCATAATCATAGCGATAATTGTTATTTGTATACTGCGTAGCAAGGGCAATCACCACAAAGGTATCTATGCTGACCACTAATTAAGAAATTCGTTCTTTTTTCGGTTTCTCTCTATTTCTCTCTAAAAAAAACACTCCTGACACTCACACCCGACACCCGACACTTGCGCTTCTGCCATGAACTATTTGCTCGAACTGCCTGCCTCGCATCCACATTGTTGTTGTCCATGACCCTCCCCCGACATGACCCCATCCCACTTACGGTTGCATGTGCGAATAACGGTTTGTATGCCCCTGTGAACTTGACCTTGGCCAAAAGGAACCATCGCGCCCCTGGACGACGGCACGGGCCACGGGAACGTGCACACCCGGATCCGCCTGCCCGCCTGGATGCCCGAGTGGCTCGACCTGAACTTCATGGTGCCGCTGATAGCCACCGTCGTGGTGGTGGCGGTGGGCATCTGCGTGGTGTGCGTGGCCCTGTCCCGGAGACGAGCGGACGACATGCGCGGCGGCCAGAAGGATGTGTACTGTAGGTTCTCCCCCTAGGGGAATCCCCCGGCAGCGCAACGTGTCCCCTATGCATCTTAATCTTAATCTTAATCAACTTGACGTTGACCGCAGAGCGTAGCTCAATGTCTTATTTCTGTTTTATTTATTTGTTGGCTAAATGTTGGTTAGAGTTAATTGCTATGACATGACAATGATTTTTAGTTGCTTTAAATTTTGTCAATTACATTTTTAATTTTTAAGAATGCCCTGGAAAGTCTATTTAAAAACAGGAAATAGTAATTTATATCATTTAAAATTGAAATAAGTTATGTTTAGTTTGAATGCTGACAATCTAAGACTTTATAATGAAAAGGATTTGTTAAAAAATATGTCTTTAAAAATCAAAATTTAAACTTTGAAGAGATCCAGCCCGAATTCCAATCATTACATAGTCGTCTGTAAAAAACATTCAACACTCTGAAGGTTAATTTTATTAAGCAATAACTCTGCAACATGAAAGAGATTTTGCTTATTTTGGAATGCCAATGGTTTTTTCCAACCTTCAGTTTTACTATTGGTTTCGTTTATTTCTTTATTTATTATTTTCCAAGCATTTTACCAACAATTTAGCCAATAATCCGATAAGTTTAACCGTCACTCTCGAAATATTAAAATATTATACGATAAACTCTAAAGTATCCTACGGAATGTCAATGTTTAGTTCGGCTTTGCATGTTTCATTACGATTCTTAGACATTTATACAAGCTACACTCACAGAAATAAACCGAAACTTCGCACTCCAAAAATATACCAACAGAAACTATGAAACTACTAAGAAAATATACCAAACCATCAGTAAATATCATATTTATATATATAATATATTCAATTAGTGTCCATATCTGTGTGCTCATATCAAAACCATCAACGATATATCACCGTCATTAAAGCAATTGGATAATCAATTGATGACCTTAAAGGAACGGCGCCTGAATGGTCGGACAACAGCTGGAAACTACTTGTCGATTTACAAAGCTATAGTAAATCGACTTGTGATCAGTTGCTGTTGGGCCTTTAGGCTGCAGTATTTATATACCCAGTATTAGTTTAACCACAGTTAAAGATATATCTATGCTAGCCCCGTTGTTGTACATACGTTTTGCTTACGACCTAAGCAACCTTCACATCCAACCGACTTCTCTAACTACTCTATCTGTATCTATATTCACAACCATATCCCCCACAAAACAAGACAATTCAAATCTATCGTATGCGTTTTTGAGTTCTGAATACTTTCCGTACTTTCCCCTTATGAAAAACAAAACTAAGATGCTTTTTGAAATCACCATCGAGATCTTTGATCGATGACAAGCGTAAAGTCGAGTTAAATCCAAAATTAAGTTCATCGCTCATTTCATGTCATTATTGCTAACAATCGTAACCGTAATCGTTGACCAGTTGGTATATTTTAAAATCGAAAACCAAAACCGAAACACTTCACGTAACATCTTTTGGAATCCTTTTTCGCAATCGTAACTTGTATTTTTGAGCTACTAATTAGCACATTTAGTGTGTTGACATGCCGCACCAAAAACCAAAACAAAACTGAAACCGAAACCGAAACCGAAACCTTAAAAGTAATTTGTCAAATCCAATATCGAGTGACGGAACAAGTCGAGATCGAAAACAGAAGTAATGTATGCGAGCAGCGACTGATGACGGAAAAGCATCTTCAGTGTTTCAATATTGAGTTGGCGATATCATATATTAATTCTAGACGATGTAGTTTACAATCAGACAATGGGACCCGGCGCCACCCTGGACAAGCGTCGCCCGGACCTGCGCGACGAGCTCGGCTACATCGCGCCGCCCAACAGGAAGCTGCCCCCGGTGCCCGGCTCCAACTACAACACCTGCGACAGGATTAAGCGAGGTACAGTCATAAGTAAGCATCTAAGTTTCCAATGCAACATTTATTAACGCCTCCCGGCCACGTCCGCGGCTCTGAGGGACTCGGTGTTCCAGATCCCCGGTTCGTGGCCTGGGGCTTAGTTCTTTCTTCCATTTACTTTGCGAACGAAAAAAAAAACCAAACGAAAAGTATTTTGCGTTGCCTTTGCATACACAGAGACACACCACACTCGAGCTAAGCTTTTCCGGAACCGAAAAATTCTTAGTGTTGCTTTTTCAAGCCGCTTTCTTTTGAGTTCCTCCGGATTCCCAACCACTCTCCCGGCATGCAAAGAACAAAGAAGAACCCGTTCCTAAATGTTGTTGTAAATTTAGAAATGTTTTTATTTAAGCTTTGGGACTGCCGTCCCGTCCTTGATTGCCATTGAACTTATCGTTTAAACCTCTTCCCCCACTTCCAAATCCCGCACCCTTCGGTTGCTTCGATTCGATTATGATTTCCATTGACCTAACTTTGATGTTGTACGAAATTGGAAATTGAAAAATACCACACTCGAAACGAACCCATCCACCACACACCTCGACCCACATGAACACACGAACACCACACGAATCGACCAGGCCGCGGTGGCCTGCGCTCGAACCACTCCACCTGGGACCCCCGCCGCAATCCCAACCTGTACGAGGAGCTGAAGGCGCCGCCAGTGCCCATGCACGGCAACCACTACGGCCACGCCCACGGCAACGCTGAGTGCCACTACAGGCATCCAGGTAGGAGGATCGCAGGAGTGGAATAGCGGAGAGGAGCAGCCGCAGTACTCCACGATTATTATTTCTTACTCACCTGAAATATCCCCACTAACCATCCTTTCCAAGCCGTTGGGTCGATTTATGGAATATGTATAAGTTATATTTTTTTATTTTAAGTCTATAGTGCACCTAAAGGCTATGAAAGTGAATAGGATGCGTAACGTCTTATTGTCTTATTAATTTGTATTGCCTTTCCTCAAGTTCACTCTCTCACCTAATCCAAGCAAACCAATTGTTTAATTTTCATGGCCAGTTTCCATTAAAATTCAACATTGTATTCCCACAAATCGACCCCTTCCAGTATTAACCTACCTTTAGTTCATTGATCCGCACTAACATAAAGTCTAAGTCCTGGTCGCATCTAGCTAACTCAAGCTAACCAACTAGTAAGTAATGGGTAAGAGTAACAGGTATCATCGATCCATACTAAACACACTAAAACCATACCACTGAACCACTGAATAAGTCCGATCTGAGGCACGTGTTAATCGAGTTCTTCTCTCGCCACCGCAAGGCATGGAAGATGAAATCTGCCCCTATGCCACGTTCCACCTGCTCGGCTTCCGCGAGGAAATGGATCCCACGAAGGCCATGAACTTCCAGACCTTCCCGCACCAAAATGGACACGCCGGCCCAGTTCCCGGTCATGCCGGCACCATGCTCCCGCCCGGACATCCCGGCCACGTGCACTCCCGCTCCGGATCGCAGTCAATGCCGCGGGCCAATCGTTACCAGCGCAAGAACAGCCAGGGTGGACAGTCCTCCATCTATACACCAGCCCCCGAGTACGACGATCCCGCCAATTGTGCCGAGGAGGATCAATACGTGAGTTTTGTTAGAGAGATATGGGGATCTGCATGGACTTAATGAACATTTCCGCTCCGTAGCGCCGCTACACACGCGTCAACTCCCAGGGCGGCAGCCTTTACTCCGGACCCGGTCCGGAATACGACGATCCCGCCAACTGCGCCCCAGAGGAGGATCAGTATGGATCCCAGTACGGAGGTCCCTATGGACAGCCCTACGACCACTATGGCTCACGCGGATCTATGGGACGACGCAGCATTGGTGAGTGAAAGCAAATGCATAGTTATCAGTGATAACAATCCCTTGTTGCCATTTTTATTAATTGATTTTCTAATCCTTAGGTTCTGCTCGGAACCCTGGCAATGGCTCGCCGGAGCCTCCACCACCGCCGCCACGGAACCACGACATGAGCAACTCCTCATTCAACGACTCCAAGGAGAGTAACGAGATCTCAGAGGCAGAGTGCGATCGCGACCATGGACCCCGCGGTAACTACGGAGGTGAGTTGCGGGTTTGACTCAGGCCAGATTATGCCTTTATAACCATATCTAACGTTCGTTGTGATACATTCGAGAGATTGTCATAATTTTAATATCAAAAACTCGCCATCTTTCTCAATTCCATCTTTTCGAAATTGTTGTGTAAAATTAATCAGAAGACTCCAATGAGGGTGAGTGATCCAAGCCTGCGAAGTTGAGTTAGTTAGTGTGATTATCACGACCATCATTCGAAAGCCGATCACCGCTCATTCTTCGATTTCTCATGAGCCCCTCCTCTCGTTCACCTTCAACCCTTATTTATTCATAAGAGCTCTCCAGCGATCATTGAGTTTGAGTCATGACCATCTTAGAGGAGAGTTTTTCGTTGTCTCGCTCATCCATAAATATTCATGCTGTGTTTTGCTAAGCAATTTTCGAAAAATACATCACCGTTTTACCTTACATTTACAGTTAAGTTATGTTTATTTTGGTTTTGGTTAACAGTTTTTTTATATTTGTACCCTTAAGATCCGATTTAATTGCACATTTTCCATTTCATTTCACTTCATGGAGCACCCACCGTTTGTACCTAAATGTTTTCTATGTTTGTATCTAACGAGGGGATAATTAAACTCGAATCACTGTGACTAGAAATCTGCATGTTCCGACCTCTTAGAGGTCCGACTAAGTTCCTTAGTTAAGGGGGATCCACACTCATTTCAAGGCAACGTTTCCTGCACGAAGTTAACTCCAGATTGGACGCCAAACTCATCATTTCTTAGTACTAAGCCAATTTTGTTTATTTTGATTTGAAGTTCATTGCGCATTTTTCTTTCTACTTTCTTTTATGGAATTTTATGATTAAATTTGTATAATACCCTACTCTATCGGTTCGGGCACCACACAACCAAATTTCTTTTGCAAATATTTCGAAACCCCAATGCTGAACTCGCAGCAGTGAAGCGATCCCCACAACCGAAAGATCAGCGCACCACCGAAGAGATGCGTAAACTGATTGAAAGGTAAGACCGCGGCAGAGACCCGCCCATAAATACTCACAAGTCGATTGCACAGAAGTGTTGATTGTAAAACTCTGAAGCAGTTCCCCCACTAATCGCAATCAATAATCTCTCCTCTTGTTCATTTGTTTAATTTCGTATTTGTGAATGGTATTCTGATCGCTGACACTAGTCGTCGACAGTTGTAAGTTCCGAACTAACCCCAACTAAATGTGACTAACCACGAATGCCTTGCATGCCCACACATCCACTAACTATTATTATATATAACCCTTTTATGGTATACCTTGTCTTGGTTTCCGTACTTTCATTTTACTTGGATTGGTTTGTCCTTGTTTTGTTTTGGTTTTGATTTTGGTTTGACAGCAAATCACAGTTGAATGTTTTGAAATCCTTTGACAAACCAAGCAGATCCCACGCCATATCTGCTGATCACAAAATAATCAAGTGTTTCCATAAATACTCGTATTAACTGTTTACTGCAGCTTTGCGCTTGGCCTCAGCTTGCAAATAAAAGAAAAAACAAACAAAACCCGAAGTAAACTATGTTAAACCACGAACAGAACATAAAGACACGGCTACCGGGGCGAGATTGGAGCCAGAAATCCAATCTCGCCCATTTGCAATGCTTTGGTTGCAGCCTTAATACATATTAATCCACCTTTAAAGTTCACTGCTAATCCTATCCGTCTTCTCGCCACCAGAAACGAAGCAGCCGGCCCAAAACAACTCCAACTCCAACAAGCAAATGGCGCAGGATTCACAGCCTACGATACTATGGCAGTGTAATTTGTAAGCCCCTCCTGCATGCGTCGGGCGAGGCAGCTTAGCTTAGTGTTCCGGGAGCATGGGGTGCGTGGGAGTTGAATGACCCTCAGACACACACAGGTACACACTCAGACAGATCATCAGTACACACACGGAGGGCGGAGCGAATAGCGCCCATATAGCGCATATACACATACGAATATCCAACTACTTCAAGTAATTATTACGCAATGAATGCCACTTCGAAAGCATATTTACCTTGTCTATGCAAGCAGCAAACCAAACATACATACAATATACTACTCGTATATAATTGCATTCAGATATGAATACCTACTATAAGTGTGTACTAAGGAAATTATTGAAAGCTATACGAGAAATCGAAGCAAGGCGCGGGAAAGATGAAAGAAAAGATAAATCAGAAAAAAACATACTTACAAGTATATATTCAACTACGAATATTCGAAACTAATTTTTAATAATGTATTTTAGTTCTAAGAGATACCTACCAAAATATCAGAGGAGCCAGCAACTATGGAGAACTCTTGTGTGTAGAGAGAAGGTCGATTTCGAACTCTGTTTGTGTAAACTTTTTTGCCATCTATGCCAGGAGCAGATAACTCATCCTTTGCCTAGACTAAGTCAGAGTCATAATATTAACTCGTCTAATTGATATATATATATTTAGTCAAATACGCATTGTATAATTTCTACCCATTTGGGCAGCGCACACTTGACGTTTCGTTTGCGTTTTGCGTTGATTTGTGATGATTTGTAATTTGTAGAATTGTGTGAGTCATATTTGTATTCGTCTTATTCTATTATTCTGCGAACACACCACGGTGTTCTATTTTAATCTTACTTTAATTTCTAATTCGAAAATGCGCTTCCACGAGATCAAACCGAGAGAACTGTTCAAAGCACAAATCGCAGCCACGTTTGAATGTATTATACAAGATCCCCAGGACACCCGAAGGCCACACGAACACACAGTTGCACAATGTTTAGAGACCAATATTCTGATATTGGAACATGAGTTATACGCATTTGAAGCTTTAAGAGAACTTGAAATTTGCAATTGTTTATTTCATTTCATTTGACCTACCTTAAGTTGATAGTTTGTAAGTTGCTAAATATATTTTGATTTTATTTAACCGTTTTTGTTTCGTTACTTATTGTTTGGGGTTCCTTAAGATCCGTGGAGATACCACCAACACTACAAAGACTGACTAATGCAAACTGAAAACGAAATCGGAACCGGAAGCGGAGCCGGAAGCGGACAGAGGGAGTAATGTTGCTCAAGGTGAAGAGACATAGCAAGGCATCAGGCTTCAGGCACTGCCAAGAGATCGGAATCGTATTTTGATCCCTCACATCCTTGGGCACATCATGAATTGCATTTAACCAACGGGGAGCGGAGACACTTTTAGACTTCTTTCTTAGACTTATGATTTGATTCTGATATGTTTCGGTTCCCACTTAAGCTATCAAAGCTCGTACTCTATACAGCCCATACCAATTTTATATAGATATATCGCATATATGAATGTAGTGTTGTGAGAAACTAAATTGCTTACCTATATGAGTGTACGACAAATTTTCACCGCAAACGAACTACAAATATTAAGTAGAGATTAGTAACGGAAAATGGCATTTAATCAATAAACAAAGGAGTAAATCACTTACAAATTTTCAAGTAATTCAAATAGCAAGCAATAATCTAGAGTCAAGACGTTGAATTTCGGAGAACGTACCGAGGCAAGCAAGATTTTAATTACTCTCATAATAATTAGAAACTTTTCGGCAAATCAAAATCAAAAAAAAAAAAAACACTTTTGGCATAAAGAAAAAGAATCGAATAAATACACAAGCGGTTTGAAAATTAAAGAATCTAGGCTAAGTAAAGTAATATTGTATCCACGAAGGCATAAGTGCATATACATTTTTCATACTACGATATCGTGCATGCATTATCGCTTTTGTGTTGCTTCACTGTGAAAATACTTTAATGGATATTTCACTTTATGCATTGATTGAGCCCGCTACATACTTGTAATTATTTAAGCGATAAGCTTACATGCATATACAACATATACAAATAATTTTCTACTTAACTTTACATAAAACGCATTAATCAAAATTTAGCTCGCATCATTAAAGAGAAGGCCAGTCAGACACACGTACACCAGGTCCATTCAACTTCAACGCACGTCAGGAGGAACTAAGCACTAAGATCAGAAGACACTTAAATTTTGTAACCGAATGGGACAGCAGTTTAAAACGCATTTATACTAATCACTCGCTCCTTCTTAGCAGAACGAATCTTATACGAAATTAAGAGAAGAATCAATACCCCCAGAGGGAAGCATTCGTAATCATTAAGCGCGACATTATATGGTAAACCCCAATTGAATACTACAAATATGTGTATTACTAATTACAATTACGAAAGCATACATATATTACCTATATTAAATATTGAATGTATTGAATATTGGCAAAGGCCGGCCTCCCCGCGCACACCATCTCGCCATCGCTCCACGCAGGGCCCACCTCGGTGGACGCCGCCCGAAACTCGACCACATTGCATGCGCGACGAGCGAGAGCCAAACTTTGTCAGTTTCCAGTTTCAGTGTCATTAAAGTCAACCAGAAACTAATTAAAATTAAATAAATGCCAATTTATGTTGGATAAAACCAAAAGCAGTTGCGAGTTTTACTTAAATTGGGGAGACTGTAAGGTAAAGTGGTTTAAAAAAAAACATTAAGGCTGTGAATATTTATCTAAGATGCTCTTTCCCAAATTATAACAATGAATAAATTATAGCTTTAACTTTAAATGTTGTCTATATTTTTTTAAATACTACACGATTGGTAATTCTTGAATTCTTATGTACTTCTTATTGGCTTTGTAAGCTAAAAGGCGGATTTTGGCAGATGATTTGAATATTTATCACATGCCAAATATTTAACACATACTTTTATGCGTTTCTTGGTCTTACTCCATGTCAAAATAATGTTGTTTCCCAGAAAATGTCACGTAGAATTGTATTTTAAAATGTAAAATATTTATATTCAAAACGTTAAAGCTTTAACTCCAAATATCGCAAATAATTTAAAATAATTCAGGCGGTTTTTTTTTAAAGTCGTTAAATATTCTTGTGTAATTTAGATGTTGCAATTTGTTTATTATTAAATTAGGTCGATACACAAAGATTTTGGAAAAGAAATTGTGAAGTTTGATAATGGTTAATCTAATTTACTTAATTAAGTTAACTGCAATTGCCCAATAAATTGTGCAATTTGAATGTTATTTGAAAACGAAAATAAGTTTCCCTAAAATTCGTTAACGGCCACTTTTGAATTTGAATTTAAAAAGACGGTTAGTGCCCGCCCAGTTAGATGGTTGCGCTAACCACAGAGTTGCATTTTAAGGTGGTGGTTCGAAACTCGGATAAAGTATAACAGTTTATAACAGATCTTCGTCACCTTCTGCTGATTCTGTTCGCCTGGTGCATAAAATCCAAAAATTTAAGAATTTGTACTGAAAATGGGAGGATTCAAGCCTCCTTTTTGCCTACAACAACAACTGCAACTCTTTTACAACAAAAACAACTATTAAAACAACAAAATAAAAATTAAATATATTAATTTAACCGTCAAATTTAAATTCGAATTCAAAATGACAAGTTTCCGCCAAATAAGATAACCGTCAAATTTAAATTCGAATTCATAATGACGATAAGTGTCCGTTAATTAAGTTAACAGCCCAATTTGAATATTATTTGAAAACGTTAACGGCCACTTTTGAATTTGAATTTAAAAAGACGGTTAGTGCCCGCCCAGTTAGATGGTTGCGCTAACCACAGAGTTGCATTTTAAGGTGGTGGTTCGAAACTCGGATAAAGTATAACAGTTTATAACAGATCTTCGTCACCTTCTGCTGATTCTGTTCGCCTGGTGCATAAAATCCAAAAATTTAAGAATTTGTACTGAAAATGGCCGGATTCAAGCCTCGTTTTACCTACAACAACAACTGCAACTCTTTTACAACAAAAACAACTATTAAAACAACAAAATAAAAATTTAATATATTAATTTAACATCCAAACTTAAATTTGAATTTAAAATGACAAGTTTCCGCCAAATAAGTTAACCGTCAAATTTAAATTCGAATTCAAAATGACAAGTAAGTTAACCGTCACATTTAAATTCGAATTTATAATTACGATAAGTGTCCCTTAACCTAACAATCAACAGAGAATATTTTAAGATAATCATGAAGATAGAATAAGTTTATTTGAGGATTTTAGTAATTTTTTGTGAACGTTATACTTATTTTTTTAGAGTAAGAATTTCAGACTACCTCTGAATCTACAGGTTCTGAAATAGAGGTATTTTCCAAATTGAGTTATTTTTAATATTATTATTATAACATGAACATAAAACACAAATCGGGTTCGTGGCTTTATCTAAACGAGAAAAACAGAGGGCTGTCAGAATTCGAATTTTGCTATGAAGCGCCTGCATAGGATTTCTTTTATTACTCCATAATTTTTAGTTTATCTCCAAATTCGATATTTTGTCAAGCCAAAAATGAAACGGAGAATCTTTATTTATTCCTATTTAGTCTGTAACAATGTAATTGTAAAAAAATGGTAACAGACTTAATAGGCTAAGAGGAATCGTGCTGCAAAATCAAGCAGATACTAAAAACACTGAATATAAGTTGTACTTTCTTCCGAACCGAAAAATACCTGACATGACATGAGTTTGGCCTCCTATTAATGTTAACGCAGTAGAAAACTACGAAGCCAGAGGCTTCAGCTTTCGGGAAATTTTACACAAGAAACCGGCCCTTGGCGGAAAATTTGAAAAGTAGGACAACAAAAAGCGAGCCTTCCCAAGAGCTCTGTATTGGCCGTAAACATTTGGCCTTCGGAGGCAGCACTTGGAATTTGCACATCCAGTTAGCGCTGTCCAGCTAAGCTCTCTGCAAAGAACAAGTGCTGATGCAAACACTGACAGTTGGCCACGCCACTAGCCCGGCGGCACCTGCAGTTCCAGATTTGCAGAAGTTTCCCAAGTCTTCCAAGTCTCGTGGCCATCATCGTTATTTGCATACACACGAGTACGCTGATTACCCAATTCAATCAATGCTATTTCCAACTCACACTCTCCGAGCGGGGGCCTTGCATAATACGATATAATTAATTGTTGCAAAATCCGATGATTTACAACTAAATGTTGCTCATTAAATATAAAGCCGCGCAGCCATGCCCACTCTTGGACGACGCCCCGCGAATCAAGCCCCGTGGATGTGGTCGAAGGAAAAAAACTGAAAATTATTCGCAAACAATTGCGATTGGCGCCCCGCACATCCAACAATTGTGCATTGTCTTCGCCGCTGTGACGCGGCTGCATAACAAATATGACAGAAATTTCATCATGCAAATGGAAGCGTTTAAACGCTAAACGGCCCGCGAGCTACTGGCTACTGGCTACTGGCTGCGAGCCGCTGGCGCTGGAAGCATGACAAATACTCCCATCAAATATTGATCATTTAGCGTATCAGTCGCAGAACTCCGAGGAAGTCGTAAACTGCAATTGTCTTGGAGCGTGGCAATAAATCTGCCGTGAGAGGGGGAGCCGCCAAAGAGAGAGGCGGCCAAAGAAAATAGGAGTAAAAATAGCAACAAAATAAAAACAATGTTTGACAATCAAATCGTTTGCATATGAATGAATGAATCCCAGGCAGGCCGAGCTGGAGCTGGAGCGGCGTTGGACGGTGAGCATGGCCAGTGTGGGGATAATGGGGGCGGGGCAGCAGGTGGAACAACTAGGCCAAAACGGGCATCATGCCGCAATTTGCATAGGCCGAGTGAAAATGATGGGAATTTCATAAATAATACACGGAGAGGCAGCATTTAGTAAGTAATAAATGTAATAATAAGCCTAATAGGGCGAATTAAAGCCATTAATTTGAGAGTTTACAGGCTTGAATGGCTAGAGGCTTGTTATTGTTATTAGGGTATCAAAAAGTGTTAATCAATTATTTACAGGCAGTAATGGACATTTACAGTGTTTACAATAAGAATGCACATTTTATTTGTAAATAAATAAAGCCAATCAAGTCATTAATACATATATTCATTCACTAATGACGTCGAATGCGAGGCAATAATTTGTCAAAGTCTTTGTCACTCCACAAAATTGAATGAATTGAGAAAAAGAGTTGCGTTGCGCTGGCGGCGTGCAGGCATGAGTTGGCCAAGCAAGTTCGTCGCCTGAGTCTTTTGTTTGGGCAGCGGCTGCGACTGGTCAGCTATAAAGTGGCATCTATATAGATTAGAGAGATACGGGACAGGCGCGTTGACAACGCAATCTCCGTGCCGCCCTTTAATTATCTTTTATGTCCGCTGCAAGTACCCGAAGCGCGCGTTTGCAACATTATTTCACTTGCCATTTCGGCAGCGTCATGGCTGTTGTGCCTGGTTAGTGACTTGGCAACGTTGCCTCACTCCCCATCTTCTGTTTACGGCCTGCCGCTAATTCACTGCTGCCTCCGCAGCCCAATCAGCAAGTGTCATCGGCGACCTTGCCACACTTGCAACACTTGCACTTGCCTAATGTCACCCGAGGGGGAGGCTGTGCCCGTGTGGCTCTGCGCCTCTGCTCCAGTTCTCCGCTCTGCTTCCATGCTCCATGTTGACCCACATCTGCGCCCAGAGTCAACAGCACCTGGCGAGCAATAACCCCTCCGTCGTCCGTCGTCCGTAGTCCGTCGTCAGTCGTCATCCGCAGCTTCACGCTCGGCAAGAGCGGCTCCGAGTCCATCACGTGCTCCGCTGCCGCTGCGGTTGCCGTCTTGAACCTGAGCCGCTATACCACATATAGTTATTTGTACAAGAAATGTTTCGCTGCGGCTTTTTGCTGGGTGTTGCTGCTTAGCTGTTTTGCTGTGTTGCTGCGTTGCTGCGTTGCGGGGTGGAAACAAAAGATTTATTACAATAAAATATTTCTGTCGCTGCGCTGCTGTTTTTCGCTTTTTGTGTTGCTGTTTTAATTTTTGTTTTGTTAGCTGAAATTTATTTTATTACATTTTTTCAATTTCTTTCTCCCGTCGGTCGTCTGTGTGGCTGGCTACGTTTTGTTTTGGCTTGCGGCTTGTGCAACGTTGCTGCTTGTGTTGCTGCTGCTGCTGCTTCAATAATTAAAACAACAACAATTATGTGCTTCACTCAAATGCGTTAAGTGTCGGTTGCTGTTGTTTTTCGGCGTTCGTAAATCAGGGTTTAGCATGACACTTGCTAGGCTGTTATATAAAGCGGAATGCAATTGGAGTTCCACCAACAGGCAAAAGATACGGCCAAAATGAATTGAAACCCATTTAGATATGGCCAAGTCTCACAGAAAACAATGGATTTCCGACTGCGGACTGTGACAACATTTTGAAAATCTTATGGAAATCAAATCGATTTCCTTTGTGGGCTGACGAAAGCAGCTTGTAGGCGACCTTGACTTAATTAGCCGCTAATTGTTAGCCACCTCTGAAAGAACCCTAAGTGGTTGGAGAGCATTATGTAAAGGGGAAAAAATCAATTACCGAAAATCAAGGAAATCCCCGGGGCAACGCCAGCCATTGTGCTCATTAACAATAAACTGCATCTGTGGGCTTATCGCCGCTCATCTTTTCCCTCCCTGCCTCAGACTCATTTGCAAGCGCCACATCAATTGTAGATTTGGCAAAATCTTCGCCAGGCTCGTTAGGCAGCCACAACTATGTATAGCCGAGCCACTGGCTGAGATTTCCCAACGGAATGTTTGCTTGAACTCGAACTTTTGGCGGCTTTCGGTTACCTAATCGGCGCAGCAGCTCCCGGGGCTCGGAGCGCAACTGCAACTGCAACTGAAGCAGTTGGCTTCCTCTGCTAACCTTATGCGGGCTTCGCTTTCTGGCACACAGACACACTGCGCGAAGGCGGGGGGAGTCAATTAAAGCAGCATGTTGCAACTTGCCACTTGCCGCCGAACAGGCGACGGCAACGCGACCGACTGACTTGGAATCGCGGCGCTGTTAGATGCCCCACAGTGGTTCCAGGTTTAAAATGCTTAATTTTAAATTGTAGTGAGATGATGGGAAATTCTGAAGTCATAGTAACAAGATGTTTATTGATTAACTGTGGTATTGGAAACGAATGAAACGCGTCTGGAGAATCCTTGCTATATAATGATCTGTGTGTGATCTTGGCATATCATAAAACCTCGAATTATGTGTCTGAAGTCGACCACGACTCAACCAAAGCCCTTCATAACATATCAATATTATTCTTAGAGAAATTCGAAAAAGTGGTTAGAGAAGAGTAGTAAGCAAAATATATATTTATGTAATATTACATAAAGAATAGCAAAACCTAAATAGCTATTTACCTCTAAAATAGACTTGACTTAGCCACGAAACTACAATGAGGCCCCTGTTGTGCTTTCAATCTAGAATACTATGTGTTTTTCGAAAAGGACAGGCAGAGCAATTTTGAGATTCTCGAGTTAGGAACTTCCTTACCCCATTTTTAGATTTTTATACTTAAAGAAGATGCCAGACAAATTCATAGAATCTTAAATTATGCAAAAAATTATAAGCATAATATAATAAAAGCACCTCAAGTTTATATTCAAACTGAAAGCCAAAAGATATCCTCCGCACATGGAAGTTTTCAGTCAGATTTCTAGCCCAGCTTAACAAGCATTAGGAAACAGTAACCGATCCATACATGCTACACCACTGTGTCTGCGGGCCACTCCGCACTCCCTTCGGCGTGGACAGGCTGCAACTGCATCTGAAACCCAGTCTTTGGCTGGGGCAGCTGTACGCGACTGCAACTTGGCAACAGGAAGTGGCAACGTTATTGTTGCCGCTTATCTGCCGCAGAGATGCTTCCTTGAGATTTATTTGGCATCTAGCAGGCGGCCAGCAGAAAATGGCAATAGACATCCCAATAGCAATCGCAGCCATCAACATCAGCATCAGCATCATCATCATCATCATCGCCATTGCAGTTGTTGACTTTGGCTCATGGCCTTTTTGCCAATTCCAGCTGAACGATGACGCCGGCTTCTTTGGGTTTTTCGGCACTTACCTAACTTCCGGGTGTCGTGGGCCAAAATCGAATTTTTATGAGTTGCATCTTTGCCGTAACGGGCATCAAATCATCCCCAAAACTACCGCAGTTGCTTCATCCACCGGGGGCGATGCTTTGTGTAAACCGTAATTAAAAGCATTTAGTTTTAATGTTTATGTTTATTTTTTTTTTTTCATGGTAGTTTTTATTTTTTATGTCAGCTTTACATGAAATGGTTTCTGTACATCAATTTTGAAGTGTGTGTGTGGTCCGTGTGCGGATTATAATTATGTTTAAGTACATATTTACAAAGCCATTTTATCGCGGGCTGCCCTTGCAACACTTCGCACACCTACATACGGATCAGTGCCTAAAAATACCAGAGCTCTGTACAATTTTTTGTTTTTTTTATTGAATTTCGTATAACTTAAAGACGAAAACGCGCGCATGACTAATTTGTACACTTGGGGAAGCGAGATGGAGTGATATGGAGCGGGAAGGAGAGAGACGGGAATGGGAGTTCCCACAACGAAAGGTAACGAAAGGTATGAAGAGTTTGTACAAAATGAAGGGTAGAAGGATGGATGGGGGACGTAATGCCTTACATCTTTAAATCTATGTAACAATTTCAGCGGGTTCACTTGTACACAAAGGCGATCTGCGGAAGCTGGGGCAGATTCCCGGAGGGGTTGCGGGATCAGTTATCAGATATCAGTGCTGTCGCCTAGCCTGGGGCTAAGCGCGGACCCGGAGACGGGCCCGTGACCCGGACCTAGTCCCAGCCGTGGCTGTGGCCATGGCTCACGGGCACCCAGACCTTTTCCCACACTGGCTTCCAGACCTTCTTCCACTCCTGGACCTTAACCTCCTTCCAGACGGGCACATTGACCGACTGCCACTCGTCCTTCCACGCCTGCCGCTTCTCGGTGGCCCACACCTGACGCTTCTCCGTGCGCCAGATCTGCACCTTCTCCTCGACCCAGGTCTCGCGCTTCTCCTTGATCCAGATCTGCTTCTTCACGGTCTTCCACACCTGGGGGAAAGGCACTGGTCAGCAATCGATCTCACTGGATGCCTTGGCCAGGAGAGGCTTACCTGAACCCACTCGTCCTTCCACTCCAGCTTCTTGTCCTCCTTCCACTCCTGGACCTTCTCCGTCTTCCACTCCTGCTTCTTCTCGGTGCGCCACTCCTGCTTCTTCTCGGTCTTCCACTCCTGCTTCTTCTCGGTGCGCCAGACCTTCTTCCACACGGGCTTCCAGACCAGCTTCTTGCGCCAGAGATCGTGGCTGGTGTACTCCCAGCCCTCGTGATCCTTGCCCAGGAACTTCTCGCCGGGAATGCCCATTTTCACCTGCGCCAAGTTCGCTCTTAGTCTGTGTGCCATCTTGAATGCAAGTGTTACTCACCCATTGCGGCTCAAACATTTGCTTCCAGTCTGCCACCTGTACTTCCTTCCAGACGGGCACTTGAATCTCCTTCCAGAATGGAACCTGCACCTCCTTCCAGATGGGCACCTGGATTTCCTTCCACACGGCCACCTTGGTGGGCACCCAGATGGGCTTCGTGACCTTCTTCCAGTCGGCCACCTTGACCTCCTTCCAGGCGGGTACCTCCCTCTCCTCGTGCTTCGGCTTCTTCACGATCTTCCAGTCGGGCACCTGTTCCTCCTTCCAGACGGGAACCTGACGGAACGGATTGCCGTTAGACTCGGTGAGCAGCAAGGGCGAGGGCCTAGTGATCATACCTTAACTTCCTTCCAAATGGGTACCGAGACCTTCTTCCACTTGGTCTCCCACGCCTCCTTCTTGACGGTCTTCCACACCTGCACCCAGTCCTCCTTCCAGGTGAGCTTCTTCTTCCACACTCCCTCGGGGGGATGGGCATAGGCCAAGCTAAGGATTAGCGCGCAGCTGGCGCTGAGTAGCTGGGGGGAAGAGCGAAGACTTTTACTGAGTACTGATTCCCATAGTGACTTAATTATTATTTGTACTCATTACATATGCATTTGCAAGTGTTACTTAATCTTAAATAAAACTTATGTCATGGTAGGAGAGGAGAGCTCATTGCCCGACAATAGTTTATTATTTAATTATTTGGTAATAAAATATCAATCATGTAATATATAAATATTCAGTTCGTTGCGAATTAAGGTAATGATTTTTAGCTTTCGATTTTAAAGATTAAAGTTTTGTCTGTGGATTTCATATTGTTCCGATTTCAGTTTGCTTGGGGGATTAACGTTGTTCTCCGCGATCCGATTTCACACTAATATCAGCACTTGGCTGTCTCTTTGTCAGCACTTTCCGAGGATTCACTTCCCAGTGCAGCTGGGTGCCGCGGACACTAACCAATAGACTTAGGGATCTCATGCTTGGTATCCCTTGCTCCACCAACAGCGCGTCAAAACAAAAGGAGCTGATATGTGCCTCCGCTGAGGTCTTCTACGAACACTATTCGCATTTCCCTGCATGCACATCTATTTATATTTTGAATGGTCTCGTCTCTGAGCCACTGTCGCAGTCGCAGCCGCAGTCCCCGTCTCCGTCGCAGTCGCAGTCGAGGCTGGCGTCGGCGGAGGCGGCAAAAACAAAAGAAAGCAACAACTGAAGCCCCGGGCAGCGGACCAAAGCTTTGGCTCGATCCATGTGCAAAATGCACGCAGCCGAGGCGCCGCGTCTCAGTCGACTTCCAACCGAAAGCAAAAGCAAAGGCAAGCGCCGCGGCGGGATGTAAACGAAAACGAAAACCGCAGAGAGTGAGAGTGGAGCGGCGCTCACCTGAGCTACCTCAGGTCGGCGCTGGCTCTTGGACCGCCGATGACTGCGCGGATTTTCCCAAGGTAACGACGCAGCCTCAACGAGACAAGACAAGCCGAGACAATGCGAATGCGTATACGTACTGTGGGCCTGCCATTGGCTCGAGTGGCGTGCGTTGGCTTTGGACCCCGAATCCGAGTCCGAGTCCGCGGATCACTTGAGAGCCGTCTTCACGGAATGAGCGGTCAGAAGACGACCCAGAGCCAGAATGTAGCCGTAATTATGATGTTGTTAGCGGTGATTGGTCAAGTGCAGCAGCATCAGCAGTTCCTGCGCAGGCGGAAAAGCGAGAGGTGTACTTACAGCTAAGCGTTTCTTGATAGCAGTCCAGACTACACTCAGAGACAGGGCTGTGTACTTCCTATATAATAAATACATTTACTAAAGGGGTTTCTAAAAATACCAATATAACAACAACAAGAGTTACGCGGGCTGCAGACTTTCTTAAGCACTTGCTTCATCTTTGGATATTAACCGCCGCCTAATATTTTTACGAATGCAGAACTAGGACGATTTTTGCAACCAACAGAAACATTGTTAAAATTGCTTTCCTTAATTTAAAACAAAACAAATATTGTTATTGTTGTATGGCTCTTATGTATCTTCTTATTAAAGAATCTTTGGTTTCAAACTTTTTGGAATAAAGGAGTTAGAAATTTAGTTACACATAAAACGAAGTTCTGAGAATGGTTATGGTAGATTTTCCTGGGTTTAGAATATTCTAAAAAGCATTATCCTTGCATGTTCCAGTTAAGCTTATTTTATATTTATTTATTATTCCCACAGTCGGAATTTTACTTTCATTTATACATTTAATGTAAGTAATCAATATTTAGCTTCTGTAGAAATCGAACCCCTTTAACTCTACTATCTTAAAGTAAGCCAATTTTTTTTAAGTATTAATTAAATTGAAATAGCTTTTAATTAAGGAGTTGCATGTTGCTTTCGTAAATTCAAGGTCTTCAATATTAAAAACATCTTTGCTGGTAACTGAAAATACGATTGTATTTACCCAAAACTGTTATATTTAATCCAAATTACTACAAGGGGTCCCAATTAATCTGCCCCAAACTCTGTATTCACCATTAATCATCGTGGGCAAAGATCGCGCTAAACATCCTCTAATAAGGTAGTAAGCCAACGAAATCCGTGGAGGAACGAGGAGAGCCATCGATCATTTCGCGCGGTGCAAAGTGGTTCACCTCCCGCCGCCTCAGCTATCGATGAGGTCGATTGCTGTGGGCGTGGAGCACCTGCCTGCCTCCGCCGCAGTGGGCCACTCCGCTAAGTAGTCTTAAGCTGTAGCCCCAGACTACGTGCCCGCGTTTTATATGGCACTATTAACCATGTCCGACTCCGCGCTTCGAAGTTCGAACTTGAGCGCTGGCAATTAGCACAGGCGGGTTCAGTCAGTCCAGTTGCGTGCGAAATGATCACAGCGGATCGGCAAAGGAGGAATTCGGCTCACCGGACAACAGCAAATGCCATTTATGGACGGGTCGACCTAAGCGCTCAAATGGCAAAGCGACCTCAGCGGACCGACAGACGGCGCAGCATGAAGACTTTAAGCGCCACCTGGGTTAAGACTACACAGAAAGAAATAAGTGATTTCTTTGGATTATTATAAGTATTCAAGAACTTAAGTATCATCAAAGGGAAAGGGATTCAAAAATGCGATTCAAACTCTGTCTTTTATTTAATGTTTTCTTATTGATTTATAATTAAGTTTTGTAAAATATTTCTTGAATGAAACTCTTGATTAAAGCTAACATATTTTGGTATATTTCTTAAAAAAAAAACTATTACTATAAATGAATTGGTAAATTGTTTACATTCTGTGCATATACTCGGACCAGATAGAGTCCGGCCAGAGATTACTGGTTTACTGTCATTCTCAAGGCATTGTACATTTTTGAGTTCATCATTATCTTCATCATCTTTTCATTTTCAACAGATTCTTCCATTTCACTTATTTCCGTTCGACCCCAAATAATTAATATAATATCACTTTGTATTTAAGAGCCCAATCATATTATCCATGTTTTTGCTTAAATTACTTTTGTGCAGCTGCTATTTCTTCAGCACCATTATTTACATTGAAATCGAGTTATTTTCCTTGAACACAGTAATCCTTAATCCTGCTTTTTCTCCAAGTGTAGAGCTGTTAATCCGCATCAGTGACTACCGGGGTCGACTGCAGGTTTTAGCATGGTTGTAAGGCGCGCGCTTTATGGACGTTCAAATAATTTGGCCATTAGGCTTTGATAAACGCGTCAAGACCAAACAGTTGGCAACAATTAACACCCAAGAAGCGGGCCAAGTCAGAGGTAAGGTTTCTGGTATGGGAAGTGGTCACAGAGCGCGACGAGCACCCTGACGAGCTGACTGACTGACCCTTCGCCCGAACCGACGCACCGTAAATAATATGCACAAATTGAAAACGACAGGGGTTACATCACAGGCCCAGGAGGAGCAGCCAGAGGAGACGACGGCGAGGAGGAGGAGGAGCAGACGGCCTTCAGTGCAGGCACTGCAAAAGGAAAAGCAGACCAAAAGACAGCGAAGCCCCCGACACGTTAAGCCAATTTACCAAAAGCCCAAAACTCGAAATTAGGTAAAAAAAACACGAATGTAATGAAGAATGTGCAACAGGCTCGCCTGCGACTGCGACTGCGACTCGAACTCGGGTTTTATTTAGCCAGTTTTGGCTTTTTGTTGTGCAAAATGAAATTGAAATTCCTGAAACGTGCCCAGCAGATCGGGTTTGGCTTTGGCCGAAGATGTCGTGGCTGTGGACGGAGAGCAGGATGGCTTGGTGGATCGCTGGATCGATGGCCGCGGGCTCTGGAAACACCTTTCGCCACGCTGCGCCGTGGCTGTCTTGTCCCTGCTCACCCAGTTGCATAATTTACGGCATCTCTTTATTGATCTGGACGCTTATATGTAGGTTATGCATTGCCTTATATTACGAGTATGACACGATCGGCAGGCAGACAGGTTTCCGCAGCAGTTCAGCTCGGTTCCCGGCTAGGAAGCGTGTGAAATTGCCTGGAAAGCGTCTTAGACCGAGCGTTTAGCTGCTGTGGAGAAGGAAATGGAAGCTTAAAGAGAAAGGTTCGATGGGTCTTGACATTTCGGGGAAATGTTTTGGCAGTTTGTTCAGCTAATCCCTAAATGGCCATGTTAAGATGGAGCTGGGGTAAAAATATAAGTGGCAATCAGGGAAAACATAAATAATGAAATGATACAAATTACACAGAAAATAATTAACTAGCGGGCTGGTTCTAATTTGAATTTGAAACAGATATTTGCTCAACATTATTTAAGAAATCCGAATTTGAATGATTCTAAAATTGGGTTTTCTTTTAAAATCTGTTCTACAAAACAAATACTTGACAAAAGCTATCAGCTGATAATTGCTATAAAGTTAGTCAATATAATGTATTAGGTATTATTATACATTGTATCTATTGTTATTTTAGAAAACCTTCTCTTAGGCGCAATACGTGGATGTCAGCTTGGTCGTTGCTTCTGCTCCATATTGCAAAAAAAGATAATTTCAGAATCGTTTTTGTAGACTGTTTTAGTTATAAATTTTTTACCTTGAATTTCCGTTCATAAATATGGTTCAGACCCTGAAAATCTGTCGCTTTAAGAGGAAATTTAATTTATGAACTGAGAGAATCCAGAACAATACTATTATATAGCTAGTATTAGGGAGCTATAAAGGTTAACAATTAAAGCTAATTTAATGATTTTATGTCTTTAATTAAAAAAAATCTAGATTTATAAGGGGTAAAGGTATTTGCTAATATCTCGAGACAACAGTTATGTGCTCTTTTATATATTTTAAGCCCTGCCTTAAATAAATTTAAATATTAAATAGATTTCGTTGTTAAAAATAACATTCTCACCAGATAGAGAGTCATGCAGGTTTTTTGCTTTCCTTCTAGTCTAGAGCAGCTTCTCAGTTAATATGTTACATCGTCCTTATAAAATATGTTGATTATTCATCATTTCATTATTTTTTTATTTGTACAATACTTATAATAGTTAAAGTTCTTGCTTCATATTAAAGGTTTACGACTTGAGTTCCATTCTTTGTTGGACTTTTATTGCATTTCTTGGCAATCAAGTGCATTTCCCATCCCGGGCCACGTACCTACACTCAACTTTATTGCACATACGCCTCATTGAGTGGGACGCTGTTGCAATGCGACCGGCAACTAGAAATAGCAAGCACTTATCCGCCGAACAATAAGCCATAACAAAACACTCACGTTCACACATGGTTAACCTTCAATCAGGCCTAATCCAAGTGCAGGAGAGACGCAGGAGTTGGCCGCGGAGGGGGAGGCCTCCATGGGGGTCTGCATCGTCATCTTCGTCATCTCACCGGTAATTGCTCGTGGCTTTCTTCACTCGCCGCCTGGCACTTGGACTGCCCCAATTTGTTACGTGAAGCTGGGGCTGGAATTCACGCCGAAGCCGAAGCCGAAGCTGCAGGTGCTCGAGTGTCGACGTTAATGTCATTGTTGCCACGGTCCGGCTGACCCACATCCATGGTAAATGAAGCAGCGCTAATTGCAGGCCGATAAATTGATTTCATTGCAGTTGCATCACGCATGCGGCCGCGGGGGGCCGTCGGGTGAGCAGGTGATTCGAGGCGGTGGGTGCGTTTAGGCGGCTTAATCGAAACGCCAAATTAATTGGCCGGGTAATCAGAGTTGAAAGTGCGTGCACATTTACCCCGTGCAGTGGCATTATGGGATCTGGTGGATTTAGCAGCAGGTGGCCGCCAGAGACTGGCGCCAAGTGCTGGCCGAAATACGAAAAGATGAGCGGCTCTTCGTTCACTTGTTTCCGCCAAGGTCGGCCGGACTGCAGACTGCGAGTTAACAACATGTTGAACACCGCCAACAGGTATTAACGCTTATTAATGGCAACAAGCAAAGCGAGAGCCCCTCCAAGCTCTCTGTTGCAATGGCCATTAAGCAAGAAGATGCTGAGCCGCAGACGGAACATTGATTATGGCCAGTCGTCCTTTGAACACACGATACAGTTGCGCAGGCAAGCACAGATACAGATACAGAGGCACATGCAGATACAGATTCAGATGCAGATGCCGATGCAGATGCAGATGCAATTTTGCTGAAACCGGCTCACTGGCTCGACCGTTACGCAATGTCTGGCCAAAAGCAAAGCTAAGCCAAGCCAAGCCAGCCGCTTTATTCACACAGTCAGAGGTCTCGCATTCCAATTTGCGTAGACTCGTCGCAAAAGTCCGCTCGTGGAGCTGGTGATGCTGCCCACTCCTGCTCCAAACCCTGGTGGCTAACGTGCAGTTGGAAGTTGGCAGGCAGGTAGGCAGCTGCACCCGCCGCAGTCGATTTCCTCATTGGTACACAGTGCCGAATACTTGGATCCCTGAGATCCAGGAAATGAGGGGTCCCGAAGAGGTTACAGGTTTCATGAGGATTATTTATACCTTATTTTATGGGACAATTTTATTACTTATCACTAAAAACATTAGATGAGCAGTTCATTATTTCAAAAGTAAGCTTCAGGTTTTTGTAATAAAAAACAAGTTGAAATACACATTGAAACTTCTTCATTTTCAATTGTGCAAAAATATAGTTTTTTGATTACAAGCGTTAAGTTCACACCTTTATTTGTTAACGTTGATCAAAACTGCTGATAAATTATGGAGTTATTTTCAATTATAACTTAAAATTATATTGTAACTTCAAATTAAATGTCTCCAATGACATACATAATTAAAAAACAACAAATTGAACAATAAATTGATTATTGTAATGACAACTATACGAAATAGTGAATCATGAAATAGAAAGGAGTGTAGTTTAAATTTCATTTAGCTCTAAAATAAAGCACCAGGTAAATAATTGACCAATGAAGATTAATTTTATTAAATAAAAAAATATTTAAAACAAAATAAAAAAGCGTGTATTTATAAATTTATACATATTTATTAACATATTTTGTAATACTTAAAGCTTCTTGCTTCCGGTGAAAATAAAAGTAAATTACAAATCAAATAGAATTTAATAAAAATAGTAAGTACTTTACCAAACGAAACCAACAACGAATCAAATAATAAAAGTGTTTTAATTGTGTTTTAATTTGACTCTAATAAACAAATTATTCAGAATTTAAATTCCTTTTTAAACAACGTTTTAATGCTAATTTGCCATGGGCGCTCCCTGCTTCCTGTTTCACTTTCTCCATTTTTGGCGAGTGTACTTGAGCTGGGGCTCAGCTGCGATTGGAGATGAAGACACCTGAAATGAGACCTGCCTAGGCAGTATTTTATAACACTTTGACAAATATTGCTAATTAAACGGCATATCTTGCCTGCCACCTGGCCGTCGATTGGCCAAGAGCGGTGTACCGCCGGAGGGGGAAGATGAAACAGGAGCGGCAAAGAGCCTGGGATCCGGATCGGGATCGGGATCGGGGTGGAGTGGCCCCTGCAATTGCGGAACCACTCCGCGGAGACATCTTCGGTTTCCTGCCAGACAATTAGATATTGCGCAACCAGGCCGTGACTTACCCTACCCCATCGATACGAGGTGGAATGGTGCCAAAAAAGAAGATGCAACCACATTACGTCAGCTCCCCTTTCACTCTTCGCCATCACCTCCATCACCATCACCATCACGGTTATGACGATCATCGCCGTCATGAATGGCCGATGTTATTGCGGCTGCATTTCTTGCCGAGATGCCCAATTGAATGTCCCTCCAGCGGGCTTCCCCGTAGCCGGATGACTGATGGCCCAGGTGGGCGTAGAGGAAGTAGATGGGGTGCCGGGGCAGCTGGGGAGCCACATGCCACTGGCGACTCTATATAAAAATAAGTCACTGGCATGCGTGCGAATCTCTTTACGGCTCGTCGCTTGCATTTTTGCTCATTAATAGGCAAATTCATTCATTAGTCATTTTTTTACGACTTTTATTGGTGTGCGACTATCGCGGCTGCAACTGCCACTGCACTTGCATTCGGATTTTGTCGCGCGCCCCAAGGAGTGTCTCTTTTTCTCCGTCTTCGCGGTGGTTCCGCCTGCAGAAGGCAGAAACTGAAGCGAGTCTCTCCCAGGCACAGTGGGTCTGTGTGTGGCGTGGCTCCTCCGCCGCGTAATCTTTTCCCAGTTTTCCACACCAATTATCTCACTTTCCACTCCGCAGCCATGGCGGCGGCGGCAGCTTGTCTGCTTTATATAATGACATGTGGGATCTGTTTGCGTTGTGGCAAATTTATGCGGCCTGAACTTCCACTTGTTAGAGGGCCCTGTGAACTGCTGTCAAGATTGGGATAGAGGTTTTGTTGGTTTAAGCCCAAATTCGTTTTGACTTAATTAAACTAATGACAATGCGGCCATTGTTAAAGGTCAAGAACGGAAAACTCTTCGTTTTCATTATTGAAGTCGTCATAGAATAAGAAATACTTAAGAATATTTTAATAATATGTTCTTGAATTCAGGAAATACATTGGGAGCAAGACACCGTTTTATTGCCTAATGGCTTTATTTGCTTAAACATTTATGGGTACGATAACGTTGAATATCTATGACCAAGGTTTGTAGTGTCTTTCAGTCACACGATTTTAATAACAGTATAAAATTCAGCAAGGAAGGTAATATGTATCCATACTTTTGTATATAAGGAAGCATTTCGTGATGTTTCGAGCCGGATAAATTAGTCTGCCTGCTATTAAAAATTGAGCATTACTATAGTGATTGATCCATCCATTCCTTTTCCTTTAGGAAAGATATTTACAAATTGTAAGATTTGAAATTATCTCAGTCCTCAAAAATGTTCGAAATATCGAAATAAATAACCTCAAGTATAGAAATCTATTGATATACCAATCAACAAAATTTAATTTTACTTTCAAGAATCATACAATGTAAAAGCTGTCCGACGACTGTCCCCCACACAAAATTCAAGAGCTGCGATTGTCACGGCAACAACGTTGAACACTTTATTTGGCCAACATTTTTTCATAGCTTGCAGCTATTTTTTGTAGTCGGTTTTGTGGTTGTTTGCTCATTTGCTTCAGATTGACAGGCCAGTGACATGATGACAAGCGGCGACTGGCGGCGGGCAAGTGACAACAATGCCAACAAGGAAGTTGGAGGCGCATCTTCCACGCGCGCCCAATTATGACAAACGACGGCAGTGCCGAACCGCGATTCGGAGCCCTCTGCCGCCGCCCAACGCCCAACTTGCCACACGGCACGAGGAACTGAGGCATTGAGGCATTGAGTTACGACTTGCAACACCTGCGGACTTTCGGCACTGTCATTGCCGCCCCGGAGACGCAACAATGTAACTGGAACGCCGCAGGTAACTACCAGCTGCAGCCCATGGGCGTGTGAGTCGCGTCTCCATGGGATTTTTCAAAAGAAATGTCTGTTTTTAAAGTCAATAGAATATTAGTTTATGCATTAAGTTTTACGGCGGTGCAGTTCAAGCTAAGTGTTTAGTTTTATAGATATTCAAACATTTAAAATAATATGTTAAACAAAATTCAGAAAGCAGCCACATATCCATTGACCTGTTTAATTTTACGCATCTTTTTTGCTGATCATGATTCATAATCTCACACATTATGCTCATGTTCGATTGTGACACAACTATACCTTAAAATCGTTAATAATGTCGGTCTATTGTAAATATAGTAAAGTAAATATGTAAGACGGTCATTTTAAGTGAGCTTGGCCTTGAGCTTTACTAGAAACGGTGATTGAAAATTGTTGAATCAAATATTTGATAAATAATTAGTCATTATTTATTCTTTGATTTCTTTAATTTCAATGGGATTATAATACCCTATTTGTGTTATCGTTCTTTATTTAATTAAATAATTTACAAGAGTATTTCTCTTTGCTTTACGGCGCTTACTCACTCTCACTTTCAGAATAATATATTTTGAGGAATTATATAAAAATTAGATTAAATTTAAAGTGAGTCATGCTTTCATGGTCGTTGTATTTTGTGTTTGCATTTTATTTTCAAATAAGAATGGTGTTAATTACTTTTAATTAAATATTAATTTACGTAAAATCTTATCAATCGCAGAATTTATTGGGTTTATTGAGTAAGTGACATCTTTCGCCAGGGATGGGCACCTCCCGAAGGCCGCATGGAGCCGCCCTCAATAAATGCTGGCACTGTGACATAATGTGACCCAATAACAAGCGCAAATTGCTGAAAAATGCACAACAATGGCAAATCGAACCTAATGGAATTTGTGCTGAGCGCTTTTTATGGCCACGCCGCTTCATCTACGTGATTTGGTTGGAACGCTGGCTGAATGGATGGATCGGACTTGGCACGAAATTCAGTTAGGAGATTGCAGCGTCACTGCCACAAGAGAAATAAAAAGCAGAAATAGCTGGATATAAAGGTAAAATAAGGGAAAATGGGTCAACATTTGCAGATAGCTGTAATGAAACGATCGCTGTGAGCTCTGAGATTTCTGCAACGAAGGAGAGCAGAGCGGCGGCTACTAGTCACCGCATGCGATAATTATTAAATAAGCGCAATTATAGCGCCCCGAGGTGCCAGTGGCCCAGAGACGACGACCGGCTCGACCTCCCCGCCGAAACAAAAGCAATTGGCGAACGTCGATTAATTAGGTAGAGCGCCGCTTTGAAGCCCTCGCGGCATTGAACTTCATACGCATCCACACATCCACAAATTGGCGTCAGCTAATGGCCAAATATTGATGATCTATCGGTTGATGAAGTGTTCGGCGAAGACGCTGACTTGTCATACCCTCGACGCTGGATTTACCCCCACAAGCCTTTCACCCATGTGACTTATCTGTGACTTATCTGTAACGGAGGGTAAATAATTGCCAAATAATAGTAGGTAATAAAATAATCCACTTAAGTTCGCATCTTCAAATTCGCATTTTCATCTAATATTTTATTCGCATTATGTGTCCCGAGATAAAACTGTACAGAAGCAATTAATGGATATTTGAGATATATTAAAAAATTCAAATATCAAGAGGTCTATCAAAGTCACTCATTTGCATAAAACAAGTTGGTAAAGGATATGAAGATGGCAAGGATATAAAAATATAACTGTAGGCTTATGGTGGGCGTATTTTTTCTTCTCATAAACACTTGATTATAAAGATATGCCCTAGTGGGTCAAATAAATTTATCTCATTCTATGAGTATGAATAGAATTTCTAGCTGTTAAAGGGATAAAATTACATCTTCTTAAACCTTTTCCATCATTCAACGACGCTGCGATATGCCCTTAGTCTCTAATAAATATGTAATAAATTTGTTTTTAGTAACTTAACTTAGTAACTGAGGCGGATAGGCTGATTTCTCCCAAACAGTTTCAAGCCAGTCTCATTAATGGTCTGGCCTGACCTGGGGCACAGCCGAGTGACTTGTCGGTTGCGTAAGAAGCCGTCAACACCTTCGCTTTGGCCAACAACTAGTGGTCAAGCTGCCACACGCAAGCGCAGCGGCCAAACAATATTTTCCTCATTCTTCCTCGACTTTTATTTATGCGTGTGAACTGCCCCAGAGGCAGCCGCAGAAAATTGTCATAAATTGAGGTGTCTCTTGTTTTCTTTTTATGTGAAATGTGAAAAGTAATAAATCAGCAACGGAAGGTACTGTGATTATCAATGAGGCTTCCCTTTTGGGAAGAAAACTGGTTCAATAAGGCAGTGTGCATTTCTGGAAAATATGAAAGTACTGTTAGTTTGATGTTTTTTTATTTAAGTTTTAAATATTAAAGTGAACATAAAAAAATATTTTAATAAATCTTTAAAATAATTTAAGCTTTGTAAATTTAACAATTGCATTACAATCACATTATTTGTATTTATAGTAACTAAACAATATTATTGTTTTCATTGTGTTACTAATTAAAATATAAAAATAAATAAAAAATGTTCATTTATATTTCATTCACAAAATCCTTATAAAAACATTCCCAATTTGTTATTTTTTTATTTCATAAACATTTTATTTCGCATTTAATTTCAATTCGCATTCATTAATTTCAAATTGCGCGCCACTTGAACTACACCGCGGCGCTTTGCAACACTAAGCTGAATGGCTACACTCTTTGTCCTACTCTTCTCGCACACAACATATAGTTGTTTCTCTCTAATCGTAAGTAAGCAAAAGGTGCCACAAGCTTGTGTGAGAGAGCGAGATAGCTTCACAAGCTTGCTAGCCGTACAGTTTAAACTGGGCGCCAAATTTAAGACTGTTAAATTTGAAAGTAAATAAATATCCGTCACATATTTCTAAATTTACGCATTTTATTCATTTATATACATAAACATACATGCAATATTAACCTGGTCAATTTTACAGATTTTATGGAGAGTAGCTAACTTGACTTCGAGTGGACAGCGGAAAGTGGCAATAATTTAGGGGTTTAAAATAGGGTTTAAAATTAATGATTAGTTGTCGCTTGCATTTCGTACATCTAGATCGAACCTACGGATAGTCCTAAGTCTACGTTTCTCGTGCTAAGAATGAGGAAGTTGAGGAGGGGACGGCGCCAAAACGCGTCTCAGCTGCAGTCGCCGCGGGGACTGCAGTGGAAAAGTGTTTTAGTTCTCGCCGGATTGACGATCCTTAAAATAGGTAGCGTATATACAGGGTTGAGGGCTTGGCTGCTCCGGCCGGGGTCACTTCATGTAATAGCTGCTGGGAGCTCGGCCGGAGGTATAGGTGCTCATCGGAATGCCCTGCGGACCGGGGATGTGGTTGTGGCCCGAGGAGTGCGTCACGGACTGGTTCTGCGAGCCGTACAAGTGGTCCACGCTGGAGTTGCCGATGCCGTTGCCCGACGGCTCGTAGTCCACGTCGTAGTAGATGCCAGACTGGTTCTGGAAATATAACAATAAATATTATAGTAAATTGGGGGCTCAGGGTAATGAAATCAATATCCTACCGCTATGCTGCCGTTGCTGCGACTCTTGGGGCGTGGCACTTGGAAGTTGCGCCCCAGCAGGTCGGCGCGGTCCTCCTCCTCGCTGGAGCTGGAGTTCTCCAGGGTTCGCATTCCATTCGAGCGCGGGCCCAGGCCAAGCCTTCTAAGTCAAGAAAAATGCAAGTCAGAAACGAGTGAGGTCTGGGATTTTATTACAAACTCCTACCTGGGCAATGGCACTGGTGGCGCCAGCGTGGCACTCGGGTGCATCTGCATGGTGCTCTGGAGCGACATCCCGCCCAAGGTGCCCATGCCCATGGCGCCCAGATTGGGGTAAGCAAACATCGCCGAGGAGGGGCGAGTGGGTCCAATCGGCTCGGCCTGCTGGTACAGATCAAAGCAAATCGGAATAAGTATTTGGACAAACCATCTTCAAGAAGGTTTTATAGCTTGTTTAGATACCCACCCCGTAGTGATTCGTCTGCGCCATCACATCAGCTATTTGTGCCCAGCGCATGCGATCCTCCAGCGTCACCTGATAGCCTGCCTGGGGCAAGCCGGCGGACTTGAGCGGCGCCGTGTTCATGTATCCAAACACCGGGGATCCCATGGCGTTCTTTTGCTCACGCTGCCAGCGCCGGGACCACATGATCAGGCATACCAGGGTCAGAACAATAATGATGATGGCCGCCACGGAGGCGCCAATGGCTACGCCCAGCACCTCGCCGTCTATCTCGCACTGGGCGCCATAGTGGCTGGAGTCGCAGGTGCACACCTGTCCGCCGTCGTCGCCATAGCTGCAGGTTCCGTGATTGTTGCAAACGGAGTCGGCGCACGCCTGGCACTCGCGTCCTGCCCTCGCCGGCTGGTCCGCCCAGGGATCGCGCAGTCCCTCCTCACAGGCACAACGGAAGCTGCCCCACGTGTTGCTGCAACTGGCCCCGGGATGGCAATCGTTCAGCTCCGGCGACTGGCACTCATCCAAGTCCTGGAGTGGCGATACGGCACCCTCTGGCGAGCTGACGTACAGCACTGAGTTGCCAATGTTGTTGTTCCTCCGGTGGAGCACGCCCAGGAGGTGCTTCTGTACGTCGCTGCGCAGGTTGGGTCGCAGGGTCTCCACGCTCTCATCCAACTGGAGTGAAGGATATTAAATTAGTGGAATTTAGAGTAAGGGAATCGATCAATTGCATAGATGGGTATTGCTTACGGGTAACTAGGAGTTCTTTTTCCAAAGTTTGAGTCACTCACCTTAATTGTCATATTCACATACACCCCGCTGCCGCCCAGGTTGGGATCACCCCTGTAGATGTTGTTCACCTTGGCCTCCATAAACTCGTCCGAGTAGGGCGTCATCGACATGGCAGAGTCCAGCTGAAAGAAACAAGAATTATTTATTTATTTATTTATTTATTTCGCCAACGGTAAACCTTAACTGGCTACTTAACTATATCTTAACTAACATTAATTGAGGCTAAATATTGGAAAAGCGCATTCTTAATTAAGTTTCTTGGTGAGCATGGGTCCAATCGCATGTTTGGTGGCAGCTTGTTGAAAAAATTAAGGCTCTAGTAATAGGCTCATTTAAAGCGTAATTTGTCCTACATATTGGCACGAAAAATGGCTCACAGGTTCGTAAGTGCCTACCCGGAACAGAGAAATTGATCAAATTTAACAAGACAGGACAATCGAGTTTGCCTGAGATGAGGTCGAAAATGATAATTAGGCTAGCCACGATTCGCCTGTCATGTAAAGATGACAAATGCACAAGACGACATTTAGCGGAGTAAGAGGGAACGGGATCATGGAAATTCAGGGAATTAAGGGCAAAACATAGAAACTTTTTCTGAATTCGTTCGAGGCGGTGAGAATGTATATCCCCGCTTGGGTTCCAAATAAATGAAGCGTACTCAAGCTTAGACCTCACAAAAGAGAAGAATAAGGTCAGCTTGGTATATGGGTCAGTGAATTGAGCAGCATTCCGCTTCACAAATCCATACATAGCATATGCCTTAGGAACAATGTTATGTGATCGATGAAAAGAAATTTGGCATCAAACATAACTCCCAAATCTAAAGCTTCGGTTTTACTGGTAAGGAGGCTGGAATCAATCGAGTAGGGAAAAGGCAAGTTGTTTGGCTTTTTGCTGTAAGTCACTGTGAAACATTTGGCTAGGTTCAAGGGAAGCTTATTTCGAAGGCACCAATCTCCAACTCTCGCCAAATCATCTTGGAGCATATTGCTATCTGAAACGGAACTCACCGACCTGAAGATTTTTAAATCATCGGCAAACAATAAAAGTTCTGAGTTCTTGACACAGAGACCAATGTCATTTATAAATATAATAAAAGAAAAGGTCCCAAGAATTAGTTTAAGAACTTCCGTTGATAAAATAACAAGATGCATAAGTGTAAGAAGAACTGTGTTCTCCGCTTGATCACTTACCGCTCGAATAGATTCATAGCTCAGCTGCCCAAAAGGCTCGCTGTGCCTGTCCATCAGCTTGGTGTCCCACACTATGCGGTGCTCGTAGATGCGGTCCACGCGCATGCCCAAATGGAACGAGATGACCCGACGACATGGCTCCCGATGCTTGCGACGAGAGTAGCCTAAGTACAAGAAAGTAGTCAGGGAGTTTCATTTCCATCCATCATTATTCTATCCCCTGAAAACTCACCTGGCCTGCAGTGGCAGCTGGACACTCCGTTGTCCGTTTTGCATCGCTCGTGCTGCGCCTGGTCGCAGGTGGAATCGTCGCCCACAATGCAGGTGTCAATCCGGACAGGCGGCTGCGTGGGCCTCTGGCGGTAGTGGGGCCTAGTGGGACCTGCATTGGTCGTCGATGATCCTGCCGGTTGTCCCGCTGGCTTGCTGTGTCCCTGAAGATCCACCACCTCCGTCTCGGGCACCACATAACCACCGCTGCTCTGGGTAACAGCGTTGGGCGGCACCGCAGGGGAGCTGGCACCATTAGCTCCCCCGACGGCTCCGCCTCCCGCTGGAGAAGAACCAGCGCCTGGCAGCTGTGGCAGACGCGTGGCCGGCGTCGTGGCCCCAGCTGGGGGATCTGTGGGGTCACCAAAGAGATTGATGTAAGTGCGCTTGCCGTCGATCGAGACGAAGCCGTCGTCACCTGATGCCGACACTATGATGTCGCCCTGCCCTCCGCCCGCTGCATAGGATCCGTATGGCTTGATGTTGATCGTCTGCTGGGAGCCGCTGCCCTTGGGTCCCGGTCCCTGGATGGCGGACAGGGTCACGTCGAAGATCTCGCCGTAGCCCGGCGGCAGGTGCTGCCGGGTGGGCTGAACCGCAGGAGGGGGCAGCTTCTGCTGTGGCTGGGGCGCTGGTCGCTGGTTAACGGGGCGAGGCCGACCGCCGGGCTTGAACTCGGGGTCATCGAGAACAATCCCGGGACGGGGGTGGTAGGGGGCGGGCGGAGTGGCATTGGGGTTGGCATTGGAGTTG
This sequence comes from Drosophila aff. chauvacae BK-2020, assembly GCA_018903765.1. NCBI lineage: Eukaryota > Metazoa > Arthropoda > Insecta > Diptera > Drosophilidae > Drosophila > Drosophila aff. chauvacae BK-2020. Next base: position 3,250,415 of record JAEIGO010000916.1, on the reverse strand, counting down.
TTAGGTGGCGCACTTTCAGTGGAACTCGTAGTTGATGGCGGGGTGGTGGTGGAGGTGGTAGTGGTGGTTGAGGTGGAGCTAGTACTGGTGGTAGTGGTGGTAGTGATGGGTTCTTCAGAGGACGTGGGTTGGATGGCTGACGACACTGTGGAGGACGTAGATATGCTGAGCGACGCTGTGGCGCTCGTGTCCAGGCCAGGCGTTCGGTTGGCCGTCATGAAGATGACCTCCTCGGTGGAGGGATCCAGATCGGGGAGCTCGGAGCTGTCCATGGGCATGGGCACATACGTGGAGGACATTCCCATTACGGTGTGCACCACCGAGCTGGTCTCGATGATGGTGGTATAGCCCTCATCCGGGTGCTGATCCCCTTGCAGCTTCTTCTTCTCACTGCCCGGCTTCGGCTTGTGCTTCTTCTTCGAGGAAATTGTTGGTGGCGTGGGTGGGTTGCTTGTTGTGGAGGGCGGAGCGGGCGGTGGCTGCAGCTCATCCTCGACCTCTCCACCTCCAGTGGCGTCCGTGTCCTGGTCTGACACCTCGATGTACTGGGCATTGGTGTCTTCGTTGGAGAACTCCGAGTCGTAGGTGGTGTCCGTGGGCTGCACTGCCTCCTCCGCAGCTCCCGGCTGCTGCTGCTCTTGATGGTTCTGTTCCTTCTCTGGCTCCCTATCCAGCTGCTCTGGGTTGGGCTGGGCAGAGGGTGGGACTTGGGGAGCTGGCAGGGGCTTGTACTGCGGCAGAGGTCTCCGACTGCCGCCCACACTGGTGGCGATGGGTGGACGCGGCTTGTTGCGGTACCAGGGCGGACGATTGCTCACGAAACCCGGACGCACGGGCACAATCTGCTCCGGAATGGGCACACCAGTGATGAAGGGACGCTCCGGACGATCGAAGGGGTAGGGAGGCGGTCGCATGGAGGTGCCGGGCTTCTGGGCCTCATAGTCGATGGGCAGGTTCTGGGTCTCGGAGATCCTCGGGGGACCCCTGTTGTTGATCCTGCTGGCCGACGGACGTCGGACGCCCTGTGTGTTGGCATGGACATTGACGTTTCCGTTCAGCAGCTTGACGATGCCCGTGATGATGTCCTGGATGTCGGGGTTGCCGTTCTGGCGCGGACTGTGCGCACTATGCGGCGCCTGGGTGGCACTGGCCGTCGCTGAGGTGGCAGTACTGCTCGGACTCGGCCGGATCGGGGACCCCGACACTAGCGGTCGCAGGTCCCCCCGCCCTAAAAAAGACTGCTCCGAGGCGCTAGCGCTGCTCGTGCTGCTTTCGGCCGACAGCGTTTTTCCAGCCCTGATCCTTTGGTGCGTCCGTTCCGGCTGCTCCTCCTGGTTGTCGTACGTGCCCGTGGGCTTTATGTTGTAGTGGAAGTACCGGCCGGCGGACACGTCCTTCTCCAGCTCCTCCGGGAAGTGAACATCGTTGGGGCCGGCCGCCTTGCGCTCGTGCAGGATGGGCGACGCGGATCGCTCCACGCGCTCCGCCCGCGTCTCGTTCTCGTTCTCGTTGATCTTAGGGGGCGGGGAATGACTTTCGGCCAGGCCGTTGACGGAGTCCGCCATGGTGCTCTCAATGCTAAGACGGCCAGGACTCTGGTGGCTGCTCGACTTGGGCGAGATTTGGGATATGCTCTCGTGCTGGCCGGCTGCAAAGGAAGAAAGAGGGAGTAAGTAAGGTCTCTGCAATTCAATTTGTCTTAATTATAGGTACATATATAATTGTTTTTATTTAAAGATCTAAAAAAGCTACTTAATATTTATATTATGCCAACCTAACTAGAAAATGGATAAGACTATTAGCAAATAATATATCGAAATAAATTTCAATAAAGATGAATTCTCTCTCTAAGAAAAATTAAAGCAAACCCACATACTCAGGTGAATACGGCTAAATCAACTCGCCTGGTGAGCCTATTCAAGAATAAATAGAGGAAATACCTGACAACTCTCAGACCTTTGTCAATTTATGAATACTAATTAATCTGGGAACTTTATTAATGGAGTTAGCGGACAGCTGACACCGTTTATATCATCTAAAAGAAACTGATTAGTAATACAATCTTTATAAGCTCATAGAGCTCTGCAATATAAATCAATAAAATCAAACTGAATGTAAGATAAATATCAGTTCCAAATCCATCAAATTTCCCACTGCATTACAACGAGAAGAAAGGGAACGATTTCGATGGAAAGAGCTTGGAATTCCGAGGTTCGGTTTCCCTTGCATCCATCATCGCAATGAAAGAATCTTCACATCGGTGGTTTCACTTTTCACTTGCCCCATGCACCTGCCCCTGCCACTGCCACTTGCCCTTCCCATTTCCTTTCCCTCTGCCACTCCGTCATTGTCAACGCGATTCATTTGCATTTGGAGGAGAGAAACAAAGCCCGGCCCAAGTCGGCTCGGATCAGTTTCAATCTCTGTCGCAGCCTTTAGCAGGCATCATTTGTTTTCGATGTCAAGTCTGCGTCGCGGCTTTGTCTTTGGGCCCGGCCTTTCGTATTCTTTTCACTCTCTGTGCACATAATTGTGTGCCTGCCTTCGAAATTGTGGGTTTGCTGGGAGCTCGCTCTGTGGATACAGCTGATGCCTTGCACAACTGTCACAATGGCGCAGGCTTATTACTTATTGCCCCGAGCACACTCTGATGGATATGCTGGCCCACAGATGTGTGCAGATATGGATACGCAGATGCAAGGCCTCTTCCAGATCTGCACTCGCTCGGCGGCCTAGCAAGAATTTCACAAATTGCTACGTCAAGCGTTGAAAAGATGCCAGGCCGCGGCGAAGGCTGTTGCTGTTGCTGTTGCTGTTTCTGTTTCTGCGGCTGATTTTCATCATTTTCCTCGGATATGGCGAATAAATGAGAAGAGCCCGCCTTTGGCAACTTAAATATAGATTGTAGTCATGTGGAATGCAGATGGCCATCGAATGGGGACGAGCTCCACTTCATCCTCCTCCTCATTTCGAATAAAGAGATCTCAGGTGGGCACGTCTTATCGCAACTGGAGCCGTAATAACCCACTTAACATAGATCGAACGCGGAATGGAGTAAGATCTACGATCATATCTTAGATCCCAGAGATGCTTTTTATCGAAAGATAAGAGCATGTGTCTTCCGAAGCCTTTATTGGTTCAAGCCTGCTCCTAGTCTTCATCCAATATCTTTGCCTTTTAATAATATTAGACTCTGTGCCGAAAGATTGAAACTACAAATTTTCAATCATGAAGAACCGATTAAACACACCTCCAAGCAGCTCTCGAGCTAACACCAGCCACTTTTTGACACCTTCTCGATGAGATTTATTTTTCCGTTGAGCTTTCTATGACTCCCAATTCGAATCCATGTCTTCTTCCATTCTTTTGGGTTGTCAAGTGCATGTCATCTTTTGGGCTTTATGGAGGCAGGCCAGAACCAGTTTAAGGTTGGAGCCACAACAGCCATAATTCACACTCGTTCACCCAAACACGTTTAGTTATTGAGCTTAACCCAATTGCCGGGCTGCGGTGCTGGTGCTGGTGCTGGGTCTCGTGGTTTTTGATTAAGTTTGGCACAGATTTTACTTTCACCTGTCGCTAAACTGGCTCAACACTGATTGAAACACACAATATTTGTTTCACTTTCTACGGCTTAACTCCATTTGTTGCGATTTTGATATAATTAACGCTTCCTTTTGGGCAAGGCAAGACAAAAGGCGGCGACACAGTTTTCACTTTCCTTGCGTCGAATTAGTTGCTTAGTTTTCCAGTTTTTCCCTCGAATTTTATTGATTCCGAAGCTAGTCTGGATTGGGATTTTGATTGGATTGGCGGTAAAAGTGAGCCGGCGGCTGGGAAATCGCCAGACATGGACTCGACTGGATGTGTAACGCAATTTGAGACACAAAAATTGAATTGCATTTTGGAGCGGGGCATGCTGCATGCCGCATGCAGCACTTTCACGGCCAGTTGCAACGAAAGTAAAATCTTTCAATTGCCGGACCCCCGATCTCCGATCTCCGATCTCAGATCTCCCCAAACCCCGATCCGGGTCCAGACGAGCTGGGTTGAATGCACCCGATATGACAACAACATGGAGACATCGTCATTAGTTCCAGTGCTTGCCTACACTAATTTAAACGCTACTTCAGCGAGGACACACGACTTGTGGCCCCCGTCTCCCAGCCAATTTCTCGGCCTCGGCCCAACCCACACAGGCGGCAGTTCCTATTCACCATCCATCCCGGCTCCATGCCGACTTGAGCTCCATTCAAATTGGCTTTTTCAGCGCCTCCAAATTGCCGACAGAAAATCACTTTCTATTTCGCTGCACTTTTCGGCTGTTTCACAACGTCGTGGCCAAAGGCAGAAACCGACATTAAATCCGCCTGCTGCCGCTCGCCTTTAATGTGGGCAAAGCTGGCGCAGATAATTGCTTATGAAATACGACAATTTTCTGTTTCGATTTCAATATTTAGCACGCGTACCGAGACATTGCGCATACGACATGTCTGCCCGGGTAAAGAAGGCCCGATTATGCAATAATAACATTTTATGGTTTGCTGCAAAGGCAAAGGCGACAATTCGTCGTGTTTTCACCGTAAACCAATTTATGTAATTGTTTTTAATAGTCAAGTTATGCAGTCAAGGCATTTTACTGAACTTATCACTTCTGGAGACTCACTGGAGACTGCTGAAAAAGATAATAGTCGCTTTGAAGCAAAATACCTATAAATTAGGGATTACAAATTATAGCTGAAGAAATCCTAATGAATGGGATCATACAAATGTGTACCATTCATATTTTTTAACTAAGGTTTCCTTTGTCTTCGTTGTAAACCTCAAAGATATCTGAGACAAAAAATCTAAACTAATCCCCAACGAATATTTCTCTCACCTCTCTCTTTTTTATGTGTATTTCTATTCGTGGCCTAAGCTTCTTTCATCTTTCTTCGATCGGCCCATAAACATAAACATGGCCATGGCTTGGGCCGGCCGTTTGTGAATTCCGCAGGCCCTTCGGCAAAGATTTCTATTAAATGGCCAGTCCCTCATCTCGCATCTCAAAAAGCCATCGCAGCAGCCACGCCTCAAACGGTGAGGCCAGAACCACGCTGGACTCTATCCATGCTGCGTTTGGTCTTTTCGGGGCGTTGTCTTGCGATGTCCAAAGCTGGGCTATTAAAAATTTGATTTAATGCTAATTGATTCTTTGGGCGTCCAGCTTTCGTTGTGGGCGTTGTGGCCCCACTCTTGACGCAATGGATTTGCCAGGGAAAGTTCTCGTTCCGAGTGCAGCCTTTTCTGTGGGAGCTGCGAAGTCATTCCCCCGCCATTCATTAGCCAAGCAAATAAAGTATCTCTCACCCGGGCTAGAGCACTTGTGCAATCGAACCGCCTTAGAGCTGGTGTTCTGGCAAAGGGGCCTGCAAGTGGTCTACTCAAATGCGTCTTGGCCAGGCTTTCAGTTCTTCCTCTCTCTCGTTACTTCACTATGGGAAATATCTTGGTTCAAATCAACATAAATTTAAAGGGATTATTCCTATAAAGTCCCATGAAGCGTAATATAATATTTTTCCTTAGACCAGAAAGCTCAGATAAATTGAGAGAAGCCCTAAAGCCATAAAGTCTTAAAGTCTTTTTAAGTCTAAACCTTTACTATTAACTGAGATTATTTTATTTTTATTATTATTATATGTTAATGTAATATTATTTAATTTTAATTTTAAATTTAAATGCTGAAGAATGGTATTGTTTTTGGCTATTTCTTCCACAGTGCACTCGGCGTCCGCAATTAACAAAGTGACGAAGAGAGCGCCAACATAGCAGCCAAAGACAAGACGAACTGCACTCTAGTTCCACTTGGCCCGAAGTTGTGTCTGGTGAAATTGAGCGTTTCGTTGGAAAACTGATTTTCCGTTTCTATATTTCGTTACTCTGTGGCTTTTCCAGGTACCGTGACCATGACGGAATCCAAAGCTTGGCTCTTGGCACTGCACGAGTGTCTTGCCTTTGGCAGCGCGTGCCTTGCAATTAGATATGTTTACTGCATTTTAAGCGATATATATATCTGAGCTGCACTTGAGACTAATTTTAAAATTTCTATAAGATACAATTAATTAATATCTGTATATATTTTATACAATATATCTGAGATTAAGTGAGGTATCTTTTTCAGCAAAACAACCGCTCAAGTTTGTATATCAATGAAAGATACTTTCTATACTTATAAGAATGTCATTTCTCAAACAAAGTCTATCTAAATTAAATTTTGTATCTTCCAAGCTCAAAGGAGTTAAAATTTTGTTTTAGTGTTTGATTTCATCCTTCGCCTCAGCCTCTCGGGCATGGGTCTAAAGCGAATGACCTTAATCAAGGTCTGGCTCTGATCTAACCGCCTCAAAGTCGCGCCAAAGTCGAAAGCGGAATCCCGAGCTGGTTGCAGTCCAGCAGCTTTGACCAGGCTTCCGGAGAGGCTGCTGCAAATTCTGCAACTTCTGCAGTTGGTTACGCTCGGCTGGCTGCCCGCTGTGGGGCAGGTGGGGCAGGTCTAGGCCAGGCCGAAAACCAACGCAGAGAAAAGTCGTGGCTGGGGAAAATTTATTACCTGGACGCTCTCCGCTGGCCTTAATCGTTCCCGGGCAAAGAACTGGAAGGAATCCTCCCATGGCCAGGCCACTGCCGCAGTTCCATCCACAAGTTAATTGCAGGCACTTATGAAATCTAATTGTCTCACATGCTTAATTAAGCCGCAGGTGGGAGCGAACAAGAATATCGCATTCCTCGCTGGCCAGGCCAGAACAAAGGCCGGAATAATGGCCATTCCAGAACAAGGCTAAGCCCTGTAACTAGCTGCAATTTACTGGGCGATAAGCGATCTGCACGATCTCCTGTGGATTCTGCAAATAGTTAAGGTTCCTGCCGTTGCATGTCGGCGGAATAGCAGCTTGGCAGCTTGGCAACTTGGCTTGGGTCAGTAACCCTCGGCTCTAATTGAATAATTAAAAGCAACTCTTGGAGCAGCACCAGCTCAGAATGGGAACAGGTGACGCCCCCTGCAGGCAAATCCGTCAGGTAAACGCGCTGGCCAACATTCGCGTTGAGAACCGAGCTCGGAATCTATCTATCGATTGGCAGGCAGATGAATGTCGCCCCTCTCCCTCTACGCCCCGGCAGCAAAACTGGGTCATTGTACCCACAGTAGCCGGCTTGTGTATAGCCGCCAAACGGAAACAAGTTGCCAGTATGGCCAATATGGTCTTAATGGTCTGTGACAAGTTCACGACTGCGTCTGTGTGTCCACAGCAAGTGGCCAAGTGGCCAAGAGAACCGGCTCAGAGCGCATACACTCTCGGCGAGAGTCCCACTTCGCATACAACACCGTCGTCAGTCCGTCAGCCAGCTTTTTATTGGGCTATTTCCAACTATTTCCAACTGCGTGCCAAATAGAAATGGGTAACGTGCCTCGGTATGGGTGAATCTGGGTGTATATGAGTGCGTGTGCCTGTGCGTGTGAGCGTGGGTATTATTGTGTCACTCCGGAGTCGAAGTCTGCGTTGTTTGGACAGCAGCTAACTGCACCCATTTAACGGCTCTTTGTGGCCAGGTTCTTTTTGTCACTTCTTAGATGTTTGTATATTTTACCACGGGCCTTTGAGGTATTTGGTTTTCTTTTCGAAGAAACTTGGTCTTATCATCTATAGGCCAGCCAGAATCTTAAGTTTTCTTTTGAGAATATGAATTTTGTAAATTTATAAGGAGGTTTGTCGCCTAAGTCTTTTGTTTTGCGCTTAAATAAATTTGCAGCTTTAGTTTTAGCGAATCGATTTTTTTATTCTTGTATTCCGACCTCACTAGTTTGTGTTTGATACATTGACATGGATATAAATTAATTAAAAATTCGCCAATTTGTTGACCAAGTCTTTGGTTATGCGTGTTAAAAAGTATCTTATAAACTTCCATTAAAAATAATTCTTAACTTGTAAACATAATAACATAAAAATGCGAATATATTAATTTTTGAAATGGAAAAAGTTATGTTTTCCTTAAATTTGTTGTAGCCTCTGCTTAAAGAAAGCCTTAGATAAACCTTTACAAAAAAAAAATAATATATATTCCCAAAAGAATTCGCTATTAAAACATTCCACAGCCAACCAACCGGTTTTAGTCGCTCTCCCATAGTAAATTTAAGAGGTAAAGGAGTATTTTCATTGATTGCCATTGATTGTCAACGGCGACACATGAAAGGGCCTCCGTCTCCCTGCCGCACTCCGTCCGGCTCTCCTGCTCACTGCCATTTAATCTGGGCCCGCAGCGCCTCAGGACAACCATTAAAGAAGAACGAACAAAGGCCAGAAACGGAAAAATACAAAAAATAAAATAAAACGAGGGGACGGAGGGGGTAAATTGTGGGTTCAGTTTACCTGCCGCTGGGTGTGTGTCTGTTGCAAAGTTTATGCGATGAATTTAATGAATTTTCAACGATTTTCATTGAAAACTATTAGAATAATATCTTTGTAATTGTGAAGATCACAGTCAAGAGTTTATATGTAAATTAAATTAAAAGGATTACATCTTGACTTAACTCAACGTTCATAAAAAAGACTAAAGGTAGCTAAAGGTAGTTAAGAAGTACTTGCAAAGGTAGTTTTATCATTTCATGAAACGTTGGCCTGCATAAACGCCGCAGTCTGGCCGGGAGTCCGGCCCCATGTGTGCACGCCTGGCAACTTTCGATGTGCCGAATTTCTTCGTACAGTTTTGGGCATCACAATCCCAGAGTCGCTCCTCTTCTCACGGGAAAGGGAAAGTACGCAGTTATTGATACGGCTTCGGCTTTATGTTTTGATTGGGAATCGCATCCCAGACCGAACCCAGTCCAGAGACCCAGATCAAGCTCAGGCAGTGCTCGGGTCTAATTGAAAGCGCCGTTCGGGGTGGAGAAGCGTTTAAGTTAATTGAATGTGAGAGATCAGCATGAGCGCTGATTGTGAGCTTCAACTGCCCGAAATTTTCTGGTGGGAAAGGGAAAGGGAGCTAGTTTGGGGTTTCAATGGATATGTTAACAAGCTGATCGGAAAGAATGTAAAGCATACTGGGTCCTAGTGACAGATCAAGAAGCTTGCCGAAGGCAACAAAGAATTTCAAGTGGAGTCCAAAAATATGTTTTTTTTCTTCATAAAATTAATAAGGAGCTCGATTTATTATTGTAAATTCTTGTCTGAATTAGGAAAGTATAGTTCATTTCCTCTACAAATTCATCTCCAGATTTTACATTAATCCCAGTCCCAACTCACCTGCTTTTAAGTCCCCAGATATTCCATAATTAATTGCGTCAACATTCCCAGCCTTTGAGCAGTCGGGCCACCAAGGAGACTCCGCAAACACTGCCTGGCCACGAATCCCAGGCAAGATCTTCGAGGAGGAGAACCAGAAACCTGCCGAACGAACCTGCCTCTTGACCCAATAAAAAGTCAAGCGATAAATTTCTGCGGCGGCTTCTTTCTTCTCCCTCTCTCGCATCGCGCACCGACTTCTTGATTATTTATATTTATATTTTCCCTCTCTCAGTCACTCCACCGGCAAGTGGGCCATGAAACCGAAATGTGCCAAAAAAAAGAAACGAAAGAATGCTGGGGGAAATTGGCCGTGGAACGAGCTAATCTGAAAATTTAATCAGCTTAACAGTTGCGCCCGAAAGAGGGGCAAGTCTGGCGGGGAAAATCCAGCTGGTTGCGGCAGTAAGTCATCGGGTTATAGTGTCGCCACCGATCCCGGGCCTTGCCATCGATCGCTCCACCTCCACTCCAAGAAGCGCTGACTCAGTCGATGGGAAGACGAGTAAAAGCCCAACTCACGGCGCTTTCTTTGACACTTTTCCGATGGAAAAGAGAGTTCAATTCGCTATGTGTATCGGGAGCCCCGAAGAGCCGTTACCCGGGCGTAACTGTTAACTCTGGCAACTGCTGCTGCTTCTTTCTGTTCCACGGAGATTCTGTTTTCTTTTAATTAAGCCTGCTGTTAAAATAATTTTCACTTCGCCCCACTCTATGTAAATTCCCCCGCCCGAGCGTGTGCATTCCCCCAGCCACCGGGGCAGCTTATTAGCTGCATGAAAGGTTTTGGCCGAGCCGGGCCCCAAATGGCCCAGTAAACAGTGCAGTTAGCTTTAATTGATTGCCTCAGTTGGCCGGATTCGTGCAATTAAGCGGTTACAATGGCTGCCTGCTCACTGCTGCTGGAAAGCCTTTCGATGGAATGCATAAGTAAATGGGAGCGGATCCGCGCAGCCATGCCACTCTTAATCGCGGGAGTTTGCCGGAATGTGCATGGGAAGTTGCAACCCAATGGGCATTAACAAGCCACAAATCTCCCCCTAAGTATGATAATAGATGGACAGATCATGGCTCCGAGCTCTAGCATGAAACTGATGATGAACACACTTCGGCTGCTTGTATTTAACAAAATCTTTGTTAACTAAATTCAAATCTTTTCACGAACCTCTGGAAGTGCTTTATAAATAATACACATGATAAATTAACTCCACCGACTGAAAAAATAAACTATCTCGTACTTAGAAAACATACTTTTCTACAATAAGATTCTAACTTTTTTACAATAAATTATCTTATAAAGTTAAAGTTAATGAATTTCTTTCTCTGCATATTTTATTAAATATCATTAACCATTTCAAAAAATCACTATTCATGGTGTCGTAAGAGCTTCATCTCCTTCCAGAGTTTACTAATTACTCCTATATGACATCATTTTATTAATAAGATGCGAATTACTATGGGTAGAATTTCTTCATTTTTGTCAAGTCACAGCTTCTAACTAATTATATACCCATTAAAAAAAAGTACCATGCTTATTTCTGCAGAAGCTGGTTAAGAATCCGAGATATTTCCATCAAGCTCCTTCATTCTGATTACTCTTTACGTGGCCAATGCATGTCTGCTCACAGTGCATTAATGACGACTTCATTTTCTCGTCTTATATAAGCCCAGTCCGGCGTCACTTAACGATTATAAACAACGCACGCCCAGGCCATAATGAACTTTAATCAACTTCGATTCACGCGCGTCACGCACTTCGCAATGGAACCAAGCAACGCGAAAAACCCAAGGCCCAGCCCTGTCTTGGCCGGAGTCAATGAATCCGGTATGAATAATCGCAGTTGTGCAACACAGGTTACCCCTCCAGTGAATCATCAGTCGAAGAGATGCGATCAGCAATCAGCGCTAGACAACCCAGATTCAGATGCAGATGCGATCGACCTGGTTTTGGGGGTCTTACGCCGTTTGAAATGTGTCACCCACCGAGAAAGAGAGATACGTGTCTCGATTTTTAGTGGGTCAAGCCCGTATTTCAGTACCACAAAAAAAATATATAAAAGGAAAATTAACTTCTTGGCAAACGCGACAATTGAACGCGATTGTGCGGGTGCCCAGGCACCCCGAGTACGTTGAGTACAGTACGGAACAGTACAGTTAGCACACTTCATTACGTTTGGCACAGTTTGAAGGCAGGCACTCAGGCGCCCAAGAGCTGTGCATTCTTAGTAACGCCTAATAAATTATGCAGCCGGCGCAAGCTTTCTAAAATGGAGAAGAATAAACACGTACGAGTACGAGTGAAAAATACCTCGAGCATCTTCATCAACGGCTGGCGTGTCGGGGAGAATTTCTTTATTTTTCTGTTTTTTGTTAGCAGGCATTCCGCGGCAACGTAACAAATTTAATATTGAAATTGCGCTCACGTGAGGAAAAAGTGGGTTTGCACTATCTCCGTTTGTAGCAGCTAAATGCTCGGTTGAGCAGAACCTTTGGCTAAAACGCCATGGATTTTATGGTAAAACTCTCTTTAGAACAACTTTAAGATTCTCGCTTCGATAGGCCACAAGTGAGAAAAGAAAGAAAGCTTGAAGAGGTTCTTTCTCTGAGCTCAGAATAAATTATAAAATCAAAATTTTAATATTAGCAAATAGGCAGTTGAACTTCGTAAAAGCTAAATATCGTATGTATTGATTATATATTTATCCTAACATTCTCATTATATATTTTATTATTCCACAGGGTGGATATAGGTCATATAGACCACATAAACACTGTAACTGTTTTATAAATTGTTTCTAGTCTTGAGAATACAGATCTTCATAATTTTAACTGATTTGACACTGAATTATTTCCTTTGATTGTAACTCTATAGATAAACCTATGTTTAGGTATATAATATCCCCCTCTTCTTAGTCTCAGTATCGAGCCATGCAAATTTTGTTTCAATTGGGAAATCTTCGACAAGACTTGTTAAAGATCATGGCCTTGCTATCTCAACTTTCATCCTCCAAGTCTGTTCGGCGGCGTGAAAGTTGGCTGCTGGCTCAGGCCTCACAATTAAGGTTCAATTTATTAACTGAATGCATGTGAAATTCTTTTGTTGGGCATGTCACTGTCGGCACTGCCGGTTTCTAGCCAAGACTTACCTGTTAGCTGAACAAGGAACAGCAGAAGCGCCAGCGGCAACGTGGAGACGGCAACGGCCATCAAGTGTCGATGGTCTCTTGGCATTTTTCTTCTTTTGTTGGAAATGGCCGGCGTCGACAGGAAGGTGGCACTTGGCCTTTCTCCTCCCCCTCCTCCGTCTCCAGCTCGACCCCTACTCGATGGCTTATGGTGTGTTAAGTTCTGTGGCTTTCGTCGCATGTTTGCATAAACACTGGGTTCCGCGGAGGCCACACTGGCTTGCCTCTGTGAGCGTTATTGTCAGGGCTTTCCACTATTTATTTTCACTATTTTGTTGTTTTTATTGATGAACCGCACTTGGGCGAGGCATGTTTGGGCTTTGACCGCCTAGATTTATGCTGAAAAGGCGGAGAAAGGTGGTCAGGAATTGTGCCAGTGGCTGTCTGCCTCAAGTTTGTGCCCTAAGTCTTTTGTTTTTGGCAAGTTTCTGTGCAAAACGCGGTCGGTGTGGACATTACGTCAGTCGGCCATAGGCCAGAGCCCCATTAACCCGCAGTACTCTGCATTAGCATTTACATAAGCGCCATAAGGCGGCCGGGTAAGTCAATAAACCCTGATATCTAAGCGGCTCAAAAAGAAAACACTTTCGGAAACCCTTTGGGCCCTATTGGGTCTGTTGTTGCATAAAGTCCATTCAAGCGACTAACTGAACTCTGCTGATTGAAATGCTAATTTTGATTGATGTCCCATACGCTCAGAAATTGGCTGCAGCGAAAGTCGCAGCACGATTTGAGGTGTCAGAAAGCAAAAGTGAAATTCCGAAGCGAAACACAAGCGTTTATCATCTGGAGCAGATCGATCTGAGGTCGCTAATCCGCTAATACGAAGCCGCTCGGGATTACCCAATGCGCGAGTGCCCTTCGTGCTAATCAGAAGCCAAAACAGGTCTGTAAGTCGGCGGCAACTGAAGCAATTGCCGGGCATTAGATGGAAAGTGAAAGCATCCAGAGCAACTGCGGTGGCAAATGGAAAGGAAAGGCAAAGGTTGCCACCGCAGCTTGAGCTTGAGTGTGTGTGGCTTGTCTGTGATCTCGGACCGAACCGGACTGCAGTTGAGTCATGTCCAGGGCTGATTTTGGCAGCTCTCTGGCCTTTGTTTACACTCAGCTCGGTCCCGGGAGGAACCTTGAAATCTCCGCTGCACGCTTGAAGAATCCCAGTGAAATAGAAAGTTGAACGTGGGGCTCGGGCACAGTCTTCTTCGTGGGCGAGTTGTCTTACTGCTGCTTTCTGGGCTGTCATTAAATGACTCCATTTTTCAGCGTCTCGTTGTTGTTTCTTTCCAATGAGCGACTCGCCCACGCCGCCGCTTGTTTACATTTTCCTTCAAATAGTTTTGGCTTTATTATCGGACGTGCTTTCTTTCCAACGCGAGCTCGGCGGAAGTTGCAGCAGGTAATTAGTTTTTATTTCCCTCCGTCTTCTTGGGTTAAATGACTCATGTGATTTTTATAAGCCATTTTTCGGAGCTGCCTCAGTTGCGTAACCCTCTTCTGAGCCGGCAAAAGAGTCCGAAGAAGAAGGTGGAGGTGGACAAAGGTGAGGATACTGGAGAGTAATGATATATTGACACAGAGAGAGAAGGAAACGACACGTACGAGACCCAAGATTGCATAAGCGACGATCTTAACGACTGTCAGTATACCAAAATTTGCTTGTTCATTCGACTAAAGTGAAAAGGAACATCCTTTCGTTAACTACATACTTATGATCACCGAAATTTCCCCTTAAAAAACGAAATGATCTTCCTCCGATTTCTTATTTTTCCTTTTCCGACTCGCCTCAAAGCGCTTTCCATAATCATGCAGCTTTTGATTGATGTTTTTGCGTGCTTCTCAGCTGCACGTTATTTTCAATTAGATTTTGCACATAAATAACGCCAATAATGAACAATTTCACCAGTTGGGGGAAAATCAACAAAACTGCAACAAAAATATATATATATAAACGACTAGGCACAACCAATTTGAAGATCGGAACCCAGAGCCAGCTCGGACTCCAAGTGGAAATGCGGTTTTGCGGCTCGAAGGAATGTAAAACTCTAAATTATCGAAAAGCTAAAATCCAGCGACAGGCCGAGGCAGCTGCTGCCTGGAAAATTGGCACAAGTGCGCTTGAAATGGCACAACTAACAGTATCCAGTGCTGGAACGGGACACGGGACACGGGACACGGGACATGGACTGGGACCTGCTCTTGGACTTGGACCTCGCTCAGAGCCATTTAGCAGATCGAATTGCAGTCTGCGGACATGTGTAGGCCGCCCGACGGGTTGCGCATCCGGCCAGGCGTATACGTGATACGCTGGTCGCTCCCCGCTCTCCGCTCGCTTAGATCTTAATTAATTCCCATCACCGTCATCCTCCTGGGCCCGCCGAGTGGCTCTTTAATTGGGAGTGAAACGGCGGACAAATTATGAATTTGCAACAGATTTCACAGCAACCGTAAACAAAAGCCGCAGACACAGAGACTGAGACAGACACAGCCACGGACGCGGACAAAACTAACAAACTTCCAGGCACCGGGGCACAAAGGTAGCGCGAAAAAAAGAAAGTTTTTTGATGTTTTTGTTGCTGCTGCTGCCGCGGGGCTCGTACATATATATTTTTGCTTTTCTACACACACATCGCACAGACCGCACAAATATCATTTATTCGTTATACGTTTACATATTCGCCGTTTGCTTCATTTCGAGAAAGATACTTTTTTCCATCACTCGCTCGCACTCGCACTCACACTCTCACGCAGACGCAGACGCAGCGCTGGCTTTGGGCCCGGCTTAGTTATTCACTTTTCATAGACGCGAACGCACAGCGACTGGCCCGGCAGTGGCTTCTTCAATCTGCAATCTTCAAGCTCCGCTCTTGCCGCTGTCCCGCCTGGGATCCACAGATCCGCGCTCACCTACCAGAAAACCGTCAACAGGTGCGCCACGATCGAACGCTCGACTCAGACTGACTGAGGTGGGCCCGAAGACTCTGCGGCGAGCCGAAGAAACGAGAAACCGGAGCTGCGATCTTGGCTTGGACGCTCTTCGGCCATTTGGTGGGGTATTCGGGCAATCGGAAGTGGTTGATTCGGCAGCCAGTTTGCAGTTTGCCCCAAAGCCCAGTACTTGTGGAGAGCCGGGTTCAACAAGAGGCTTTTTCTACCCCTTTAGAAATTATGTATTCTCAATCACCCTTAACAGAACAGTGTGACTTAGTCTTTATTTATTTATTTATTATTTATTTATGTATTTAAATTAAACATAAAATAAAATAGTTCTGAGTTTTAAAATTAAAATATATTAACCGCATCTCGTTTCTTGTTTGACACAAAAATTACTATCGTATTTTTAAGGAGTCTAGATTTGTTTCTATTTAATTGTTTTCTACAAATTTTAAGTTATTTGATTAGCTAAAAAAAATATCTATGTAGATATGGAAAGATAAAATTTAAAGAATCTCAAATGTTTTTTAAATATGTACATATGTATATTCTTAAATAGCCTAGTCAATATAGCCACCTCTGCTTAAAAAAACTGCACCAATTTTTTCAAAATGTGATAAATTTTACATAATTAAAACTTTAAACTTTGAGGTACATTTAAACATTTTGTTAAAAAAAAATTGTTTGGATTATACAATTTTTGTTGTCAGATAAGTGTTACATGTGTAACATTTATAGTGGAACAAGTAACTCTCATCAGTATGGTCATAAGATCCTGTTTATCTCATAGCCTGCGTTATTGCCTGGTAAGAAGCGTCTTCTCCTTGGATATTGATAAAAATAATCGTAACTATAAAATATAGAGAGGACTATAGATTACTCATGTCAGTCAGCTCGTAACGAGATGGTGGACCCCCTGACCTAGCTGGTCCCGTGATGAGTTTTGGCAAGCACGCCGATCAATGCGACCACAAATTGAGGTCCTTGGTGGAATGATCACCTAAGCAGTGCCCATTTTTAATAAGTAGCAATTAGTCTGCATCTTAGCAAAGCGCATCGTAAATGAAAATGAGAATGAATTGAAGGAAAACTCTGCTCTGCATTTCCTATGGCAACGACATGTAGAAGGAGAAACGAACAGAGACGAACGCGCCTGCTCATCATGCCACGAAACCATGCCCCATGACCAGTGAAATTGAGTTTGCCTTTTTCTTGTTTTCTTTCCATCCTCTGCGTTTTCACACTTTTCACGAATCGACGTCTCGGCGTCTCGATTGTTGGGCAGCTGCGCTGCGCTAATGGAATCGGCAAGCGGCCACCAGCAAACCATTGATTGAGCACGCTGGCGGCTTTAATAGTTCCTAAGCACCTGGGTATTAGTGTCAGACCCGCAGTGAATCGGACAGCAGCGGTACTCCGCTTTAATTTTCACAATTAACTTTATTTATTCAATCATAAAGATGTGCGATTACGATAATGAAAAACAGAACTACTGGGCTAGTATTTCGGCAGCTCGGAGTAGCGCGGCGGGGTGGACCACAGAACGCTGGAGTTCCGCCTCAGCAGGCTAGGATCGATGTTCGGGAATATCTGCTTCAGGTCCGGGGTGGTGGGCGATACCGAGAAGAAACTGTCAATGATTTCGGTGGGTACATGGTTCTGCATAAGAATCGCGTCTCCCCGTACATGGCCTAGGAAAAAAAAAGAGTTAATGTCAGAAAGAAAACAAAGTGGGAGATCATGCAAACTTACTGCGACTCCAGGTGGGCGCAGGGGGTCGCTTGTGGCTGACCTTGCCTTCGTCATCGGTAGAGTCGTCCTCGTGAAGCATCTCCCAAGTGTACTTGGTCTTCGGCGGCGGCGGCAACATCTTCTTGGCCTTGGCTCCGGTCTGCAGCTGCTGCAACTTCTGCTGCTCCAGCTCCTTCAGCTTGGCCTTCTTGAGGGCCTCGGCCTCCTCCTGCTGCCGCACCTTGCGCTGCTGCTCCTCAAGCTCCTGCCGCTTGCGCTCCTCTATGCGCTTGCGTTCCTCCTGTTTCTTGGCCCGCTCGGCGGCCAATTTGGCCATGCGCTCAGACCGCTCCCGTTCCTTGGCCTCGCGCTGCTGGGCGGCCTGCTGGTGCTTCAGTTCGCGCATCTTCTTACGTTCCTCAGCCAGGTTGTGGAGTCCCTTGCGAAAGTCGTCGCCGCTGTTTTCGCGAACCAGCGATTTGGTGGAGCCAGAGTTGGTGGACTTTAGGTTCGTCCCGGTTGCTGTCTTCATCAGCGTGGTGGCCTTGGAGGCACTGGCAGGTGCCTTCTTCGGCTGCGCCGAGCTTGCGGATAGCAAGCTGCTCGTCTGTGTGGGCGTGTAGAAGCGCCCCACCACCGGAGCTGGCAGTCTTCCCACCTTGGGCGTAATGCTTGATCCCGGCGTTCCCTGCTAGATACGAGAGAGAGAGAGAACTGGTTAAAGGTCCAAATCATAAGGCTTGCAACCTACCACATCCTTTGTGCGCTTTGGGCGCAAATTGGACTGTGCTTGGGCAGCGTTCTCGAATGCTTCCACGCGCATCTTCACAGGACTCTGCAGAAGAGGACTGCGGCAGGGACAGAAAAAGGTTAACTAATGTTAGGGCACAGCACCAAACAACTACTTACTTGAAGAGCTCGTGGGCGCGAGCTGGCAGCTTCATCGCCTTGATGCTAGCGAGCGTCTTACCAACGGGCAGTTTGTCCTCCAGTGACTCATCCTCGGTAAGGAGACTGTCCTGTTTGGTCGCCGCCTTCTTGTCTTTGGGGCGCACCTCGAAGGTGGCATCCCCAGCCAGTCCCTGTGCGCTATCGTCCGAGGTGGGGGCGGGACCAAGCACCATGGTAGAGTTGGTTGGCGCCACCGCCTCGGATGGATCCTCTCGTATGGATGGCGGTCCTTCCAACGCGTCTTTGTAGATGGAGTGTTCCTGGTTAGCACGAGACTCTGTGCTGCCCTTGCGGGTTCGTGACGAGACCGGCGAATCCTTATCCAGATCGCTGAAGCGCTCGACCTTGATGGGCCTGTGGCACTCGCCGATGTTCTTCTTCTTCTTGCGTCCCTTTTTGCCAGGCTCCGTTGGGAGTGTCGTTTGGCTTGAAACTGTCTCAGCCCCCACCGTCGCCTCCAGAATGGCAGTGGAGGAAGCGGTGACTTCGGTGGCAAGGCCCTCGTTGCTCATTTTCTCGCGCTTGATCTTCACAATCAAAGTCTTCGTGGTGTTTAAGCCCTCTGGCTGCTGATCCTCAACTACGGGTTGAAGCTCTGTAGGAGCGGGAAGTACAGAATTGGTCTGTCCGCTGGTGGAGCTGTTAAACTGCGAGACCCGTTCCTCGGTCTTCACCTTGACCCGGATGCTCTCCTCCTGGCTGGGGCGGCGCATCTTGCTATTGAGCGAGGGCTCCTTGAGCAGTTTCTCGGACTTCAGCTTGGCGGCGCGTTGTGGCCGTCCAGAGTTCAAAGTGGTGTCTGCCACAGCCGGTACAGCCGGCGGTGGCATTAGCGAGGCCGTAGTATTTAGGTTGCTCTCGGCGATGGCCAGCAGCTGTGAGTTGTTGACCCTAGCGCTCTGGCGAGCCGACGAGTTGGCTGAGGATTGTCGCAAATCAGCACTGGTCTCTGCCTCTGCTTCGACTGCAAGGAGGTACTCACCATCGAGCTCGTCCTTGTCCTCGGCCAGAGAGGAGAGTCGCTTGGCGCGCTTCTTGGTTTGCTGCGGGGTCACCGAGGATCCCTCCCTTACTACCGGAGCGGTCTCCTCCGCTTTGGCCTCCGCATCATGGCTCGAGGATGTGGAGCTGAGGCCGTAGAAAAGCTGGTCCAGCTCCTGAAAATGGGCCTGAAAGAGGGACGCTACGTTGACTCTAACTGTGGCGGGGGGACAGCGGCTGCGCGGCGCGGGGACTTACCTGACGCAGGACTTCCAATTCGCGCTGCAGGTCCGACAGCGAAGAGAGCACGCCCATTACGTCCTCCATGTTGCACGATCTGCGTTACAATTTTATTATTATTTACACAATTATATACACTTTTTCGGGACTGGCCGAGTTTTCATACGTTTATTTCAAATGGCGGCAAATGGGGACGCGATTCTAGGGTTGTTGATAATATATCGAAATATCAATATATCGATATTTTTCTAAAGATGATATATTTATACAACGATTTTGTGTTTTACCGAATATCGAAATTGCGATATTTTTAATTTTATATTCTTTGTCAAGCCAAATACATGAATTACAATTCATGAAAGGCTGTGTTTTTGCGGGCTTTTGCCCTCAATAAAAATTTATGGAATGTTTTCTTCGTTACATATATTCTTATTTGGAAGAAAAACTCTTATCCAAATGGGCATTTTGATCCCTTTTTTTGACCGCCCAAATGAAAACCAAAAATGGAAACAATAAACTTATATAGTATTCCTATTAATGTAATATAAAAACAATAAATAATAACAATAATAAAGCAATTAGGCATACATCGATGCATCTCTTGACATCGATATAAAAAAAACATCGGAAACCCTCGGAAAACATCGATAAAAACCACATCGATTCAAACAACATCGATGCTCGATGCATCTATTTTATTTCATTTCTTTCATGCTTTCTTATGATACTTAATCCTATCAGTTGCAGTCTGAAACCACTTGATGCAAATTGTTGAAAATTGCTTTTCATCCGTCGAAAATTTTTGATTGAAAGCGTCTAAGGAAAATAAAACAAATTAATATTTTAATTGATTAATGAAAAGCATTTAAAATGCAATAATTACCTCTAAGTGTTGATGTTATCGTCATGTCAATAATGCATTTTTTGGCGGTAGTCCCCTTCCAGGAATACTTTGTGGCAACCTCATCGCTAAATATTTTTCTAAGTATTGTGCGTACAAATTTGGAAGGGTTCGCAATTTTATAATTTAACAATTCGGCTTCCTATAAAATAAAAAAATAGAAAACGACTGTTTTAGTTTCAAGATAAATAGGGATTTTAGTACGTACCAGTTGCTCACACAATTCAGACGAATTATTTAGATCGTTTTCAAATTTGTCAATATCTTCCATTTTCTGAAATGGTTTTGGTGGCAGCAACAATCTTGGCTTATTTCCTGTTGAGAGCTTTCGTTGAGATATTATTTCAGTCAGCAGATGAGTTTGAATCTTTCTATTTTGAGCCTCCAATTTATCAATCCGTTGGCTAATATCTATGTATAAACAGAAAATAATTAGTATGTCTGGTTATTAATTCTTGAACAGCCATTATTTTATACCTTGTACATTTTTATTTAATTTCTGCATTTCACCGAAGATTAAGTGCAATATATCTGAAATTATACAGGTTAAATTATGTCTTTGAAAATAAGATTTAACAATTATACTTACTTGATGTACATGGGCAGCTAGAGGTACTATTTATAAGTTGAGCATAAGTTGATTCTGCTGACTGAGTGTCGTTGTTCACAAATTCCTCGCTCAGATATTTTCTTTTAAACTCTTCAGAGTATTCAAAATAGTCGCTGTTATCACTTTCTATATCCAGAGGATCCAATATTTGTTCATTATCTTTGCTGAGCATTGCTGATGGCGGAGACTCACCGCGGCATCGCTTAGCTCTGAGGGCATTTATTATTTTCTTAGCCTCATATCGGCTGGAGCTTTGGACATTCATTTTTATTGTGTATTTATGTATAGTCAATATATTTACATGTAATTGCGTATATTTATTTTTTTGATATTAGATTTCACTGCTTTAATCCCTTTAACATTTCCGTCTTCCAGTTTTCGGTGCGCTGAAATTTGTGTATCATTTTGCAAGAAACTGCATTCCGCTATTCTAAGCGAGCCCTTTACTTTGTCTTTATTTACCATAGCTCAGAAAACACTTAAAAAGTCATTTTTAAGAGCCATTGCGTTTTGTAACGACCTTTACTTCCAGTAGCGCTTTGTGTTTATTTCCTGGAGCTCCGAAAACGCACAGAAAAATTATCTTTTTATTATTATAGCTCATCGCTGAAAACCAAGGGTTGTTGATAACATGTCAAAATATCAATATATCGATATTTTTCTCTAAAGATGATATATTTATATCACGGATTTTTAGCGAAATTGCGATATTTTTCTTTGATATTTTTGTTAAAGCACCGTATCCAGATAAAACAAAACTGTGGCAAAGCAGTGAGAGAGAACGAGAGGCAAATAGTTATATAGTATAGTTAGTAATAGTTATTCCATCATGGTTTGAAATTGTTTGTCCCCGAGGTCTGTTTCGAATGGGTCCAGTTCAGATTCAAAAATACTAGAACGGTACAGGCATTTTTTAGGGCAAATGATGCGGTCACACTTTCAATCAGCTGTGTGATGCTTGTTTAAAAAGAAATTATTGAAAAATGTCGAGACAAATAAACAAACGAATAAAAATAACTCTTGCTATGGCAGTAATCATTGCCGCAATGGAGGAGGAAGAGGAGGAGGAGGAAGAGGATCAACCAAAAAGAAAAAGACCCAAGTATTGGGTGAACCCATATTTGCGGGAGAGATTACTTAAAGGGCGGTATTCTTCCGATGTATGTATTGTATACATATTTGTAGAGCAATAATTGTTTTCATAATATTATATTTTGGTTGTTTTATAGTTTGAAAATTTGCTGCAAACTCCTCAGATGTTTTTCGAAAACTTCCACATGATGGAAAAAAGTTTTAATAAACTGTTCGTATTGGTGGAGCCGTACCTTGTACCGAAGCGGGATACTCGCCCAGATGCTATACCGCCAAGAGCCAAATTGGCTATCGTTCTAGAGTAATTTGATCTCCTATTCTTATTCAGATTTAACAGCGGTTTCTCTTTAAGGTTCCTTGCTTCTGGAGACTTCCAACGCCACGTTGCCTCAAATTATCGGATAAGCAAACAACATTTTGGAAGGATAGTTGTAGCAGTTTGCAATGCCATTAGTTTAGTCCTGCAGGGTGAATTCCCCAAGTGGACATCATCAAACATGTTGCAGTGGGCTAAGGAATATCAGGACGAATGCAACTTTCCAAACTGCATTGGAGCCGTGGGTGGCAAACATGTAGCAATAAGGGCGCCGCCTGATAGTAAAAGCCTTTTTTACAATTACAAGGTAATTACGCATTTTTTACCTGCTAATAAACAAAACATTTAATAAAGTTACTCCATTGTAATATAGGAATTCCATTCAATTGTGCTTATGGCTATCTGCGACGCTTTTTATCGCTTTACTTATATAGACGTCGGTGCCGTTGGAAGCGAAGCAGACATGAATGGCTTCACCCATTCTGAATTCGGAAAAGCTTTGTTATTAGACAATATGCAATTCCCATCTGACAACACTATACATGGAGAGCGGACGCCTTTCTTCATTATCGGCGACGATGCATTTCCCCTTCATAAAAGAATTATGAAGCCATATACTGCAAGACATCTTAACCGTAAAGAACTGATATTTAACTACAGACTAAGTCGTGCTCGACGTTGCATAGAGAGAGCATTTGGAATTCTCAGCGCTAGATGGGTGGCTGTACAACGAACATTTTTATGTAATCCTTCCAAAGCTAAATCCATTATATCCGCATCTTGTTCCCTGCACAATTTTTTAATGCGAGAAAGTCCTAAGGAATATGCGATACATGAATTATCTATCCCATCAAACGCAGTGCTCACAGACTTAAGGCCCTGCCGACGAGGTCGCCCTCAGGACTTGGCAAAAGAAGTTCGCGACAATTTGATGGAATATTTAAACAGCAGTGAAGGCAATTCACAAGTTCCTTGGCAGGATGAGTCTGCCGGTGTCTGAAAAACATATTGTAAAATACGTGTGAAAATTACGAAATAAAACAAGAACAAATTAACACATATTTTTCTTTTTATTTCTAATTAAATTTGGACTTATAGGAACACATTCAGGCTTACAAAAATGGCAAAGAAACTTACAAAATATACATAAGCCGGCAATACCAAAGCCGAAATAAAAAAAATAAAACACAATGTAAACCAGAAAATCATAATTTATTAAATGTAAACCAGCTGCACGAAATAAGCTGCGGCGTAAAAAAAAGGTCATAAATATGTGTTTTTAATATTACTCTTTGGTCGTAATATTATTTAATATTAATAATTAATAATTGATAATTTAATTAATTAATTTGTAATATAGGTTATCTGGTGTAAAACACTGCATATAAATTATTTCGATATCATTAATGGTATAGGTTATACCTATACCATGATGATTTAATCTTTAAATTCTTGTCTGCATTCGGCCATTATTGTTTCTATAATCTATATATATATATCATCATTACTATATTTTTAAAAATATCCAACAAATCTTCTATAATCTGAAAGAGACTATAATCGTAAAATCCTGCGGCGCTGTTCAACACTGTCAAGAAGTTCCCGCGCAAAATAAAAAACACAAATAAACTGCTTCGGTTGGCAATAGTTCAAGCGGAAACGTAATGTGCACTCAATGCTCATTATCGTCGACAAAATGTATGCGTGTTCAACTGGTTTTATGATGTTTGCCAACCTGAAATTTCAGCCGGCCGAGAACCAGTTCCAGCTGGTTCAACGAACAACCATCACTATGTGCCTGTGTTGCAAAGCACTCCTTAACCAACATTCTGAGCTGAATGTCACAACGGGTAATAATTAGCGGTAAAGAAAAATTAACAATATTATAGGAACCTTACGACAAATATTTTTCCAAGGCCCGCCCTTCGAATAAAGCTAAAATATGCTGGCCACCGCTGCCAGTGTTGGGCACGACGCATAACGATAATATCGCCGTGGCGAGCTGGCCACATCGCCCATCCCTAGGACATCGCAGTTTTCAGAACAGTTGGTCAGATTGGCCTATCGGCCAAAAAATGCTAAAAAAAGCTAAAGAACAGGCTTAGAACTGAGTTTTCATTTATATTTCACGTTTATTTGCGCCTCCGTGGGATGTGCACACGAACGAGCAGCCGTGCCGCGGAGTAGACATTGTGCCCCGCGAACGCGAATCCCCTAGAAGCCCCGCCATCGCATCGCCCGCGATTTGCGACTTGCGCCCTGCGATTGAGCAGCTGCAGCGGATCCCGCCGATCCCTCAGATCCCGCCATGGGGCTTGACTTCGACGCCGTGGAGTACTGCAAGGGCGTGAAGAGCCAGCAGGCCCAGCCGCCGTTCGCCTGTCCCGTGCGCGGTTGCGACCGCAGCTACAAGACGATCATGGGCCTCCAGTACCATTTGATGAAGTACGACCACGACAATCCCCAGCCACTCACGCCCGTGCTGACACCGAGCCGAAAGAAGGCGCGCTCCCGCTCCGGCGCACACCACTCCACGCCTCGCCCCCTCAAGGAGCAGCCTCAGCCCGGGAGCGGTGCGGCGGACGCCAAGAACGGCTGCGGCTCGGCAGCCGGTGGCGCCGGAGGAGGTGGAGCGGCAGGAGGGGCCGCCGGGCGGCAGTACGCCAATCCTGAATCGCTTGTGGCCTACAACGAGGAGGAAGCAACGGTGACGTTCAATCTGGACGGAAAGAGCGTGCGCCTGGGCATCGATGATGCCCTGCCGCTCGTGGAGGACGAGGAGTTCGCCGCTCTGGTGACCAGAGGCTGCATCCTGAACGCTGACGCCCCGCCTCTTGAGGAGAACGCACCATGGGCCCGAGTCCAGGTGCCGGTCGCGCGGGTGGCCGAGATTCCGGACTACCGAGTGCCTGACGCCCCGCCGCGGCCGCTGGCCTACTACCGCTTCATCGAGAAGTCGCTGGAGGAGCTGGACGGCGAGGTGGAGTACGACGTGGACGAGGAGGACTCTGCGTGGCTGGAGCACATGAACGATGAGCGGCAGCGGCTCGGACTCAATGCCGTGGGCATTGACACCATGGAGCTGCTGATGGACCGGCTGGAGAAGGAGTCGCATTTCCAGGCGGCTGCCAACGGCACACCCACTGGCGTCGAGGTGGACGACGACGCCGTCTGCTGCATTTGCCTGGACGGCGAATGCCAGAATACGAACGTGATACTCTTCTGCGACATGTGCAACCTGGCGGTGCACCAGGACTGCTACGGCGTGCCCTACATCCCAGAGGGCCAGTGGCTGTGCCGGCGCTGCCTGCAGTCGCCCAGCAAGCCGGTGAACTGTGTGCTGTGTCCGAATGCCGGCGGCGCCTTTAAGCAGACGGATCACGGCCAGTGGGCGCACGTGGTGTGTGCCCTGTGGATACCGGAGGTGCGGTTTGCCAACACCGTCTTCCTTGAGCCCATAGGTGCGTAATTCTCTATTTCATTCCCGCTAAAAGCACGCCTCTAAACTAGTTTCTCTTCCCTCAGATTCCATTGAGACCATTCCCCCTGCCCGTTGGCGGCTCACCTGCTACGTGTGCAAGGAGAAGGGCCTGGGCGCGTGCATCCAGTGCCACCGGAATAGCTGCTACGCCGCCTTCCACGTCACCTGCGCCCAGCAGGCGGGCCTTTACATGACCATGGACACGATTAAGGACGGCCATAATGACTCCTCCATGCACGTCCAGAAGTTCGCCTACTGCCATGCCCACACGCCGGCGGACGCCAAGCTAAAGATGAACGTCCCGGACTTTGAGGACACGCGGCACAAGATGCGGGAAGCCCGCAAAGCGTTGGCCAAGAAGCGTTCGACGGCGCCGGTGGTGCTCATTCCGACAATTCCGCCTGATCGCGTCCAAGAGATCGCCACCATGGTGACGATGCAGCGCAAGAAGGAGTTCCTGGACCGCATTATCGCTTACTGGACGCTCAAGCGGCACTACCGCAACGGCGTGCCGCTGCTGCGACGTCTCCAAAGCCAGGGCAATAACCATGGCGTGATACAACGCAACGGCATCGAGGGATCGCCGGACACGGGTGAACTTTACCGACAACTCAAGTACTGGCAGTGCCTGCGGCAGGATCTGGAGAGGGCGCGCCTGTTGTGCGAGCTGGTGCGAAAGCGAGAGAAGCTAAAGGTGGCCTTTGTCCGCATCTCTGAGGAGGTGGTGATGCTGCAACTTAATCCGCTGGAGTCTGCGTTGGGCAAGCTGCTGGACTCGCTGGAGGCGCGCGACACCATGGAGATATTCCGCGAGCCGGTGGACATCAGCGAGGTGCCCGACTACACGGACATCGTGAAGCAGCCCATGGACCTGGGTACGATGCGGTTGAGGCTAAAGGAATGCCAGTACACGTCGCTGGAGCAGCTGGAGGCGGACTTTGATCTGATGATACAGAACTGCCTGGCGTACAACAACAAGGACACGGTGTTCTATCGCGCAGGCATTCGGATGCGCGACCAGGCAGCGCCACTCTTTGTCCAGCTGCGTAAGGAGCTGCAGAGGGATGGCCTGCTTGAGCGGACGCAACGCTCGCACGTCGATCACGTGGAGACGGAAGTGGAGCAGGAGCTGCGCCAGCTCCTGGCGGCGCCGGCCAGCGAAGATGTGGTCCAAAAATTGCTGATCCTCGCCGACAAGTCACAGGTGCTGAAGAATCCCAGTTACCGCACCAAGAAGATCAAGCAGATTCGCCTGGAAATCACACGGATGCGCAAGACTCTCCAGAAGGCGCGCTTTGCGGCTGTAAGTTTTCGCTATAAGTTTTCTCAAATGTCGTTGAAAACCTAATTCTATAATTAACCCTTTTCTGCAGCGTTACTCGTCCCATGCGAACCAATCCCAAAGCGACGAGGAGGATGCAGTGGGAGCTTCGCCCCTTAAAAAACGTACGCGAAAACGTTTAAACAGCAGCGCCATTGATATGGACATAGACCACGATGACGACGATGAAGAAGACGATTCTGATGACGACTCCATGGCGGAGGCCGATGGGGACGATACAGTATCCAAGGACTTGCTCAACTCCACGCAAACACCGCCCTGCAGTCCCATGAAGAGTCTCAACAACAGTAGCTCCCCAGTGGGCATTAATCGGAGGTGAGTTCTATTTCAAAAGGAGTGCTTTCCATACCTAATCCCTTGGAATCCTTCTAGAACGGCCATATTGCTAACCCGCAAGTCGCAGGCTGCGCTCAAGCGACCCTCTGAGCCCCTGACGACGCCCGTGAAGGAGGAGCACCAAAACTCTCAGTCCTCCAACACTCAGTCCACCAGTGGCAGCTCCTCCTCTGCCACTACAGCTGCTACCGCCGCCTCCAGCACAACGGGGACTTTAAACCATATCCAGGCCGCAGCTCCGTCCTCTGGTTCTGGGTTTGCGTTGACGCAGAGCAGCAGCAGCAGCGCTGGCGGTGGCGGTGGAGCACTCGCGTCGTCGGCAGCAGCAGCAGTGGGTGTGTCGTCGTCGGCTGGAGCAGCAGCAGCGGCGAGCCTGGCCTCCACTGCCCTGTCGATCAGCAGTAAACTGGGAATGAGTATGGGCGGCAAGTCGCCCAAGAGGCCGGGTCGATACCGCCGCTTGCCAGAGATAAGGCACAGCGCCTCCATGTCGCCAAAGAAGTCGCCCAATCCGGCGGTGGCGGTGGCGGTCAGTCAGGCACTGCCAATGCCCGATCCCCTGCCCTTCGAGCGCATCCCCGACAGCTTTCGCGTGTATCGAGCCAACAATCAGCGGGATGTTAGCGACAGCGACGATGCGCCCTCGCAGTCGAGCAGTCCGTGCAGCAGCTGCTCGGACTTCAGCATGTCGGGCAGCTGCTCAGAGTTTGACAGCGACGAGGCGAGCGACGGCGATGCGGACGGCGACGGCGGAAGGAGCCGCAGTGAGGAGAGGGAGTCCACGTCGCAGGATGGAACTACAGACGCTATGGACATGCAGCATGCGAGTCTCAACCACACGCAGGGCAACAACAATGGCAACATGGCCATCAGCAGCAGTAGCGGCGGAAGTGGCGGCAGCTCCAGCGACGACGACGACGAGGATGAGGAGCGGCCGCTTAGCGCGCGACAGGGTAAGGCGCCGAGGCTAACCACACGCAGCACACCCACGCCCACGCCATCCGCAATGGCACGAGGAGCGTCTCTGTCGGCGACACGAGGTCGCGGCAAGCGGCGCAGCAATCTCAGTGAGTCCACCAGCTCCACGGCCACTCCGCCGCCGCTGCTGCGTAGGGCCGGCAAGCTGCGCTCTGCCACTCCGAACGCCTCACCGCTGGTCAACAGCATAAAGGCGAGGCGGAACACGATGGCGGCGGTCTCCACCACCACCACCACGAATAATAATCGGAGCAGGCATGCAGAGGATGCCATATGCTCGGACAGGCACAACAACTCCCACGCGCACGGCCAGAAACCAACGCTGGAGCCGCTTCAGCTGGTGTGGGCAAAGTGTCGAGGATATCCCTGGTATCCTGCTCTCATTCTCGATCCCAAGACGCCCAAGGGATTCGTCTACAACGGCGTTCCCTTGCCCGCTCCGCCCACCGATGTGCTTGCGCTGCGCAAGAACTGTATTGACGACATCGTCTTTCTGGTGCTGTTCTTTGACGTGAAGCGTACCTGGCAGTGGCTGCCGGCCAACAAGCTGGACATCCTCGGGATCGACAAGCAGCTGGATCAACAGAAGTTGGTGGAGTCGCGGAAGCCGGCGGAGCGGAAGGCGGTAAAGAAGGCCTACCAGGACGCGCTGCATTACCAGAGCCAGGTCTCGGATTTGGAGGGCCAAGGGCCCGACCCCATCATGTGAAAGCTGATGGCCCGACTGCACTTGTAAGCGGTGCCCCAAGAGCTAGCCACCCCCTACTAGAGATCCCTCGTATTTTTATATCTCGTTTGTTGTTACTTGATGCTCGAAGACGACGACGTGGAAGCAGTTAAAGAAGGCCCTCCATTAGTGTATTTCGTTGGCGAATTTCCAGTTTGCACTGCAAGTGTCTTTGATTTTCGTTTGTTGCCAAGTCACCAGGGAAACCATTCATTATGTACAGTTTTTGTAATACGCGCAGTTATCGAATTCGGAGGAGGAGGAGGAGGAACCTATTCTGTATATTATTTGGGCACTGTGGCCGACCCACATGGAATTTATAACCTCAAGACGTTTCACGCAGAATCAAATCAATGTTTAAGTTAAATAGTTTTAAGCGCAAAAACAGTTAGTTAAGTCAGAAAAGCTAAGCAATTATGCGCCTCAAGTTAAAGATCGTGTAAAAACTTAAATTTCTATATAGAGGATAGAGGATAGGATCGATTACAAATTGTACAGATGTGTGTGAGTGCGCGTGGTGTTTCTACATAAACCGATATATCTCTATATGCTATAGTGTACGTGTTCGTCTTGATTTCCCATGAACAAATAATATATATATTTGATTATTATGATGTATTACGAAGTGAGGATTACTATTATGCCTATTATTATAATTACTGTGTGTAATTAATGCAACAAATTCGTATGCCTAAGTGGAAAGCGTAGACAATTAAGTATTGAAGTAGTTAAGCCCAACAGCGCCCCGACCCCCCACCACCCACTTACCCCAAACACCACCCTTACCACCTTTGCCCTTAACATGATTGAATATTGTTTAAACTTAATGGTAAATTAAATGCAGAAAAATAAATGTTTTAAACAAAAACTTTACACCTTGCAGTTTGTCATCCCCCGCTGGCCAGTTGCACATCCACTGGGCTACAGTTTTAGCAGCTCCATTTCGCAATTGTCACTTAAAGTGCGTCAGTCGGGTTCGAGAGGAATTGACTTACATTTATTTTTTGATTTTGACAGGTCATTCACCAGAGCCTCCCCTTAGCAGTGACATATTCCGCACATCAATTATCACCCGGGCAGATGTTTTGTTTTACAGTTTTAGCCACGTGATGCACTGAAAGTTCTGGCCAATTGACTTTCGATTTCATAACCAGCTTGCCTCGTATAACAGTTATTTCCTCGGTTTGACAAGACATACAGTTTTGGATTCACTTTACTGGATTCGGCTAAGGTTGTAGAGCGATTGGCCACGAAACTGCACAACATTGGGTCTTCTACTTACAAGGCCGAAATTTTTGCCAATTTTCAAAAATTAATTGTGAGAAATATGTACATGATATTGACATTATTCTTTTTTTATTCCTTTTATACATCTTTAACACTATGGGAAGTTTTAAGTGTGTACAGCAGGTCATTCGTGGATTATATAGGGTCAAAGTAGGGTCTTCAAAATTTTAGGGGTCATTTTTCGGGTAGTTACCCTTTAACTTGTCTAAAATTAAACAAATTTATTTTACTTAGCCCCTTCCATACGTTTCGACTATCTTTCGGTCTTCGTTTACCCATGAAAAATATGTTCACTCCATTCAAAAAAAATAGAACAAGAAGTTTAAATACTCTTGCAGTAAGTAAGACTTTTTCGTTTTCTTGGGTACTGACATAAATGTTGATAGCGAAAAATGTTGCGAACGAAAATGTTGCGAACAAACTAAATGAATTTATATATATACTAGAGGGCCCGCTATTGCATCCTCGCTTTGATCGGATGCAGATCCACACTTAAAATTTCGTATTAAATTAACAATATCGTAATTAAAAAATGTTAAGAGGTTAATAATAAATATTACTATTTTAATTATTCCTCATTTCCACATCACCAAAGAGGTAGAGGTTTCGGCGCATTTTTGTTTTTATAGGTATAGTCCATAGTTATAGATTGCGATTGTTGTAATATCTTTTTATACACTACATTCTTGCATTTGTGATCAGGTGCCAAAATTATTAAGTTCTTAGCTAAACCAACTCTTGAACAGGCTACATAAAGCTGTCCATGAGAAAAGCATTCGTCTCTCAGGTCTAGCCCAGCCATTTTTAAAGTTTGTCCTTGTGCATCATTCAGTTGATTCTTTCTTCTAGTAAGGGAAAATCGACTTCGCTTTTTGTTCTTACAAATTATAAATATTGGAAAATTTTGAGAACGTTTTCAATGCTTGCTTAGCGAGCTTGCATTTAATGCAATTTAAATTTATGTTTTTTTATTTTTTAAAATAGGTTGCAGGTGGAATTAGAAAATTAAAATACCCATACGAATCTGGACATTTTTTTTCTGATTTTTTAAAAAAACTTCAAACCACCACATGTGGTTTGGCCATGGCTGTGATATATCAGTCAGTCAGTGAGTCAGTGAGGACAAAGCATTTTATATATATATAGATTCCTATGGCAGTTATATGACATAGTGGTCCGAAAAAATTAAAACCGAAATTCTAAAATATTACAAAATGGACATATCTGAAATTGTATGAAAATATGTTGAAAATTTCCTAAGTTATAATTTTTTTCCTAAAAATTTTCCGATCGTTCCTATGGCATATGTGCAAAGTTTCATTCAGATAGCTTCAAAACTGAGGGACTAGTTTGCGTAGAAACGGACGGACAGACAGACGGACATCACTGCGTTGCAAACTTCTGTCTAAAATTATAATACCCTGCAAGGGTATAAAAACAACACAAAAATTAAAAGAAGTTATCCATCGATTAAAATTTGTAAGGGTTTAATTTTAAGGGTTAACAATAGTTAGATATAATTAAATGTAGGTTAGGTTAGGTTAGGGCGGTGATGGCCGGCTCAGAGAGCCGGACCATCCACTTGAGCCTGAGGAGGCTCTTTGTGATAATTAAATGTAAAATGATTATAAATTAAAAAAACATTTTAATTCATTTTCAGATTCCCCAAATACCATATCGACATTTCTAAAGCTATACATTCGGAGTGCAGTCCATTGATGGATTGCACTTTCAAATCTGCTACTTTGAAGTAGCAGTATCTTTCCATTCAGATGCAGTTCTTGTAATGGTTGATTATATTCTAGATCAACTACAGAATCTTAATATCTTTCAATTCCTTGTCGCAATAGTTTGTGACAAAGGGCCTTTAAACACACTTACATCTCATAATAAGTTTAATGTCCCTGTTCTATGGGACTATAATCATTTCCAAAACGCCCTTTGCAAATTAGATGGCAAGGAATTTCTAATGAATAAAGCATATTTTCAATAATATATTAAGGATCGAATAGACTCACAAATAGAACAGCTTATAAACCTTCTTCTAATGATTGATTACATTTTAGATCAACTGCATAATCTTAATATCTTTAAATTCCTTGTAGCCATAATTTGCGACAAAGGGCCTTTAAACTCACTCTGCTACCTTGAAGTAGCGGTTTCCTTCAATTCAAATGCAGTCCTTGTAATGATTGATTACATTTTGGATCAACTGCATCATCTTAGTATCATTAAATTCCTTGTAGCCATAATTTGCGACAAAGGGCCTTCTAACTCTCTAATACTTCATAATAAGTTTAATGTCCCTGTCCTATGGGACTAAAATCATTTTCAGAAAGCCCTTTGCAAACTAGATGGTAAGGAATTTTTAATGAATAAAGCCTATTTTCAATATTATTTTAAGGATACAGTAGACTCTCAAATAGAGTATCTTAAGAAACTTAACGTAGAAGTAAACAACCAACAGGTACATCAAGTAATCCTTAAATATTTTACTATTGATATAGATGCTCCCCACTTCCAACTAAATTTTTTTAATAACGATAATTTGGAAAGAGTGGGCATAAATAAAATAAAAACTCACCATTGGCAAGTTTTTCGGAGCTACACCGCCGCCGCCGCTGCCAACAAACGAACAGAAAGGGACAACTTCACCAGATCTAAAATTTGGCGGGCCGGTGTTGGCACTAGAAAAGTTTGCCCAAGCTACACCGACGCCGCCAAAAATAGAAAAAAAAAACTTCACCAAATCTAACATTTGCTGCTGGGCCGGCGTTGGAGATAGATCTTCAAGAGATTCCCCCAGAGTTCTTTGATGATCTGCCAACTGACTCCACGTTGGAGGAGGTTCTGCTGGAACTAGAGCCAGCCAGCCAACTGGAGCAGCCTGAGATGGCCCCAGCCACAGCAGTAAGTTAATTATTTTTATTTAATGAATATTATTGTTCAATTAATAATTCATTGCCGCTATAAAGGCACGTGCCAAAAGAACCTGAAATGTCATCTGAGTGCAGCGCACAAATTACGCGGAGAGTGGAGCTACAAAAAAATTGTTACCTAAAAAAAAATGATCAAGCGACCGAATGTTGCAACATTAATCTGTACCTATTAAGTCAATAAACATAAAGATAATTTTTACCGTATTAGCTAGCGTTCTACTCTGGGACCGGGTCGGAATCTCTTACAGCAACCACACCTGAACCAAATATAAATTCCTGAGACGAATCCTGGCCATCCTTGAGCCAACCCTTCCATCGGCACTCATTACCGCTGGTCCTGGTTGGGCGACCTTTGCCGATCGCCGGCCTGAATCAGCTCCGGAAGGTTGTGGTGCGCCTTATATAGCGGATTGGCGGAGGCTAGTGTGCCCGCAAATTCCAACCGAATTTGTCCGCTTTAGTGTGGCCGATCTATTTCGAGCCATTGTGACCCGTCGCGAACGCATTTAATTCAAATTAAATTCTATTATGTCTTCAATCGTTCCTATTCCTTATTTTATGCTTAATATATTATATATGTGCGCGTCTGCGCGTCACAAAGTTAAAAAAAAGTAATATCTTCATACTTATATTTTTTTAATAATTTACTAATAACCATTTTATTTATTTTTAGAGCGGTTGAACCTATTTGATTAAAAACGTTCAGTTCCTTTAAATGATATTTTTAGTTAATATTTAAGTTAAGCCTTCAAGAAAATGAAATGAAGTGTCTTATTTATTTTATTAAAAATATGAACCTATTTGACGAAAAACGTTGAGTATTTTAAGTGATATTTTTAAGTTAATATTTTCTGGTGTGTCTGATCTAGGTCTCCTTACAGTTGCAAAGCCACTAGACTGGGTCTTCTTTGACACTCAAACAGTTTACGAGTCACAGTCACGAGCCAGAAACATGATTAGGCCAATTAATTTGAAAGGCAAACCATAAGATTGACCGAAGCGATTGAACAAACAGTCAAAGCAAGCCATAAACAAAGTGAGTTGTTTGTTCAAATAAATCTTGAAATATTCGTTACGCATTTTTCTCGTGCTTAGACTTGAAAAACAGACTAACTGCGAGCAATTGTGTTTGGGGCTTGGGGCAATGCACAAATCAAGTGCTAAGCCCGGCTTAAAGCCGTCAGACGGCAGTGAAGTGGCTACCGTTTAATGGGGAATCGGGGGGCTATTAAACAACTCAATTTCAGCTTAACTGTAGATGATAGAACGCCCAAAATCGCCAGCTGTTGGCCTCAATTATTAATGCAAATTAACGGCTGTCGGCGTCTGAAGTTTATCGACTGTTGTGTTTGTTTGCGCTCGCCATGTTCGACGAGTGACCACCGGTCACTACTGCAAGTGCCAGGTGTAGGTCATTGCGTTGGCGCTCTAATTGATGTTTTTATTACGCACATAATTACTATCTATTTGGCCCCTTCAAACGGAACTGAGTGCGCGGGAAGTTCCCCGAAACTCGTTTCTTTATGTGGGGCCATGTGACGTCAAAGACGTTGCTCCGAATCGGATACAAGAGAGTTTAAAAAAAGAATATAGGGGTTTGAAAATAAATGGCCTTGATGTTGGCTCCACAACGAGGGCCGGCATCAAATTATGAGGAGAAAACCTTTGCGCAAAATTCCAGCTCCTGCTCGACATACCAGGATTTATTCGGATTTCAGGTTTCAGGTCTTTAAGACTCAGATTCAAGGTTTTTAAAGTTGGAAGCATCTTATTTGCTAATGTTTAATGGTAACATTTCTAAATATTGAGCAGTTTCGTTCTGCCAATTGCCTGAATTTTCGTTGTTATTGACGGAATATAATTTGATCTGGTGTGTCGCTCCAATTAATGTGAGCCTCTATAAGCTTCTCAGCGATTTTGATCGGAATTTAACGATTGTGTTTTCTGCTATTTCAGTTCAACGCAAAAATATTTGCTTTGGGAGAAATATATTTTTTGCTGACGTTAGTGAACGATTAAAAGAAAGACGAAAATAGCAAAAACGTAGTTCATTCAGTCCGCGATTGGACTGTTATTGAGTTTTCGCTGGTAAATTAATTTAAATTTGCACGCAGCCCAAATGACGTCTTGGGTTATTTGGTCGTGGCTACTCGCACGTGATTTAACCAACGTGCACCGCGAATAACCCCGTAGAAGATGAAAAGACATCGTCGAGCTCCGGTTATTGGGGCTTTGGAATTTTCGGCGGAACAGCGAGCGGTTCAAGCGCGTTTATTGGCCATAAACCTTTGCCGCGTCTCACCTGGCCATCGCCTTCGTTGCCAAGCAGCTGTGCCTCAGACATTGTAAGTTATTGGCTCACGAGAGGAATCCGGCGACAGCTGATCCGGAAAAGCAGGCAGAAGCCAAGTCAGCAGACACACAGAGCCAAATTAAATCCAGTTTTATTTAATTTTAAGTCAAATCAGTGTGATTATTATATTTAATGATAATTCGTAGTAATTTTTGATTAATTTATTTATGAATATTTGCTGAAATAATATTAAGCTCCTATTGCAAGCTTCTTATTATACATTAAATAATAATATCCGCAAATAATTACTAGAGCTACCCTCAATTAATTTGCTAAATGTAATAGATATATCAACAAAGATATTAATTTTTTCTTTATCTGTATCTGCCGATGGCGTGATGAGATGGCACACCATGTTCAGACATCTTAATGAACCACCGGGACGCGCTAATCAACGTTCAATTAACACCTGATGTATGCAGCGTTTGCGGATTGCGTATACGCCACCGAACCGCATTTGCCGGAGTTTGGCATGCAAAATCGCTCTTCGCGGCAGATAAGATAAGCGAAAACGTGGCTAGCCAGCAGTAAGCACTTTGATCTGCTTTAATTAGCGCGGACGTGCCTCCGTCTCCATTCAATGATATCGAACGACCGGGGACAACAGAATCATTAAAGAATCAATTGTTCCTGACGCACGCGCCCGAAAAAAGCATAAATATTCGAGATGTGCTCTCGCCAACTGGTGATCTTGAGCATCTAGAAGCCCCATCATAGGATCTACGTCACATGGGCCAACGTGACTGTGGTCAGTTCAAGAAAGAAATAAACCTATACTAGACACTTTCCCCTTGGGCCTGGCAACAAGATCACAAAGATCTCTCAAAGACCAGTTATGAAATCGCTCAGCTTGGGAAAGTGGCGGCCCCTCCTGACGAGGCTTACGTGTGACTTTGGAGGTCTGCTTATTACCTCAGAGTGCGAAATCTGAAAACCTCTAGAGCCGCCAAGGTGAATCTTTGAGCCAAGTTCGCCAATTGGAGCAGGTAATTGGGCCAGCATGTGATCAATGAATGTTTTCCCACTGACTGGAAAAAGCCACAGAGCAACAAATAATCAGCACTGGCCAGATAAGCTAATGTTCGCAAGAGATAACTCCCCCAAGACAATTTTTTGGCTGTTTCTATTTTGATATAATCACGCCCAAAGTTAATAAAGAAGTGGCACCACCACCTCACAGAGAAGCTTACTTAGCGGAAGTAATCTCTTGATTTTTATTCGCTTTAAACATATTCATTTATAGAATTTTATTTGAGTCATGTCAATAACTCGGTTGGTTCTTTCACAAAACAATGCGTTATGTCCGGACCCACCACATATGATTCAGCACCGTGTTCAAAAGTATTTCCCCTGAGATCAGATATCCATTTATATATAAGTCGGGGCAGGAGTGTGTTAAATCCTCTCTGCTACCAAGCGAGCCTCCTCTCGCATTTGTTTGTGTGTGCGAAACAACCAAGCTCATCCGGAGCCGGAGTTTGCGATGCCCGGAGCCGGAGTTTGCGATGCCTGCAGCTGAAAAAGCCACAAAAATGTGCGGGAAATGATATAATTTGCCTGATTGACATTGTTTAACCTTATTGCACATTTGCCTCCTCCGTCCAGCGCCCTGCATGGGCCATATAACGGCGCCGACTGGAATTAACTTGAATTTATTGAGTCGTGGTCGGGCAGGGAAACCGGTCCTGAGGAAGGGGCTCCCAAGTCGGGCATTACTCCGCCTCCGTTCTCCCTTCCGTCCCGGTCCACCGACCATCGGGCATTTCTGGCGCGACCAGACGGCGACTGTACAAAAGTGGCTGCGACTAAATATAAATTAACTCCAGCCGCTCGTCGTATTTGGCAACTGGATACTGGAATCAGGAAGGGGTAGGAACCAGGTAGCCAAAGCCTCTCAGTTTTGACAAATTTAAATAATTATCCCGCGCATAGAGCGTGTCATTGATCAATTGATAGTCGATTGGGCCCCTGGGACCAGGTTCTGTCCAGTCCCTTCACTCGCTCGGGCCAGGCCAAGGGCCATAAATTCCCAGCAGACGGGCTAAAAATAAAACCAGGCTTAACCTTGAAGCATAACGGAAGAAGCCAAGCGAAGGCTGGTCCTGTCCCGTCCTGGGGGGAAGGGCTCCCGGGGTGGAGGACAGCCAATTAAGTTCGAGATAAAGAACCCCGGTGACCTAGGGCAACAGAATATTTATTGATGCATCCTGTAGAGCCAACGGTTGGCTCAAGGACATCCACAACCGCTTCCACAGCCACTTGCGGTTCTTTTCCACTCGCCGGCACGCAGGTATAAAAGCCCTCGGCCGAGGGCCACCAACGCAACAGTCTTCCAGCATCAGCAGTCGAAGTTGTAGCGAAGTCTTGGAGCACCACCCGAGCCCCAGAAGTCCTACTAGTCACTGCCCCAAAGCCAAGCCGGAGCAAGATGCGTCTCTTCCTGATCGGCCTGCTGGCCCTGGGCTCTGCAAGAGCCTTCTCCGTCGTTCGGACGCTTCCGCTGCCGCAGCCACATCCCCAGCTGGTGGCATATGCGCCGGCCCGCGGCGAGTTCCCCGTGGTGAGCGGCCTGGCGCAGGGCTACGTGCGCTACTACGATGGCACAGGAGCGGAGCGTCTGCTGGCCTACAACTACCCGGAGCCCCTGAACGGCATCCGCGACCTGGCCACCTCGACTGCCAGTTTGATACGGTCCGGTCAGGAGCAGGAGAGCCAGCAGGTTGCACTCTTCCGCGCCTGGTGCGAGCAGCGCTACCAGGCCATGCGCCAGGAGCTGGAGCGTCTGAAGGCCCAGGGACTGAAGCCCAGCCCCAGCATGCTGGCCCTGTTTGAGCCCCTCGAGCAAATAGTCAAGTTCTCGGCCTTCGAAGCTGTTCCCGGATTGAGTCCGGAGGTCCAGCGAGCCCGGGACGAGCAGCTGCGCATCTGGAATGAGGCCAGGCTGGAGGTTTTGCGCGCTGAACAGGCCCAGCAGCAGCTAGGCCAGTACCAGGGACAGTTCC
This sequence comes from Drosophila aff. chauvacae BK-2020, assembly GCA_018903765.1. Classification (NCBI taxonomy): domain Eukaryota; kingdom Metazoa; phylum Arthropoda; class Insecta; order Diptera; family Drosophilidae; genus Drosophila; species Drosophila aff. chauvacae BK-2020. Next base: position 3,211,715 of record JAEIGO010000916.1, on the reverse strand, counting down.
AGACCAAGAAGCAGGATGTGCCATTAATCTATGGCCAGCAGCAGGTTCTGGTCAAGACCTCGACGCCCCAGGTGGCCCAGCCCATTGCCACGCCTCAGACCCACTCCTACGGACAGTTTGGCCAGACTCAGGACAATCTGCTGCTCAAGACGGCATCGCTCCCCGCTCCGCAGCCCGTGGAGGAGACACCCGAGGTAAAGTTGGCCCGCCAGGAACACCTCAAGCAGTTCAACGAGGCCCTCCTCCGCCAGCCTGCTCAGGAAGCCCCCATTGTGAAGACCATCCCAGGAATTCAACAGCCATTTGTGGCCGTACCCCAGCCTCAGCCAATTATCCCGACTACGATTACCCAGCCCCAAATACTCATCAAGACATCCGCCATCCAAGACCAGCAGGCTCCGCAACCCATTGAGGAGACCCCAGAGGTGAAGCGGGCTCGCGAGGAGCACCTCAAGCAGTACAATGAGGCTCTGCTCCGTCAGCCGGCGACGCCCGAAGAACCCATCCTGAAGACGACACCCATTCAGCCCCAGGCCATCACCTTGCGGGATCAGCAGCAGGCTCCTCAGCCCATTGAGGAGACGCCTGAAGTGAAGCGAGCCCGCGAGGAGCACCTCAAACAGTTTAACGAAGCCATCCTGCGGCAACCCATTGACACACAGCAGCAGCCCCTGGTTCCCATCGCACCCATTCCCCTCTTCGCTCCCCAGGCTCCTCAGATTGTGAAGAGCTCGATTGGCCAGCTTGAGGGTCCGCAGCCCATCCAGGACACACCCGAGGTCAAGCTGGCCCGCGAGCAGCACCTGCTCCTCCTGAACCAGGCCAAGATCAAGGCCGAAGACAAGGTGGCCGACATTGCGGACCTGATTCGGCTGGAGGAGCGCGAGCGGGAGAGCGAGCGACTGCAGGAGCTGGAGCTGCGCAGGCAGGAGGAAAAGGAGGACGAGCTCGAGCGCCAGAGGGAGGCAGAGGAGCGTCTGAAGATCGAGCTTGAGGATCGCCAGCGCCTGGAGAGCGAGCGCCAGGCCGAGCAGCAGGAGCTCAGCCAGCTAAAGGTCACCACCAGCTATGAGCAGGGAACACCAGAGTACCTGCACAAAGCCGAACAGTTCAAGATCATTAACAGCCAGGCCCAGGCGCAGCCTCAGCCCAAGCCCCAGTCCCAGCCCAACATTGTGACCCAGCAGCAGTCGGTGCAGAACGGCTTCTTCCTGCGCATTCAGACCAATCAGCCAAGTACCATCCAGGAAACCCCATCCCCCATCGACGGCAGTCCCAATCCCTTCCTGGTGAAGTACACTCCCCAGCCGCAGGCCCTGCAGCCCCTGCCCATTCCCATCCTCTCCAAGTTGAAGCAGGAAGCCAGCTACAGCTCATCATCCACCAGCGAGTTGGACAAGGCCACCAAGGAGCACTTCCGCGCCCACGAGATCGCCCTGGAGCAGCTGCGCCTGGCCAACCTGAGGAACCCCTGGACAGGCCCCGACTGCCAGCACTAAGAGGAGACCTGCCAGTCCGCATCCGAATCCGAATCACTTGCATTGCCTTAGGTTAGCCCACACCCACACCCTGCACAGTCTCACCCATTCGCATAACACCACTCATACACATACTCGTACACCTGTATAGCTTAAGCGATTCACTCCGAATCCCGAAACCGATTCAAAATGCATTCAGTTGAGAAACAACACAAACGGAACGGAACGTGGAGTGCTCGCAGGGCACCTCTGGGCGGGACAGGGGCGGGGATCGGGTGGAACAAAGGAAATGGCTTTCTCGACTTTACAGTTATAGAACGCTGGGATGCTAATTCGAGTCGCCAGATTGTCGGTCGATCAGAATGCGCATAAAATGCTAAAATTGCGCCGCAATCTGGCACAGATGAAGATGTTATCTGATCCGCTCGGATCCGATTCTGATCGATTCAGTTCTTAACACTTGACGCATAAATAACAAGTTGGTGTTATACGCCAAGGAGCAGCCCAGCTAGGGGATACTCTAACCGTGTATTTGATAATCCTTTCTAGACGGATGTGTCTATTGAACAATTCTGAAACTCTGCAAAGGCTCAGCAAAGGGCAAGGTGGAACACTCCTCTAAAGGGGCTTGTTTTTTGGGTGATAATTACTGGTAATATTTCGTTTTTTTCGCTGGGTGGGGCATCGAAAAGTGTAGCTATATCTCAGAATAATGCCACTCCAAAGCCAGCTAATCTGCATAACAAATTTGGTAACTCTAGCGCAAATGGTGTCACACTTCTAGCTGTTTATACAAACTCCGCTATTGACCCTGATCAGGAATACGAATGCAACTTTTTTTAGGCCCGTTACACAAATCTCCATAAATGCGATATATGTAGCCTTAGGCATATGAAAATGCTCTACAAATTTATACGGAACGCAGTCCACTTAGCGCCCACAAGCGTCCTCACTGACCTATCGCAAATCGCAAATCGCAAATCGAACGGTCGCTCCGACCGTTAATCGCCGCTGGAATTGATGAAATTACCGTTCCCCCGCGTCGCGCCGATAAGATTTCGCTGTCGGTGCTGTCGGTGGTTACGTGGCGTATGAGTAACGGCAGAGTGACTAATGTGGCGCCAAAGATGTTCTATTAGTACAATCTATGGCAATATATGGAGCAGCATCCGGTATCTACTTCGCTGGTGGCGGATACAGAGACGCTTGATAAGACAAGTTCTTGATATTACAGAAGCTCTGCGGTGTTTGAAGAATGCGTTGTCTGCAGGTTCCAAAGTTCGCTCTATGAATCACAGTTGGGGGGCGGTACAAAAACTCACATGATTATTGCCAGCGGGTCCAAAGTTTGAAGGGGAGTTTGTTTCCTCCTACACAGAGAGGAAAATGTTAACAAAACGCACTATGATTATGGCACATTATAGGTTTGTATCTACATATCTATTAGATGGATTTGAGCAACTGAAAAGTAAACTTTCACTTTAATTCTTTTAAACATAGATATCGGAATTTATCGCAGTTTACAATTATGCAATGGTACAAATTTGAAGTAAAACTCAATATTTTATAACAAACTGATAAGGCTAGTTTGGTTATGTAAAAATAAAGAGATATAATAAAGTTACATAGTTTGATCCCTGATCTTATCTCTGTGTATCGAGGGCTTATCTGTTGCCAATCGAAGCCATATCGATAAGTGACTGATGTTTGGCTGATGCAACTTTCTGTTTCGACTAGGCCAGACAGGTCCAAACAATGGGGTTACGCTCCGGTCGTTGATAAAGCCAGATTTGGCCTTGTTCCGCCACATTTGGGATTTGGGCCATTCAATGACAAAGCGAAGTGCGCAGTTGCTTTCCGGCTATGTGCGAATTATGCGTGCATATTTATAGAAACGCCAAGAGGCAAATCTGAGGCTTGTGTTTACATTATTTCAGCAGGCCCACAAAGGAACAATATACGGCTAGTGACTGGCGAAAACACCTTTCGAATCGAATTCCCCGAAATAGGAAATATTTCAATAATTCGTTTAATGGCAGCCGCCGTGTGAATTCCTTCCATCATCTGAATAAATAAATAAAGCTTGCAGGGGATTCCTGCAAATTGATTTAGATTTTCAGGTACGAGTGCTTTGTTGTGCTTGGGAAGCTAACATTTTCCAGATACTTTAGGGGTCTTGGAGTTTCCTACTAAAACGTGTGAAAAATGCATTAAATTTATCTTATATGAGTAAATAAATTAACTTCATTGAGCACCTGATATTGCTCAATAGCTCTTTATATTTGGCATTATCGCCACAAAGAACTTCCTTCCCCAAACAAACCTAATCTTCCCAAATCAAAATTTTTATGACTTCCCTGCAAGTTGATTTACTTAATTTCGCCCATCACAATCGTAATCTTCAGCAGGTTTAACAAGCAAGTCGTAAATAAGTCAGACCGCCTTTTGGCCGAGACCTACCTTGGCCATAAATGGAAATGTCTGTCCGGTAGTTCCCCCCATCAGGCCGTTAAGTGGCAGGCAAACAACGGCACTTTCTGTCGCCTAAATTTATTTTTCTTTGGAAGTACAGATAAGAACAGCAAAAAAGCCGAGATAAATACAATGAAAACTGCAAAACAACAACAATACTGCTGATACAAATTTTCCGACAATTATTTGCCTTGATATTTATGCAGAATATTTGTTATTGTGGTCGCTCGCTGGTATTTTTAGCAAAGGCGACAAGTTATTTTTAACACTCCATGTTATTTTGGGAGCCATGCTAATGCGCCGCAGACGATAATGATAATGACGAAGTCACTGGGGAGTCGAGTTGGGGCCATCACTCAGGCTTGCGGCTTGGCAGCCCCCACAACTACTGGCCAAAGGCGGTTGCTTAAAGCCATGTAAACAACAATTAGTGATAAGTCCGCGATAAGAGGCACTTATCGACGAGAAAGTGGGTCTCCCTAGGGAGCAGACGGGCTCTCCTTGGCGAACCTTGAATTTGTTTTCGCCTCGGCACTACAACTCATATTGAACGTAACTGATAACACGCAGATACATATATGTAGTAATTCTCCATATTTAATGATCAGTTTTTGTTTTTGCACCCGTTTTTAGCTGTTGGTTTAGAAACTTTCTCTGGCAGAAGCGTTCCTGATACCATATGCTAGGGCGATTGTTGTTTTCTTCGACAATATTTTTAGATTGCCGGGGCACTAAAGCGGCGACGATAAACATTTGCTTGTTGCCAGGCCATAACATTTGGGGACCCATTAGAGCAGAATTATGAAAGCAAAAACGTGATATGATAGTCACATGTAGCGATTATCACGTTTTGCGATAATTCCTTTTTGTGTCAATAACAAACTTTAGTATTGTTTGGGTTCAGGTTTTGGCTGTGATGTTGATTGGATAAATTTTGACAAGCAATATGGCTCTGATGGCATTGGACTCGCTTGAGTGTAAATAAATTGGTGACTGTACACTTAGGGCAGCTATGTACATATAAAGCCCGATGCATTGATATTTCTGAACCCATCTAGCCCCCTATTGTTATAAATAATATTAATTTAATTTACTTTACTTTACTTTCATGTTTAGTGTCTTTATAAGTATTAGTATTATTGAAATTTATTGATATCTGTTACAGAAATTTGATTGAAAAACTAATTAGCAGTCCTCTGATACATCTTAATGAGTTATACAATCCTCAGTTTATAATAAAGGTAATCAGAAAGCGAAAGGTATTAAAACTTTGATTAGATGCACATATACATACCTACATATCGGCACATCGGGACTGATTAAAATTATATATTTTTTAAGATTTTCTATATTTTCTACAGTTTTATTCGTAGTGCAGATATTAGTTCATATTTATATGTATAAAGTAGTTTAGTTTGGCTGAATACTTAAGGGGCTTTGGAGAATTAAAAAAATATATAAGGCATATATGAATATATATAATATAAGGCATATGGTCGGGACCTGCAGGTCACAGATCTAGAGTTCTAAGCTTAGAAACTATTCGGAAAGTTAACAGTCCTTATTTTTAACGGGAAGATCGAAAATTCGTTCGTAGCGTGAACCTATGATATAAAAGGAAGCTTTTAAAAATAAAATATATTGAAATAACTTATAATATAATCATTATATTATTAATCATTAATTAAAGTACCTAAATTGAAACATGTTTTTCTATCAGATTTATTTTTATTGGAAGTTAATTTAAAGTGCATTTCAGCTATGCAGCTAAGTAGATTAATTTACTGGATTCTTACCTATCTAAATACATTAACATATGTTTACATATATCCCCCTACCGGATATTCTGAAATAAATTCAATTATTCTTAGAAAAATAATCGTATAAACCGATGTCTGGGAAAAAGCTTCCCCGCGAGAACGCAATTCTTGTTTACCGCCTGAAATATCTTAAAGATACATATATATATCTGTAGAAACATATCTATAGAGCTACTGGGTCAATTCGCCAGACTCGTACTGCTATCGCCCCGCAACAAAAGAAATTACCCGAATTTATCTCCCTCGCAGAACGAGACCATGTGATACTTCGGCATTGACGTCACTAAGACATTTGTTTTCGTCACCGTTTGTTTGGCAGCATTGGTATTGATACCAAGCATATTTATAGACTCGGCTGGTGCTGTCCATTATCCAGGCGGTGGGCGTGTCAGGTGGGCGGCACTGGGCCCCTTGATCTTGGCAACGGGCGGGTCTAAATGGCAGCGAAAATTTTTGAATTGTTTGAATGTTTTTGTTTGTCGGATCGGCGATCAAGCGATAACTTCATTACGCCCACTGGCGATCGTTAAAAATCATTTTTTACGCCGCCATAAATTCGTATTTATAAATCGCCTGAGCTGCAGTGCCCACAAAGGATAAGCCGGGGTTTCGGGGACTCTGACAAGATAGCGGGACTCTCGCTTTTTGACTTACGTGAGAAAGTTTTACGACGTTGACGCAGTTGTCGCAGCTGCTCAATGGGTGGCGGTGGGTGGTTGCAGTAACGGTACTGGCGACACGCTGGGCCCCGGATTGCGGCACGACTTGCGTAAGCAGGTGAGGATGGAGATGGAGGCGGAGACCCACACGGAGGACATGTGGCCCCAAAGACCGCCAGGTATGCAAGGTGCAGCGCTTATCGAGGCGAAACGTGCTCGAGCATGTCGTCGGACGAACCGCAGGGCGAACTTGCCCTCCAATCAGTCACTCGGTCGCTCGGTCGAAGATCCCCCGCCATTAATCTTATCGGTTTCACTCGCCACTCGGCACGCGTTAAAAGGGGTGTTCTTATAATGGGTACACTGAAACCGAATAATGTCTGAAAGGGGAATTTAATTTATTTTCCATGTCCTGAAAAGGTGGCACCTTGTTTATCCCCGGTATTAATATAATAATCAGATAGTCATTTTAACAAAAATTATAAGTAAATCTGTTTGTTTACCAAGAACTGATAGACTGATTAGTTCAGCAAAACTATGTGAAACAATAAAACGTTTAATTAGCTTTTAATGAATTTTCAAGAAGGAGAATTACATTTTAAATATATTTTCTTCAGTGTACAAATACTGCCAAAAAAGAGAGGTATCACAATGGTGGATTCTTGTGAAATTCAACGCCCCGGCGTTAATTCCTCTCTGCTTAGAAAAGTTATGGCGAGAGCCATATCGGTGAGAGCTCTTACGCGGAGAGCCCTATCAAATTTGCTTTATGGCCGCGATAAACGGCAATTAAATATTGGAGTTCGACCGTACCTGTCTATTTCGCTCTCAATTATAATTGTGGCGCTAATTTCGCACAAAGTTGTTTGTGCAAATATTTAACCCGCCGCCGCTGGGGTCGGGGAGACTTTTAGGGGTGTGGCGGGCGTACCGGAAAGTGCAATTGCGTTTTACGCTCGCTTTTATTTAACTGTTATAGGGCACTATGTTTGACTTTTCGATTAGTTTTGCCCACCGCAATGTGCGATATGCTCCTGCCGCAGCACGCAGATCATGTGAGGAGCCGGAACGAACCGGTTTCGGTGTGAAATAACCGTCTGGACCCCCAGTGGGTCACTTATGCCAAAGATTTGTTTCGAGCTAACAGCAAATTACTTGGAAATTATAATGTTTGGAGGCCAGGGCCACTTGATAACGAATTCATTAAAAATCCCCCAGACTTCTCCCTATTTGCTCGGCTACTTTCTCTGGAACCATAAAAGCAATCTCATTTGCGGGGCACGTGCTTCGGGGAAAAAGTAAATATTGAAATCCCAGCAAACTAATTACTCAAAATTGCTGGAACCGCGGGAGCGTGGCTCCGCAATCTTGGCCCTCTTATCAGTCCTCAGCCAAGCCCACACTATATTCTGCGGAATCATGCTTAATATTTCCATTACTGCGATTGTGCAATAGCCACAATAAAAGTGTTTAGAGGGCCCTGGCCAAAGTCTTTATTTGCATGCCGGCATCCCCGAGCAGACGACGGGGTAAATTTGTAAAATTTCCCCATTAAAAAAACCCGTTCTCAGCGACAAAATTCATTCATAAGTCGACAAGCCCTGGTTTCCCTCAGGGTAATCACACAGCGATCAATTGATTGCGGAAAAGTTCAATGCTTTCGGGGGCAGTTATAGTAAACAAATATCGGGCGATTTGATATGATTACTACTGCTAAAGTGCGGAAATTCTGGTCGTTTATCAGTGCTGGGCTGGAGATTTCCCCTGCTAAATGTCGCGGATTTGTATCCGAGGTCCCAGGCCTAGTCCCATGCGCAGTACGCTTCCCCGTAAGTCCCGACTGATAATTCTGTGCCGCATAATCCGACGGATTGGAGCTCAGAGCAGAGATAAGCGGCTGAGCTCTTACGGGGAAATCCGCGCATTTTAATGTTCCACAGAAAGCAGATTCAGCGTAAACACATTTAATATTAATAATAATAATATTTTGTGTTTTCAATCTGAGCCGAAGTCAACATGTTTGCCTCCGATCTGGCGTATACACGGTATAAATCGATTTAGGGCGCCTTCTCAATAACTACATCTTCTTGGACTGACACCTTGTCTTCCGAAGAAGTGACCCCATGGCCTAAGGGGCGGGATTTTTCACGCAGGGCATGTAGCACGCGCTCGTGCCAATCACATGAACGACAATTGAGCGGGTCGGCTGAGAGAGCTCGACTTTGTCGCGCGGACCCAAAACTAGTTTGCCAGCAACAGGTTGTAAATGTATCTGTATCTGTATCTGTACCCGGGGGTATTCCGAGCGGCATCTGACGTACGCCTCGCATTGAGAATTATGCTAATTTCCAGCTGGCCGGGGCTAGCACCGTTCAATATGAATCATATTTACCTTCGACGACATCGCCGCCGGAGGTGAATCTCTGAATCGATGGAGTTTGCACTCGGCCCGGTCCAGTCCCGTCTGCCTTCGGAATCCAGCCAAGTCACGCTCTTTGGCCAATTCCGTAAATGGGCAAATATGAAGCAGCGATCAGGGTGCAAAGCTTGGCGATCGCATTTGCATGTCGCCAAAAACAATAAAACTTCCCCCTTCGGATTCGGATTCCGAGGCGAAAGCCAAGCGCATAAAGCCGGCTTCAATTGTTCAGTCAACGGCCGCATGGCATTACTCAACGCGCCATGACTGGCCCGAATTGGATTGGATTGGAGTCGGCATTGGGGGTACACGGCAAGTTCTTTGGAATTCACGCTGGATGCGAGGCGGCGGGTAAAGTACAGACGATGATTAACGGGGTAACGCCTGTATAACAGCTGTGGGGATAGCAGATCAGCCGCACACCCGATAATTACCCGATATAAAAGCTCACAGACGCATTTGTTCTAATCTGCTGGGACAATAGTTTGGGCGCTAATTAAGGGGCATAATCGGTCCGCCTCACACTGGCTTTACCCACCTATTGAGCAACCCGAAAGGCTCATCCAAAGCGCAGTTTGTGTGATCAGCTTACTTTTAATGCCAGGTGGCAAGACAAACACATGACTTTACTATATAATAAATTATTATACAAAATCTATTCCTTTTTTGTCATGTGTACGTTATTATCTGTTGATAAGTAAGCTATTTGTAGGATTTGTATTCTTGAGGAAGGCCATAAGGGAAATATCTAAATATAATTATAAAAGGAATATTATTAGTAAATGTTATAGTTTATTATTACTAGTTTACATACTTTTAATTTTACATATTATTGACTATTCTTTATTGATAGATATATCCCCTTTCAAACTTATCATCCGGCTCTAAGGACGAAAATGTTTTCTTCGGAGCCTGATAAGTAGCTACCCAAATTTAACAAATTTAAGAAGACGAGGTGAAGTTGGCTTGGAGTTAAACTCTTCTGGTTTATTTTTCGATTGAGAAAACGTAAAACATATTAGTTTCTGCCTAGCAATGTGGCAGAAAGCCCATTTTTACCATCTACATAGCATAATAAATTGCTGTTCAAATTAATTAATTAATCTCTTTTAGATGGAAAGTTTGTTCGCATCTTTTTCCCCAAAAAAATCGTGTCCAGACATTCCGCCGAACTGACCTATGTCTTGACCATTAAAAGTTCCATGTTAATAGTCCTAATCAGTGGCAAGCTTTTTTCCAGTGATTTTCCCACGGCACGAGCTAGTCGCATGCTCCTCTCACCAAGTCGCAGAGCTATCGTTTGTCTCTTCTGTCCATTAAACTGACATTGCCCGATGTCTGGCGTTGATTAGCATCCGTCTGGCCAACATAGTTAAGTCAATTGCCATGATGGAGGACGTGTTCCGATAAAATGTGGTCAGGATGGGCGTGTTTCGTGTCTGGGAACAGTTGAATATTAGATTTGCATATTGGTTTCCTAATTTAATTTGCTTGGAATTATTTTGCACTTCAGCTTTAGCATTGAGGGAAGTCTTTGGAGCTAGTGTAGTTTCTATTTGTTTTAGATTTTATAGAGTTAGCACGTTGACTATACGGTCACCGACAACTGGTTACGGAGATATCGAGTTTGGCAAGTTTGAGTCTGCAGTTATTATTTAGGAAGTCCTAAAAATAATACTATTTGTTTGTTCCATTGAAAATGATCAAGCGTTACTGGTTTATTTATTAATTGGCAGTGTAAAAGTTAGACCGATTTTATGATACCCCATCCGTCGTCTGATAGTTCATTTCACCATGTGGAACAATTTTAACAATGATTTTAAATTTTCTCTGCCTAAGCATGACCTACAATTTGAAGTGCCTTTGCATTGATTACTGATTGTAGCAAATTAGAGGGTAAACTGAGGGATTTCACACCTCTTATCTTGCCGCCAAGAGATTACCTAAAAAGTGAGTAGAATTGCATGCGAAGATTGGCACACGCCCAGATCTTATGAAACAGATCTCTGGGGAACTTATTAGCCCCAAATTCAGACTCTTTTCCCAGTTCTGCGTGTACCGGGTTCCAAGAATTCCCCTGATAAGCGACCCATATACATATAAATGCAGGGTACGCTCGCCGGGGAAACCCGGGGCTTTGTTATTTTGTTTTTGTGCCAGTTATGCAAAAGATTGATGAGTCGGCTGCAGTTCCATATCCAAGGGATTTGCCCCCATTGACGTCAAAGAAGAATTGCTAAAAGACTGTTAAGAAAGGCTGCAATGGTTGGAGAAATAATAAGACAGAGAAAGTTTTCTTTTTTCATTCATTTTTATTTTCTGGTATTTTTTTGATGCAAAAAAAATCTTTTAAATTTAATTTTTGGCTTAAAATTAAATAACAATTTTTTAGTTGTTTCTTTTTTTTTGTGTTTTCTGTTTTTCATCTTGGGAAAAGCTAACATAACAAAACTTTAAATGCTACTCGCAATTCCGGCGTACTTCGCTGCCCTGCTCTAAGGGTAATTTACAATTTACGGCGTACAGAATAATTGTCATTATCAGCAAATTTGCGCGTCGCTTAAGGCGAACAAATTATACAAAGGCAAATTGCGTATACGAAGTGTGGTGTGTGTGTCAGGCGGCAGCTGGTCACGCGCCCCTGTGTGTGAGTGAGATGCTGTGTGGTGGTGGCTGTGTGCGACTTCCGCGGGTATCTCGACTGCAGGTTCCACAACCCGAAGGTCGCCTTTCAGTTTCGATTATCCGCCGAGGCACTGCTCCTCCCTCCTCCTATGCGTGCACCGTTAGGCTGGGCACACGCTATATATATTCCTATATATATATGTATATGCGGGGCGACCCCTCATCGTCGGTTTCCCGTCGGGAACTGTCCAAGACGTTCGGGTGCATCAACCCCAGCAACTGGTTTCTGGATACTGGTTGCTCCTCGGTGTGTTTTCAGCTGGTTTTAACCTCGGCTGGCCCACTGTGCTCGGGGCCTGTTCAATTGAAGGCGGCGGCGACGGTGGCGTCTACACGGCGGGCAGCTGGACAATGGGATGCTGGGGGGCGTCCCAGTGGGCCTCGCAGTAGTCGACCAGCTGGCTCTCGGCCTTGGTCAGCTGCTCCTCGTCGTCAGAGTCGGCGGAGTCCCAGACCTTCTGGACCAGGCAGCACGACTCGACGGTCTCCTGGCCGAGAATGCGGCTCAGCTTGGTGGCGTCGTCCACCTTGATCACATAGATGTCGTTCTCGTAGCAGAAGGCCTCCAGCAGCACCTCGTGCATGTGGGTGGCGGAGTCGCCGTCCTTGGGCACGGCCATCAGGCAGAAGAGCGAGCCCTCCGGTGACTTGGAGAGCACGTTGATGGCGGCGGACAGGCCCACGATCACACGGGACTCGCTGTGGGCCCGGCGCAGGGCCGCCTTCACGGTGCGTCCGATGGGGGCGCACTCCATGGCCAGATCGATGTCCAGCTCCAGCTCGAGCTCGCGGTCCAGTTGGTGCATGGTGCAGGTATCCTCGACGACCATTTTGTTGTTATAATCCAGGTGTTTTTGGTTTGGTTTTTGATTAATTTTCGAGCCGTTAGCTTCGACTTGGCTTGACACTGTTTCTGTTTGTTTTTGTTTTTGTTTCTGTGGCTTTCGCACTTTTTTGTGGCTGGCACTGATTTGCGTGGCTTGCGATTAACTTTTGCTTATGAAATTCTTTCCGCGCTTGGCGTTCCGCTGTAGTTCCGTTCGCGATCTTTCAATTTTGAGTGGTAATTTCACAATGAATGCCGCCAGCTGGCGAGCGGCGCATTTATAGGGGCGCTCTCCGCCGCCTCGGATTCCACTGAATTTCATCAGAAACGCGAGAGTGCGCGGCTCCGGCTCCCCCGAGAGCCATTGGGGGCTACTGGGGGCTATTGGGGCGCGCTCTTCGACGGCGCTCTTTTCGGCTGTGCTCAGCGATTTTGGGTTTTTTGCCACTCTTTCGAATGTATTTTTTGCCCGAAAAGATTTCCGTTCATTTGGAGGCAATTAGCGGGTCTTGGGGTTTCTTTCCATGGGTTGCAACTGCAGTTTGTTGGATTTTTGGCGTCTTTTAATCGAGGTCGTGCAACTCCCAGGGCTCTCCCACGCCAGACACACACTCACGCTGGTGAGTGTTATATATATTTTATATCTGTGTTAAAGCGAACAAAGCGTGAAAGTGGCTCCCTTAAGTTAAGAGTCGATTTTTTATTATCTTTCGCTGGAAAAAACATGTGCAAACACGTTTTGTCTGAAGCGAGCCAAAATTTAATCATCGCATTTCGCCCAAAGTGTTACGCATCTGCCAATAAATTTCACTTGAACGGTTTTCCTTAATTTTCTGCAAAGCGCTTTTCATGGGAATCTAGTGAATGGACCAATTAACCCTCTTAGAACCGAGGAGATACAAATACGCCTCTGTTAAAGAGAAAAATTATTATTTAATCGAAATTAGACCTTCTTAGTATGGATTTTTTAAACGTGAACAATTAAATAACCCTGCTTATCAGTTTTACTTGTAAATAATCTTAATAGCAAATGTTATAATAATTAATTTTCTATTTTCCCTAAGGGGTTAAGGTTGGACCGCTGCCAGCAGGTGATCAACAGGTCCTGACTGGGCGACCAACGCGGCGTATACTTGATGGCCGGACTGCGGGGCGTATGATTAACGAACGACCTTACTTAACGAAATCGAAACGGATTCGCCGTAATTTCATTTCTGTGAACGAACGCCCCTTCCGAATCTTTTTATTTTGGGATTTTACCCAGACACTTGGACAAACAGAATCGAACTCCCAGTGCCCCCGAACACAACGGAGGCTGCCGCTAATCAATTTATCGCGTTGCTCCATTATTATTATTTTTTTACGCCGTTTACGCCAGCACGTGTGAACGTGTCTATATCGGGAGCTGCGATTTCTTACCGAATTTTATCAATTGAACCTCGCTGAGGAAACTACGCCATTCGGTTTTGAGGTTTCCCCCGAACTTCCCCACATTTACTGCATTTTCAGTGATTAATTACCTTCGATATCGACTTTATTTTGATGCGCCAAGCATAATTTGGCAAATTTGGGGTCTCTGCAAAACACTCTGCATTGTGTCGGACCACCTGAGTTATAAATAGCACCTGCACAAAGACACGTACTCGCAACGATATGAGTGATACTCGTAGTGTACGCTTTTTGTGGGTTGAACAAACTGCTGAACAAGCAGGAAAATTGAAAACAATAACATTTCGGGGAGGGTAGTTCGAAAATTTTATCGGTCCTAATATTATAGTTTTAGAAATTATGCGTAATATTTTGTAATAAAATATTGGTTAAGGGATAGAGACTGTCTGAGCTAATAAATATCCAGGGCAAACCTTGGTGGCTGCGGGAGGGTATCATCAAGGATTGTAATAATTAAAGATATAAAATAAAACTAACTATGCTCCAAAATCGGGATTCTTTAAATAAACCAAGCGTATAAAAAAAATGCATCCCATTTATTCCCACTGGAATTAACTTCAGCTACAATCAAAAATAGCAGTTGTACTTGCAAGGCCAGAAAATCGCCCCGAAAATTGCCACAAAAATCCCGACCACAATCTCCCCATTTCTTCCCATTGGAATTGCATTAATTACTGTACTTATGCCCCGAAAATCGCAACATAAATCGCCACAAAAATCGCCACAAAACTTAAAACAAAAATCGCCCCATTTATTCCCACTTAAATTTAATTTCACACAACATTGCAAGTATTCTGCAGAAGTTTAACGAACTTCCTGAAAGGGGAGAACAACAAGTGTTGAAATTTAAATTGGTAAAAATAAATATAAATAATAATATGTCGAAAAGCAGCGAAAATATGAAATCAATGAACTTCCCTCAAAGCCAAAACTGTTGAGTTGGAAGAACCCCATTTGACATATGTAAACAGATTTAAATAAATTTTACTACCCATCCAGTTCCCCGCCAATACTGACCTATGCGGGCCCCGAAAACATAAACAATTGTCGTAAACAATTGGATCAGAGGGTAGAAGTGCAGCAGAAGGGGAAACTGCCGACTCAGACCCCACAATTTGCGCGCCAAATTCGCCTCGAAAGTGGCCAATGAACCTGCTCTAAGCGTTCCTATGGGGGATGGGAGGTGCCCGAGTGCGGGTTTTCAAGCCAGATTGGGCATGGCACATACTTCGGAAAGGTCAGGTTGCCCCCGGTATCATGGGATATCATTCCATTGTGAATTCTGTAATAAGATTACTTAGCTTGTTTGTTTATTTATTAGTAATAATAATTTATTTCAACGATTCTATTTAGTTTTGTTAATTTAAAATGCATGTACAAGTACAGAGGTTTAAATAAATTAAGGCCATAATGTATGGTTTTATTGTGGCAGAAATATTCATTTCACAATAAACTGAAATCCCTGTGTGTCGGCTTCCCAAGAGTTTACAGAGTGTAATGGCCCGATATTCTGATGTTATACCAAACGTGAGAATATGAATGTTTCGTGTAGGTCAAT
This sequence comes from Drosophila aff. chauvacae BK-2020, assembly GCA_018903765.1. Classification (NCBI taxonomy): domain Eukaryota; kingdom Metazoa; phylum Arthropoda; class Insecta; order Diptera; family Drosophilidae; genus Drosophila; species Drosophila aff. chauvacae BK-2020. Next base: position 3,196,349 of record JAEIGO010000916.1, on the reverse strand, counting down.
CCAGACGTCAGAGCTGCATATTTATTATAATAAATTTTTGATATTTTTAGCCTTTTTCGATGTACAAGCTGGCAGCACTATGCCCTTATGGGTGCAACATGCCCTCGGCTCATGGGCTGGTGCAAGTGGAAATGCAAGTGGGATATTGGTGATTGGTGCGTGGATATGGACGAATGCGAATGCCCATCTGCTGAGTCACGATAGCATAGCACTAAACTGGGCAGATCCAAGAGTCAAGTGGCGACGTGAGTCAAAGCCGAAAGAGAGTGCGAACTGGTTTCAAGAGTTTCCCCAAAAAAGTGTTTGCATTGAGCCGCATTCGGCTTTGAAAGCCGGCTCAAAGTCCACACCTGTCCTACCTGCACTTGGTCACCAACTGTCGCCAGTTGCCGGCCAGAGCATACTTACTATACTATATGTACATATGTATATGAGTCAAAAATAAAAAAACTGGCCAATGGGAAGTATATTGTGTCTTACAGGGAAATCCAAGTTCCTCTTTTGAGATTTTTACAGATTATATAGAAAACTATACTGAACTATTCTTGAATATTAATGAACAGAGTTTTCTGGAATTTAGTTATTTAAACATTTTATAAATTGGTTTATTCAATGTATTTTTGTGAAAAAATTACAATAATTTTAAACCAAAAATGCAAACTTTTCGAGCTATTTTCTTGACCCCTATTGTTCAAACATATATCACGTGCACCAGCCGCATCCAGCAGAACCGGCTCTTTTTCGTGGCAGTCATGCGATGCAGCTATGCTGGGGGAATTCCCCTTTCTTGACTCTGACTCTGGGAAAAACCCTGATATCCACAATGGTTCTCCGCCAGAAAGCCCCAGTTTAGCAAGGTTGTGATTTTTCGATCTCTGGTACTTTTTCCTCACTCCTCTTCTATCGGGGGATTTGTGCTGGGAAGTACCTCCCCGGGTATTAAGCATTATCTTGCCTCAATGAGTTTGTGAAATGTTTGTCATTGACTTTCGACGACTGGCGAAATGTTTTTGCCGCCTTATGTGGGAAGAGGTACATAATTGCAGTGCAGAATAAGAGCTTAAATATGAAACCGGTTTTTGAGAATCTGGTGAAGTAAAAGGGAGTCGCAAACATGTGTGGAAAAAGAATGTGTTGAGGGAAGGGAAAAAATCATTTTTGCTGATTCATGGGAGGTGCTTTATATTTAAAAAGTAAATTCAAGTTGTATTGTATTCTGCTTCTGTTTTTTAATTGATGTTTATTGTATTTTATAATAAATTTAGTTATATAATTTATTATATTTTGTTTATTTAAGTATTTTAAGTAACAAACAGCAATTATTTTTGGTAGTTAATAATGTACAGTATTTCCTAATTAAACATCCAAGAGACAAAAGAGAATATTAAATATTTTATAAATATATATCTAAATTCTAAAACGCATTTAAATTTATAAAAAAAACACGCCTCATGTAAATATATTTTATTTAAAACTTGTTAATTGAAAATGTGTTTTCCATCCGAAAGAACAGCCTAACAAATATGTAAATTTCGTTTTTTAGTTACCAGTTAAATTAGGAAATAAATTAAGTGTTTTTAATCGTAATCATTTTATTTAGACACGTTTATTTTTCGGTTGTTCCCCTCGCAAGTCCATTTAAATTCCCAACGGCCATTTCAGTTCTGTGGCATATAATGACAACCCTGACATCGAAGCTCTGAAAGCTCCGAAAAGAGAGCGTAAAATAACGAATGCCAAAAGTGACTAAAATTAAAGAGAAACTAACAGCAAAGAGAACAAGTTAACAGATGTTTAACAGCAAAATAGCAATAATAATGATCTCTGTATACAGTCAGTAAAAATAATTTTTTTTTTCAATTTATTGGTCTTTGAAAAATTTGTTGTTTAAATTATACCAATATATTTTCATACATATTGTCAAATGATCCACATTCAATAATTTGTAAATTTTAAGAACTAATTTAGGAGGGTACTAATTAAACAAAAACCTGGTAAATAAAAATTGTGCCAATAAAAATAAATGTTTAACATTTCAACTATTAAACTCAATTAAATCATTACTCATAATAGCGTAAACGTTATATTTGAATAAAGTTGCTTTAATTTGCAAAAAGAATGTAAAATTCAAATTTTTCCCGCGAACCAAATTAGAAAAAGCCAAAAATAACGGAATAAAAGCGGAAATGACATCACTAGTCCCAGCTGTTCCCGTTAGCAATTCAGTGTTGGCAAGCGTGGCAATATTAAACTAGAATAAATAATTTAAGGAATTCAACCAAACAATTACTAGACACAAGTCAGACGATAAAGTCATTACGGGAAAGTGGATGACATTTCGAGTTGAACTTTGGGTTCGTATTTTGTTACACAACACAACGGCAGGAAGGAGGCGGAACAAGAACAATAACAAGAACCACCACGACGAAAGGCCAAGAGCTCTGCTCTTGAACGTCCCTTCAAAGTCAAAGAAGTCGGCCAAAAAGAAAGAAAACAAAATAAAGAACGATGCGAAGTGGCACAAGAGTGACGTAAAAACAATCTCTGAAAGCCGCTGCCACCGCACAAAGCCAAATGAAGTTGGACGAACTAATTGCCCGAAATGGGTAGACTTGGGAAAAACATGCCGGCGTGAGCGAGATAAAAGCAGCGCACCAAACCGGACCGAGCGTTCAGTTCGGTTCCCAGTTCGACGGAAGCATCTCATCGGATCGGATCGGATCAGCCGCAGTTTCTGCCTTATATCGCATATCGCGACTCGCACTCGCACCTCGCAAATAGAACGCGAAAAGTCCCGGCCGAGCGTTAATTTTTGCATACAATGGAGTACCTGAGCTACGTCTATGAGAAAATCTTCGGGGGCCAGGACGGCGACGATGACACGCAAGGGGCTTTCCACACGTGAGTTTCCAGTTCGAACTGGGGAAAATTTCGCATTCTAGCCTGAGATTTTCCAACTGATTTCCGGGTTTTTCCCATCTTTTCAGGCCTCGCAAAGTGATCTGCTTTGGAAATGTTCTTCTGGACCGTCTGGTCAAGCTGGAGGATCCAGAGCTTCTGGAGCGTTATGGCCTCGAGCTGGGATCCAAGGGCGAGCTGGATATGGAAAAGCTCAACCAATTAACCACAGAGGCTTCAGAGAGGTGAGCTTGGTCTGGATACCTACTCCAAAAGTGCGCAGTTTGCTATTAATTTGGTCTTAAATTTTTTTTGTTTCGGTATTAATCCAGTTACGTCATTTCATTTTCAAAATATTTCTTGGTAAAAAAAGTAATGGTCAAGTCATGGTTGTTAATGTTGCTGCTTTGATCTTCAGGTGTCTCGCGCCACATGGTTTGTTCTTGTAATCTCGAGAGAGTAGACTTTATGGTATAACCAGAGCAGACTCTATTCAGTTCTGCCTTCAAAACGGAATAAATATAACAGATATCCTGTATTTACTTGAACAGTTCAACTTTAAAAAGTTCAACACAAAACCCTATTCACTCTTCTCCTTTTACGACATCGATTTTAATCCAAATTTTAACTTTTACAGCTCCCAGTGCCTCACGAATCCTGGTGGCTCTGCCCTCAACACAGCTCGCATCTTGAAGCAACTAGGCACAGACGCCCTCTTCTTTGGCGCCGTGGGCTCAGACAAACATGCTGAGGAGCTGCGACGTATCTTCCGAGAACGGGGCATCGAGGCGCGGCTGCAGACCGTGGAGGAGGCGCACACGGGCCAGTGCGTCTGCCTGATGTACAAGGATAACCCCACGCTTTATGCCAACATCGGAGCCTCGGCCCAGTTCCAGGTGCAGACGCTGAGCCACGCCGTTAGCCACGAGGGCCAAAGCTTCCTGCGACCCGTGGAGCGCAAGCAGATCCTGTACCTGGAAGGCTTCTTCGTGCCCCAAAGGAGCGAAGTGTGCGACTATATTGTGCAGCACCTGGTGAGGGAGCGCCGGCGACTGGCCCTGAATCTCAGTGCGCCCTATATAGTGCGGGATAATGCCCAGGCTATGCTGAAGCTAGCCCGCCTGGCTTTCTTTGTCTTCGGAAACCGGCAGGAGTTCGAGGCCCTGGCGAAGGCTGCCGGAGGATTCGGGAGCGTGGACGAGCTGGCCAAGCACCTACTGCAAGGCGGAGGCCCGAAGGTCATCTTCGTGACGAACGGCAGTGCCGGCGTCCAGGTGATCACCAACTATGTGGAGGAGCTGGCTCCTGCAGGCCCCATTACTTTCGAGGATTACCGGGCACAGCGTGTCGAGGAGCTGGTGGACGCAACTGGTGCCGGAGATGCCTTCGTCGCCGGATTCCTGCACGCCTGGCTGGAGAAGCGTTCGCTGGGCGAAAGCATACGCATGGCGTCCAATGTGGCCGCCAAGGTCGTCACCCAGGTGGGATGCAACCTGCCGTAGATCGGCGGGGTAGCTGCCTAAATCTCAGAGAGAGCACAAACAAGAACCAAAGTAGACTCTTAGTACGTAATTATTGGCCTAATCTGCTTACTTAGGATAACACTCATCCAGGTCTTCACTCAAGCAATGAACCTAGTCTGTAAGTTCACTTAATAAAAGTGATTTATTTTGCAACCAAACAAAGATAAGAGACACGGGTTTGCGTAGTGCATTTCTTAACTTAAATTACCTTGATGTATATTGCTGTTTTGTTCCAGAAAGTAGCATGGGTTAATGATTCACAAAGGCATATTGGCTTCATTCTCCTAGCTCCTTCTGTTCTCAAAGTGACTTCGAAATGAATCAACACAAACAAGCAGAGAAATATGTGAAACAGCGAAAGGGAACAAAAAATAAAGACTCCCCATATGATGCATCTGGAAATGGATTGAATATCATGAGTCTATATATGCCTTGCCTAGGAACACTTGCTCTGACCTTGGGGAGAACGTTGAGATAAAAACACACATTCATTTAGAAGTATTTAGTCCATGTGCCCACATCTTATCAAGTCGTGCAATGAAATCACCGGAACACTGCTTTCTGCGTTTAAATATAGATTCAAGAGGAACGACTGAGGTAGGTCAGATTTGACGTATTAATATAGACCATCCGACATTATTTATGTCTGAATAAGTTCTGAAGAAAGAAGAATTAAATGGTTTAGTCGATGGTATTAAAGTATAAAAAGGAAGTCATTTAATTTGGCATAAAATCATACATGTAGCCGGTGTATCTTTGCAGTCTCCCCAACAGAGTATTTCTCGGTTAAGTGAAAGCTTATATACAGCGCTACTTATTGTTCGACCTCGATTGGCTTATTAATGCCTTTGTATTATTCACTCGATCGGCGGAGTTCCCAGGGGCTTCCACCGTTGTGTGAACCGTCATGCGATGCCGTTATCATATGCTTAATCCCTCGGAGATCCCCGAAAAGTTATCTTTTGTGAAGGCAAACATTCTTTCAGATGCTTTATTATCCGCAAACAAACGATACTCATTTTCTTGGGCCGGCTTACTCATCTGTACATCTTGCGGGTACAGTGGGCGCCCACACAAGTCAGTCAGTCAGTCAATAAGAGAACTCGCCATCGAACTTGGTTCCGCTTTTGAGCCGTGGCTGTGGCTGTGGCTGTGGGGGTGGACTACCACACACTTGTTTGCGAATCGTTAACAAAAACTAAGCCGCATTAGGCATGCTTGTGTAACCAGGGCCAAGACCAAGTGCCCGAGCAGCTGATGCCACAGGAACTTGGGGGGATGACGTAAAGAAGTCCACACTTTAAAGGCCAATCCCGGGCATGGCGTAGTGAGCTGCCTAATTGGCAAAAGGCTGCTTAAGCTGGCTAAGTGAGGCCCAGAAAATGGCAGTGAGAATGTGGCAAAGTCAATATTGACGCGCCCACCCAATCGAGTGTATCGAGAGGGGCTTAAATCACGGCCCCTAAAACTCCCTGCCCTGTTAATTACTCGATATTAATTTTATACCGGCTGCCAGGGACCCGGAGAACCATTCCCCGCCCCTCTGATTGCCTGGTGGAGCTGTGGAGCAATGCCAATGCCAGTCCTGTGTCGGGTCCGTAATTAATGTCATCGTGTGGTTTATGGGGTTAACAGGCACTTCGGCCTGGCCCTATCCCTTTGATGTGTCTGCCTTCCTTTGTGTGCAATGGACCGCATCCAGACTAACCCAAGGCTCGACTAAGATCCCCACTAGCATGTGATAATTAAATGTCCTCATTTGCCCTGTTTAGCATTTTAATTTATAATAAATTGTGCTTCGAAAATTGCTACTGCCAGGGTAATCACCGAGAGTGAGCACTGAGAGAAAGGGTTTAAATTCACTTTTGCAGCAAACAACTAAAAAAAGATAATTTGTAAGGATTTTCCTAAGGGTAAATTTGATTTATTTATAATTGATGTAGTGTATAATTATGCTAACATATTGTACGAGTCATGTAGATAACATTTGTAGATTTTCCATATGCATAGTGGACTTGAGTGCAAAAGAATCATAAGGCGTTCTTCATTGATATAAATATTTTAAAAGCTTACAGGTTCTGAGGAACAAGATATATTCTTTATAAAAATTAGGTAAATTAAACATACCAACATACAATATTTTTTTGCTTCCACTTATCTTTTTTCGAGTGCAGCTGTTGTGGATTGTGGGGAAATGCACAAAAGGTTTGCCCCTTTTGATTTATGTGCAACGCTGCGTATGAGCAACCAAATGGGGCAGCTGTAACTGACATTGCATATTTGCACGCCCCCGTGACCCCCTCTCCCTCCAACAAGCCTGAGTGTGTTTGCACAAAATATTGCGCATACGCCGCCTGGGCCGAACCTTCTTTGCCTTTTGGCTTTGTCCTTTTGCCTTTTTGCGGCATAACGCGCGGTTAAGTGGCCATAATGTGTGCCTTTATGGGCTTGGCATTGGCATTGGCATTGGACTCCTTTCTGGCTGGGCCCCGTCCTGGCCCATTTTAATTCCTTCGCCATATTTGCTGAGCCAGCATTGTTGCTGAATTATGTTATGTTGCCAGTCGGTCGCTTGTTGATTTTTATATTGTTTTTTTTTTGTGTTGTGTCTGAACTGGACTCGGTTCCAGCTCCTGCCTTCCTGGCTTCGTGGACTCCGTTGTACGCGTTTGCATGATAAGCGGCCAGGCCAAAATATTTGGCTCTGGCATGTTTGCCCAGTTGTTTGCGGATAATCCGGTTTTATTGTTTAATAAGTCATGCCAGCCATCGCTCCAGACTGTCCAACCTGTCCCCAGTTTGTCCCGTCCCCTTTTCCCGAGTGTCTGACTGGCCACGTTAGCGGCTCGTTGGCTTTTTGACTGTCTGTGCGACGGACCATGGAAGACCGTTTCGGGTGGGGATTTCCGGGGTGGTATGGAGGGGCTAGGGTGGCAGAATCGATGGCCAAATTAAATGGGGATTTACATTTTGCCACAGAATGAGCTTGATTTCAATGAGAATATATTAAAGTAATCAGCTCTGTAACAGAAAAGAATTCGAGAAGAGTAAAATTTAACAGTTGCTACCTAAAGAGAAGCGGAATATTTTCAAGAGATTTATTAGCATTTATTATTTACATAATTATATTTATATTTTATATCACATTTCGATTATATTTAAAGAGAATACAAATGTAAACTCCAAATTACCATTCCAAACAATGAAGCCTTTTGCTTTTCTTTATGCTGACACAACTTAGTACTTTGAATTATGAATTTCTTAATAGACAGGAAAGATACATATATCTTAAAAATGCAACAAAATTCTCTTGAGTTCTCAAATTCATTTAAGAATGTGTCGAAAAGGAAGCAATAAAATGATATTAAACTAATTATACATTTCTTTTTGTTATATTTTTAGGCACAGTTTAAGAAACTTTTAGAGATTTGAAAACCCTAGTGATATATCTTAATTAAAGTTCATGAAATCCAAATTTTATCCCTTAAAATTTTAAGTGTTACATATTAAGCCTCTATCGAATACCTAGACATTATACTTAACTTGGTAAGGTGTCTGGAAATATCTAGCTGTAACCCAGAATTATTGAATATGTAAATTATGAATACCTTTAATGACACTTTTAATGCTAATATATCTACATTAGGCTCTTCAGCTCAGCCTAAGTTCCAATGGGAATGGGACTCGCAAACCAATTACATTACACTCATCATTGGCCAATTAGCTAAATTATAGACTACGCAACGACAATTGCCAAATGGCTTCAATTCCCACTCTCACTTGCCCTTTCCCACTTTCTACTTCCCATTTCCAGTCCCAGAACCACCACCCACTCCTCTCTGCTTTCCTAATCCCATTTATATTGTCAACTGCCACCACAGAGATTGCCTTTTTCGATGGAGGGCGGCAATCGGCGCGAAATAAAAGACATTTGCTCAGCACTTTGCGGCACAGTTTGAAGTGGATCTGCCGGGGCATAGGAATAGGAATCGGAATCTGAATCGGAATCGGAATTGGAGTAAGCACAGCTAAGCAGCAATGGCACTCGAGGACATTGGCCTGGTGAGCATCAATGTGCGGATGTGGCGCTACCTGGCCGTGCTGTACCCCACACCGGGCAGCAACTGGCGGAAGTTTGCCTTCGTCCTGCCCGTGATGGCCATGAATCTGATGCAGTTCTTCTATCTGCTGCGCATGTGGGGCGACCTGCCCGCCTTCATCCTGAACATGTTCTTCTTCTCGGCCATTTTCAATGCCCTGATGCGCACGTTGCTGGTCATCGTCAAGCGCGTCCAGTTCGAGCAGTTCCTTGCCCAGCTGTCCACTCTGTTTTACTCGATTCTCGATTCCGCCGACGAGCGGGGACGGGTTATCCTGCGGAGGGCGGAGCGCGAGGCACGTCGCCTGGCCATCCTAAATCTCAGTGCCTCATTTCTGGACATCATCGGGGCACTGCTGTCGCCGCTGTTCAGGGAGGAGAGAGGTCAGGGAACTTATTCGCCTATGTGAAAATGCCGTTGAGATGCTTCTTTACTGTCCAACAGCTCATCCCTTTGGCGTTGCCCTGCCCGGAGTAAACATGACCCGTACGCCCGTGTACGAGGTGGTGTACTTGGCCCAGCTGCCGACGCCCCTGCTCCTGTCCATGATGTACATGCCCTTTGTTAGCCTCTTTGCCGGCATGGCCATCTTTGGAAAGGCCATGCTCCAGATCCTTGTCCACAAACTGGATCAGATCGGCGGCAAGGAGCAGTCGGAGGAGCTCCGCCTTCGCATGCTGACGGCCTGCATTCGCTACCACATCAGGGTGATGGGGTAAGTCCCCTCCAGTGAATGACCAAGGGCTAAGCTTTTCCCATTTCAGTTACGTGAGGGAGCTCAACGAACTGGTTACCCACATAGTGGGCGCCGAGGCCATTATCTTTGGCTCGATTATCTGCTCGCTGCTCTTTTGCCTGAACCTTGTAGGATGTATAAGTCGTAGGATATTTCATATATACTAAGCTATCGTTTGATTAATCCCAGATAACTTCTCCCACCCAAGTCATCTCAATTGTGATGTACATCTCCACCATGTTGTATGTCCTGTTCACCTACTACAACAGGGCCAACGACTTGAGTCTCGAGGTGATCAGTGAAGGCTTTAAACATGCATATTTTCAACAGTAGTTTCATGTTTTTTTTTGCAGAACAACCGAGTGGCGGAGGCTGTCTACAATGTGCCCTGGTACGAGGCCAGGATTCGGTTTCGGAAAACCCTTCTGATCTTCCTGATGCAGACGCAGCGGCCCCTGGAGGTGGGTGGTGGACGTGAATGCATTTCATTTGCGGGTCGGTGATTCTAATCCATTCCCATTTCGGGTGCGGTGCGCTCCATTTCATCCGGCAGATAAGAGTTGGCAACGTTTACCCCATGACTTTGGCCATGTTTCAGAGTCTGCTGAACGCGTCCTACTCCTACTTCACCATGTTGCGTGGGGTCACCAACAAATGAGCTGAGCGACCGAAAAAACCAGCATCCCTTCAGCCCGCTAGGACCCATTCCAGCGCTCCCCTATTCCTTTTCACTTGGCCAGCAATCCGAGTAATGCACAAAGTTGTTGTTGCCTGTGGTCCTGCCTGTTTGGCATTTGCATATGGTTGTCGTTTGAAAGGATTTAATCGGAGTAGGACTGGAGTCGGGCTCCTGGCTCATGGCTCCTGGCTGCTGCTGGCATGCAAATAGTTTGCTGCACGAGGAGAGAAATGCTTTGAATTGGCTTCTTAGATTGTTACACAAAATAGATTGTAGATTAAAGCAGAATGTAGTGCTCGGAATAAAGTCAAACATGGGAGAGAAGGGAGAGTGGGTTTCTGTTTGCGCAGCCCGCCTAAAAGTATGACTTACGAATATCAAAGGATTCGGATTTGAGGCGGAGATGGTTTTCAATTTCGGCCAAGACAGATGTTCCGCAACGATATGAATAAGTAAATATTTGGCCTCTGGCCTTCCGAGCAATTAGTCTTGCTATTGATTCAGTGGAATTAGGCGGAGCTCAGTGCTGATTCACTTGACAATATCCCCGGCATATCTTCGGGCTGAACAGAATCGAATTTAAATATTTAAGCGATCCGTCGGCTTGCGCTTTTAATTAAAATGCCCAAAACCTAGTTGTTGTCTGCTGCAATTTAATTAACATTAGTCGTGTCGTGTCCTTTATTATGCAAATAAACTGCCTCTGTCGGTGCTGCTGCCAAGGATCGCCTAATGTCCGCTCCACAGCAATAACAACTTAATTTAAAATTCATTATAACTGACACCAACTAGTTAAACAATTGCCAGCGGCAGCAGGAACAACAGCGGCACCATAAACATCATCAGGATAACTGAAACGGGAGCAAAACAACGATGCCGGCGAAGGGCGCCCTTGGAAAATTGAAATGAGCGGCAGGCGCACTTGAAATACGCAAATAAACTTCAAAGAAGGACGACTGCACGCTGTGGCGTCCTGGCGAGCGCATAAATAACAACACAGGACTGCTACGGGCGGAGGTCCTGGGTCCCGGCTGCTCCTATCGTTCGGCTCGAGTGGCGTATACTTAATTTTATTATGAGGTGTCAAGTGGGGACCAGTTGACTTTGCCGGCCGAACGCCTTTTGTTTCGCAGTTTGTGCCCCGCGCCGTTATTTATGTTGCCTGCCGCCCGCCATTTGGTGGCAGGTGAACACGCCTACGAGCCCGAACTTCCTTTGGGCTTACACTTTTTCTGGCATACACGGGGAGAAAATTCAGAGCTCTTGAAGGAGGGTACCTTATGGAAAATCTCAGGCTACATTTACTTGTAATGTGTAGCCAACTTTCAGGCATTAGTTAAACCTCTGAGTAAATTCTACACCATGCATTTTCAATCAGATTTCCATTAATTTCTCCCTGTGCATAGTTCCTTTGGCTCCTGCTGCCAGCTGGTCCTTTGATTTTTATGCAGGCAATATGCAAATGCCGCCGGAAATGTAAATGCGCCACTCCGAATGAAGGAGAGACACCCTGACAGTATCGTGTCCTGTGAGTCCTCATTGTCTGCTGCATAAAATTAACAACTTGTGCCCGGGCACCGGCAAAAAACTGTTTCATTAGAGAACAGTTCGTGATCGCGGTTGCCCCCAGCTCCACGCCCCCCGGCAACGCCTCCCTCCTGCCTCACAGACACGCCCTCGAAGGCGGCGTTGTTTTATAATTGAATTCATATGCATCAATGGAGGCAGCTCAGCAAACACAACACAAAACACAAAGGAGGACAGGATGGGGGCAGGGCAACCACAACAGGGCAAACAGGCGCAGGAGGGGCGCCCTTTTTTCGGTGGCATTTTCAATTTTAAATGGATTCCCAATTGCGGCGAGAGCATTTTGCATAAATTGCTGTAATGAGTTTATTTCGAAGCATGGCAAGTGGCTTCGTTGGCTGCTCCCCATGTCCATGTGTAGTCCTGGTTATTCCGGAACACTCGTATTCCGTATTCCGTGCTCATTTCCCACTGTCAACTGGCTGTCGGGAGTGACAGTTGTATTGACAGTTTGCTTTCGCTGTTAATTTTCATTTTAATTGTGGCATTTGGCGACAGTTGATGCCCTGAACTTTGCGGTCGATTCAGGGAATTTAATTTGCGTTTGCAGTAGCTTAGCAGCCCAAAGAGCCGGAAGCTGGTATCGTACTGAATGATCCATCGGATGTTGTTGGTCTAACCACCACTTAGGCCCTCCTTCAACTCGTTCACCTGGGCCATCAAATATTCCATCCATTGTCTGTCGGGTCATTTGCGAAATCTCTCATAAGCAAAGCATTCATTTTCCAATTATTTATTGATGCCTCTGTGTGGCACTCCCCCACAACGATGCACTACATTCGGCAGTCACCTGCAATAAATCTCTGCCGCCATCCCCCTGCGAGTCTCTTGGACAACCACATTGTCTAGCTTCCTGCAGGATGTTTGTCTGGCTGCCGCCTGGTGCCTGGAAAATATTTGCATTTTCACTTTTGATTTATTATTGCCATTGCCATGTGTAAATTGCCAAAGCAAAGGTGCAAACAACGAGCTCTCCGGCAGGCAGGCATCTTCCAGGACTGCAGGAAACCGGCAACAGAGATGCCAGCGTTGACAAGGACACATTATGCCTGGCCAAATGAATGGTAATTGCGGCATTGAAACAAGTAATTGAAGTGCAACGCAAACAGATTGCCAGCGTCGGTGGCCCAGGAGCTTCGACCGCAGTTCGATTGCTCTGGAGTTTGGCCTGGCGTCGTCCCAGAAAGAGGTCATTACAGCTTCGCTAATTACAAGACCGAATTAGAGGGGCTTCCCCCGGGCTCTCTCTCTCTCTCTCCTGGGCTTCCGATGCCGCTGCCAATTACTTCCGCTTCTGTGCAATTTCCGCTTGCTCAGGTTGGAGCAGAGCTCCAGGACGAGTTGGAGCTGGAGTTGAGGCTGCCTAAGCAGCTTTTCTGGAAAACGTCAAAACAGCGACAACTTTATATGGCCACAAAGGCAACAATAATGGGGGCAAAAGAGGAAAGCATAAGCAGATAATTACACAGGCGAGCAACTATCTCCGAGTCTCTTCTGCCCCGCAGCCAGCCACAGAGTAGAAAATTACAAAAATAAAAAACCACAAGCGGAAAATTAAGACCCAGAAGGACAGACAACGAGACGGAAAACTCCATTTGTCGGCGGGGGCATTAAGTTGGCCCGGACTCCAAGTTTGTCTTCAAGTGGCCGCCCTAGGCCTAGAACTTGATCGGGCCTTTGATTATCACTGCAAATGCGAAATGCCTGTTTTTGGGGAAAATTCCACAGGCAGCCCAGAGCTGCGGAGACATTTTCGGCATTTCTGACTGTCTGGCAGAGTAAACACGGAGCTCCATCCCTTGCCGGCAACCCCATCAGCCTCCGCCCATCGTGTCTGCCCTGCAGCCACATTTAAATATGCCGCCAAGTTTCGTCCTCGCCTCGACGCCCGCCACAAAATCCTCCCCGGCCTCCTCGTTATCACCAGCACACGACACGAGGGCGACGGGACCCCGGCACTGATTTCATGCTTTATAACTTTCGATATCCGAATGGCAAACAGCAAACAGCGTTTAGCGCTTTGCCCTGCCACCTGAAAGCTGACGGCTGCCAGCAAGTGTTGCGCTGCCACCTGAGGGGCCTCCACGGCGTATGCGCAATGTTTACTTTGCATTTTTCTTCGTGTTTTTTTTTTGCAAAGCATTAAGTGGTTGTTTTTTCTTGGGCTTTACGTTCGGAGTGTGCTCATGGCATATGCATGATACATCAAATATTTAAGCTATATTTTAGACATGCCGGCAATGAGTCAAATCTGATGGAATGTCTGGCTGCCAGGGGATTCCCCCCGGAAAATTTCGGATTCTGAATTCCGCCTGCGATAATAAAGTTTAGAGATAAACGGTTTGGCAATCGAATTAGGCTCCTCCTCGACCCCAGGAGACTTGAATCGAGCAAGCAAATAAAATTTGATTTATTCATCCATTTGAAATTTAGATTTTATTTATCGCTTCGATTCGGGGACTGCAGGGAAAACAGGGAGAAATGTGTGAGTGAAACTTAAAGAGCTGCTGCCAGGACTCTTGCCACGTGATATTGTTATTCTTGTCGTAATTAAAAACCCATGAAAGCAACGTCGGCGACCAAACACAACTGGCCACAATCGCATGAGCAGCCGCAGAGCCAGACACAGGACACAGGGGCAGAAACAGACACAGATACACTAGACACACAGCCAGACGGAGTTGGGACTGGTGTGCCAGTGTGTGGCAGAATAAACATGAAGCGTATTGATGGCAAGGAGTCCTTCGCAAAAAGTTTCATATCAATTTTAAGCCAAAGTAATGAAAAAGTAACAACAACAGCCAGCGAGACGCGGAGCAGCAGCAGCAGAACAGGAGAAAAAAATTAAAACGAATGCTATAGACAAAGCATATTTGCACGCAGCGGGAAGGACCTCGTCCTTCGATTAAAACGATGATGATATCGTTGACGACGCAGCGCACAAAGCAACGCCATCGCTTTATGACAGCCCAATGGGCCACCGGGGGCTCCGTTCCCTTGCTCCTTTTTTTTTTGGTAGGAGCTTCTAAGGATGCTGTTTACATTTGCTGAAAGAGCAAAAGCGGACAAGCGGACCATGTCTGCAACAACGAAATTAAAAACCAATAAAAACGCTGCCCCACACGAAATTAAAAATTATGTTTTTCCCTTCTTTCAACAACAAACGGAAACAAACATTGCGCGGAGGTGGCGGAAGGACGCCGCAAGAAAAGTTGTAAAAACAGGAATAAAACAGGACGGGGCTTTAAAAAAATGCTGCACATAAAACTTTACCAATTAAGCAAACGATGGAAGGCATAAAAGTTGCCAAGGCCTATGCACCACTTCGATAATTGAATATTTTAGGAAGGCGGATCAGCTGCCGCGGAATTGGAGCCCGAAATACGAGCCCGAAAACGTAGCATACGTCCCAGGGTCGAGGGCATTAATTGCTGCAAAGTGTGGCTCAAACTTTCACGCCGACGATTCGGCGGAGTCATTTATTTAATTTACTACCTGCTATGGTGGTATCCATCCCCCTTCCCGGGCCAACTGCATTGCCATGAATAATTTAAGCAAATCGCTGGTTGTCTGACTGTCCCCGTGCTCCTACTCCGGGCACCCGTACTATCCCATCCGTACTATTTCGTTCCGGACTGTTGTGTCTGCGTGTACGTGTCGCCCGGCCGGATTAGGCGGCATTTGCATATTTTAATTATTTAGATTGTTGTGTCGAGCTACTTAGCCCGCAGAGGCAGTGAGTCGGAAGCGGAAGTCCCGACTTAATTAAAAGTTCCACTCGGCGCCGTTCTTTTTGTCCTTCGAAGCTGTCGAAACATTCGCCATCGATATCCGCAGCATATGTTTGTGATTCATGGTAATTCTGGCAGCTTAAGGAGCTTAAAGCCTTCATCCTCAACATTGCTACTAAAAGATACAATAACTATCTGTAGTCGACCTAAGTTTAAACTAAAAATAGTCTGGCAAACATTTCTCAAATCACCTCAAGCTTGGCCAATAAACACATTACCAGCCCCGCCGATCATAAATTCATAATGAAATATGAGGCTAACCCAGGCGAAACCAAAGCCAAACCGAAAGCCGCAGCCAGAGTCAGAGCCACAGCCACAGACACAGCCACAGCCGAAAGCGAAACAGAAGCAGATACAAGTGCCGAGGTCAGACCGAGACCAAATGAAAACCAGGGAGTTAGCAGGACCAAAATATAACTATAATAAATACGCAACAAAGTAGCAAACAGACTCCAGCCAGAGCTGAGGGCGAGTAAGTATTCGGGGAGCGCACTCCCAACGTCTGCGGCATTAGTTTTATGATTATTTGTGGTATTTATTGTGGGGACAGTGGCCACACCGACTGTAGCCACTTGCTCCTTCCGTTCCTTCCAGTCACATATGGCCGCCTCAAGTTGCGGCTCAGTGCAGCTTTAATTAGATTTGCACATTAGACAAAGACCAAGGCGGTCCAGCTAATGATACGGGAAAAATCGTATCGGTATGCCGAGCACGAAAGTCACTCCTACAGTGGGTCAGTGAGGCAGGAGTTGCCTGAATCTATTTGTGGATATTAAGTATTAATCATAATATTAATAATACAAAAAATATATGGGGATTTGGATTAGGGACAAGGCAGTAGATTTTTTCTCTTGAATGAACAATTTAAGGTCATACAAAAATGCGTATCTTTATATTAATAATAACTAAGACGCCTTAAGGCTCTCTTGACATTCTGTTAACACATTCAAATACATTATTTTTTATTTTTATTTAAAAATCGCACTTACATAATATTGTCTTGGCCACATGCAAAATACCTACACTAGTTCTTGTACTTATTCTCTTTAAAAATGTAGTGACGATCCTTATAGATTGTGACTCCAGACCACTGTCTGAGCACCTCAGCTTTAATGTCTCACTCCGGTTTCCACTAGCTTATCCCACTGTGCTGGTCCGCCTCTTTATGACAGCACTGTTCCGGTCTGACTTGTTGGACTTCCCAGCTCCAGAGAATACGATGCGATAAATACCAGACGGTAACAGTTGCACGGAGGGCAGGAGCCGCACCAGGACATGTGTCCTGCCATCAATAATGCTTAATTTAATTCGAGCCGGGCTTACTTACGGCGACTGCCGCTATCTCTTTAAGTCGAGGGGAGGCAGTGCGTCCGGCACATGATTATTATTAGTTATGATGATGTATCCCTTTTAATGGTTCCGAACGGGGAGTGTGGACGTGACCAGCGGAGTGTGAGTCGGAGTTGGGTGCGTGTGTCCGGGCTGGCGAATATTAATAATTGTTTTCTTTTTTTTTTTTTTTGCCCGTTTTTCGGGGTCTGCGGAACACGCTAAAAATTAATTAAACGTTCTAGGCGGAGGGCACAAATGTGTATGTGTGTACCACGTCCTTTTTTGTTTTCATTTCTGTTTTTGTCCGGCCATTTCGTGGTTATTTATGCGCTGGCCCCGACCAAGCCCAGTGGAGTCCGGATCCGGGCCTACGCTTGATTCATTGTTTCGGCCGCCGCTGCCGTTCGAACCGAGTGTGAGTGCGGCTCGCACGCACTCATATTGCCAATTTATATTTGTATTAATTAATGGGCCAGTAAACAATTGCTGAAAGCGGCGCCATTAGTCCCGTCCCCGTCGATAGTGGGAGGTTGGCTGCTGGCGAATGCGGGAAATTGCCGCAATAATCAGCCCAACAGAGCCACATAAATTACACACACATTTTCCACTTCGTCCTGCAGGAGTTAATAACATTTTCATAACTGAATTCTGTGGAATTGACTTTGGATGTTGGCCGAGAGGATTTTTGCTTTGCGTCAGACGCCATAAATTTTGCTGTCAATTGCACTTTAAACTAATCGAAACAAAGTTTAAAGTTGATGCATTTTTTTTGTGAAATAATCAGACCATGAAATAGTTGTATAACATTTTCTATAATTTACAGATCAAATATGAACAAAAGTATTTTAATTTGAAATGAAAACCTTAACGTTTGCTTGACACATTCGTTTTTGGCTTTCAGTTTGCCACTTTAAATAATTGTATAGCATGGTCTGTTGTAAAGAGATTGTTTCCTGATTTTATATTTTTTTTTCGAGTGATATGGTTAAATTATTTGAATATTAATTGAAAAATAAAGAAATCAAATTTCGCACTAACAAGTCTTGGGAATTATAGCTAATTTTATGAGGAAAGTTAGTAAAATATGGTCTCCAAACAAATTTGTGCTAAATAGATCTCGAAATTCGTGCTTTATACGAGTTACGCATCTTACTCCTTATATTGTCTGTGGCCACTGACAAAATACTTGCACTAATATTGTGGCAACAGTGATTTTCTTCACAGAATTTATTTATCTAAATATCAAATACCTATCAGAGTACAAATCTGAATAGATGAGTAGGGGAATATCGTTTTCCCACCAAATTTGTTTGACTTAAAGCTCACTCATTCAAAGCAAATAAAGTTCAATGCTTTTCCAACGTGAAATCAGGACAGAGCGCGTTGAAAATGAGGAAAACAATCGCCTGGAAAAGCGCAGCGAAATGCCAGGAGCAGATTGTCCCGTGCAGTCACGACCACAATAAAACACTTGGCTGTTTGTCCGCCCAAAGCACTCCAAGCCCAGGCTCAGACCCAAACCCAAGTTCAATCCCAGGACCTTCCAATGGAGGATGCCCGGAACATAAGCACGCCAGCTGCACATTACAATTTGTTGGCGGAGTGTGTGGCGTTCAGTTTTTCGGTCATGATAAAAATGAGCGCCGGAAATGCGAATATAAATTCTGCCATATCTGATGTACAAGTGTACAACTGTCCGGGCAGGAGTGTGTGTGGCAGGATAAACGTAATGGCAGGCACTGCATTCGCCATTCTCCATCCGCCGGAGGCAGTGGCCCTGCCAGTGGATGTGGCAGGATGCCCGCCAGACAGGAGCAGACCAATCATCAGAAGTATGCCAGTGGTCGGAGGAAACGGCAGCGGAAATGACATGCAATAAAACACAAAGGCGCACGCATCGAGTGAAAGCTGGGAAAAGCCGGCAAGGCAGGGAAGGCGGGGGACAAGGGAAACTAAGGGAAAGCAGGGAAACCAGTGAAAGCTCGCCCATTGTCTGTTGCCTGTCGCTGGATTATAACGAAAAATGGCATCTAACAACAAAAATCTATCTGGCAAATGCATTTGTGCTCCCCCGCCCTCCTCTGAGGGCGTCGGGAGAAACTTTGCGAAATTACAATTGCAAAAGTTGCGTGCCCAGGGAGTCCTTGCCCTTCGGCTGGTGTCCAGCATCCCGATTCCTCCCGGAGCATGCCGGTGTCCCCCGACAAACACCCACCCCCGAGATACTTTCCGTATCTGCAGGTCTGTGCGTTAACGCCGAAGTCATTTGGCTTATCAATGCCAGACGCAGACAATTCGGGTCGCTTATCGCTCGGTCGCATCGCTGGACCCGCAGCATGCAGGTGGCACCGGAGGATGTGAGGATTTCGGGGTTGGGCTGGGCGTTATTAAGTGGCCATTAGCCGGGCCCGGCGACATGCTGGACAAGGTCGGGGGCATGTCCACAAATTACACAGCTGCCAATGATTTTGCTCAGACCCTGCCGCACACACTGGAAAACTTTAATGCATTTAAATTAGTCTGTTGTTTTGAGACAAAAAGAAAAGAGTGTACGGTAGGAAGCATATAGTTTCAGTCAATGGAGCTCTATTTGGTTCTGTTACATCAAATTTGTTTAAGTTTTTGATTTGGATTTGGATTAAGTCAACACTTAACTAATGGATTAAGTTACCACTTAACTTATGATCCAGATGAATAAATGAAATATCAAAGCCACTAAAAAATAAATAGGAGTCGACGTCCGAGTGTACCTCTGAAAAATACTTTAAAGTGCTCTATAAATTGGCTTCCCTAGTCTGCGGCTTGGTATACATTTTTCATTAAAAAGAAAAGGTACATCAGAGGTTTAAGGTATTACTTTTAAATTATATCGGCATGTGAAAAGTATTGGGTACAAATATAAAATATAGGAACAATCTAAACATTTAAACTCGCGGTGGCGATGCCTGGAGGTCAGGTATAACATATATAAGTCAAAAGGAAAGATACTTTTTATTCAGGTTAATTCACATGTGTTCCCTCTTTTATGGATGATAAGAAATATGTCTTATAGGTGTCATAGATAGACACTATAAATGCACTATATATATTCCAAAGTTATATTCTTTTATAATTTTCCAAGCAGTTCTTTCGATCCATTCTTATCAAACATCAATTCAGTAGCGTTTGTCCATTTCTACTTATCCATATTTTCATGCTATTCGAAGGAATTTGTTATATATTTTATAAGCTAGAACGGGCACAATCGGTTGATTGTATAAAAGGGTTCTTATCATCACCATCATCATCATCATCATTTTCATTCGATTCATTTAATTATTTATCAACTATAAATAACCACAATCCAGTGATGGTTCCTTTTAATTCCATTGACTTGCTTTATTTAATTCCCTTTTTATCAATCTTTATAATAATAACACATAAGTACTGTGATTTTATGACCAATTATGCTAAGCATTTTTCCCTGTGCATCGTCACCAGCGGAATGTGCGCAAACATTGTTGAACCGACGGCTGGGGCGCGAGTTGTTGATTCTAACAAAGTAAGCAGGAACATGGGACTGGGACCCACCGCCAGTGTCCCCCTCCCGGAGTGGCCGGCATTATTTGCTAATTACGCCCTGCAGCAAGCGTTGCATGCATGTGATTGCTCTTACTGCCGTCGGTAGCTGGCCCTACTGCTCCGCTCCGAGAGCCGGTCTGCCATAATTTGCCATCAACTTATTAGCAGGCAGCAGGCAGCTGAATTCCGCCAGCCTGCTTTATTTTCGATTTTAATTTCCATGTGGCTGCCGTCGGAGGAAGGCCGGGCAGCATGCAAATGCTCGACATGCGCGTAATTTGTATTCATTATCCGATGCATAATTATACTTTAGATACGGCGACGGGGCCATCGAAGCCATCCGGCGAGTTGCCAAATCAAGGATTGCATTGGACGGAACGTACTGCGATAACTAATGCAGGAGTTGGTAATATTTGTACGATGCGTTACGCATCTTACTCATATTATGTTTGGTTCCTGTTTTCCTATATAAAAAATAATAATAATATCTATTTAAGTATTGCCAGTAGTGGTGGTCTCCACTCTCTTTGAACTCTTTATTCTCTTGAATGTCATACAGTTGATCGTCTTAAGCTATAGTTATTGTAGTGTTTCATTAGCCCGATAGCGTCAGCGTTCGCCTCCACATTTTGCCTAAGAATAAACCTTAAGATACTACCTTAAGATCTGCTCTAGTTGATGCAATAAATATAATTATGTAGGGTATAAATAGGGTATATCTTCTCTTAGGCTACTCGTAACTACAAAAGTACATATACTTGTAGGCTGAATCTTCAGTGGGCTTAACTAGGGATGTGTATTTGGAACAGTGTTGGCTCTTATTGTAGGGTTTCGGTTCTCCTCCTGCGGAGTTGCATATGTTTGTTGGTGAGTGTATCCTAACTAGGCGCCTTAATGTCAAGTTGAACTTTATTTTGCTTTGTCGTGTGCCGGTAGTTGCCTCCGTTGCGAGGAATTGATGATCCCCGCCAGCGTTCTGGGCCACTTCGTTAGCCACGAGATGGAGTTGCCCAGGGCGCCTCATTAATAACTCCTTGGCTGCATCTGCATCTGCATCGGGATCTGGGATCTGGTTATGTTTCTCTGAATGCATCTGGGCCCTGATTGGAGCGCCCTCCGGCGGCTGCTCCGACTGCATCACGAGATGATGCAATTCTTGTCCTTGTCGCCGCCCATCTCGCTGGGCTTCCTCTTCCGATCGTAGGCCAGGGCATCGTTGGGCACGTAGCTCACGCGCACGCCGCCGTAGTGGCGCCTCTGCGGCAGCTGGTACATCATCATGTAGTCCTCGGAGCTGGAGGAGCTCGAGGAGCAGGTGGAGCACACGTCCGACTCCTCAGACTCCTCGCGCTCCCTCTCCCGCTCTCTCTCCCTCTCCTTCGGCTGCCGATTGGGCGACTTGTGGGCCTCCCCCTCGTGGGCCAGGTTAGCGGCCTGCAGGACTGAGGGTGGACCTTGGTAGGAGGCGGAGAGTGGCTGCGCTGGCGCATATGTGTCCGCCCGCGTGGTGGAGTGCGACCGGTGGCCACTGCCGCTGCGATGGTGCCCGGTGGTGGAGGAGGACTTGCGCCGTCTTCGCCTTCGAGAGGAATGCCCGTGACCATGACGACCGCCACTCTCCCTGTCCCGCTCCCGATCTCGATCCCGGTCCCTGTCCCGCTCTCTTTCCCGCTCCGATCCCCCACTCGTGCCGGCTCCATTGCCCGAGTAGCTTCGCGAACGTGGCAAGGTGTCCGGAATGCCCTCGAAGCGCACACCCTTCTTCTTGCCCGGCTCCCCGCTCATGGGCGAGGAGGAGGAGGCCCCGCTCAGTATGGAGACGGGATGGGTGAGCGCCTGCGTGGCCGACTGAGTGGAGTTCAACGACCTCTCGCCCGCCGAGTGGGTGGGCGAGCCCATCAGCTCCGGCGGCAGGGCCGTGGAGGCCACGCTCAGGTTGGGAGTGGGCAGCTCGGGCAGCTCTGCGCCCGGCGGCGGCGGCGGCGGATGCAGGATGTCCGCGTACTCGTGCTGCGGGAACTGCTGGAACTGCTGGGCGGAGGACTGTAGCTGCGACAGGTGCGCCATGTTCCCCGCCAGCTCCGGCATGCTGGCGGTGTGCGGGTTCTCCAGCAGCTGGCGCTGCAGCTGGTAGCTGTTCGGGGCGCCCAGGCTAGGCTTGGCCGGCCAGGCCGCGTCCAGGTTCGAGGCCATCTCGTTGAAGTTGTACACCCCGTCCCGCTGCAGCTCCATGGGCTTGGGCAGGAGGTGCGGCTGGAAGTCGCCCGGCGAGTTCAGCGGCGACAGGTTCTGCGAGGTGCTGGAGGCGCGGCCGCCCGAGAAGTCGGTGAGATCTCCGCCGACCGCGTGGCCAGAGCCGTGGTGCTCCAGCTCCAGATCCTTGACTACGCCCGCGTCCGAGTCCGAGGTGGCGTAGCTCTTGCCCTGCTCCAGCAGGGACAGCTCTCCGCCCAGGCCCAGCAGGCTGCCGCCCCCGGCCGCCTCCAGCTGCTGGCTCTGCAGCTGGTACATCGCCTGGTTGAAGCTCGCCTGGTGCTGCTGCTGCTGCTGGGGCGACATGGGCGGCGAGCTGGAGGCGTGGCTGCTGGGGATGCGCGCCGGCAGGGGCGCCTGCGGATGGCTGCGCACTCGCTGCGTGGGCGGCGTGGGCGTGGTGTACATCCCGGTGCCGGAGCTGTCCGACGGCGTCGGCGGCTCGCCCTTGCTGCAGGCTATCGAGCAGTAGATGGCTCCGCGGCGCGGCAGGAAGGCACGGCCCAGCAGCGAGCAGCGGCAGGTGTTGCACGAGAAGCACTCGTCCGTCGCGTGCCAGTGCTGCCCGTCGTGGCTCATCTGGCCCTGGTCCACGCCGATGGCCTCGCCGCAGTAGTCGCAGTACTCGGCGAACATGGCGTCGAAGCAGTGCAGGCAGTAGGGCTTGCCCTCCCGCATGATGTACCGCTGCCCGCCCAGCTGCTTGTCGCACTCGTGGCAGGCGAAGTGGTTCATGTGCCACGCCCTGCCCTCCGCCTCCGTGCACTCGTCGGCCAGGATGATCTGTGGGGTGAGAGAGGGGGAAATGCAGGATGTAAGTTTAATTCTAGATAAAATATGATCTTTGGTAGTGCCTTAAACTTCACCATAATAATACTTTGGGAACATTGGATTATCAAAATATTATTAATTTATTTAAGAAATTATAATGAAGTCAATCTCTTCTCAAAAGTTAATCATTAACACTAAAATCAATTAAAGAATGAATTCTTAAAAGATATTAAAAAAAGTTAAGCCAAAATCCAATTTTGTTTAAATAGGCTGACACATAAGTGCATTTTATGGCTAAAAGAAAATGGATATCGAATAATAGGAACATTGCGGGAGGTACCCGGAAAATGTCTGTAAAATTATAAATTTTTGTCTTCATTGATCATCATTTTCTTCTGCCTTCCGCCCTGTTAAATTTAAGTTTTTCATAAATTTGAGCTTAATGAGACGGAACTCAACAGTAGATCAACATGCTTAGCTTTATGATTGAAATTTTGCTCTGATAAATAAAATTATGGCTAAGAAATGTAATTAATTTAATATAATCACACATAAATGTTATTGCATTTACATCCGTTTCCCACTATAAAATTCATACATTTTCCCTAGGAAAAAGAAAGGCTACTCACCTCATCGCAGGCCGAACAGCGGGGCTTGAGGGTCTCCGCGTGGTGGCGGCCGCAGTACATGCGTCCATCCCGGTGGAAGTAGATGAGGTCCACGAGGAGCTCGCGGCAGACGCAGCAGGCGAAGCACGCCGGATGCCAGCTGGCATTGGGACCCAGTCGCGTGGCAAAGACGGCGATGTCGCCCGTGGAAATCAGTTCGTCGCACTGCAAGGTGTAAGGTGTAAGCCAGGTGTTAGGTGTCGTGGGATTAGCGGAGGAGCTGGTGGCTGCATTCCAGGTGGCTATACTTACTCCGTCGCAGGGTCGGGCGCTCATCAGCTGCCGCACGTTGCCGCGGCCCAGGGCATCGCGCTTGCGCTGCGTGGAGAAGAGCCGCAGCTCCTTGCGCTCCTCATCCGTCAGTGAGTGACAGTAACGAACCTGCAATGACAGCGAGTAACTGAAAAGTGCGGCCGGCGGCAGGAAAATCATATGTTCAAGTGGGGCTCCGTGGGCCGAGCCGCAAGCTGAAGTGATCTTTCCAAGAAGCGCGGCCAGGGAACAGGCACAGGGACAGGGACAGGGAACAGGCGGAGATGGTTTGTCTCGGCTGTGGACAGGCCCACATCCCACCACCAGGGAAACTCAGAGGTAACCGCAAAAGGAAAACGGTAGCCCGTTGCCGGTAGACGGGGCTGCCCATCAACGCTTCGCCTCCAGCCTCCTGCTGTCCACTCCATCTGCATCTCCATCTCCATCTGCATCTGCCCATCTCCTCCAGAACGGTCTGTGGTCTGCGGTCTACGACTCTCGTTCTTGGGTCCTCGGTCAGCGTCTCGTTTGTGTGTTGTATGCAAATTTTTTCGGCTGCCTCCACTTATTTTTCGGTTTTCTTTTTCCTGATTTTGGGCCGGCCTTCAATGACGGTTCTAGTCATCGTTAGCCAGACCAGAGAGATCTCAAACCCCAATCCCCAAAACAGTGATGCTGTCTATATGGGTAGCTTTAGCTCGGTACACATTCGAGGTTAGTGAATAAAGCTGAAATCTTTAAAGTCTATATTAAGGTTTTACCAAAGACAAGATAAAGAATAAGATGCGTAACGCTATAGAATTGACTTTAGAGCGCTCTTTCTCTCTCCCCTTTTGGCTTTTTAACAAAATTTATAGAACGTCTTTAGCTGTCGTTATACATTTCATCAGTTTATTTTGTCTTTTCTTGTACCTCGTACCTTTTCTATGCCACAAAAGTTGTACCTTGCCATCACTATCCCACCAACCCACGTAACTGATATCTGGGAATCCGCTGAGCATTCCCTGTTTTTGTTTGGATAGTTTTTTGTGGTCAGCGTCTGCTCTAAATACCAAACTCAGTCTGGCTGCACTTGTTTCCCCGATTAATTAAAGGTTTCAAGGCCCGGTCAGTGGGGGTTTTCACATATGTACATATAGGAAGCACACAGGAGGAGGTGTGGGAAAAATCCCCGCTCAATTTGACTTTGAAATGTCATAGCCCGTAATTCGAGTTGGCTTCAATCACGATAAAGCGGCTCCTCCAGGTTGGGATAAATGCCGCAAAATTGACGGCCCACGATCCCTGGGGACTTGGGTCAGCGGCAGCGGCTGGGATGGGGATGAGGTTAGGAATGGGGCTTGGGCACTCGTACTCACCTCGTTATCATGCGGCGGAAGTTGATGCAGCAATTGTCGCACACGATACTGCTCCCCCGGGCTGTTGACGTATGGCACTTTGTCGTCGGGTATTTGCGAGAAATACAGGCGAACCTGCGGGAGAGCGGAGCAGAGATTCGAGCGGTAAGTACCTGCGGAATGCCTAAGTACAGTTAAAGAGTTGAGCGGGCACAAAGGGTTAAGAGGCGGCACAGCGGGCAGAGATTTTTGATTTTATTACGCTGATTCCCATTCTGATTCTGATCCTGAGCCAGGTTGAAAGGTGCACAACGTGCCACGCTAACTTATTGGCCACGCCGCAGAGCGTTCTGTTCTCCTTGGCCAACATGGCAATGGACATGGCCATGGCCATGGCAATGGCACTGGGAAATGGAAATGGAAATGGGAAATGCCAGCTCTCGCGGCGACTGACTGACACATGGCTTATGCCGCATCAACGTAAATTGCTGCCACATGGCTGTAAATAAATTTTCAATTCTGTTTGTAAAGTCACCCGGCGAAAAAAGAAACGAGAGAAGAAATGCAATGCTAGACATCTGATAGGCCATCCCGATGGGAAGCTTGCCAATGGTACGGAATGGCCTTAACGGAAGTCAAAGAGTTGAACGCAAAACGGCAGAGGCCCCAAAAAAATTCCAAAATCCGAATTTCGGAGCCGGGAACTGGTAGCCGGGCGCTTCTGCCGCCCGGCAGATTGTGAAAGATTTATTTGGCATTGTCGCATATTTTACGCGAATAATTTACGAGCTCGTTTCGTTTTTCGACCCTGGCAAATAATTGAAAAAAGCGCAGCCGTAGCGCCTCTCAGCCACAATTGAATTGGCCATTAAAGTCAAATGGGAATTGAGGAATGGCCGGCCAGCGGAGCCTTCTTTCATTAGCACTATCTAATTCGCCGGACAGTGGGACTTCGGACTGGCAGACCTTCGCCTAATTGACGCGCTCCACTAGAGCCGGTCCGGTCGAGTGCAGTCGCTGCATCTTCCATCTCCGAGGCGGCGCTGGCCACCAGTCGCTGATTTATGGCCTCGTCGCGTGTATTTATTTACAGCTCGCTCCGAGTGACAAAATAACGCACAATAACTCAAGTATCCCGCTTATCGCCAGCCCACAAATCTCGCCTGCCAGCCCGGGTCTGCCCTTGGCGCTCCGCGGTTCGCCTTTCGCGTTTCGAGTCGCGATCTGCAGCCTGGACTTCTTGGACTCCTTGGCGATGGCATCCAAGATACCTGACATTTTCAGGGCTTCAGTGGAAGGTTTTTAATAGCAAAAACTAAAAAGCTCTCATACGGATTGTGTTTTCTACTGCGAAATATGTTTTAGTTACAGGAAAGGTAATTGAAATCGATAAGATTCAACAAATTTTTCTTTTTACTTGTCTAAACAGAGAAATATCAGTATATATCCCAATAATCTAGATCGATTTCTGATCTAAATTAAAATGTAAAAATGTACTTATAAGACATTGGAGGAAATCGCAGAAAAACGCCTCAAATATTTAAGAGACTTAAAGGATTTTTCAAACATTAGGAACAGGTAAATGTTCTTTAGAAAAGGCGTGAGTGTTCAACGAAGATTCTGTTCCTAAACAAATACTGTTTTCTTAAGTCAAGGGTTCGACAAGCGGTATAAGCTCCTCACTTATGGTCCTTCGAGCTGGATTCTTGTAACCTGGCTGCTATGATTTTCGTATGACTATTACAAAACAGAATACTATAACACTTTTACAGCCATATATTTGAGGTAGATAGTGCAATGCAAATAATTTCAACGAGACTCTCTTGAATCTAGCATGAGGGACTAAGACTTAGCTTTATTATCTGATATATTTTTTAAATTGTTTAGAAAATAAGAATTCAAACACAAGGCAAATAGAGTAAATATTTATATTACACGACCTTAACGCCTTAAACTTCTATCGCTAAATAAACCACGATAGCTTCTGCAAACAGCAGGGAGGAGTGTGGTTTCTATTTCTATTTCTAGTTCAGACTCACCTGGTCAGGCCGCAGTCCAGGTGGCACCCAGGTGTACTCCTCCAGGGCGCAGCCGCTGTCGTCGTCCGAGTGCGACTGCCGCTGCATGTCCATGTGCGGTCCGGCCAGGAAGGGAGCGTGCGCGGAGGCGGACGACGTTCCCACGCCGGGATGGTGGAGCAGGGAAGGTGGCGAGGGCGTGGACAGAGCGGGCGACAGCTGGTGGTGCGACGGAGGCGGGAGCTGGGCATTGGAGTACTTGGGGGCACCGGGCGAGTACTGGGGCGGCCCTCCTGGCAGGCCCACTCCCACTCCCACTCCCGGCAGCTGCTGGTGGTGCGGGGGCAGGAACTGCTGGTGGCGCTGGAGCGGCAGCGGCGAGGTGGGCAGCAGGCCGGCGGCACTCTGGGCCGCGAACAGGGCGCTGGCGGAGGAGCTGCTGGGCAGGCCCAGGTTCGGGTGCTGCTGCCCACTGGGCGAGAAGTGGCGCGGCAGCGTGGGGATCTTCTGCAGATAGGAGATCTGCGTCAGCGGGGTCCGGCTGATGGGCCTGCGGGGGCGGAAAAGAACGGGTGGAAAACGTGACTTGGAGAGCGGGCTTGACTAATCAAAAGTTAATTAAAATTTAAAAAATTAATTGAAGTGCTTCCTCCGGCGGGTTAGAGGTCTGCCACGGCCACGGCCACGGCTACACCAAGGAATGCTACCATGTACATATCTTCTATGGGGAAATGGGCAAAAACGTGTTAATCCCTCGCCGCAAAGCCGAATCATATTGTTAATGTAATATAAAACCGCATGGAAATCATTTTCATTGTATTCCTTTTGTAATTCGTTGGATTTATGCGGTTTTTTGCACTTCCTATTTGCCGACGGACAAGCTGTCAATTTTAGTTTGTTTTTCATGCGTTTTTTATTTCGGCGGCGACAGGAGCGGGCAGGGAAGGGGAGTGGTTTTTCCAAACGTCAAAATGAAAAATATACGCTTCACAGCATTTACACAAACAAATCGACAGACTAGCGTTGCCTTTGTTGCTATATTTTTTGTTGTTTTTGTTGCTGTCAGGCCCGCAGGGCTGTCGCCGTTGTCATTTTGCCATTTTCTGACATTGTTATCCTATCCCGGCTCGAGTGCGCCCTGTAATCCATTTACTGTGGTCCCTACGATCAGGGAATTGGTTAAGAACTGTAGTAACTTTTTCAGGCTTTAATAAACTAAGATAAGTACCTTAATTATTTATGTGTAATGCAGCTCTAAATAAAAGCAGAACTAAAATAGGCTTTCAGATTCTTCACAGACTTCCCTACTGCAATGAGAGGTGTTAGAATCTCATTAGATCATATTACCCTATTACCTCCTATTACCCAAATATTAATATTTACTATCTTTCAATGAAATTCCCTATTTAGAACAGTGACTGTGCACCTCGATAGGCAATCCTTTTACCCCTCAATCCATCTTCAGACAAAGGCTTTTCCTGCAAACCGAATTTTTCGCAGCGCACTCGCAGCTTTCCTCTGAGGTCGTGGAAATGAACACGCACCATTTCATGGCAGTTTGCTGTTTGCCATATCAAAGGATAACTGTGCATTGTCTGTGCCGATATATGTGCACACAGGCACTCGGCTATATAGTACATATATCCGAGTCTCTGAACGGGGGCGTGGCCGGGGCTGAACCGAACTGGAAATGCGAGTTCATGCGGGCGTTTTATCAAAACAATGCTGTCCGCCCTTTTGTTGTTTTAACCAGTGAATTCTTTCTTTTCGCCAGCCACATCCCGATTTAACATTTTCCAATTCCATTTCTAGTTCACCGGCAGGGAGGAGCTGGGAGGGATTGGGACTGGGACTGGGACTGGGACCCGCTGATGTGTCAATAGCGGGGCGAGTGCTATGTGCCAAGCGGTTTCTGCGGTTTGCCGGCAAATTAATTGCGCAGATTGCGATTTCAATGGGAAGTGAAGCCCGAAAAAATCGCCTGACATTTGAATTTTTGAGCTGCGAAATGCAAGAATGCGTGGCGGGACAACAGTTGGGACTTGTAATGGACTGGCACTACAGTTGTCCGCGGGGACTGGGCTGAAATGCGAGTCAAAATCCAAATCCAAATCCAAATACGAATTCAAATCCGAAGCCGAGTCCCCGGGCATGCACGTGCAGCGTGTCCCAGCTGGAGACCCCGATGGCAGAGTGTGGCCCGCCATCAAATCAGGCGCATTCAAAACTCAAATTACCAGTTCCCAACTTCGGGTTCCACCAACGGAAAGCCAGACGAAACTGTGCATAAACACGGCTTAAAGAAAAAACTGCAGACAACACAGCAGTAATGGGGGCATAATAATTCGGAAATGGTTAGCAATTTGGCATTACATTTTACTATAAATAAATGCAAGTTCAGGTATCTAAAATCTGTCTGAGAAACCCTGTAAGAATATTCAAGAAAATTAAAGTAACACTTGGCTTCATTCACTTTATTTTGTATGTTAAATATTAAACTCAAAGTGACGATACAAAAATTCAAAAATAATAAAAAACAAAACGTTCTTTTCGAGATCTCCTTTTTGATTTCATTTCTCACTCTCAAGACAAGTCCCCATTTATTTTGCAGTGTAAAAAGCGGCCTGGGAGCCTGTGGGTCTGCTTGGCAAATTTATTGTGCGGCTTTTCCACACCGGCGGGCGACCTGCATTTCTTTTTGGCCCTCCTTTTTCTACCGGCACCAGCACAAATTTATTGTTGACTGCAGCGAATTGCGTAAAATTGGCAAAGCAATTGTGGCAAGTTTCAATTTGGCACAGGCCTATGAAGTCATTAAGGCGGGAGAACAAAATGGAAAGTGCGCCGGCCTGCGTGCTGCACATGTTGCGCAACATTGTGGCAGGAACAGGAGCAGGATCGACCGGGAAAAGCCCGCCAACTCGAGCCAAGTTGGCAGCTGTTGATGTTATTTGCATTGATCGAAGGCACAGGGCTCCGGTCTCTGGTCTCCGGCATCCGACTCAATTACTTTGGCAGTCGTTGACCCAGAGAACTGGTTTGCCCAGTCTAGGGCCCTCGGGAAAACTAGTTCACAGCCAGCATTGGGCCACCGGGGGAGCGGCGGAGAGGAGACCAGCTGCAGCTGCTCCTGCTCCTCTTGGGCCCCCCTCGTGGAGATCTGCGGCAAGTGCCTATATTTAGCCCGTCTGCTCTTATCTGGCATCCAAATGAATGATCATTATGCGGCGGCCGCGTTGACAAATTGCCAGAGCTCTTGAGCGATGAGCGACGGCTCAATGCTGGGCTAAAGACAGTTTAGCCAGGGAATCTCTCGGAGACGGGGATGGAGATGGAGATGGAGATGGAGTCTGAGGCGGAGACGGAGTCGGAGACCCAGAAGATCCAACACAATGGCCAAAAGGTTAGCCCCAAATCACTTTGGCACTTTGTGTGCGGTTTTCTCAAGTCATTTGTGTGATTTGGGTTAATGTCGGAAGAGCAGCCGAAAAATCATCGTGAACGAGTGTGTATATAAGCCTGCTAATACATATGTATCCGCAGCGAAAGTTACACCAGGTAGTCAAAGGCAAAAAATACTTCTTGTCCAGGTTATTCTTACACAGAAAACAATAATTTGAACCATACAAAAAAGGTGTGCATGGACCTCCTTTCATACTTAGAATATTGTAAAGTTAAATGTATCGAATTTTAAAATATATAGAAAAATACGAATAGAAAGATTGATTTTATCGACAAAATACTTGAACAAAATTGTATTTTATTAATTGGCCATAAGTTTTCTTTGCCGATTATGTTTAAAACCTTTTTAGAACAAAATTTTCGATAGGTCCTTTATAAATCATTAATAATCGGGAAATATCGCAATCTTAAAAAATATTGTTTATATAGAAAACAAATCATAAATATATGTATTTTTTATGTTTATAACAAACACGTTATAGCCCCATTGACAAAACCTAAAACAAAACATTGATTTATTGCACATACATCGAAACGTTAAAATAGAAATTTATATATCGATATCGATATGCTAATGCTTTTAAATTTCGAATGTGTTTATTTTTTAATCTCTAAAAAAAATTGTATTAAGTTTAAAAAGGAAATTGATTGATATTAGATATATTATATAGATAGATAATTTATTCTTAGGAGTTTCTTAAAGTTGTAAACTTGGCCTTAGCTTCATGTAGCCTTATATTAGGTCCCCCATTTTTCGCTGTGCAAGGGATGGCTTATATGGCTTCTTGCTGGCCCTGGGTCCAGGGACGACAGGTGTCACACCATTGAGACTTGTTTGCTTTTAGTTTTACGACGTCTCTCAGCTGGACAACAATTATGTGGCAGGACTGCCACGCCGCACTGCATATCCTTTTATTGTTTTACTATCCCTGACAGGGCAGGAAGATGAGCAACAAAAGTTTATTAAAAAGCTTCGCCAGCTTCGTGTTCGGTGCGATTGTCATAAACGATTTTTGAATTGTCCATAAAACCTGCTGTTCTGGGAGAAAGGAGCGGCGCAAGCTCGTAAAGTTTTTACGGGGGAGAATGTCCATATTCCCCAGAAATAGACTGCCACAACCACTGGCATTTTTGCAGCGAACCAGCTAGAGCCACCAGCAACAGCCACCATCAACCATCAACCATCGACCAGCAACAGTGCGAGTACCAGCACGTTTTGTTCTGTTCCGTCTGCCTTGTCAACATGACATTTGCCGTGTTGACATTTTTATTGACTTTGGCAGGCAAACGGTTTTTGTTCTCGCCCAGCCTGAAAGTTGATTAAGAATGCCAGTCTGTCTGTCTGTCTGTATCTCACTCCCCACCTGTGTGTGGTCTTCGTCCAGGTGCGTTTATTACGCATACGCCAAGTGGCACTAATTGCCGGGCAGGAGACGGCGGAGCGGCGGGACTGTACTCTCGCGCTAATCTGCTGTTTCAATTTGCCCGCCGTTTATGCTAGAAAGTCACATAATCTGTGGACTACAACTGAGCCATCGGAGCCATCTGAGCCAATTAAAGTTTGGGGCGGCCAGTGCCGCTTTGCCACTTGGTGCAGGCGGCAAATATGCTGCTGCTGCCACATATCAGCCGCTCTCCTTTGTTGCTAACGGGCAGCAAAATTGTTTCCCGAGCGTGCAAATTTTCACAGCTGCAACAACTATGCCAGCAATTTGTGTGCTAAGCGGCAAGAGACCCGGTCCCCCGTTCCCAGTGCTTCCTGGGAGCCACAGAGCCACAGAGTCACAGAGAACCAGGGAACCAGAGACACCGCCATCGCGATCAGGTTTGTGTTAGAGCATCGCCTCGGTAATGGCCGCAAGAGAAATTGCATCATCAATGCAAATTCGGTGAGCTAAAGGCGGTGATAGCAGAAGTTCCAATTTGTTTTCATGGTAATTGATTCAAGGCATTATTTTTTATTCGAGCGGCCGCCAATTAATAGCGAACTTTGTGGCAAATACATCAAAGCCCGGGCTGCTGCAAAACGCGTGTGTTGTTCTGGGTCGCCCACCAGGCCCGGCACTATCTGGTGCCTCCTCCCGAGCACCGATCACCGATCTGCGATCACCGACCCCCGCTGCCTGCCCATGGAGCAGCTATATGCCATATATCCGTGGCTGTGTGTGTTCCCAGTCGGCGGGGCCTACGGCACTCATCCGGAGACGTTGCTGGCTGCTGCTTCTGCGGTCGTTGTCTTTGGTCTATGAACTTGTTTTCTCCACTTCTGTCCCTGCGCCTCCCCCTCCCATGGCACAGCGAGCCCCTTCTGGTGCTGCCTTTTTAATTGAAGCCGTGTCTTTGGCTGTGTTTTTTCCCCTTTTAGTCTTATTTTTTCGTATTTTGTTGCTTGCCCCTGGCCCCTGCCCCGCTGCCCCTCTGCTTTTTGTTCCTTGTCGTCGTCTTTGGGCTTTCCTACGACTTTTTTGATGCTTCGATTTTTATACATTAATGCTGCCTTCATTGCCGGAGTGATTATGCTCAATTTTGTTTTTGACCATAATTACATTTCGTTCTCCTCCGCTCGAACGCATCCGTTAGGTTGCGGAGTCGGGTCTGGAGTTGGCTCGCTTTTTATGATGATTTGGTAAACAAATTGGCATTGATTGATTTTTATTCCGCGCTGTGCAAACACGCCGAGTGAAGGAAATCACGCTTCGAGTGTTGGCAGAAGGTCAGCCCGAGATCACTGGGATTTCCACTCGAGAGAGTTGCCGGAAAATCTGATCGGTTCGTAATTATCAACGACACATTCAGATGCTAAAACATGTCGGCTTCGAGGGAGCCCCACCAGCCAAATCTGATTTGATTTATGCGGCTTGCAGCGCAGCAAAACTGTTCACAAATTAACCGTAATAAAGCTGCGCTGCTGGTGCGCTGCATGTTGGCTTATTTTGATTTATGGCCAACTGAAATTGGAATCTAATTTCTTGGCCATTAACAAAACCAGCAGCAAAGCAGCAGAGAAATTGTGTTCGCCTGCCTACGCAGAGAGCGCGAGTTGCAGGCTGCAAGCCGCTGGCCGGGCCGAAAAAGGAGTCTGCCGAGTGTTTGGCTTTTGGCCAGAAGCTGGGCCGGCCAATCCCATTCCCGAGGGGAATTAGTTCTGACTCTAAAAGGTATTGAAATCACTGATTGCTTTCAGCAGGAGTAAATCAAGCCAGGCCCTGCTGACTGGGAACTCTTACTGATTCATAAAATTGGATAATTTATTAGAAAGTCAGATGTAGGATTAGCTACAAGACATAAAGTTGAGAAACTTATAGTAATTTGTAGTACAACAAATAATTGTGAGAGCCCCTAAGAGGTCAGGTATGTAATTAATTATTTTTTTATTGGTTATATACAGAAGACTAGGTGGTTTCTACACTCTTATTTTGCTCAAGCCAAGAAAAGCTCTTCGCAAAATTCAGACTTCAGCATTCCTAGTCCCCTTTATACATATTTATGATTTCTATTGTATAGGAAATGTACAGAATACAAGTGTTGCATGTTGTTTTAAACATTTTTTTGGTTTCAGCACACAAAATTCACTAGAAAACTTTGCTACCAACATTAGAATTGAGAATTTGTAGTACTCCCAGAGGAGGAATTTTCTTCTGTTTTTTTGTCATAGGAGTATGTCTTAATTCCCCTATTTCTTTTACCATTTAATACGATTCTCAGAAAAACAAATTCAGCTAACCAAGTCAAATGTCTCTCCCATAATCTATAAGTAGTATATTCTGCAAAATGTCGCTGCAGGGTATTCGAGATATCGACCCCCGGAGACCAGTTCTCCGGCTTTTGATTTGGCTCGTTGTTTGACAAAAAAGCTGGAACGGTAAACTGCACTTTTGCACTAACTGTTCGCGGAGGCTCGTTGACAAGCCGGCAACAGGCAGCAGAAAACAGAAAATGGAAAATAGAAAATAGAGAACAGAAAACAGGCATCAGCATCCAGCGACTGGCGACACAGCAGAAATAATTAGCTGCTAATTGCGTTTTATGAGGTGCCCTGACAGTTAAATGATGCGGCACATTGCAGGTCTCTTTGCATTGTGCGATGGCAGTTGGCGATGCCGGAGATTAGGCCGCAAGTGCGGCTGAATTGGCGGCTCTCCCGCCCTCCGAACAATGATAATGCGTCCCCCTTATCGCGGTTAGTGGATCGCTGCAAACCCGCTTCGGGGCAGGTTCAGGAACTAACGAGGCAGGAATGCAAAGAGTGCTAATGCAGGCGGAATCCTGCCACTTGGCTGGCCAGTGGCAAGTGGCAAGCTGCAGGTTGCACTTGGCCCGCGGAGGCATGCAGGCAATTTAAATGCAAAAAGTGAAGCTGTCAATAAAAATTACGTGAACGCCGGCAAGCCCGCTCCCCCTTCGCAGCTATTAATTTATTGCCTTGCGTGTCTGTGCGAGTGCGTTAAATGTTTTATTAATTAGTTGCCCGGGAGAGGCGGGGGGAATTCCACCAGCCTCTATTTTTCGATCTGTCAGTCAAGTGTCTACTTTCGGCTAAGGTAATCCCGAAAATCCCTTCAGACCGCACTTGTTTTGATCAGCCTGAGAGCTGCTTTGTGTGGCCCCGACTGATCCGTGGCGAATGGGACTTTGATGTGGGCGCAGACTAGTCATGGAGCGGGCCAAGAGTGATTGAAAGCGGCTTAAGACGCTTTAAGCATGCCTGCACAGAGCCAAAAACTAACCATTTCAAATTACAAATATATGTAAATATCAGCTTAGGTCGTGTCCGTAGGAGAACCCATCGAACTATACCCGACTTCAAGAGATTAACTTTTAATTGAAATTAATTAACATCCAATACATCATGGTTCAAGACCATTTTTTATTTCTGTGTGGGAAACATGCCGCACGGGGGGAGCGGAACTCTCGGAGCACAATTAATATGCGACGCAGTTGTGTTGGCCATAAATGCGTATAAACATGGCATAAGCACCGACCGAGGCAATTAGCATGGCCAACATGAGCGGAGAGGCTTAATGGCCTTGCTT
Organism: Drosophila aff. chauvacae BK-2020; assembly: GCA_018903765.1. Classification (NCBI taxonomy): domain Eukaryota; kingdom Metazoa; phylum Arthropoda; class Insecta; order Diptera; family Drosophilidae; genus Drosophila; species Drosophila aff. chauvacae BK-2020. Next base: position 3,160,348 of record JAEIGO010000916.1, on the reverse strand, counting down.
TATTTTCACATTACCGGGCTGGAGCACCGAGAGGGGCTTGAAACAAAGGCAAAAAACAAGTAACGAAAACAAAATCATATTTTACCGCCGCGCATAAATAAATCACAAGAGTTGTATCGCTGTTGTTGTCGCCGTTGTTGGCTCGCACTTCATCGTGGCGCCGTCTAAGAAACAAAGTTAAAAGCGCCGAAAGAGCCAACGGGCAAGAGCCAAGAGCCAAGAGCCGGGAGAGCCAGTTGGCAATTGTCTGGGCCAAGTCATGCAAGTGGCCGCCACTTGGCCTGCACTTTGTTTTTGTAATTAAGTTGCATCTGCAGCCACGCCCGCGAAAAGTTGCAAGTCGCGGGCCTGCGCCCCTAATGGCTTTGTTAATTAAAACCAAAATCAATATGAATGGGCCGCGAGATTGCACGCCTCTGAGGCAATGCTGCAGTTGGGAAAAATACCTATCGCAAGATATTAGCGGGAATATTTGACTAGAGTTTAGATATCTATGGGTTACCAAGGGATAGCTTCATATTTTGAGCTCTAGATAGGGAAATCCTAAAGACCCCTGAGGAGCATTTCAATGTTTTTCGTGTTCCATATATTTATGATATAAAAAACCCATTAATATTGACAACTCTTTGCCATCCCTAAGAGCAACCTTCGCTCGAAACATATTGCTCCCTGCTCCTCCCATTAATATTAAGTATGACCGCCGAGGATGGATGGCTGTAAAAACTTATTTGCCGACATCCCAAGCAAATTCCTCGCCATCGGTTTCGTTCATTTTGACTGCCGAACGAGTCGTAAATGTGTCTCCGCCCGGTGCCGCCTCCTTGACGCGAAATAGAGACGCAGTGCTGGATAGCGGCTAAGCTCTCCAGATTTATGCGGCACTCGATGGCAGTTAAGATTGAATTGAATGCTTAGACACGAGCTGAACACAAGTTAATTGCCTGCGCAGAGGGAATGCGAACCAACCAGAAGCCACTGGCTCGGCCGAGAGCTGCAGAAATTATTGCAGTGCAATTTTTTAATATCTTCATTAACCGCTCTGGGGCCCAGGCAATTAAAAGCCCAGGCGAAACCAGATTCGGAATCTCTAGTTTTGCATAGATCTGAGCTGGGAATGCCAAGGCGAAGCTGGTGATGAAGATGAAGGCGAAGACCAGGCCGAATGCGGTGAAAACTCTCATCGATGGCAGCCGTTGGGCTTCTGGGCGAGAATCGAGAGTCGAGAGTCGAGAATCGAGAATCGCGTGTGGCTACCGGATTGCAGACGGATCGGATGAAGCCGTGTCAGGGGCACATCAAAACGGCGTCTGTTATTATTATTAATTATGCTTTGATTGCCTTCTTGCTGGAATCGCTGGAATCGCTTGGCATTGCTTGGGATCGCTTGGAAACGCTGGCGGTTCCTGTTAGCAGGCCGTTTGGCAATGCAGCTCCCGAGCTTGGCTCTGCTCTCTAATTTGTGGTTGCCAAAGTTCGTCATCATCGTCGTCATCGTCATGATGAGCTTGGCCAACAGCTAATTGAGTTGTGGCTCTTTTCCCTACTCGGGCTCCGTTTCCCAAGAGCCAAGTTTGTTGCCTAAGTCTTTTGTTTGCCCCAAAACCCTGCATACTAAATCAAAGCCCTTAAATGTCCATGGAAATATATGCCAATATTGTTTTTCCGCCCAGCCCCAGCCCCAGTCCTAGCCCCAGTCTTATCCCAGGACAGCAGCGATGCCTTTGCAGAATGAAAAGGAGGAAATGTCATGCGGCCGCGGGAAAACAATCGGCGGCCATATTTCATAAGCTGCGTGCCTGCCATCCGCGAAACACAATAACTTAGTCTTAGGGCCCGATATTTGCATGGCATTATGCAAAATCATGACATGAAAGCGGAGCTCGCTCCGCGCTGCCTGCTTTACTTTGCCATATCTGCGGAGAGGCGGCCAGAGGCCCACAAAGGCCCCTGGTAAATCACACTTTGGCAGTTGGCAGTTGTCGCTGCCGCTGCCGCTGCTGCTGCTGCTGCGCCATGGAGCCGGCCCAGAGGCATTGCGTCGTATGCGTAACCCGAGAGTGGCCGCGTAAGTGGAGACCGGAGTGTGAGTGATGGGATGCCATGCGTACCCAGGACCCAGGGACGGAGGCAGTGCAGCGGAGTGCAACGCAGCGCATCGAAACCAGACAGCAGGCACACTGTGGCAAATTGCTTGTGGGGAGACGACACCAGTGATACCTCAAGAATATGGGAAACCCAACACTCGAGATTGTCACAGAGACTTGGAGTTCCCTTTACCTTTTCCGGGGCACTCTAATGTTTTTGAATTCGCATGTATAGTAAGTGTCTTAAAGAATCAACTCAAACATGAATGCATTATTTGTACCTTAAAAGATACAAAATAATTAAATACAAAACGCCCGGAAGGTATTTTGCTCTTAATTTACTTTTCTGTGAACTATTTCAGAGCTTCATGAACAAATATCGTTATATTTAAAGCAAACATCATGAGAGATCCATCAGCTCATGAATAACAAAACCACAAAACAGAAAGCGAATATCATTTCCTTTTAAATAAAGCTAGAAATCAATTTAAGGTCGATTGTTTGTATCATTGAAATCAGATACTTTGTGTGAGGTTGTTATTAAAACAAAGCCGAGGCGATACAGCAAATAAATTTCGCTTAAGGAAGTGATATTATGCTCTGAATTTACTGAATGTAAGCTTGAGAGGCTTCATATTTCACCAAATTTATATATCTGATCCCGCGAGTGACTGTCACCACTGTCTTGGGGCTTCGGTTTCGGCCTGCCAGAGGCAGAGTCAGAACAAGTTGCCGGAGCTTGTTGCGTGTGTCTTGGTCGCAGAACACGCAATGGCTGCTGTGTGTTCATTGACTCCAGCCTCGGCATCGCATTGCAAGGCATCGCATCGCATCGGATCGCCGTCAGCCACTGGAACAAGTGGCTGCTGGGACGACTCCTGCTCCTACTCCTCCTCCTCTCTCTGCTCCTGCTAAACTCCCGGCCCTGGTAATCAATCATTGCGGCTACAAAACGCATGCATTTAAATTGTCAGCAGCGCCGAATCGCATCTGACAAATGAACCTGCTGGAAAGTTACTCACTCATTTGCCTCCTGCTGCGCCTGGGATGCTCCTGTGGCCACTTCCGCTGCGGCGCTCGTGTCCAGTTCGTTGAAAGTGAAACTGATATTGTGGGGATCCTTAAACGGCTTCATGCTGCGCGGTAAACTGCGCTGCCGGAGGCTCAGGTTCAGAAACTGTAGATCGCCGGCGGTCAGAGGTTGCAGTGGCACTTGTGGTGGTGGTGGTTGCTCTGCTCCGGGTAATCCAACTTGGCCCGGGGTAATCCGATTCGCCGGAGGCGGCGGCAGGGGCGGCACAGGACGGTGCTGCTTCTGCTTGGGCGGAAGGGCGGGCTTGGGCGCCTCTTCCTGCTCTGCGGGCAGTCCCTCCTCCTGCTCGATGATCTCCAGCACCTGGGCGGTGGCCTCCTGCTCGTCTCCGTAGAACTTGACCATGTTCTCGGTGGCCTCCAGCGAACTGTAGTGCTTGCCCCGCACGACCAGGTCGCCCAGGTGATCGGCATCGATGCCGAAGAGAAAGGGATCGTCCAGGACGGTGACCCGGGCGTTCCTCTGGGTCAGCTCGCTCTCCTGCTCACCTGCAGCGGCGGCCGCAGTGGCAGCCTTGGTCGCCTTCTCCCCCCTCACGTGGGCGCGCAGGGATCTCAGGAGCTTCTTGCTGCGCCGCGGCGAGGAGGAGAGCGGGAAGAGGGGACGACCGCCCCGCGGCTGCCCCGAGGAATCGCCCAGATCGATGCCGTCGTCCGCATCTTCGCCGGCATCTAATTGCCCATTGATAAGATCGCTGTCCAGGCCCATCGCCAGGGCCACGGTGTCGTAGTCGCGATCCCGGGCATTGTCCTGCATTGTGCCGGGCTCCTGATTAGCCCCCGCCAGCCGCTGGGCCGCCGCCTTGCTATAGAGCTGTCGGTAATATTTCTGCTGGTCGCCGTACAAAAAGCAGACGCGCCACCATTGTTTGCATGCCAGCAAATTGGCGGTACGTGGCACCATCGCTGGCTCCATGTTGCCAGTGGCAGTGGCAGTGGCAGTGACTGTGGACTGGCCTCCAGCAGCATCTGCTCCAGGTCCTCCCCCTGCCGCCGCTGGTGCTGCTGACAGGCTGCTCATGTTGCTTATTATTATTGTTCTCGACCCGTAATTATTTCTCAGTTCTCGCTGCCCCTCGTTGTTAGCAGTGACATCCTGGTCTTGTAGCTGCTTTTTAGGCCGCTTTTGTTTTTTGGCTTGGAAACTTCTGTAGTAAATTGAGTTTTTATGCGGAATGTTAATTACTTGCTGGCGGTTTTCTTGTTGCACTTTTCACCAAAGATTTGTAGTTCTCTGCGAGCAATTTTGTAATATATTTAAGGGATTTGTGCACTCTTCACTACTTTTAGAAACAAGTTGGTATTTAGAGATACAGATACAGGTTCCAAAGGTAATTCAACTCTAGACAAATGGTCATCATAATGTCTTGGCTTTATAGTTTCAATACTTAATAGAAATTAGCATTTAATAACTTGATTTTGGCTTTTGTATATTTTTAAACAATATTTTCCTTTGTTGTTGAGGCCTTTTGTTAAGCACTCAATTCGATACAGATCGAGATGCAGATACAGCCCGAGGAAAACTCAACTTTCTCGACTGGAAATTGAAAATCGAGACAGAGCCCAGCACCGTGTTGATCGATTGCCTATAATTTACTTTCGAACAAGATGGAAATCGCGGCGGCATAAATTTAACACTTTCCCCAAACCGCACACGGAAGCTGCTGAAACCTAATCAAATTTGTGTGGACTCTGGAAATTGGCAGCTTGAACCCTTAATAGTGATTGGATGTAAGCCAAATAGCGGAGCGTACACGCTTACAACGGCTAATGGCCGAGAGCTGAGAGCTGAGATGATGGCCGACACCGTGGACCTCAGACATCTCTCGGCGGCCATCAGGCATCGAGCCGATTAGACACGCCTCTAATAGAGACAGCAGACACGTAGTAAAGACAGGTAGAGCTGGAAGGTGGAAAATGTGGAAAACAGCGCTGCTAAGTGCGAGGCCACTGCATTTTCCGTGGCGGCGATGCCCTTGTCAGATAATAATAACTTCATCCCATCTTCATCTTCATCTTCATCATCATCAGCATCAGCATCAGCCGCAGCTGCTTGAGGTCTGAGCTTTGAGTGCTGGCCAAATGCCTCGCCAGCAATTGCAGCTTAGCCCCAGCTTCAGTCGTACGAACACGTACGATATAGCCTCTGTGCGTCCTGTGTGTTTGCCTTCAACTGTGGCCATATCTGCGAGTATCTGGCTATCCGAGTATCCGAGCATCTGGGCATCCCGGAGTGCATTAAGCTGCTTTTAGCTTAGTGCTCCCCGACCGACCGCCTTAATGGAGTCCACAAAAAGCGGCTCTTGGCTGGTATTTATGAGATCAATGCCAGCGAAAGGCTGTCAATCAAGAGCGGAGGCAATATTTATCAGATTACCAAGATCAAAGATCACAAGCAACGAAAGTCGCACGGTGAAAAACGTTGTCAGTGTTGCAACGACAACTCACTTAGGGGAACAAGATTATTTCTGCATTGAAAAAACATTTCCAAAAAATGTTATCCCTGTAATTTCATCAAAAAACCTATCAAATCAACGACCAATTACCGTTTTTCCCTGTGAAACCATCAGCACAGCAAACATTCCACTCCACCAAACCAACAACTCAGGGAAACATTCCAAGCCTGTAGCCAAAGCAAACCAAAGCGGAGCTGCAGCCACATAATTGAATTATAAACAAGAACAATCGCAATCATAACTGGCTTCCGGCTAGCACAGAAATGGAGGATGTTTTCCAGCCGCAACAAAGTCAGAGCCGCAGCACGCGATCCCGGCCAGATTTGCAGTTAGACAGCGGGTGTGATTAGAGCCCAATGAGTGGGTAAGTGGCTGCGGTAAACCAGTTTGGGTTCCCCGGATGGGAGAAGCGGCACTGGAGCATGATTCACATGTGCCACAAACAGATCTGGCTCTGGCTCTGCCACAGTGCGATTAAAACGCGATCACACAATAATCATAAAGCAAAAATGGAGTCCAATGCCCAAACAAAGACTTCCGGCGCTATATGGAGGCTAGAAGACCGCAGATAGCAGCCTCCGCTCAATGATGCGAGTGGTGGGGGGCCAGGAGGACGCCGATCGATGCCGCGAGGCACCGTTAGTATTTATTGACGGCGGCTGTCGGACATGTGTAAGTGACGCCGTCGCTGCTTGTCGCGTAATTTATCAGAGGCCAAATTGCCGGCGTTAATATCTGATAATGCCTGACCCAGTGGCCGGGGCTGATTGAAATCGGACTGCGATCGGCGGACGCCTGACGAGTGGGCCAATGGGGCGTATGCGCAATTTGCGTGATGCTTGATCGGAGCAAATACAGAAGTTTTTGCCATTAGTTGCCACTCTCCGAGCGACTCCAACTCGGGCTGGCGGCTCTGTCATCAATCCCCAGTTGCAATTACCCAGTTGGCCAGGATTTTAGCCTCTTTGCATACGGCTTTATGGTGCCTTTTATTGCCACTCATTTGTCCGGACTTCAAGATTTCATGGCCGGCGGCAGTGCGAGGCTGCGTGGAAAACTGGCAGACAGGCGCAATTAATTTTATGCCTGCTTATGCAGATTTTCTCCGAGTGTAATTTACAGCAATGCAGGTTAAAAAGTCAATTGCTTTGCCTTGGTTTACTTTCCCGGCCAGCCAGCACAGACCCGTTCACCGCCGCAGCTCTCAACCTTTTGTGCTGCCCACCTTTCCACCGAAAAGCCTCCTCCTCCTTCCGAGCTCCAAATTGTGTTATCAAGAATCCCATTCAGAAGCCGACATATCTATGGACTTATCACTGCCTACCTAAGTGGTTTAGAAAGCCGCAGACACCTGACAACTCACTCTGGTGGCGGCTGCAACTGTAAACCGTAGAATTTCATAATTTATTATGCAGTCGGATGACGCTGGCAGCTGGCACATTTTCCGATATTAACATACGAAAGAACGCCAGAACGGCAGACAATATAAACAATGAGAAATATGCACTTAATAGCGGCTTCTTTCCGGTTCTGATGAGATGTCTCACTCGCTAATGGATTAACTTGTTTGTCCATTTTACGGCCCGGCTATAATTTAAGCCTCCGAAAGAGCCAAGCCTTGGGTCTGGGCCGGCCCGTAATAATTACACAGTTTAGGCCCGAAAGCCAAACTAGTTTTGGGCGAAAGCTCGCGATCTAATGAGCCATTGTCTGGGTCTCATATTTCACCGGGCCCGATAATAATCTCACGCCTGCCCAGAGCCTAATCGACGGAGCGGGGTGTTAAGTGCCTTTGTCTGCCCCGAAATTAATTGCCCCGCGCGCAAATGCCATTTGTCGCCGCTTAGGAATTCCTTCTCGATTTTTTAATTGCGCTTACATAAAACATGATCGCAGCCTAGTCGAGTGCCAATAGGTGCAGAGAGAGAAAAGGTGATCTTAAATGGGGGAAAAAGGTTTGAAAGGAGAGCGTGAGTTCCATTTAGATGATTATAGAAGACCTTGGACTTAAGCCAAGAAACATATCTACTTGAGGTAATAAACTGTCTTCTATATTTTATAGAAAGCTTAAATATACTTAATACATTAATCCAATATGGAAAGAAGTATGATTCGATTATTTTAAAGCTTCAAAAGAATAAATATTTTAAGTTGCTTTGTTATTTATATTCCTATAGCTTTGTGTAAAACCACTATAAGAATCGTGTCTTAAAATGCTTTGTTATTTTTAATTCCATTTGAATTGACTGGTATTTTTGCTGCGTGTACCTTTTCAGAGACACAATCTCTGCAGAGGGGCAAAGTGAAAACGAAAATCCAGCCAGTCACGCCTCCCGATCCCCAAGCATTGTGGGCGGCTGCTGGCAGTTGCCGCTCTAATCTGCGCCGCACTCGTGTTAAATGTCAAATGCAATCAAAAAACGTCGTCGGTGGAAACGGCCTCGTCCCGGCCCGGCCCGGCCGGCTAACGTTGCTCTATTTTCCGGGGAACCCGTTCTTATCGGCCTGGAAGATGGTTGGGAAACTAACGCGAGCTGACAGGATGACAGATCAAATTGGGTTTTGCATACACATATCGACGGAGCCGATGCTTATTTACGACTTCCCGCCGTAAATGCTCACAACGCGGCCCAATTAATTGACGAACTGAAATTCGCTCGAATATGATGATGAATGGTCGCTGAATAGTTGGCTAATTGTGGCCCCGAATGGACGGGAGGCATGTGTAATATGCAAATGGTCAATGCTGGGACAAAAGAGCGGCTTGACATAACGAAGGTTGGGGTTTGTTGACCCCCGAGGAGGGACAGCTTTGTTATGCTAACCGGGCCGAGTCGATAGCGGTATCTGTTCCCAGCCGAGATTCTTTCAAACGAATCTGTATCTCAATCTGGCTCTGGGCTGGTGCTCGGGCAATTGTGTTTTGGGCTGCGTGCCGAGGAAACTGGGCATCAAATTAACACGCCAGTTAGTTAGTCGTTAGTTAGAGGCGTCGATTGGGGTTAAGCAGCCGTGGCAGCCTGGCAGCTGGCCCAAAGTGAGGGAGAAAGTCGCTGCAGCCGAGCCATAATTGAGCCAACTAGTTGCCGCAACTCGGCCATAAACAACAGTTTTATTTCGAACCGCCGCCAGCCACCAACCAGCAACCACCAACCACCAACCAGCAACCATCAAACGCCGCTACATAATTATGAAGAATTTCTTAATAAAGCCCGGAATCGCAGCCAGCCGCAGTGCGAAAATTGATTTGGCCGCGGCGAATTGCAGGGTTCCAGTATCGCCTGGGCTTTAAATTTAAATTGGCATGTCGGGCAATTAGAAATCACAGATAAATTCAAATCCAAGTCCCACACGCGGTCCGCCAGTTGGCCGAGTCAAATGTCGCTTGTCAATAAGGTGTTTCAGCTGCAAAACCCATGTCCGAAGCCCACACACGGCAAGGCAATTGCTAACAAGCCATTGTTGACACATTGCAGGCCATGTAAGTCGATTTCATTACGCTCCTGTGGGTGGCCCTGGATCGGCGGCTACATAGTCTCTGCCTTGTGTAGATCTCTGGGACAACTAATTGGATCTCGGCGGCGGAGAAAGCTCATTGCGCGGTAATCAAATTATTTTGGGGTCTGCAAAGTGTTTCGGTGTTTTTATGGCTAGACAAGTCATGTTTTATGTGCTGGAGCAGGTCGTAAGCCTATTTGGTTATGACTTCATTCCGCTCCGCGATGCTGTGGCAGGTTGGAGAAAGTGCGCGGCGAGTGGCGATTAAGCCGAACGCATCTAAATAAATCACTCAGAGCACTTCAGTTGACGCGTAATGTACATGGGCTTACGAGAGCCGTTGGATTGGGTGGATTTCCCCGAGTTCGTTGCCCAAGTCTTTCGTTGACCTCACTGGGATTCGCAGTACCAAAAGCAATAAGTTTTGGTAAAGAAACTGTGAGGATAATTGTGCTTTTGGGCCTGAATAAAGTTAAGAGACCTGACAAGGCTAGAGGAATTCTGAGCTCTTAATAGCCATTGTGGTTCTGTTTTACACCTCTCCTCACCTATCTGTGTTTCAGTCAACTTTATACGAACTTTAAGAACATGATTTTATAGATTTGTGAACAGACTCTAGGAATCCATCACATAAAAGAACATTTGGAATTTGGTATTGATGTGATTTTAGTAGCTACAAAATTATATATTCCCCGACAAGTTACCACACTCAGTTGTAGAAGCATATTCCTAATTTCTGAGTCTGATCAGAAAGGCTTCTTTTTCTCTCCGTGTGCCTACACACCTCAGTAACTGATTCTGCCATAAAAATATTGGGTTAGGGCAGCCGAGGCGTCGCCTGTGCCGCGCATATCAAGTCCGTCTCGTATTTCATTCGATTTTTAATGCTGCTTTATTGTGTTTTGTGCCTGAGTCTGAATGTGACTCTGTAGCTGTATCTGACTCCGTAGCTGTATCTGACTCTGTATCTGTATCTGTATCTGGGAATGCGTAAGTCTCGAGTATCCGCGTTGACAAGCCTCAGAGAGCCCGGCTTAAATCGCACCTTTTGGCCACTTGGCTTATTGCATGCTCTTGGCATAATTGAGAGCCCGGCGAGCTATGTCGAACTATGTTATTCACTTGGCCAGCTGGAGGGGCACGGCACCCTTGCGGATTGCCGGTTGCACCGGCTGCACTTCACTTGTTGTTGCACAATTTTCGGGTGAATTCTGGCCAAATCAGCTAGTTGCTTCGTGCACTTTGCTCCGCGATCTGGTAGGAAAACGGTAACTGACAGATCTGGCGCAAGATAACATGGAATCCGAATCCGAATCCGAATCCGAAACCGAGCGGATCGATCGATCGATCGATGGATCCAAGCGATCGAAGAGCGCGCGCGCAACAGGTGCCGACTGCTCGCTACAAAAGACGTTAACAGAATGAACAAAATCTCCTTCTCCACAAAATAAAGAGCTCAAATGTGGTGGCGACAGAAGAGCAGATACAGATACAATTTTTGCCTAGAAGTATGCTGTACATTTCGAATGGAATGATCGGGCAGCTGGAACACAGTGCGATCCACAGTGGCGCATTAGATACATTAGGGTTGCAAAAATCATAACTCTTGAACCGGTTGAGATATTTTCATAATTTTTTTAAATGAAAGGTAGTTTTAGTACCTTTCGATTGAGTGGTCACACTATATGGTGTGATAAATAGTAGATTTTATACTCGAAAATTAATGTTTTTTGAGGCAGTTTCCTCAACTTTTATCCAATTCCGAAAAAGACTTTTCATTTGTTTTCTCTGATTATGATAATATGGTGCATATTTAATGTTTTAAAAACTAAAAAAGAATAAATTTGAAAGAAAAAAAAATTGTTTTTTGTCGACCAAATTTTGGACTAATTTTCAATCATTTATGCACTTTTTATTCAAAATAATCATTCAATTTTACATTATTTAATATTGTTGAAGAATAATTAATAATTATACATTCATTTCAAATCATTAAGTGTCCTTACAATGTCAGAAATTGAAAAACAAGCCGCCAATACAGGAAAAAATGTATGCCCGCCATACAATTTCGTACTGCGCAGCGACTGTGTTTGTTCCAGAATTTGTATGAAGCCGCGCGTTTTTTACGCTGAGTTGAAAGTATCTTTTGCTTGGGAAATCCGGGGTGGGACGTCGGGGGACACGATTTTTTTTGAATATGATAAAGAACATATTCAAGAACAACACCTCATACGCCAAACCCATCGTTCTCGTGTAGTCTCATTTTTGACATTCCATCAAAGTTGAAAAATAGGTGAAAATTAGTACTTCGGTAAAACAGGTATGCCAGCACGTGCCATAAACATTATAATTTTATTCAACCTTGGTTTTACCGAGATTTGATGACCCTTTCGATAGAGACCATAACCATGCCGGTCGGTTACATATATTACCTAAAAATCGACCTCAAAGTCAGATTTAAAAAAAAAAAACGACAAGCATTTTTTGCAACCCAAAAAAGGTTCAACTTTGAACACGTGTAACTTCTAAAATACTAAACCGATTTGAATAATTTTTTGGATTCAACCTTTTTGAACTATTACCTGTCGAATGCAATAACAAATTTTACAATCAGTTGTCATCAAAAAGTTGATTTTTGCAACCTATCTGTATCTTTTGCGCCATTGTGTGGCGACAGAAGAGCAGATACAGATACAATTTTTGCCTAGAAGTATGCTGTACATTTCGAATGAAATGATCGGGCAGCTGGAACACAGTGCGATCGAACGCGTTCGAAAGATACTTACCGAAAAGATACAGATACGTTGCAAAAATCAAATTTTTGATGACAACGGATCGTGAAATTTGTTATTGCATTCGACAGGTAATAGTTTAAAAGGGTTGAATCCAAAAAAAATATTCAAATCGGGTTAGTATTTTAGAAGTTACACGTGTTCAAAGCTTAACCTCTTTTGGGTTGCAAAAAAAGCAGGTCGCTTTTTTAAAAAATTCCTGACCTTGCGGTTGATTTATAGGTAAAATATGTAACCGACCGGCATGGTTATGGTCTCTATCGAAAGGGTCATCAAATCTCGGTAAAACCAAGGTAGAATGAAATTATAATATTTTTTGCACGTGCAGGCATACCTGTTTTACCGAAGTACTAATTTTTCACCTATTTTTCAACTTTGATGGAATGTCAAAAATGTTATTTTGGTGTATTTTGGGTTTGGCGTATGAGGTGTTGTTCCTGAATATGTTCTTTATCATATTCAAAAAAGATCGGCTGCCCCAACCTGCACCCAAGAAATTCCAAGGCAAAAGATACTTTCAACTCAGCGTAAAAAACGCGCTGTTTCGTGCCAATTCTGCTACAAGCGCAGTCGTAAGGACACTTAATGATTTGAAATGAATTTATTCTTCAAATATATTAAATGATGTAAAATTGAATGATTATTTTGAACAAAATGTGCATAAATGATTGAAAATTGGTTAAAAAGAAAGATTTGTTTTATAAAAAAATTTTTTGTTGTGTTTTTTCCTTAAAATGTATTAATTTTTGTTTTTAAAAAATTAAATATGCACATTATTAGTATTTTCAGAGAAAACAAACGAAAAGCATATTTTAAAATTGGATACAAATTGAGAAAACTGCCTCAAAAAACATTAATTTTCGAGTATAAAATCTACTATTTATCACACCATATAGTTTGACCTGTTTTATTATTTATTTCGAGTCAAAAACAGCTTTTTTTCTCGCAAAGAGAATGAGTTTCCTCAAACTGTATTGTATTGGACACGCAACATGCTGTATGTATGATGCAACACGCTTCAGCTCGCATCCTAAGCGTATGCTTAGACTTTACAAAACTCCAGTTTCAACCCAACAAGTTAAAAACTAGCTAAAGTTACTGCTTTTGGGCATTCCTATATTTTAACCACACAAATATCGCAATACATTTTTTCTCAATATTAATTGTGGCCCATATTTTAAAATGTTGGCACTGAAAAAACAAATTCTGACAATTAAGTATGAATTGTCAAGTTTTTTGCATTTTTATAAAATAAGTGCTGGAGAGGGGGTTACAACCGCCAAAACCCCCCTGCCCATGGGCCTGAAAGTGTGTATCTCCATGTAATAAGCATGAATACAAACTTGGCATACTTTTGTGCAGTCCCAGAACCTTGCCTCGCCAACATTAAATTCGGTTTGTAAAAATAATGTAGAAACGTTAGTAATTTTTCCGGTGAATTTAAAAAATCAAAACAAAATCTTAGACAAATACTTCCAGATTCTATTTTTCTTGAGCACATTTATATATTTTTAAATAAAATAATAAGCAAAGAGAGCATTTTTTAAATTTACTTACAAGTATGGTAAGTAAAAAATAATAAAATTATTTCTATGTATCACAAATAACAAAATATATTGAATACCTTTTATTTACCACAGTAATAAAATATAATGATTTCTTAAAAAAACATTATATTAATACGTTTTATTGTAAGCCTTTAATTTGGATTTTACATACAAGCTGGAAACCAGATTTCCGTTACTCAAAACTAAATTGGAACTCGACATCAGTAATGAATTTCAAAGAATTTAATGAATCCAACCTATTCGGTAATATTCCTATAAAAAATTACTAGAATAACTAACTTTTTACAATTATTTTAAGATTACAGAACCTCAATATGCTCAATAAAAAAATCTTTACAAGCGGCAAGATAAATGGATGTGTTTCCCAACCTTGCTTCACGCACTTGGCTCACAAAAACGGGCAATAAAAGGCGACAAGCGCGAATGTCAACCGACTGCGTTGGCCAGGTGAGGGGTTCAAGGTTAATCTGTCTTCGACCATGTTAGTTGGTCACCGTGCGAGTCAGTCCAAGAGATCATTAGGGCTCAATGCGGTCTGTGGGCTAATTAGCAGCGGAAATGCACTCGCGACGTGTGATGCGTGATTTATGGTGCCCATAGAAAGAGCCGTGTGAAGGCCCCGAGGCGCCGACCCCAAAGACTTACCCACCGATGCACGGATCTACCTTGGATGGGAGGTGCACACTGGGCTTACCTGGAACGAGGAGAGAAGACAGAAGGCGATTAGTCAAGGCCTTAAAAGGGCCAAAATGAATATGTTCTAGGACTGCGACTGCTCCTGGCGTTGACGCTATCTCGAAATCAATTTGGCTAATTGCAAGCATAATGGCCTCGTTTGCCGCCACATTTCGTCAGACGCCGCCGAATGGGAACGTGAAAAGAGCAGCCCTCAGAGGGGCAGACAACTCCTTGACACGCCAACTCTGGGCAGGATATGCGGGGCGTTTATTAGTGAAATAAAATAACCCCCAAAGTGTCATCAAATCAATGCAAACTAGCAGGAATCGAAGTCGGCTCCGAAACTTTTCCGCCTGCTCTGGCATTTCCGACATTTGCGCGCCATTAGGCCGGACGGCGGGGCAGGCTGTCCTGGCAAATGGGCAATTTCGATGGCCCATAAAGGGCCGTGGTAATGGGAAAAGTTAGCGCCACATCCGGGACACAGGTGTGTCCCCCCCGGACAGGGAAATAGTTCTCCACACCCTCCCTCCCCCTGGCTAATAGATTTCCGAATCAATAGAAGCCTCCCCCAAGGGGAGTTTCCCCTGTATTTTCATTTTCACATCGAATTTGAACTAGGCACTGTGTGTGCTCCAAGAAGACTTAGGCTCAGACGTACTGGGTGCTCTCGATAATGGAGACCACGTCCTCGGCCAGGTCACAGAGGTGCGAGTAGGTGTGCATGTAGAGCGTGTCCCTGTAGGGCTTTCGGGAGCGCAGCTTCTTGAGCAGGTACAGAGTCTCGTTCTCCTGCCGGAGCTGTCGCATCCAGGGCTTCGGCTCCGGGTCTTCACCGACGTCGGCTCCGTCCCCCTCCGCCAGGTCTCGCTGCCTGGCCTGATATCGGGTCACCTCCGACTTTAGGGCGCTCAGCTCAATCACTGCCATCGAGTCCTCCCAGTCCTGGATGCCGTTGCCAATGCAGCCGCGCACGTAGATGAACCTGGTGCGGTCCCGTTCCTCGTTACGTCCGAACCGGACGGGACGCCCGGTGTCGACGCCTGGCGTCATCTGCTGCTGGATCTCGACGAACCTTGCGAAGAGCAACCGCCTCTGGTCGGCCTCTGGTTGCCGTAGGATCACAGCGGAGATCGTCTGCAGTCGCAGATCCCAGGCGGGCTCCCGTGGCTTCTTCGACTCGTGGTACAGCGCCTTCAGGGCCTCCAGGTCGTCGAACCGCTCGCAGTGGTAGCCCGGGTTTTCGGCGTTGAACACCTCGCGTTCGTCGAAGACGCGCTCGTAGGGACACAGCACCTCGTGCGGCTGCAGCAGGGGCACCAGCGAGGCGTGTTGCTGGGCCAAGTCCTTGGTAAACTGCTGCTTGGACTTGTCCAGCACCACGTTCAGCTGACGCCGCAGCTTGGCCGTGTACTCGGGCGGCGGGACGCACCTGCCCGTCAGCCGGACCACGATGTGGTGACGTGAGGAGCTCACGACGTGGGGGTAGACACGCAGCTCCAAGTGCAGCTTGATCAGCGCGCAGCCCCGCGGCCGGAAGAGGGCGCGGCAGACGTACTTTTCGCCGGGGAAGACGACGAACATAGTGCGCGACATGAGGAAGTATTCCATCTGCAGCACCTGGCCCTTGCTCCCGCGACGGGGTGGGTCGGCGTTGACCCACTGGCAGGTGAGCAGGTGGCAGCCCACATTCTCCATGACCAACACATCCCGCACCACGTTCTGGTACGGGTGGCACTCGAAGTAGGTGTGTCCCACCTCGGATGAGGCGCACCGGTTGCCTGGGTAGAACAGCACTCCGTTGATCAAACAGGCGGTGCGTCCCTCGAGTTCTGATTCTGGATTCTGATCCGGGACAGCCGGCGCATCCACGACCTGCTCCTCCCGCTCGGACTCTTCTGTGCTGTCGCTCACAGAGGCCATAGATTCGGCGGGAACTCGCTCGATTCGCGGAAGGTTCGTGGAAGAACATTTCAAACCCTCGTGTATCCCCTCGCCCACCACCTCCAGGCTGTCGACTTCCGGATAGAACTGCAGGACGCGCTTGATGTCGTCGTCCTGCTGCTCTATCCGGTCGCCAAGCGCCTTGGACTGCATCCACTGGGCGCGGTTCTCGGGCGCCTGCAGGGTTTTACCCAGGATCTCGTCCTTGGTGGCGTGCGTCAATCCTCCGACCTCCATTTGCATATTCCCAAGCCGCTCGGGGAGCCGCAGAGTCTCCTGGAGCTCGGGCAGAAGCCTGAACTGCTGATCGCCGCAGACGCCGACCGCGGGCAGGACGGCTGGCTGCTTACCGGCGAGAGCAGTGGGATTCATGCGGCCGGCCAGGTCCAGCAGTCGCTCCACAGTGCCCCGGTCCCGCTGTGCCACCGTGGCGGGTAGGTTGATGAGCATCTCATCGGGCCGGCGGCCCACCTGTCGGGCGATCTTGTCCTGGACGGCGGCACGATCCTGCAACGTGTCGTACCAGTGCTTGAGGCGGCGGTCCATGCTCAGCGACTCCTTCAGGGCGTCGTCCAGCGAGCACTCCGACTCAGACACCTTGGTGAAGCCACGCATCTGTTGGAACATATCATCGACGATGTTGGTCACCACCTTCTTGGTATCCGTCTGCGTGACATCCTTCAGGTTGTGGTAAATCTGGAAATGCCCTCGAGTGGATGATGATTGGGTCAGCAAATCGTTCCTGGTCGAGTCTGGGTGCTTCGACTCCATGACAACCGACCCTTTTCGGGGGTGCGAGGAAAGCGACACCGGCCGTTGGGTAAGATGCAAGTGGCTGCTCATTTTTATTGGCTTCCAATGTTATATTTTTATGTTTATTTTATTTCCTATTGATTGTATGTGTTTTCCTTTATTTCGATACCGATATCTGACATTCAAATATTCAATATATCGAAACTATCCTAATTGTTCGACACTCAGCTTTAATTAATAGAACAATAAGGCATTAGAATGGCAAACTTGAGGCGCGATTATCTTTTTATTTTATATAATCAAGAAGTTCCCCCAGATTTTTTGTACATTGATTCTTGGAGTACTCGCATTGTTCGAATACCGGAACATAGAGATCCTCTGTGTGGCGACAGCTAGATCTCGGTTGTGCTCTCGATCACCGACACAATATCCTCGGCCGCCTGGCAGAGCTGTCCGTGCAGCAGCGAGTAGATGGAGCCGGCTCCCCGGAGGCACTGCACCCTGTCAACCCACTCTTGCAGGCAACTGGCGAGGACTCCCCGCACGTATAGCAGCTTGGAGTTCCACCGTTCCCTCAGCCGGTCAGGAGTGTCCGCCACGTGCAAGGGCTGCCCAGGGGCTCCCCGCATGCCCTCGAGCAGGTGAGTCAGTTCTGAAAACAACCGGCTGCGCTCCTGTGCGTCCCTGATGCCGCACACCAGATGGATGAGGGTGTGCACGCTAAAGTTCCACCCGAGAAAGCCGTTCAGGGGGCTGACCATGTCAAAGAACTTCTTCAGCCGCTCCATGTCCGCGTGTCTGCGACATTGGAAGCTCCTGTTGCGCTGGCTGAACGCCTCGCGATCCTCCAGCTCCCGGACATATGGACAGAGGAACAAGGCCGGCTGCTCAAGGGGCGGCTTACGCTCCAGGAGCATCGGCGCACGAGGCCGCTCCATCGCCAGTCGCTCGAGGAACTCCTTGGGAGCCGTGCAGCAACCGTGAATGTTCAACGTGATGCCACTGGGGCAACGGAGGAAGATCTGGGGCCTCGGGACCAGCAGCCAGCGCTGCTTCACAATGGCCACGCAGCGTGGCTGGTAGAGCACCGAGACGTCTCGGATGTCGCCCGGAGCGAGGAAGAAGGGATCCGTGTCGAACACAAAGTCCCCCGGCTCGGGCCTGAAGAGAGTGTCGTTGTTGGAGAAGAATTCCGTCCTCAGCCAGCTGAACTGCAGGTCGAGGGTGCCGCAGTTCTCAATGCGGATGACTGTGCGCAGGAGGCGCCGGAAGGGATCGCAGATGAAGTAGGGCTCCACGATAGGCGGAAACTGTGGCACAGTGGGCCGAAAGTACACCCCATTGATGCGCACGCACAGTCCGGTGGAGCCCTCGCTCTTTAAATGATCCGCTTGCGATTCCCGGACCTTTTCATCCAATACCTCCAGCTGCCCGAGGCTGTTATCCTCCTTCTCACAAGCGGGCTCCCAACCCAGCACTTCAGCACTTAATTGCTGAGGCAGACCCCCGGCCTCCTTGAAGCAGCTAGCCAGCAAATTCCTCGGACGACTTGGCGTCACCTGCTGAGGATCCCAACCCACTTGGCGGCGCAGCTTCTGCTGAAGCGCCCGCCGCCGGGCGAGCATGTTCTTCCAGTATTCTAGCCGTTGGTCCACACTGCTCCTGGTCTTTGCCGGAGACGCGGACCAACAAGAAGGCTCCGAGCAGTCGGACTCCTCGTGGAGACCCCGCTCGGTCTGAGTTCGGAGAATGCCCTCGACCAGGTAGTTGGCCAGGCCATCTGGGTGGACGCTGCCTTCGGAGGAGTCCGCCTTGGTCACAAGAGGCGTCTGGCTTGTAAACATATCAAATATGTATGTGTTTTTTTAGTGACAGCTGTCTTTTTTCATGTATTCATTTTATTTTGTGTCATTCGAGTGTTTATTTTTATCTGACTGACAACTCTAATTAGAGGCATTGCTCTAGTTAGTCAGAGAAACGCAAGTCAAATCGCGAGACTAAATATTTCTGGTAATTTAGAAAAGTTTATAGTTTTTTCATGTTACTATCATAATTTAAAACCTTGTGAACATTACCCAAATAAATAAACTTAATTTGTATTATCCCTACATTATTAATATTGTTTTATCGGAACATAAAATCCATTTTGTTTACAAAAGTAGCGTAAGCATATTTTGGTCTTCTTTTAAGAATTTTTACATTTTAAAGTTCAAGAATTTTAAAATTAACGAGCTTGAAATAAGAACGAGAAACGTCTTTAACTTAGACCGAAAAATCTTAATTCGTTACCAAAATGAATATAAATCAAGGATATAAATCATGAGTAATTAAAACTTAATTGGTGGTCTTTACGTAACAATAACTATTAAAGTAAATTGTTATTTGTTGAATTACATAATTAATAAAGCCAAGAGATCATTTATATTTTTTATATAAGAGATACAAATTATTAAAAAACAAAAAAAATAATAATTAATTTAACGGTGACATTAAGGTCGAGAGAGCCTGGCCAGCCGTCTGATTGAAGCAGATGCTAAATGTATGTCAATAAAAAAAGCGATTGATCTGGAAGAGGGAGGTTATTGGTTGTATATATGTATTTACATATAGTCAAAGCGATGAAGATGTCAAAACGATTTAGCTCAAGATTCCATAAATTTCACCCTCTAACCATAGAGGTTGCAGGATAATGTCTTGCCCAATGAGTCTGTCTCCGGCCAGTAATGCGTGGTCATTTAGGATACTCAAATAGTGTCCTTGATTCATTGTTTTTTATTAATGGGAACCAAATCGCCAATTCGAGTGAAGCAAACACAACCAGAACATCACACTGCCGTTGAGATACGGGCCGCATTTTTTTTTTTCGAATATTTTGGGGTATTCTGCAGTACATTTTATTTTTTGAGCCATGGTACTCAAAGGTACTCTCATCGGTCCACAAAATCTTTTCCCAAAAATATGGAGGCTTGTTAACATATGATTTTGCAATGCCAATCGCTTTAACTTATTTTTAGGGGAAATGAAGGGTATCGGACGAGCCACATAAGTGGCAAAATTAGCCTCTTTCAATCGACTTTCGACTGTTTTTCTGCTAATTGAAATATCGTAGTCCTCTTTAACTTCAACTTCAACTTTGACATCAAGATGATGAACTTTCCCAGGATCAGACGATCTTATCTAGGGGTAGTTTTGCGGGGTCGGCCCGATCTGACTGAATTTCTTGTGGAATTTGTCTGTTTATGTTTGTTCATTTGGTAGTAAATTGTTTGCCGGGGCACTTTATAAAATTTGCTGAGGTTTCTGAGGTTTTTGTTACCATTTCGATCCTCTGGATTTGGCTTAGTTCTCGCGTTTTTTTTTTATCAGTGTATATCGAGTTTTGCCTAGAATTCTCTGTCATATCTAGTACATTGCTTTGTGAATTTTGTAGCGTTGTCCTGGAACTAGAATCATTAACCAGAACTCAAGGTTAAAGCTTGTTTAATGTGACAAGGAAACATTACCCCTACGAACTAGAACAAAATGGAAACCGAACCTTTCTATTTGTGCTTAACTTCTCTTGAACTTCATATAAAATGTTTATGTATTACAGAAGAGCTTCCTCTCACAATGACTTCGTTCATACGTCCCCATACAACCATTCAATTTCAAATGAAATTTATTTCATGCAAGGCTCCTATTTGAAACGTATGCCCGTAGTGATAGGGTGAAGATGAGTCTGGTTGTCTTGCCCTAGGAACGAAATTGTAAATTTTCCTTTAATTAATTTCATACTCAAGACAGAAGGCTGTGGCAGAGCTCCGCACAACAAAAAAAGAAACCAATGTGGGCCAAAAAACCCCTTTGCTTTTCATCACGCCAATAAGTCTTAATTTGGGACAGGATATCTTCTGAAGAAGGGTTCCTTCACCTTGCAGATCAAAGTGATGTTCCCGTAATAACAAGAGTAGTGCTAAGCAGGCTCGACTTCCGTGCTCTCGATGACGGACACGATGTCCTCGGCCATGTTGCACAGATGCGAGTAGGTCTGGATGTAGAGGGAGTCCCGGAAGTACTTGGAGCGATACAGTTTGCGCATGACCGCCCCCCGAATCTTGTCCTCGTCCAGCTCCTCTTCTGCGATGATCTCCAGTAGTTTCGCCTCGTCGATGGGTACAATGGGAAGGGGCTGTCGGGGCTCGCGGCGATTTCCCTCCTCGTCGTCCTCCTCATCGTCCTGATCGGACACCGCCAGCAGGCTCTGGTAGAAGCGCTGCAGCTCCGGCTTGAAGAACGAGTCCTCCACATTGAACATGAGCTCCTCCCACTGGGCAATCCCGTTGCAGATCACGCCCCGCACATAGATGAACCGGGAGCGCTGCTTCTGCCCCTCGCGCCCCGCCGAGGTGTCGAGGGAGGAGCCTGCGAGCATCAGCGGGGCCAGCAGGTCAGTGAACTCGGCGAAGAGCTGCTCCCGCTCGTGCAGGGCCTCCACGCGCAGGATGTAGCGCCTGATGGTGGACAGGCGCAGATCCCAGGGGCACTCGCGCGCCTTCTTGATCCGCTTGTGCAGGGACCGCAGCACCTCGAGGTCGTCGAAGCGGGCGCAGTTGTAGCCCGGGTTCAGGGCGTTGAAGGTCTCCCGTTCGTCCAGGACACGAGGGTACGGACAGCAGCTGGGCGGCGGCACCACCAGGGGAGCGAGGGCGCCGAGGTGAGAGGTCAGCTTGTCCATCGCCACCGCGTCCGACTTGCAGATGCAGGCGCACTGGCACTCCAGCAGCTTGGCCATATAGTCCGCCGGAGGAGTGCAGCGTCCGTGGAGGCGCACCAGCAGCGATTCTCCGCAGAAGATGCGCGGCTCCACCTGCAGCAGCCAAAGCTCCATGGCCATGGCCACCTTCCGGGGCTGGTAGAGCACCACCACGCACCGGCTCTCGCCGTGCACCAGCCGGAAGCTATCCAGGTCGAAGTAGAACTCGTTGTCCCGGGCCAGCAGCAGGGAGGCCCGGTTGTAGAAGTACGTGCTCTGCTTCCAGCTGAAGGAGAGCGTCTGCAGGCCGATGTTCGTGAGCTCCAGGACGCGCTTAATGCGGCGCCGGAAGGGGTCGCAGGAGAACCGGGTCACGATCTCGTAGCATTCGCTAACCCCGCCAGCGGCCTCTCCCGGCACATAGTTCACCCCGTTCACGCGCAGACCCAGCTCCGGAACGGGCGCCGGTGGCTCGGTCTCCGTCGACACATCTTCATTGCCGCCCACAGACTCGGAGACGTACTCCTCGGAGCAGAACAGGCTTTCGCTGTTGGTCACCGTGTGCAGGGAGTCCGACTGCAGCAGGACCGAGGGAGCTAGTGCCGGTTTCCGCTTGTCCACACCTATGCCCGTCACCTGCAGGGCGGCCAGGTCGGGAAAGAACTCCACCACCTTCTCGATGGCGCCGAAGCCCTGCTCGAGCCGCTCGTCCAGAAACTCGGACTGCAGCCAGCCACAGGGGCGCTTCTGTGCAAGAGCCTCCTTGCCCAGCAGCTCCCGCTGGGTCACCACCGGCAGACCGATGATCTCCACCTCCTTGTAGCCCACCTGCTCGGCGTGAGGAGCCGTGAGCTCTGGGCCATAAACGAACTGGCAAGTGCACGGATCCTGCCGGTCAGGCAGCTTGACCACCGGGGCCACCGCCGCCTTCTGCAGCCGCTCGTGGTCCATGCGGCCGGCGTAGTCCAGCACCCGCTTCACCGTCTGCTCGTCGCGATTGTCCAGCGTGGAGCGGCGGTTGAAGAGCACCTCGCTGGCCAGCTTGCCCGTCTCCCGCTGCACGCGCTCCTGCATCTTCCTGCGCTGATGTAGCACTTCTTTCCAGTACCGCAGCCGCTTGTCCACATGCGCCTCCCGTTCCGTCTGCCGCGGCCAGGGCATCTCGGCCATGTGGCAAGAAGATGAGGTATCGGGAAAGTCGCCGCGCCGCTCCACGAATAAATCCTTGAGGATGTCCTCCACCACGCGGACCGAGTACTTGGCCTGCCTGGAGGTAGTCTCCTGGGACACCAGCTCAGACTTCTTGGTGTCCGTGGAGAAATTCCGATCCGAGTTCTTGTTTTTGGCGCTCCTCTGGGACAGATTTGTGTGGCGCCCCACAACCATGTCCACGTCCACGTCCTCCTCGTCGTCATCCTCCGCATTTCTCATTCTGTTAGAGTATGTATGTAAGTTTGCTTTAAAAGTGATTCAAAAAATATACGTAAGACATTCACAAAGTGTTGCTCTGTCGCCGTGATTCAGTCGCTGCCAAGCCAACTAAGCTTGGAGTATCGAGAACATATCAGACTTGCCAGATTCCCAGCCCAAGATTTATTGTTCGAAAATTTAGTATTGCCAGGGAAAAGGACAGGGACTGAGTTAAAAGAGGTTTATACATTACTAACAGCTAGAGGACTTTTTGTTGATAGTAAATTAATTATCAATGCAAAAATACCTTTGTTACAGAATCGTTCCAGTACCGATTAGAATTGACGAGCGCTTGATTATGGTTCATCTCGAGTCCCCATATGTAGTTTATAATTTTGAAATAGATGCTTATCATCTAATGGCAGAATCCATACTTAATAAGTGCCAAAGGTGGCAATCAAACAAAGGAGTTTGTGAAGGAAGTTGGCCTTGGGGACGCGCAAACGATAACAGTGACTAGGGTCTCAAATTGTAGGTACAAATCAATTATTGAGGATAAGTCGTACTGGTTTGAGTTAGATAGACGAAGCAGTTGGCTGTTTAAGGTACAGAACAACACAAAGGCTCGCGTTCAATGCGGAATTTCCAAGTTAGAGATAGTCGATTTGCCTGAACAAGGAATTTTAACAATTAGGCCAGATTGTACTGCACGGACAGATGATGACATATTGGTGGCTCACCACACAATTCAGTCAGAAGATCAAGGGACACTATCATGGTCATATATAGGTGAGATTAACGAGATACCTAAAATTGTTTGGAATAAGTTAGGTACACCAATGATAAACCACACAGTAGATATTAATAATGTTTAAATAATGACTAAATGATGTATATTTTTTTTCGCTGGCCCCTGGCAGAATGTTCACACATGAACAAAAACAACTATAATAATTCAAAAGAAATATAAATTTATATGAAACAAAACGCGGTGTGAGCAGAAAAATTCGCCAGCTCTCACGGTATGCACTTCCCACGGTTGGGAAGTATATGGCCACTGCGTTGGCCTTTATGTAATAAGAATTTCAATATTAGGACAGAATTAATAATAATAAAGTCCGTTTCTTAAGAGAACTCGGCGCAATCAGCCTTGTTATTTAAGGGTTTGGTTATAACAAATCGGAATACCCACTTTACGTGTTAGAGATTTCTGACCTGATGGGTTTATTTATCTTTAATTGCAGCGCATAATAAGGAAATATAAGTATGAACATGAGAGCTCCGAGCTCCGCCCGGTATTTACAATTGTAAAAGTCTGAAAAACATTCAAAATTGCTGCCCACACCCGGCCTGTGGATCAGAGGTGACCTGTGCTCTCGATCACGGACACGATGTCCTCGGCGGTGTCGCAGAGCAGGGTGTAGGTGTGCATGTAGAGGGCATCCTTCAAGTACTTGCTGCCCCTCACTTTCTTCGAGGCATTCGCCACGGTCTGATTGAGGAGCTCCTGGTGCTGCAGGCTGGTCCTTGGCATCCTTTCTGCCTGTTCTTCCTCTTCTTCCTCCTCCTGACCTCGCTGGCGCAGCAGCTCCAGCTTGCAGAACTGGTCGTCCAGGCACAGGGCCATATTCTCCCACTTGTCGATGGCAGTGCTGATGGTGCCGCGCACGTAGATGAAGCAGGCCCGGTCCCGCTCCGGGTTGTGCTCCATCCGGATGAGGCCCTCGCTCCTGTTGCACTTCATCGGCTGGAGCAGGTCCATCAGCTCGTTGTGCAGATTCTCGCGCTGGAAGCGGGACTCCTGGCGGGCGATGGAGCGGCGCAGGCCCTCGATGGTCAGGTCCCAGGGCCGGTCGCGCGGTTTCTTGGCCAGCGCGTAGAGATCCTTGAGAGCCTCCAGGTCGGCGTACCGCTGGCAGCAGTAGGAGGGGTTCTGGCAGTTGAACAGTTCGCGCTCGTCGAGGACCCTCTGGTAGGGGCACAGCAGCGGCAGGCTCTCGATGATGGGCGCCAGGCTGGCCTGCATGTCGAGGAGGCTGTGGGCTTGCTGGCGCTGCTGCTTCTCGCCCGGCACCTGCCGGTGGTTCTCCAATCGCCGCACGTAGGCCTCTGGCATGGTGCACTGGCCCTGGAGGATCACCATGAGGCGCCGCGTGCTGCAGACGGGCGACTTGACGAGGCACAGGCTCCAGCGCTGCGTAGTCAGGCCCACTTGCTGCGGATGAAAGAGAGCCCGGATCTGCCGGCGCCCCTGGGGTTCCAAGATGAACTCGCAGCGGTCGAAGACCAGCTCGCCGTCCATGGGCTGGTGGTCGGTCCGGAAGCGGTTCCTGCTCGCCCAGTAGACGTGCAGAAGTTTCTGGCTGAGGTTCTGTCGGTTTTTGGGAAGAAGGTCGCATAAGTTTCGAGCCGAAGTCTCACCAATGACCCCTATAGCAGCTTTGCTTTTTTACCTGAATGTCCACCAGCGTGTTGACCACACGCTGATGGGGATCGCACTTGAGCACCAGATGGATGCCCTTCCTGTTCTGCCCTTTCATATCGCGGTAGTCGAAGAGGCACCCGTTAATCATCACCCCATCGACATTCTGCGGCTCCTCCAAATCGTCGGCCTCGACTTTTCCAACTTTGGCAAATCCCTTGGTCAGCTCGGCCTCGGCTGGACCGTCCTCTTCCTCCCCCTCAGCCTCCAAGTCCGAGTCCTCCTCGTCTTCCTGTGTAGAATCGTCGGAGATCTCCAGCATGTGGTCCACGCCGACCTTCTTTATAGGTTCCGTCTGGTTGTGAGCCACCACAACGGCGGGGACGACCTGCAGCTTCTCCAAATCGGGCGCGAACTCGAGCACGTTTCGGATGGACCTTTCCTTGGACTGGATGCGGAGGCCCAGGAACTTGGAGCGCTGAAACTGGCTCTCGGTGGCGGTGGCAGTCAGCTCCTCCTGGGTGACCTGCGGCAGGCCGACGAACTCCACCGCCTGGACCTGGGGCCTGGCGGCGTACACTTCTGGAATCTCGCGGCACAGCTCGGGATCGCAGCGCGGCTTCAGCGAGTCCAGCACGGAGTCCCCGTGAACCCGCGCCTGCGGACGCGATCGGTCAGCGGTATCGAGGACGCGCAGGATCATCCGCTTGCTGGCCTCGTCGATGGTCGTCGGGCGGTTGAAGAGCACGTCCTCGGGCCGCTTGCCGGTCTCCCGCTCGATTCGCTGCTGCAGTCTGCGGCGCTGCTCCAGCACTCGGTTCCAGGCCCGCAGGCGCGGGTCCATGACCAGGTCCTCGGCAGCCGCTGCCACTCCTTGCGGGCAGTCATCGTCGACGAGCAGTGAAATCGAGCTCATCGATTTCCCCGGGAAGGTCTCCTGGTGCAGAACCTCTGCCAGGATGTCGTTCACGGTCTCGTTTGCCGCCCCCACCGCGTCGTCTCCGCGGTCTTCCAGGAAGTTCCCATTCATGGTGGATACCGTTGTCGTCTTCGGCACCATCTGTACCGTGAGCAATGAGGCTTCCGTGGTCGTCATCTTCAATGATTTGTTCAGTTGCGGAGCCCACGGGTTTAGTATTTCTGTGATACAACGTGTTAAGCTGACGTGTATGACTGCATGGCAGCCTTAGTTCCCCCGAACTTGTTACTTAAATATCATTTTTAAGCTAACCACATATTTGAAATTGACCCTATTTCGGCCTGAGTTTGCCTTGCAAACTTGGCCAGCCAAGGGCAGGTAAATTGCAATTTATGGGACCAGCTGCTGTGCTAATTTGCCAACAATACCCACCAAACAGCCAGGAAACCTGGTCGTGTGACAAGTCATCGTAATTTGGAGGCTCCCTTGCCACTGCTCCTAGCCAGGCCAAGACTCAATGACATTGACGTGCCGCCTTCACACAATTCACACAAAAGTTGCCGTTGTTGATGTCGATGTTGCCATTGTGACTGGCACCGCGCCGCCAAAGAGAAAGGAGTCGCCGGGGCTGTCGTATGTCAACTTACCTGAAACGGAGAGGAGAGGGAAAATATTAAATTGATTTATACACGAGTCATGTGCAAAATTAACAAGAAAGCGACTGCGAACTATTCCTTATTTATGGACGGTTCAAAGGCTCATTAATTATGTCATCTGCGGTTTGGCAGGAGGTCGGATCGAGGAGTTGCTTTCATGTGGCCAGGGGCTGGGGCACCCAAAGGCTTCAGGGGAGGGAGTAAAACGGGGTTCGCATCCCAGAAACAAGCAGGAAACTTTTCACCCAACAAAAGGGCGAAACAAAGCCATATCAATTACCCTGGCAACCGACCGAGCGACCGAGCCGAGGTACAAAGTAATTTGGCCCAAGCCGCTGCGGGACGGAACGGGTCCTGGCCAAGAACAAAGGTTAACCAACCGCAGGAAGGGAAGCCGAGTAGGGAGCGATAGTTGGGCTGCGACTGGGACTGGGAGTGGGACTGGGAGTGGGACTGGGAGTGGGATGTGCGGAAATGCACTGCATTGTTGCCTGTTTCAATACTCATCATTATTACGGCGGCTGGAAGCCCTGGAGTGCATGTGCTCCCTCTACGTGACGGCGAAATGCAATCAACATATTGTAATTCAGAAATGCATATTGAGAACGTGCAAAAGATACACCACAGTGCAAGACGAGACTCTGGCTGCCTCTGCTGCTGCTCTTAACGGTCCGGCGGAGGAAAACAAAACGAAGCCAGCCCGGGAGACATTGTTGCCACCGCATCAAGTGCAGCCAGCAAAAAATCCGGCAGCGTTTGCACTTTGATTTCCCATTTCGCATGCACTCGAGCAACGCATTTATTATTTACCAGCCAGCAACAGGCGACTGCGACTCCATACAGCAGACTCATGCTGCAGTTGTCAACGGCTGCCACGGAGAACCTGCATCCCAATCCCGATCCCGCTCCCGCTTCCGATCCCCTCGTGTTCCAGCCGCATGTTGCATACCACTTGGTGTTGACAGTGAGACAACAGCAGCAGCAGCGACTCCAGACTGCTGGCGCTCGTTGAGTGAAGTGAGATAGACGGGCGGACGGACTGACGGACGGATAGTGGGACAAACAACCCGTACGGTCTGTTTGTGCACTATCAATGCAAAAATGCTGGTGGATGGAGGTGCGGAGTCCATGGAGTGAGCAGGCCTTGTAGCATCCATGTAAAGACACGATACATTTGAATATATTGTTGGACACTTTACAGGGGGAATTATCCCAAGCGATTCTCTATGAAACTATTACGTAATATTTCGAAACCATGCCTAAAAACGAATTAAATGTTAAATTTATAATTTTTACTTCTGCAATCATTATTAATTTTTATTGATTTATATGGATTGCTTAAGTTTGAACTGGCTTTTTATAATTTGTATAGTGCACAAGAGACTGGATGTTCATTTATACTACCCATTATACTATTACATTATAAAACAAATAGGAAATTATAGTAACAGTTGGGTAGACTGTGAGTTAAATGGAAAAATATTTATCATAAGTCCTTTCGAAATATATATTCAAAAGATTATAATAATACAATTAGGATAGTATTAAATAAAGGAATTGTTTATAATACAAAATAAATTTGGTGCTGAAAATATGAACCATACTACATAGATCAATATATAAAATTGCGGTTCTTAAAAACTAGAAGCTAAATTTTCAGTTTTGCAGCCATCTCAGATTTTTTTGTGAAGCTCTAACTCGTTAAATATTTTTTTACCTTGGCTATGACTGAAGCGATACGACTACAAGTTACCTAGGAGGTTCACCTCGTTTAGTATTACTTTTAAAATTATTAAAATGGATAAATTCCTCCCTAGACAAGATCAAATCAAATCTAATTGGGAACTCAATGCCAAAGCTAACGTTATGGGACCTACAAGTTCCCAGTTATTAATGACGTCGCCGACAAGCAACCATCAAACCGATCCACCATCTGTAGTATTTATTGGCTTTCGGTTAGCTGCTGCTCGACATGCAAAGCCGTTCGGCGCACTCGATGACGCCCATAATAATCAAATTTTTATTGAATGAATTGCAAGCTGTTAAGACGCGAAAATTATTGGTCAGGCGCCGAGGCCAAATCCATTGAGATTTCCCTCGGCCGGACCCGGGACCCGCCCGGCCAGTTCGAGTGCCGATGCCATGGGACCGTTAGAGCGGCTGCTGGGATCGCTGCTGCCATCGAATCGAGCCCGAATCGAGCACGGCTACAAAATGGGGCTCTAGTTTCAGCGGAATTTAATTACTCATTAAGAATTTTGACCTGAAGAAGGTTATTCCTATCTGGTAAAATATATCCTATTCATAGATAGGAAAAGGTAAACAAGGACTTGTTATAGTGACTTGGACTATGTGCTATAGGTAAGGAGAAATGGAAAATATAACTAGGTGGCTAGACATGGGAAAAAATACCCAACACTAATTTTGATATTCCACTTAAAAAGTTATGTGTTAAAATATATATTTAAATCTAAAAGAAGAAAAATAGAAGAAGAAAGCGTACTTCTTGAAGCCGATGTTGATATACCCTTGCACTTATAACAATAACTACATGCAGCTGTTAGATCATGTATCAATCATTTATCCAATGATTTTTAGCATCCACATTTTCCTGTAAGTTGCCTTTTTTCTGTAAATTTTCCAATCATGTAGAAAGCACAAAATTTAATTGTACGATTTTCCACGTTAATATCATACTCGTATAATACCTAAAATATATATTGGAGGAATATAGAGAGCTATCTACTAAGGTTTATTCAGATAGTTCGAGAGCTGAGAGACTTGTTTCCGTAAAAACTGACGGACATATAGACGGATGGTAGCACAGACGGATATACTGATCGACATTATTCAAACTTAATGAACTCTGCCTAAAACAGCAATGCCTTGTGCTATATTATAAAAAGACCAGATTTATGCAGTGCTTATATTCCTGCACCGGAAGAGGACCTGCAAAGAAATGTGTGGACCCGCTGGGCAGGGCTTGGGGCAGCTATGGTTTAAAAGCTGTCATGACTATTATCCAAATACCATTGGAGAATCCAGTAAATTTCAGTGTATGAGTTGTGCCAATTTAATTTTTATCTTGCATTGACTCGACTTGTTCTCCCAGTGTGTGCCCCAGCTCAAGCTCGATTCGAGTTGATTCGAGTTAATTGCCGTGCAATTTGTGAGCAGCAAAATGGAATGCGCTGTCAAATCAAACCCGAAGCACTTAATTAAAACTTATTGAAGGCAATCGCCAAAAGTGGCGGCAGCAATGGCACTCTTAATTGCATAAGCATGTTGCAGGGTCGCAGTGCTGCTGCTGCAAGTTTTTGCAAGTGTTTACCTGACTTCGGCGGACTTGATGACGGCCTTGGGCGGCGCATCCCAATAGTTGGGGGCCGGCGGCACCCACTGGCGCAGCACCTGGTAGTTGCCCTCCAGCAGCGCCATGCCCTCGATGACCTCCTCGTCCGAGTCGCCATCGTTGGGCGGTCCATCGACTATCGCCCGAGTATCGCTATCGGCGTGCAGGTTATCGAACGAGTCGCTCATTGTTTCTGGCGAGAAAGAGCTGGGCTTTTGGATTTTGATTTTGGCGCCGCTTTCACTGCCACAACTCCGCTAGGAGAGTCGTCTCGGATTTTGGGGGCAAACAAAGATGCGCAGTGCCATTTGCGCTGACTCACAGATACGCGAGACACAGATACACTAGCACCAACACACAAAGAACTATTTCCCCGAAGAAGTCGCAAACAATAACAAAGGCGGCCGGCACTGAGCTAGAGTCTCCACTGAGATTTCGGTTCGCCGGTGGTCAAATTCTAGGGAATTTCTTGGGAATTTCATCACCCGACGTCTTGGAATTAAGTGTATTTATAGAATTGATTCGCATTATCGCGCGGGGTTATCGCTGGAAACTGGGAATTCGCGGAATCGCCGGACGGAGCGCGTGGCCTCCGCTCGCGTTGCACTCACGGATGGTTCTTGCCTCGCGTTGCGTTTGTTTTGGCACGGCGCGATTGACAAGCACGGCGAAAACACAACACTCTCCTGCACACACACACACCCATCGCACGTAGCACAAAGGACCACCAATACTAACCCCCGGACACACACACTCGAGCAGCGGAGGGTTAATATCTGGCGCTCGCCTTTGCATCCCTTGTCGCTGCAAGAGAACTCGCCCCGTTAGCGCCTCGCGTCCTTGAGTCCTGCGACTTGGCTTCAGTTTCAGTTTTGGTTTTGGTTTGCTTTCGCTCCTGCCCCTGTTCCTTCCTCTTTTTAGCGAGTGTGTAAAATAAGGGTTTGAATGTAATGTTTTTATGTCTGATTTCGTTTTCGTAGATTGTGGTGGCGCAGTGTTCGATGCACGCATATTGTTGAAATTATGTAGCCGAAGAGCGGCCCGAAAGGGGGGTTGTGTGCCGGGGCAGTGGGTGAGGGGACTCACCTTTCGAGAGCTTGGAACAGTGGCTTGAAAGGTCTAAGATTTGGGAGCTAGGAGAAACTCGAATCATAATACATAATTGGATTTTGTTAAGATTTAATCATTCTTTTTATACCAAGCATTTGCCAGAGTATCCTTTAAGCTGCTTAGGACAACTCACTTTAAGGGAGATAGTAATGAAAGTGGAAACTCTAGATCTGCGAGCTGGAGACATAGAATTCGATTTTCATAGTTCAGCATAACTTCATTAAATTGTGTTTAGAAGGCCGATATTTGTAGTCGGTTTATTAAATTCTACAAGTAATTTACTCTGGCAAAGTGATATTATTAATATAACATATACAATTAATTTTTTAATTTGGATATTTATATATATAATTTTAAATCCCTCTCGTCCCACGGTGCTCAGTGGAATCCTGTAACCATAAAAGTCTGGCAGGCACGATCCCCGTGACCTCTCACACACACACTGGCACACAAACCTTTTACCGCTCACACACACCAGAACAGCAAGGGAAGTCCGAAGCGCGGCGAACAAACCCCAAAAAGGCCGGAAAAGCGAACAAAGGACGGAAGGAAGGAAGCGAGCGCTCGAACGTATGCTCGGATTTCGCTACAAATATAGTAAAATTCGGCGAGAGAAGAGAGTCTCTCTCGCTGCGGCAGGGAATCCTCTCCGAGCTCTCGTGATTGCCAGGTTTTTTAATTCACTCACTCAATTTGAATGTCGTTTGGCTGCCGGCTGTTGTCTCTCCGGAGAATTCACCCCTAAGCGTCTTCACGGTAATTTGAACACGTGCCGAGCAGCTGAGCGCCATTGGGTGGTAGCTGGGTGGTTCCGCCGGTCACCCAGAAGGCAGAAAACCACCCCCTGGCCAAACCAACGCCGGCCAGACACTCCGGCGATCGTTAAATTTTATGATTTCATATGCTGCCTATGCACCGACGGGACAGGATGGACTTCTCGGAGAAGAGCTTTCGCTGGCAATTAACCATCCAGCGGCACAAAGAGTCAGCCGGAGGCAACTGTACTGGCCTAACCCGTTCCCCAACATTCACCTCGCCGACTGCAGGCCAAAACAATCAACTTGGCAACACTTACGAGGCCCCAGGGAATAGAATGCACAAAGGCACACTGAACCAAAAGGTACTGGGTTTCGGCGCCCTTCTGAAAGGAGTACACAGAAAAGTAGGTGTTAATCACAGCCCTAATCTTAACTTTCATGATGAATCATTCACAAGGATCTTTGCTTATACAAGGGTTTAGTTAATTCAAGATCTGATCCAGCGGAAGGGACTTTTGCGAGCCTATTGCTGTACTTATCTTCTAACATAAAGATCTGTCGGTCATCTGGGTTATAGTCGAGCCTCGATTTATGTAAGATAAGCCAAGCCGATTATTTATAGAATTAACTCAAGCGTGTTAATACACATATTTTCATTATATAAGTATGTAGCAAGTTTACCATGAGCTGTTTCATTAATATAAAGGAAATTCCAACATCTTTTTTAATCGTGTAATTTTCATAGTTTATGAAGCTCTACTCTCATTGGAAAATACTGCTTTCAGCTTGATCTCAAAGCATCTAAGGCTTTCCGCGCTTTTCTCTGTGTGCAAACACGGGGAAAGTGAAAGCCCTGCCGGGTTACGCCACGGTATTTAATGTGCAAACACCTCATACTCCGCGGTACCCAACTCTCAGCACCCACTGACCCACC
Organism: Drosophila aff. chauvacae BK-2020; assembly: GCA_018903765.1. Lineage (NCBI taxonomy): Eukaryota > Metazoa > Arthropoda > Insecta > Diptera > Drosophilidae > Drosophila > Drosophila aff. chauvacae BK-2020. The sequence goes on along the minus strand of JAEIGO010000916.1, from coordinate 3,127,190 downwards.
ATGCCACCAGGCTGCCAGCGCAAACAACAACAAATTGCGTCGTTTGCCAAATCAACCCTGCAGACAGGACAACAAACATGCATATCCAGTGGGTGGTACACTCCGTCGGTGGTGGTGGTGGAGCAATAACAACCGACACTTCAACAGCCGCACGCAATTTCCGTTTTGGATACTCCGGATTAAAGCGAGCCCTTCTTCGGGGTTTTAATTAAAATGCATCTGCCGGATTCCGGGCGAGATGAGAGATCTGGCTGTCATTAGCAACATGTTGCTGGGAGCAGCCACCGGAGCAACCAGAGCTCCAGCATCACAGCCAATGACATTTGTGTAATTTAATTTTATTCATTGCATAACTCACATAGTTAGCAACTCGAATGGCCTGGGCCCAAGGAAAAGGGCTGACACAGCCCCAGGAGACACACACACTGGCACACTCGCACAGTTGAGCAATCAAACACTCTTGTGCACTTTAAAAAGCGAATTCAGGTTGGAATAAAGCATTAAAATCGGCAAAAAATCATTTTAATTTGAAATAAAACCAGACTAAACTTGATTATATTTTATTTTCCAAGGGGGACAGTTTTGTAATCATAATTGCAATAACATTTTATTATTAAAGGCAATAATTCGGTTCAAATTATTTAAATCAAGAATACTCGTATGATTATAAATCAAGCTTTGTTTTTAAAAGGACCAAACTTTAATGTTTTATATTTTAATAGTTTAATGCTTTTGTCTAAGTTTCAGCTTGTCATAAATTTATGGTTTCCCCCAGTGCACACCCACACTCCGCTCCACTTCAGTTATGAGAGTCGGCATAAAAATAATTACATAAACTTTATGCCCTTGCCGTCTGGCTGTTCTTGTACGGGTCTTTCCACCCTCGATAATGTCGCAATACGCCCACGCCGACCCGACCCCTTCCCTTCCCGTTGCGCCACTGCAGACCCACCGCACAGTTTTCAAAACAGCAAAACCAAGAGCGGTGTAAACACTCTGCCCGCCGGCATTCTACAGCTAGACCCACTAGACCCACTCGACACACTAGACACACCGCTCGATGGTTCAGCTTTAACATGATTTGTTGGATTTGGCGAAAGAGATTTCCTAATTCCATTTGCCGGGTCTACTGTGAAGCCCTTTTGGGGGTGGCTTCGGATAGGTCTTAAAATGAGTAGAAAACGATCTGTGATGCTGGGAGAAGAAATAAATAAAACAAATACTAAATAATTTAAATAAGTGAGAATAACTTAACTGAACATCTATTTCGTTAGCAGCAGTTCTTTGCTTATTATTGGATCTTATATATTTTATTCGCTTAGCAATAAGTTTAACCACCGATTTTATATACAAGCTTGAATTGAAATAGGGATAAGAAAGACTTATCATTGATTTTTGAACCATATTTGGTAAGAACTTAAGTCAGTGGGTAAGTTTACTGAAGAGGTTTCGTTTTGAATCTAAATGCACGGGCATTCTAAAAACTGTTACGAGTAATATCTTTTATGCAGTGGAAGCTCAGCTTAATATACTAGATTAAGGTTGGGAAAATGTGAAATTAGTTAATTACTAAAGTGATGACAGTAAGGCACTTATACTAAAAGCCTTAAGCGCCACACAACATATCCCAATCTTTACCTTCATGTAGTTAATGGCTTAATAAGAGGTTATTTGCTAAGGAAGCTTATTTTCAAACTAAGAAAGAACGCTGCCCTATTACCATTGATGTAGTTGTTAAGCTCCTTTTCTTTTACCTGGCCTTCCAGTTCCGTTTCAGCAAGTGACAACAACCAACTAGTTGGTGTTCCCATCATTATCAGAAGAGATAGGCCTGTGGAACCCGCTCAATTACAATTTCGACTTGTACTCGCAGTCGCCTTGCGATCCCCGCCGCCCGAGTTTTTCATTAGCGGACCCCGACTGATATTTCTTAACACTTCATTACGGGAGCGCTATTAGTTGTCGCTGTGACTTTGATATGGCATTGTTGTGTCTTCCTCGCATTAGGCCTTGTCGCCGGCTGTGGGAACTCGCCGAGTTGATGGGCCCACACAGAGGCGGTCATAAAGCTGGAGAGAGCTCGGCACTTGGCCGTAACTACTCCACTTTTTGGTCACCCAAATGTGGCAGCGTGAGCCGATCTCTGGGTCGTTACACCCGCGGCCACAGAGAGCGAATCCGCCCGATGAGCATGTATGCAAATGTGGAGCATATTTCGCTGGCAACTTCCTAGGCTGCCCATGCCTTTTGTTGTTTATTTAAAGACTCTGCACGCCTCGTTGGACGGAGCCACATGTTGACGAAATCCATGGCCAGGGAACCACATCAAAGCACGGGTAGCTGGAGCACCGCGGTCGGAGGCGAGCATTTCGAAATGGGAAGCACTGTGTACGAATTCCAGTTAAATGTTCTCTTCTTCCCGGGGCGGTGTACCATAAAAGTACGAGTACATACACCAGATCCCGCCATCGCTGGCGGCCAAGACCAAAACTCAAATAGACTCGGAACACATTTGATGCCTATTTGTGTTTGTGCTCGTGTTTGTTTATTATTAAAATCAGCCTATTTGCACTCATTTCGACTCCGGAGCAGGGCCCACGGGCATTCGGAATGGGTCTGGTTCCGGCTAAGCGCTGGCTTTCGGAACGGGGCTCATAAATATGCAAGTCATTAATAGAAATATGATGTACCCAAGGTCCTGTCCTGTCCTCATCAAAGTCAGCAGTCACCATCAACCACCATCAACCCCATGAGGATGAGGTTGAGGCGGAACGACAGGCTAAGCGATCCACTGGGAACGCCGGGTTAACTGGGAGGAACTGCATACCCATAAATTGAGTAAAAATTATGCTTCATTTGATTTAACACAATCGGTTTGACTTCGTCCTTAGCATGTCGGCATGTCGAGGCATTTGATGTTGCCAGTCGAGTTGCCAAAAATCTCGCCTCGGGCCAGGGCCCCGGTCCTTTCAGCGACAATTGGATTAGGGCCAGGATGGCATTGATTTGGTCTAAATGGGGTGGCATGTAATGGAGCTCACTTCAGGCTCCGGCATTCCGGATTGCCTCGAGGCAGTTGATAGAGTTTGCTGGAGTTCGGCTGGGAATGTGGGACATAGGGATGGTCGAAACAAGCGAAATGGCGAGGAGACATTCCTCTGCTTTTGGCCAGGAAAGTTGGCAAAAACTAAAGAGTTTCTGCTACAGATTCGACTATGTTAATAGGGAGTTGAGGAAGTATACAAAATTCAATTAAACTTAAAAGTACCATAATCTTGTAACCCGTTTATTAGCTTAAACGTAGTTAACGTCAAATGTTAATAAAGGTATTATTTTACCAATATCTTTTAAAGACCAGATAGTAATGGCCAATAAAATATGTCGGTACTGTATGTTTTTGGTTTTACATCACAAAAATACTCCACATATTGAGTTGATTTCGATCCGTATGCAATCTAGTTGATCTTGTTTAGATTCGAGAGCACAAAACTAGAAAATCAAGTTCAGCTAATAAATTATAAACTGAATCGACATCGATCTACATGGAAATACGTTTCATATTCCACATGATTTCAACGCCCCGCATTTGCCTCCGCCCCCCTTTTGAGATCTATATTCTGAGGCCATAATAAACACATTGTAGTTTTCGGGGCTAAGAGGTTTGCCTTTGAGCTGTCCACCCCCTCGGCCCCCTGCCAGATCCCCTTTACTGATCTGTAAACGCTAATATTTCCGCTATTGCCAGCGATTTCTTTCACTTAACCGCGGGCCAGTGCAGCTTGCACATGTTTTATTTTCCACCGCCACACTTTGCTCTCAGCCTGCCATTTACCCCTTTTTCTTTTCTTTTTTATTTTTCCTTTCTTCTTTTTTTTTTTGCTGGCCTATCTCTGTTTTCTGTTTTTTATTGACAGCCTGCTGCTAGCCAGCGGCTGCAATTGCAACATCCGCACATGTGGCCAGCAGGTACACGGAGAGAAATGAGCGGGGCTGTGGTTAGAGATATGTTCTTAGGCAATATGTATAATTTTTAGGATAAGTAACCATATAGGGAATGTGATGTTTCAGTTATTTTCACATATATTGGGGATATATCAATCAGTGTTATTTTTCTCTGTGCAGATCTACTTCTGCCTCGGCCTTTCCTGTTTGCTTGCAGCACCACCAGCATCAGCATCAGCAACTGCAGCAGCAGCAACATCGGCAGCTAAGGAGCATTGTTATTGTTTATTGATGCACTACTTTGCGCTATTTTCGTGTGGCAACTGAAAATGCAACCTCAGCAGATGGCGGTGGCATGCTAGTGGGCGTCCGAGATGAGGAGCAGCGTCCAGAAACCAGAAACCAGAATCCAAACTACAGTTGCAGTTGCAGTTTTTTGTGGCCAGATCTAAAAATAATTGTAAGTTCTCCTCATCGCCGTGGCAGATGCAGATTTAACGAACAGTTTTCGGGAAGAACGGCGCTTTTCAATTAGCTGGCTTCAGTTTTGGCATTGCTCAAATTACAAAGCTGATTATTAGACTTTTCAACTGCAACTGAAGGGGCAGCCGGAGCCCAGAGTTTTATTGAATTGTCAAGTTGCTGTGCTGCAGCAGATATTGCAACTGCCACTGCCACCGATGTTGCCTTTTCCTGCCAATTACTGCTCCTGCTGCCGCTGTTGCTGCCGCTGTTGCTGCCGCTGCTGCTGCTGCTGTTGTTTGGCAATTTTCAGATACTTTTTCTTCAATTACGTATACGACCTGGTTGCTCAGCTTGTACCCTCTCCCTACCCCTCACTCTCTAGGCGAGCTGTGGGCCGTTTCTTTCGCTTTATGTCGCATGTAATTAGTCACGATGTTGGCAGCAGACATACTGCAGGCCAGGCTCTCGCAGATGCTGCCGTCTGACTTTGGGTGCCATTCCCTGCACTCGATTCTTGAGCTCGGCGTCTTGCGACTTGCAACTTGCGACTTGCGACTTGCGACTCTTGACTCTCGACTCTCAAACTGTCGACTGTCGATGCCGCCTGCCTTTGTTGTTTGCCGTGGCTGATACACCGCAAATAAATATAAATAAGTTAAAGAATAGGAGACAAATTAAAGATGGCCGATTTAAGTACAATGTCTGGCAATGAACACTGCTCTCTTTGCTTTAACATTTTAACGTATTTAAATAAAATTATCATTAAATAACACTTAAAACCCAGCAGTTTTTTCTTGTGTGCAAAGTTGGCCAGCTAAAACAAACTCTGGCCCAATCGCGGAAGTGTGAATCGCCAGCCTCTCCAGGCCCAGTCCCAGTCCCAGTCCCGGTCGCAATTGATGTTGTCCTCAGAGCAAACTGCAGCGTAATTAGGCCAATTAGCCGGCAAAACTGCTCATAAATTACACAAATACTCCTGCAATTTACTGCTGTCATCCTGGACCTTCCATCACCACTTGGCGCGGCCCCATTTAGCACATTAGAGGAGCGGCCGGCAGGAGAACCTCCGTGGCTTGTAGACACATGCAGTGCTGGGAATAATCGGGTATTAATAAAAGCACAGTTAATTTTTAAATTGGAAAAAGTGGTAGGTAGAAACTGGTTTCTCGGCTCCAGCCCAAAACTTCTGCTAACTCATTACGCGCCAACATCAAATCAAATACGAAACAGAAACAGAAAATATTTCAGTTTCTGAGCCTCGGCACTTGAAAACTTGTATTGCTGCGTAATGCTCCAGCAACAACAACCGCGCGGAGAAGGTTTTCGAAAACAGTTTCTTGTTTTCCCCAGAGCTCCTCTCGCTCTGGCTCTCGAGACCCTCCGTATCGCGCACTTGAATCTGTTACGCAAATGCGCGTAATGCGCATGAATTCGGATGGATAACGCTCGGCGGATATATGTTTTTTATGTATGTATATAATCGAGACACAGGTACACAAGAGGGGGAAGGGAAGGGAAGCGGCAGAGAGGCCTTCAGCGGCCGCGTGGGCCTTGACAACTGCTCAAAGTGAGGAACTCGAGCTGCGGCTGCCTACCAGCAACACCGGCAACAACCTCGGCGACAACGTCGAGTGCCTTCCAAGTGGACAAAGCGAAGTAAAGTTTACAAAATGTGGCCCATAAAGTCGAGTTTAGAAACCGTTTTCAGCGCACAAAACACACCCAATAAATTTCTGGCAAAGCGCACATGTGCACCCACCAAATGGAGTGGATCGCATCGTTGGAAACTCTGACATTTGCAATTAGCCGAGCTGTGAGCCTTGGCCTTAAGTTCTCTTAGCTGTCTTTCACTAAGCTAAGCAGAATATAGAGTTTTTGCCGCGTTTCAAATGAATGCAGCAATGAAGCAAGTTATTCCCTTCAAGAACCGATTGGCAAGGGCTCTTAGAGTGTTTCGCCAAACATCTGGAACATCTCCTTACCCACGGCCAATAAAGTCTCTCTTATTTCCCTTTCCAAATTGCCTGCCCTCCTCTCTCCACGCGGTGGCCATAAACTGCTCTTTGAATTTAATGATTTTACAGAATGGTTATAAAAACTCATTTACGAGATATTAATGATCCTAATGCACGGCACATAAGCGCAACATGAAAATCCGGCACAAATCTGGACTTTTGATTGCCCCTGGGGCGGAATGCGGAACCGGCTCGATGTGAGATCTCCCCGGGAAGATAGCCCCGAGTTCAATGATCCTATCAGATCCCCGGATTGCCATCAATCGGAGGCCATGTTATGGAATCCATTTCTATTGTCAAGTCTGCCCCGACTGACGGATGCACTGAGACAAAAGCAGGCGGCCAGCATCCCCTCCGACAATTAATCCTGCCAGTAAGTACGGCACGGGGCGAGTGCATAAATTCAATTTACGGGCAGCGATCCCCGCTGTCACACAATTTGCAATCAGCCGGGCAAAGCCAGAGCTGGAAACGCGACGTGTTGGGTAATTTGGAGAATTTATGACGGGCATTATGGCAACACTGGCTCACGCTGATCGCATTGGTACGTAGTACGTACTGAGTGGCCGGGCCTGCCTGTCTGCGTGAAATTCTGAGAGCGGCCGCCCCAAAAGCCCAAACCAGTTCCATTACTGTACACCGTTTTTCCCATTTTCCTCTCCTCTTGCGACTTTTTGTTGTGCTTTTTGATATTTATGCAACGCGCTCGGCTTTCCGATTACTCACGCTCAACTGGCCGCGGCAAGAACGGCTCGCTGGTCGTGAATTTTCCAGCTACCAACTGCAGCGGCTACCAACTCCATAATAAGTCACTGGCAGGGGATCCCAGCAAAGAATTAGAGATGCCAATTATACAAATGGTCAGACGTCCGAATGCGAATCCGAATCTGAGTCCGATTCCGACCTGGCCTTCCTAGGTTTATGTGATGAATATCATGTATTTGAGAAGATTTTGCAATTTAAATTTTAGACGGTGGACGAGACACTTTCGATCATAAAATTGATTACTTAAATACTGAGCTGCTTTATTCCCAGACACATAAAAATATGTTTATGATTTGGACACCGCATGAACGCAGTCCATCGAGCCTGATTCGAACGTCTAAAGCCGCAACCGAGTTGGTGGTAAATTGTCAAAACGGTTGGGCGAGTGCTCTTGGCCAGTTTTCCAGTTTGACAGGCCGACAAAGGTGCGGCTCCGCCAGAGGAGCGAGAGAGCGATCGAGTCGCGGCCGGATTATGGCAGAAACCGAGCCGAAACAAAAGCGAAAAACGCTTCGGCCAGGCTCGAACTCAAGCACAAACTCAAATCCCTGACGCTTTTAAATTGGTTTCTTGCCAGCTGCCCGGCTGCCCAAATGTCAAATGCAATTGTCTTGGGTGGATCCGCCCGAGAGAGGCTTGGGCTTTCGGCTTTCGGCTTTGGGCGGACTGTGCGAGTCCAACTTTAATTGCGAAACGGGAACGAAGGCCTCGGCTATCCCGCGAAATGCTAAAGTTGAAGGCGGCTGGGTGTGGCGGTGGCGAGTACACAAAGGGAATTAAGTAGGAGTTCTTTATTCATCTAAGCTCGATCTATGGCTGTGCGTGCAGAATGCAGAATGCAAATGAGGCACGGCGGAGGACGAGCAGGCATTGCGTATTCGAGACGTTGGACGGCGCAGCCCTCAGCTCAATTCAATTAAGTTGTTCAGGAAATTGGCCACGGCTACGTGTTGGATTTCCTCACTCTCTGCGACACTGAGATAAAAGCCCAAGTTAAAGTTAAGTTTTAAGAATTCTCCTTACCCAATTGCAGGCATTTCAGGTAGTCAAAATATATATCAAAAAATATGTGAAGTGTATACAGTTAATGCCTTTTTCACAGCCCATTTGCTTGCAGTGTGAAGTTCTTGGCTTTAGCAATGCAAATAAATCATCGTGTCGATGCATTTTGAGCTGGGCTCTGCGAGGCCGAGGAGTACGTGATAGCAGCGCACCTTCGTGTCTGCCGCTTGGCCAATTACATATTTGTTTTGGGCCTGGGCCGAGCCGGGTCCGTCTTTCTGGCCCTGTTCGTGCACAAGTGCTCCAGTTTCCCGCCGTTTCCCATGTGGTTCTGGTTCTGGGTCTGGGTCTCCTTCCCGCCGCATTGCCGTGCGATAATACCGCAATTCATCATTATTTTCTCGTTTTCCCGAACAGCGCGCTTTAGTTTTTCCCCGTAATGAAAGGGTTCCGCTCTCTCGTTCGTTGCCCCGCTTCCCGTGATGTATTGGCAGTCGAGTGGTAAAAACAACGAATAAAGCAAAACGCAGGCTGGCAGTAAGCGTAGCGGTTCTTCCGCCTAATCTGTACTTGTGATTCCCATTGTGTTGGTCCCATTGCAGGCCCCAGAGGGGCGTGGCAGCGTTCCCAATTAAGCGTTAACTGATTACAATTTTAACGGTGGTCCGAGGCGGCCGCCGGCCAAGAGTGCACTGCCCAAGATCCGAGCTCATTAGCCGGCCTAAATCTATAAGGGAAATTACAGCAATTGGCAGTTGGAAAATCGACAGAGTTGCCGTTGCCGATGCCGTCGCGGAATGCCATCTAAGCCAGATAAGCGGCCGGGCCAGCAAATCCGCCGAAAAGGAGCCACAAATTTGCAAGCCGCAAATTTAGATCAATAAAGAACACGCAGAGTGCAGGCCCAGCCCAAAAAAGGAGCTCCGAACAATGGCCGAAACAACTGCTGGCTGCTGACCTCAACTGCCTGGGAGAGTGTGGGTGTGAGAGCGCTGTTCTGTGTGTGTGTTAGCCGCTCCAGCCTCCAGTCTTTGTGTGTGTGTGTGTTGGCCCATTATGGCGCCTAACGTACGAACGGCGAGTGGCGGAGCCTGGTCTCTCTGACATTCAGAATGATTGCATCACGAAGTACAAATTTAAACAGCGATTACCCCAGCGCCGCCCCCGCATTTAAAGCCGCGGATGCTGTCCATTCTTTGTCAGTACACTGGAAAACAAAATGATTAAAATGGCTTTGCAGGAGACTCCGGAGCAAAAATGTATCGAGGAATTTACAACGTACAGCGGTAAAAAATAGATTCATTTAACATTCTAAATTTGGATTCTTAATTGGTATTTAATAGCAATCAAGAAAATTCCTCAGCCCGACCTGTCCTGGCACACGCACAGAACGCACAGATAAAGGGAAAGTTATGGTTTATCATATTACTTTAGGACTAATTAAGTAATTATTACGACTTTAAAGTTACTGGGTATCTCAATGATGTTCTCACATAAAAATAAAGTGTAAATAAAAATAGAAAACTAAATAAGTATAGAATTCCTCTCAGTGCGCCGGGAATCGTAAAGAATGAACGGGGAGTTGGTGGGCTGGTAATTTCTATAAACGCTGCTAAATGCACGAGCTGCGCAGAAAAAGGAAGGGAAAGCGAGCTATGGAAAGAATGCCGACTATGATTAAGTCGAATGAAAATTATAAGTTTCCTTTATGTCGCTTTAATTGATGCGGCTCCGGATGCCGGGATAGAGGCCTCACTGCTCGGCTCGTTAGCAGCATGTTCCCAGATACACGGCACTCGGACTCGGATGCAAATCGCATGTACAAATATTGTGATGGCCAGGCGGCGGCTCTATGATTTATTCGCCATAATTTTATGCAAATCGGGCAAATCGACGACTGACGTGTAATTTAATGCGATTTCGATGTAAGTGCCGCCAACGGACAGCACTCGCCTCCTCATTTGCCACCTCCGATCGGATCAGTCGCCATGCCATCTGCATTGCCATGCCAAGTCCATGCCACCCCCATTGGAGAAGTCTGCCCGCATTGAAAGGCAGTGGCAGCCACACAGGGGGGACTTTGCGTTGTTGGTTAAATATGACTCTTATCAACTATATGGACGCCTTGAGCCTACTCCTCTGACCGAAGCCGAAGTCAGCAACAAGTTGCTCTTGCGGTCGCTGCACCAGCAACATGTTGCCGCTAATTGAGGCAGCACTCCGGAGACAACTTGCATTATTTCCATTTCCATGCGGTTTCTGCCACCAACTGCGGTCGTCCGGTGCGGGGGTGTCTGGGTAATTGACCAACTAATTGACGCAAATTGGCCAAAACTGTTATGGAGATCAGATGGTCAGATGATCGGTCTCTGCTTTTTACAATTAATAAGTATCCCGAGGACCCACAAACAATTAGGAAGTAATTATCAAATATTTTAAGCTTAGGTACTTAAAAAATGTATTTAAATTGAATATACAATTTTAAGTGAACTTTAACACAGGACTTGAGTTAGTTTTACTGGTTTAAAGGAGACAGTCAAGATTGAAGACAAGAATTGTATTTCCTTCATAAGAACCAACATTGTTATTTAATTATTTGTTGAATCCAATTGCATGCATAAATCATATTCGAATCTACTTTAGTTGTTGAATTAATGTAAAATAAAAATAATTAAATTAAAATAATTATTTAATTAAATGCAACAAACACTGTGGCTCCATTAAGCACTCCAGTGGGCTTATGTGTTCAAAATCAGAACTGATTAAAATCGAAAACAGACAAGGAAATATTCCGATTCCACATTGTAAACTCTTATTTGAGACGCAAATTCAATGAATTTATTACATTTAAATAAGCCATAAATTATCGATAAAAAGTTTTTCTCTCCCTGAGAAGATGAAGCCTTTTAAATCCAGATTTTCTAACGCATGCATTGATCCCATTTATTTTTATACCCTTGCAGGGTATCATAATTTTAATCAAAAACTTGCAACGCAGTGAAGAAGACATTTTCGACCCTATAAAGTATATATATTCTTGGTCAGTATCATCAGCCGAGTCTATCTAGCCGTGTCCGCTGTCCGTCCATCCGTTTCTACGCAAACTAGTCCCTCAGTTTTAAAGCATTTCCAGTCGGGAGAGCCAAAGCTCAGATCGAACGCTTTCATTATCAACTGATTCGACGACAGCCCCAACTTTGGGTTCTAATCCGCTATGAGCTGCTCTGCTGCTCATTATCGGTTTCGCATTGATCAGTATTTTAGCACAGCTGAAAACGAGCTGATCGGCAGCTCCGTCGAATAAATTAAATCGAGTTAAATAATCCCCCAAGGAGCAGCAGACAAGAAAGATGGCGAGCAAGACGGCCCTGGGCGCCTCACCATTGCGCATTTTCACTTTCCTTCCAGCCGTCCTTCTCCTATTGGCGGCGTCACAGGCCCTGGCCACCCAGACCTATACCCTGTGGTACCTGTCAAAAATTCCAGAAATCCAGCAGCAGGGACAACAACAACAGAATAATTATAAAAACTACATGGACCGCTTCAGCTCGAAGCTCTTCCAGAAGATCGCGCTGCCGAACGCGGAACGCAACCTGGTTTACTCGCCCGTCTTCGTGCACGCTCTATTGGCCCTGCTCTACGGAGTGTCGGAGGGCAAAACCCTTTTGGAGCTGAGGGAAGCTGGGGAGTTCAGCGATAACCAGATGGTCATGGTCATGGACTTCCGGGACCTGATCAATAACAGGAAGGGTCTGGGCGATCTTGACCTAATTATGGCCACCAAAGTTTACTACAACGAAGTGCTAGGCGGTGTCAATCCCGGCTTTCCTCCATTCGCCGAGCACTACTTCGACGCCAGCATTGAGCCATTAAACATGGGGCAGCCCACGGACTCAGCCGCTAAAATAAATTACTGGGTGTCGGACAAAACTCGCGGCAAGATCCAAAACTTAATCTCGCAGGGCGATCTGAACTCCCAGACGCAGGCCCTGCTGGTGAACGCCATCTACTTCAAGGGTCTCTGGGAGAACGATTTTGCCACCATGGACACGCTGCCCCACCAGTTCCGTCACTCCGACGGCAGAAACTCCAGCGTGGCCATGATGTACAACGACGATACTTACGGACTGGCCGACATTCCCGAGCTGGATGCCACCGTCCTGGAGTTGGCCTACAAGGCCAGTGGCACTAGCATGCTGATCCTGCTGCCCAAGCAGCCCAACGGCCTCGTGAATCTGGAGCGCCAGCTGAGCAGACGCGAGTTCGATCTCAACATGATTGCCTCCCGTGTGCGCCGCCAGAACGTCACCGTGAGGGTTCCCAAGTTCCGGATCGAGTTCGAGCAGGACATGACTGTCCCCCTACAGCAGCTCGGCGTTCAGCAGATGTTCACGCCCCAGGCCCAGATTGTCAATATGCTGAACAATCGGGTGCGAGTGGAGAAGATCCTTCAGAAGGCCGTCATCGAAGTGAACGAGGCGGGAACCGAGGCCGCGGCAGCTACATGTAAGTTCTCTGTACCAATTCCAAGTTCAAGAGCCAGTTAGAAACCCTTTTTCCTTCCTCACAGATGCCAAGTGCGTGCCCCTGTCATTGCCCATGAAGTCCCCGGAGTTCACTGCCGACCATCCGTTCGTCTTCGCCATCGGCACCGCCAGATCAGTGCTGTTCATGGGTCACGTGGAGTACCCAGAGCTAATGTCCCCGAACACGTCAATAAGGCCACCGTTAGCCCCACCGAAGTCAGCAGCAAGATGCTCTTGAGGCAGCACTCCGGTGACAACTTGCATTATTCCATTTCCATGCGGTTTCTTCCACCAGCTGCGGTCTCCCGGTGCGGGTGTGTCTGGGTAATTGACCAACTAATTGACGCAAATTGGGCAAAACTGTTGCGGAGATAGGAGCAATTACCGAGGCGTAAAGATCATATGAAAATGTAATCGGTCTCTTGTTTTTCACAGACAGATTAGTAATTATCCAGAGGACTTACAAACAATTAATTTTCAAATATTTTAAGTTTAGGTACTTAAAAAATGTATGTCAATTGAAAATAAAATTGTAAGTAAACTTTAACACAGGTCTTGAGTTAGCTTTGCTTGTTGAAAGTATGAAACAAAGAAGACAGTCCAAGATTGAAGCCGAAGATAATGTATTTGCTTTATTAAAGCGAACATTTTAATTTAACTATTTGTTGAATCTACTTTAGTTGTAGAATTAATGTTAAATACAAATAATGAAATTAACATAACAACAAACACTGTGGCTCCATTAAGCACTCCAGTGGGCTGATGTGTTCAGAGTCAGAACTGATTAAAATCGAAAACAGACAAGAAAATATTCAGATTCCACGTTGTAAACTCTAATTTGAGATGCAAATTCAATGAATTGATTACATTTAAATCAGCCATAAATTGATAAAAGTTTTTTCTCTCCCTGAGAAGTTGAAGCCTTTTAAATCCAGTTTTCCTACCGCTTGCATTGATCCCATTCATTTGTATTATTCTTGCCTTATCGACCCCCGACTCCTTTAAAGTTATTTTATAAGCAGCTTTGCTGTTTATTGTGTTGTTTGTTTGTTCCTTAACCGACTGAGGCACTTCCCCTCGGAGTGCGTTGACAGTTGGAAGTGGCTCTCGAAGCGATCCGGAAAAGTGCCTCCGAATGCAGCTGGCTGCTTCCTACGAAACTGCCGGATCGGAGTGGCAAGGGAGATACCGCCGAAACCCCTGCCTTGGCTCTGTGGCAAAAGTCTTTGTTTGATCGGGCAAAGCACTCGACGTCATATCAGCCCGCGCAAACAAGCGCGGGGAGTTGAGTGAAGTGCGCGAATACACTCCGAGAAACAGCGGGAAACCTATTTTAATTAACAATTTCCTATAGAGTTCTTGAAAGTCAATAGATTTCCCCGGTAAAATAATTGTTTATAAATCAATTTAGTTCCTTCCGCATGTAAGACTGCATAACATTTAAATTATCGATCTATTATTGAGACTGCTAGATTAAGTACTGCATAGTTTTCCTGTGTGTACCGAAGCCCACCTGGAGGAGCACTGCAATTAACCCTCCGGCTCCGCTCCTCTTATCGATTGCATTCTATGCACTGTTCCCGAACCCTCACCCACACCCGCCCGACCTCGCACTCGCCGTATTCATATCAGCGATGCACTCCCCAAGTGCCCCAGTTCCAGGGGCGGCCGACGGGCGTGGCATCGCACTCTAATTGGAGTAAATTATGTTTACACATTCGGTCTCCGCCTGCAATTGGGTCACCGCAAACCAGATTGGGGAGGAGGCCAAGTGCTGATATGAAAGGCATTCCGTGCCGGGGCTGGGAGTTCGGGTTTACATAATTGGGAATGCAGGGAAACCGATGCTGATGCTGGGGGAGCGTGTGGGGTCTTATCTGGGGAATACGTAATGAGTTCTCGCGGGTCTCGGGTTTTCGGAATGGAAAAGGTATCTAATGGGCGGCAGGAAATGCAAGCAGGAGTTATGAGGCGCTGCCGAGTCCCAGATAGAGCATCTCTGAATGTAAGCGGACCCTCAACAGGTTTCTAATGAGTCACGGCCATGAAAATTACAGGTACAGGCACAGGTGCAGCCCACGCGGATCGAGGGTTACGGTGCCGGGGTCGGGAAAACCAGCCGAGGCACCCTCGCTATAGTCGCTACAGTCGCCGTAAGTTTTTCTTTCTGTAATTGCAATCGGCTTCTGCGGGATTTCCCGTCGGGAGAGCCAAAGCTCAGCTCGAAACGCTTTCATTATCAACTGGTTCTCCGGAGCATAGCGCGACGAGTTCTGGAACAGGTTATCTCGACGGCCGCCCCAGCTTTGGGTTCTCACCCGCGCTGAGCTGCTCTGCTGCTCATGATCGGTTTCGCAATGATCAGTGTTTTAGCACAGCTGAAATCGAGCTGATCGGCAGCTCCGTCGAATAAATTAAATCGAGTTAAATAATCCCCCAAGGAGCAGCACACAAGAAAGATGGCGAGCAAAGCCAGTAAGTTGTGTAAGGCGGCCCTCGACTGGGCGCCAGTTCTCACCATTGCGCCTTTTACTTTCCTTCCAGCAGTCCTTCTAATATTGGCGGCGTCCCAGGTCCTGGCCACCCAGGCCTTAGACTCATGGAAAACGTACCAGAATTGGGCATCCCAACAGCAGGGACGACCACAACAGACCAATTACCCAGAGATTGGTGCAAGATTCTTGGACGGACAGGATACGCAAAGGCCACTTGCCGAGCCGCAGATAGAGCCGATAGACATGAGTCGGCCCTTGCCGCCAGCTCCAGCCCCAGCCCCCCTGGCCGACTCCCACCCTTCAGCCACCCCCAACTACATGGACCGCTTCAGCTCGAAGCTCTTCCAGAAGATCGCGTTGCCGAACGCGCAACGCAACCTGGTCTACTCACCCGTCTCCGTGCATGCTCTATTGGCCCTGATCTACGGAGTGTCGGAGGGCAAAACCCTTACGGAGCTGAGAAATGCAGGAGATTTCAACTATAACCAGACAGTCGCGGTCATGGACTTCCGGGACCTGATCAATAACAGGAAGGGTCTGGGCGATCTTGACCTAATTATGGCCACCAAAGTTTACTACAACGAAGTGCTAGGCGGTGTCAATCCCGGCTTTCCTCCATTCGCCGAGCACTACTTCGACGCCAGCATTGAGCCATTAAACATGGGGCAGCCCACGGACTCAGCCGCTAAAATAAATTACTGGGTGTCGGACAAAACTCGCGGCAAGATCCAAAACTTAATCTCGCAGGGCGATCTGAACTCCCAGACGCAGGCCCTGCTGGTGAACGCCATCTACTTCAAGGGTCTCTGGGAGAACGATTTTGCCACCATGGACACGCTGCCCCACCAGTTCCGTCACTCCGACGGCAGAAACTCCAGCGTGGCCATGATGTACAACGACGATACTTACGGACTGGCCGACATTCCCGAGCTGGATGCCACCGTCCTGGAGTTGGCCTACAAGGCCAGTGGCACTAGCATGCTGATCCTGCTGCCCAAGCAGCCCAACGGCCTCGTGAATCTGGAGCGCAAGCTGAGCAGACGCGAGTTCGATCTCAACATGATTGCCTCCCGTGTGCGCCGCCAGACCGTCACCGTGAAGGTTCCCAAGTTCCGGATCGAGTTCGAGCAGGACATGACTGTCCCCCTACAGCAGCTCGGCGTTCAGCAGATGTTCACGCCCCAGGCCCAGATTGTCAATATGCTGAACAATCGGGTGCGAGTGGAGAAGATCCTTCAGAAGGCCGTCATCGAAGTGAACGAGGCGGGAACCGAGGCCGCGGCAGCTACATGTAAGTTCTCTGTACCAATTCCAAGTTCAAGAGCCAGTTAGAAACCCTTTTTCCTTCCTCACAGATGCCAAGTTCGTGCCCCTGTCATTGCCCATGAAGTCCCCGGAGTTCACTGCCGACCATCCGTTCGTCTTCGCCATCCGCACCGCCGGCTCCGTGCTGTTCATGGGGCACGTGGAGTACCCAGATCTGATGGCCCCGGGCACCGCCAATACGCCCACCATGAGCCCCAAATACAACAGGGGTTAGTGAGTTCATCGTTCTCCGGAGGAGAGCGGAGTCACGGTAGCTGCATTTTTTAAAGAACAAACAACAAAACAATAAAGTCATCACACGTATTTATGGAAAATTGCACTTCGATAACCTTGCGCCACCGCGCTGATAAGACCGAAGCGACCTCGTATTCCGCCTCAGAATCGGAATCCTATTCCTACTAAGATTCAGATTCCGATACGGCGTAGCAGTGCCTTTTCCCAGCCGAGTGAGATTCTGGATTCCCAGCGGATGGTTTTTGCCCGCTCGCTGTAAGTTGGCAAACCAGTTTGGGAGCCACAGTCACCGCCATAGCCACAGCCACAGCCACAGCCACAGCTGCGGCAGTAAATCAAAGGCGGATTTCTCAATCATTTTTCAAAATGAGCAAAACTTCCCCATGCGCACTAGATCTGTACGCGGTGTCAAGAATGGAAAAGCGGAGAGTAGTAGCCGAGAAGGAGCCTCTGGGGGCGGGAGCAGGGCGTCAGGGAACTGTGAGGCAACGAGATGAGTAATTGAAATACCCGCTGAAAGCTGGGCATAATTAATAGCGCCGTTCAAGGTTACACAAGCAAAAAAATGTATGATCATAGACTGATCAGAGCATTATTTGAAGGGGTTATCATAGCTTCCTATTTTAAGGAAACCTTAAACCCCCTCTGAATGTTTTCTGTACACTCTAAGGATATTTTCCTAGACAATATGTCTATATTTTCTTTAGTAAAATACAAGGAATGCGATGAAATAAATTAAGAAACCTGGATTACTTGAAAACCATATTTAATAAAATCAATAATTCAATATTTCCTTCCTGGAACAGTAATAGATTCAATAAACTGCTAGAATTCCAAAAATAAAATTCCTGGAACAAGCTGAATTTATTATCAGCAACATTTTCCAGGAACACGATTTTTTTTTTAATTTGAGAGCATAACATTTTAATTACACATTATTTTTCAAAAGAAGTCATCCAGTCCTATCTTAGAAATGTGAAAGATTCCCTCATTAATTAAATAAAATATATAAAATACATATTTTAATAAAATCTTTTCGCAGAAACTCTCGTTCGTCTCAATGACATTTTTCTTTAGCAATAAATCAAGCATTTCATGATAACAATTTCTTGGAATTCTTTTCGACCCCATTAAAGTATGGTTTTAGATTACCACTGAAAATTAAATATATTTTTCAGTGTTGCAAAATTGAACGAGAAGAATGCCTCGGCGCAAAGTGAGAGACAATCTGAGCGCGACTTCAACTGATAAATTCCCCAGCTCAGTGCTCTCACTCTCTTTGAGAATTTCGAATCCCTCTGCCTCTCCAAAAGCCCCGAGTCGCCGACGAATTTCAATACCGAGCTTTAGCTCCCTAATCAATGACCTCAATGTCTCAATATACTTAAAATGTCCATGAATGAATGCGTAGCTTGGCTGTGTGTACGCTGGATCTCAGGCGTTAGTCGAAGCTCGGAATTCCCCGAAACGAGAACATGACCTGGAGACTACTTCCCGCCCTGCTCGTGGCTCTGGCCTTAGCCCCATCGCCGCCAGTCGACGGTGGCCTCTCGGCCAGCTCGAACCACCGATTCGGTCTGCGCCTCACCACCAAGCTGGGACTGGGTCAGCAAGGTGCCAATGTGGTCGTGTCCCCCCTGATGGTCCAGACAGCCCTGAGCCTGCTCTACGCGGGCAGCGCTCCGGGTCCTGCAGGGGAGGAGCTCCGTCAGGCCCTAGAGCTGCAGCACGCCGTCAGACCGGCAGACGCGGTCCAGGACATGCAGAACATGCTGACCCACCTCAAGCAGTCCGCGGCTGTCGGATGTCGACTAAGATTACTCAGCGACTTTTACACCCAGCAGCGCTTCACCTTCAGCTTCCGCGACGAGTTCGAGGCCCAGGCCTCGCTGCTCGGAGTCGGATGCCATCGCCTGGCCTGGGAGAGCGCCTCCAAGGCGGCCCAGGACATAAACTACGAGTACCTCAGCCGCAGCAACTTCAGCCTGGGGGAGCTGGTCAGTGGTTCGCAGCTTGAGTCCCTCTCCGAGCACGGCACGCCCTTCCTACATGTCTCCGCGCTGACCTTTCGCGCTCCCTGGGCGCAGGCCTTCGATCCGGCAGAGACGCAGAGCATCAACTTCTTTGCCCTGGGCAGCCGGCCCCGGCTAGTGGAGTCCATGTTCGGTATACATCGCTATAGGTTCGCCGAGGTGCCGGCCCTGGATGCCCAGCTAGTCGAGGTGCCTTTTGCCACCGCCGACCTGCGGCTGCTCGTCATCTTTCCCAATCGCGCCGATGGATTGGCCCACCTGGAGAGAAAGCTGGCGCAGTCCGATCTGCAGCAGCTGAGGGGCCAGCTGGAGGAGCGGAAGGTGGCCCTCACCCTGCCAAAATTCAAGATCCTGGTCCACTCCCAGCTGACGGAAGTGCTCAAGGAGGTGAGTTATATATCTTAGCAGTCTCTTAAAGCTTTTAAAAATTAGAGATAGGTCA
Organism: Drosophila aff. chauvacae BK-2020; assembly: GCA_018903765.1. Classification (NCBI taxonomy): domain Eukaryota; kingdom Metazoa; phylum Arthropoda; class Insecta; order Diptera; family Drosophilidae; genus Drosophila; species Drosophila aff. chauvacae BK-2020. The sequence continues at coordinate 3,107,945 of JAEIGO010000916.1, read as the reverse complement.
ATAGAGAGAGGGTAGAGATTGCTATATAAATTATATTTTAGATTCATTAATGAATCCAGTGCTACTTTACATTCTTAGTAGTAATGTATATCAATTGAATTACATTTGCTTTGTATTATTATTAGTTTCTTTCTTTAGCCAAGGTAAAGACTTCTGATCGAATAATAAAACCAGCTCTCTTCTGCCACAATCCCTCTTTCAGCTGGGCCTGGCTAAGCTCTTCACCTCAGAGATCCAGCTAAGCGAGGTATTCAACTCCCTCCTGTCCAGCTCGGCTCCTCCCTTGGGAGCGGTGGTGCAGAGCAGCCTGTTGGAGATCCAGGAGGAAGGCGGCAGCGCCGGCGATCCATTCTGTAAGTGATCTTGGCCAAGTGAGGCTCAGGGGCAATGTGACCACAACCCTCTCTTACTTTTCGTTCACGTAGCCTTCGGGGATCTGTTCCGGCGTGCCCTGCCCCTGGTCATCAATCACCCGTTCTTCTACGCCATCGGCAATGACAAGACCCTGCTGCTCGCCGGCCACATCGTGGACATCTGAGTTACTTAATATTCGATTCTAATGCCAGCTCTGGCCGGGGTTATCGCCTTATCAGGCCCCCTCCAATCGCTCAAAATAAACAGATTCACCCGCGGCCAGCCAAAGGTGACAAATGATTTGTAAACACACACGCACGAGGCTCTCTGTTTTCGGGGCCGAGAGTTGCGCAGTTCGAATGCGACTTGGAGCAGCCTCCAGAGCCAACCGGCGGCCGCCTCGATTTCAGTTCACATTCCGACGAGCTCGGAGAAGTCCCAAGCGCGAATCAAGCGGACCAGGAGACGCCCATCGGCTATTTGTGTGACGACCATGGCTGTCATCATCAGCTGCCTATTACGTAAGCCCCAATTAGCGATCTGGTTCGTGCACAGTGAGAAAGTCAACTGAAAATAAGTTAGATTTCAAACAAATTGAGGCGACACAACCGCTGTCACTTTTTTAAGTAAGAAAAACAGTCGCGTATAAAGTTTTTATGTTACAAACCCTTTGAATACCCAAATTATTCGAGGTATTTCAAGTGGTTTGTTGAGAATATTCAGGTGTGATTTTCGAATGCAAAATGAATTGTGAGAGATATTCTTTCTCTCTGTGTGCTCCTGGGGGCGGAGCTTGCGAATGAATTGCTTCTAATGCCAGGCTCCGACTCTATTCCTTTAGTACTCCTGGCGACGGTGTCGCAGGCCAAGACCTCAGGCTACGATGCCGCCGTCGATCGCAATTTGCTGGCCGCCGATCTCTACAATGCCGTGGCCGCCGATCGGCTGAACGAGAACCTGGTTATCTCGCCGGCCACCATCCAGAGCTCCATGGCTCTAGCCTTCGTGGGGGCCAAGGGCCAGACCGCCTCGGAGCTGCAGCAGGGCCTGCGCTTGGGGCCCGGGGACGCGGACGCGGTTAGCCAGCGGAGCGGCAGCCACCAGCAGTCGCTGACCCGCGACAACAACTTCCGCCTGGCCAACAACATCTACATCAACGAGAACCTGGAGTTCAAGGGCTCCTTCCGCGACGTGGCCCAGCGCCAGTTCGACTCGAACATCGACAAGCTGGACTTCCATCCGCCGTACAACAAGCGCACGGCGGACGCCATCAACCGCGCGGTGGCCACCAAGACCAACGGCAAGATCACTGACATCCTGCGCTCCGAGCTGCTCAACGACCGCACCGAGGGCGTGATCGTTAACGGAGTCTCCTACTCCGCCGCCTGGCAGAAGGCCTTCCGGCTGGACAAGACCGAGAAGCGGTCCTTCCGCACCGGCAACGGGCAGTCCGTGAAGGTGGACACCATGTGGACTCTGCAGAACTTCAACTACGCTGAGGTCCGTTCCCTGGACGCCAAGGTCGTGGAGCTGCCCTATCAGAACGCCGACTTCTCCATGCTCCTCCTGTTGCCGAACCGCAAGGATGGACTCAGGTCCCTGCAGCAGTCGCTGGCGGGCAAGAATCTGCTGGCCGAGATCGGCGGTATGAGCCAGCAAAAGGTGGAGGTGCTTTTGCCCAAGTTCAGCGTGACCTTTGGTGTGGGTTTGGAGGGAGCCTTCAAGCAGGTGCGTTGTGTATTTTTATCTTTGGGGTTTCTGCTAAACCCTTTGACTTGACTCTTTTATATATTCAATCTGGATGACTTAAAACATGTATTAGTTGTGTCATTAATTCTTTATTTTCTTAAATAGTTGGGCGTGCACACAATGTTCTCGAGGGACGGCGACTTCGGCAACATGTACCGAATGTTTGTTAGCCATTTCATCAACGCTGTGGAGCACAAGGCCCATGTGGAGGTGACCGAGGCTGGTGTGGATCAGCCCTTGGAAACTGGGGGTAAGAATTACTACCCTGAGCTTTATCCGTTAACTGAAATACGTTCTGCTTTTTTTTAACCAGTGCTAAAGGGCCTCTTCTCGCGATCCAAGAAGTTTGAGGCGGACCATCCCTTTGTGTTTGCCATCAAGTACAGGGACTCGATCGTGTTCATTGGGCACATTGCCAACTACGCCTATGTCTAGACTCCAGGGACAGCTGTAGTGCTAATTCTTGTGTCAACTCAATGTTTATAACAGCGAAATATCAATAAACTTCAGGCATTTACAAATTTATTTAATTTATGGATCCATCTGAGGCATAACAATTAACGAGTTTTGAGAGTTTCGCGGAACGGGATCTGGATTCCGGGCCTGGCACTCACCTTTCTAACTCAACGGGCATTTGATTTGGGTTATCCATGTCGGCGGGAGGGCGGTCCTGGCTTTATCCCTGTATATATCCTTATCGGTGCTTTGTATCAACCTTTGTTTTTCGCTTGATTTGCATGCACGGGTTTGGTTTTCACTGGTGACACTTGGGGGAGGAGGGACTGGTGCTGCCTTCTGGCAGCACACTTATTTATTTATCTTATTCTGCGGTTTCTCGGCCGGTTGTTTCCTTTAATCGCGGGCATAAATCAACAAAAGCCGCACCAACTGACAACAATTTGAGCTTAGGCGTTTCCAATACTGCTTGGCGCGCTCGCCGAATAATCCGCGGAGTGCCTGTGCCGGCCGCCGGCTGCCTGAAACTGGTTCGCGATCCGAATTAGCGAATTAGCTTTGCCTTTTTCTGTGCGCGGCCTAATTGTATTTAGCCATGGGTCTGGGTACATTTCGGCTGGGTGGAGGTGGGACTTTGGAAATCACCGTTGCACATTTCCCGACACACACACACACACACTCACGGACGGTTGCTCCACCGATATCGACTTCCGCCTCCCGACTTCCGACTCCCGAATACCGATCCTCGGCACTTGATAGGGCTAAAATGCGCAAAAGTCGCCGCTCCGATCTGTTCGCTTCGATCCACAACGTTCGCGCATGCGCACAGCCGCTTTGATCAGTCGTCCGAGGTGATCAACAGACTGAAAACGACTGCTGGCGCGCGGCCCAAAGACTCCGAGCGCCAAACTCCACCACAGTGCTGCCACTCTAGCCACTCAGAGGCTAGGCCCAGGAAACCTATAAAAAAAGTTGCTTTGTTTTCTTGTTTTTATCCACAAATCTAGTAATTTTAATCATTCAGTTTTTCAATTACACAGTTCGAAATTTGTTATTTTTCTATATAGCATTTTAGACTGACTGCAGAGCTACGACAAATAATGGTTCAGGAGGTATCAGAAATTGTATTTAATTTTGTTTTTTACTAATGATAAAACTGAAACGTTTGCTGTGTACTATGTGTTCATTATTTCTGGTTGGTTCTGAGTTCTACCAGTGGATTTATAGGCTTCAACATCTTCATATCCGTCACCACAGCGCATAAAAATACGTTGCTGCGGTTTCCACATTTACCAAAAAATTAACTATTTTCATTCGTAAAAAATCAATAATTGTGGTAAAAATAAGTGATCAAGCCTAGAACATTTCACAAGGTTTATCTTTTTTCGGCAATTTTAAAATAATTGTTATCTACTAGCAACTTTATTTTCCAAATCTAGCTATTCTTGCTTCCGAGATTCTGGCAGCACTGACTCTGCCTCTCGCTGTGTCTCTCTCGCTTGGGAGCGCTCTTTGGGCAAATACTGGTGCGGCGAGAAAATATTGGGAACAGACCGGGGGCACCTGGGAACAGATCTGGGCTCCCTCCCAAAAATTCTGGTGAGTAAATCGTTCAAATTGAATAAATGAATAATGAATTGTTTCTTTCAGAGCTCCGGCGCAGGAAGAGAAACGCTTGTCGACGGAGGAAAGATCGAAATCAAAACCAAAACTTCTGGGCTGCATCTGCGTCCCTTCGTCAGAACTGCTCGCTGCCCCCCGCCCAGTGTTCTCCAAGACAAGAGGGCAGCCAGCGAGGGGCACTTGCAGCAGGTGCGCGCTGCCCAGTGGCCCAGCACAAGGCGCAGGCGCTTTTGGAACAAATGCCACAAATGCGGTGCAAACGAGTTTCCCGCAAGCTGACAGTTCATTTAGCTAATCCCGGGATCCGCGATCAGGGAGTAATGCCTTATTATGGTTCACTATCTGTTTTTCTCCATTGGGTTTATTTTTGCGAGCCATTGGGCAAATTATGGCCGCTTTGTTGTAATTATATACATTAAAAACTTATAGAAATGCACAATATTTAAAATAAAGAATTGTTTGTACACTTTATCGATTGTTGTTTTACAGAAGGCAGAGGAGGGGAATCTAATTCTGTTGGGAGCTGGCCACTCGGGGACTGTTTTCCCCTTTTCCGTCATGTTTTGTTTACTTTTTAAACTGATAAGGCAGAAGTCCGAAAACCATTAAGTGGCATTTATTAAAAGGGCCCGAATCCAGAAAACATATATCGGGTTTTAGAAAAAGAATTGAATATATTACTCATGAAAAATCTAATGGCTGTCCTTTTCCTTAACTGCTTTATCTTGTGTTTAAAATTGATTCGTACTCCAAATAGATTACTGGTAACATTTTTTTTTCAAGTGGTCTCCCGTCAACAAATATAAACCCTCTTGCAAAATTACATTAACAAATTACATTATTTAAATCATTTTTATATTTGCAATGAATTTTTGGTCTAATAACATAATCAAGTATTAATTGAAGAATAGTTGATTAATTTATAATTAGCATTAGGACAAGGCCATGTTACATTTTACATTAGTAATTTGTATAAAAATGCATCAATGATGTCGTTTTTATTATTTACTGATGAGTGGTATTGAATATTCATACGTTTAACATAGATGCAAGATTCATAACTTTCTTTCAAAAACTTGGATACAATTTTTTTTAACAAATATTATTATATTAAAGACTTTTAAATTATATACACCAAATTTTAAGTATGAATGGTTTTGAAATCAGATTCCTTTAAACTGATCCAAAAAAATAATTTTGTTCATTTGTTTATCAAATCCTTTGCGCTTATTTTGAAATCTGGCCAACATTTGTACCGCAATTTCGATCGGGGAAGGGATTACGGGGAATTAAAACGTCCAGTGGTCGTTCTCCGCAGTTGCATCGGTTTCGTTTCGGCTCTTTCCCCAACTCCTTCGCTTAATTTTGGGGTCGCACGTTCTGTTTGTCGTTTTCGAGTTAAATATTGCAATTGACTTCGACAACATTCGGGTTTTTATGTTTCTCGATCCACTGTTTATTTTTGGCTTTCGAGCGGGGAAATTAAAGTGCCCGCTGACAGACCACCAGGCAACGATTATTATTATGAAATATCTCCGTGTGCTTAACAGGCTTGTGTGACTTGCATATTCGATGGGTATATATGGGCCGGTAATTGGATTTTCACCTCGGACAATGGATTCGACTCGCCTTTCAGTCAAGGGGGGGGAACCTCAGCATCTATTGCTATTCTTGCTGCCCGGCCAGACCGGTTGATGGGAGAATGAAGTTCCATTTGGTTATGTCCGTACAGAAGCCTCTAACTCGTCTATTTTACAGCTACAGCCCTGCCCCGGAGGATCTCAGCGAAATGCTTGGGCGACTGCTCGGCGGCCTTTAGAGGAAAGGTGATACAACGCCTGCTACCTGGACATGGAGTACTACTCGATGTTGGCCTTCAACTCTGCCGGCCATGCCCAGAGCAAGCAGAGTGAGGATCGGTCTAGCAGCCTGATGAATACCACATCTCCCCTTTGTTCCTGGTCCCGTTTTATAGTCGAGGGCACGTGTGGCCAAGTGCAAAACTATGGATTGCTGATCTCTTGCGGAGGATTTCCGTGTTTATTGATTGATGATTGATGATTACAGATTCAAGAGCTTAGTCTAGTTGAATGGTGTAGTGTTAAATATATATTCTTAGGCTAAAACTTGACGATGTGGCCGGTGAAGTACACCGCGTGCTTGTCGCGAATGATGAACACGAACGGGTGGTCGGCCACGAAGGTCTTCGGGTCCAAGGGCAGCGACATGGGCACCCCTGCGGCATCTGTAAGCAGTTTGAAAATGGAAGGGATTGAGTTACGTCCAGACACTCCGGCTGAGACTTCACTTACAACTGACTCCTGCCGCCTCGCATCCGATCTCGTTCACATCAATGAAGGTCTTGTGCTGCACCTTGGTGATCCGCGTGCCGATGGGCGAGTCCTGGAAAATGTTACTGAAATCGGCGGCGTCCGAGAACATGGCGCTGATTCCCATCTACGGAGATGTTCATAAAATATGTAAATTTTCCTACTCTACCAACTTGGTTTTTGAACCAAGAATGTGGACTGGACTCCCTCGTAAATTACCCTGCCGAAGATCTTATCATGCCAGGTTCCCCTAAGCGTCACACGTGACCCTTAGCCCCCCTCCATCCCTACTCACCTTGTGCAGCGTTGGCCTGAGGTCGGTGTCAAACTCGAACTTGAACTTGGGCAGGTAGACCGAGACACTCTGCCACTGCCAGCGCTCCTCGAGCAGCTTGAAGTCAACGCCCTTCAGCTTCTGCTCCAGAGCCTGCAGTCCGGAGCGCTGGTTGGGCAGGATGAACCACATGGTCAGGTTGATGTTCTCGAAGAACAGCTCGATGGCCTTGGCGTCCAGCTCGGGGTAGTCTGCGTAGTAGTACCAGTTGTCGGCGAACATCGTGGGCACCTGGACAGACTGGCGCTCGCTCAGCCAGAACTCGCGGTCGCGGGTGTCTTCGTCGTTGAAGGGCCGGGCCCAGCGGGCCTTGAAGTAGATGGCGTTGACCAGGGCCACGTTGGTGTCCGGCTCCAGGCTGTCCACCACTCGCTCAATCTTGTCCTGCGTCTGCTGCTTGACCCAGCGGTTGATCTTCTCCACGGCCTCCGTCTCGCGGCTGAAGTCGAGCGGCTCCACCTCGGAATCGAAGTACTTCTGGGCCACCTCCCGGAAGTGCTGCGACACCTTCAGCTTCTCCCGGGTGTAGACCTTGTTGGCAATCTCCAGCACCGTCTTGGACTTGATGTAGGAGTGCAGCAGGTCGTGGTAGCTCTCGGCCAGCCCGTCCTTGCTCTCCTTGGCCGAGGCGTGCAAAGTCTTCTGCAACTCCAGCGCCGTCCTGCCCTCCGCTCCGTAGTAGGCGAGGCCCAGGGCCAGCTGGATGGACACCGGCGAGATGATCACGTTCTCCTCCTGGCGGTCGGTGGCCAGCGTCTGGAAGAGCTCTGTGGCGAAGAGGTTGCGCTCCTTGATGGTGTTGCCATGGCCGCCCGGCCCAGAGACCAGGGCCAGCAGTGCCCCTAGAAGTATAACTGCGGGCGACAAAGGGCAGGTTAGTTGGGAGTGGCTCTGTGCCAGGCTTCCCGGATCTGTAACTCACAGCTCAGCCAGCGGTCCATTGCGCCTGCGTCGTCACCTCGAGACTAAAAGTGAAATGGCCAGCACCTGTCATTTATAGCCGCCGGCCAGCCAGGAATCCCGACAAAGCCACCAAGAACGACGCCGGCCCAGGCAGAGCCTAAGGCTGAGACTGAGGCAGAGGCCGCGGCAGAGCCTGATGCGCTTTGCATTACAAGCAGCACAAAAGAAAATCCGTGACAAGGGAAGGCTTGACTTGCCAGTCCGAGCCTTTGGATACCCTTACGATGCCGCAGAAATATGAACCAATGTCAGGTGTCTCAGAAATTAAACCAGAAATCATCTTCAACCGCTGCGTGTTGTTTGTTATTAAATTTGTTATTAAATTATTAAATTTGTCCTGTTATATTGCATTACTGGTCTGTATAACTATTACTTATTCTTAAGGTCTGGTCGTTTGAATTTATTTTACAAAAATCAAAACGTAATTACATGACATATCACAAGCGGATATTTTTATCAGAGGAAAAGTGCTGCATATTGTTTATAAAGTCAGGTCTTAAGAGTTCTTCTCTACCGATCAGACTTATACGCATTTTGAAATCTACAATTAAAAAAAAAAAAAAACGTAGAAAAAATAGATTCGAGATTTTATCTTATCTGTAATATTTATTAATATTTCTTAATCTTTTTATTTCTTAATCTTTAGGTTATTTTACTATAATTTTTTACTGATTCTCCCAAGTGTATCAAACTTCTCAAAAAAAGACACTATATCCACCAGGGAAGAGGAGCAAGAAGAAAGAAGAAAAGGAACTGTGGGATGTTTTCGGTTCTTAACCCGAGCGCACCTGGAAATAGTGGGAAGAGTTGCACTCTCTCTCTTTCTTTGTTTATTAGGTCTCTCTCTCTCTATCTGTCTCTCGCTCTGCATCTCTCTGCACTTGTTGCACTGTGGGTAATTTTACACAGTTTTGAAAATAAATGTATTTAGTAGTAGTAGTATTTTTTATTTCAATTTATTTAGAATATAAACTTTTAAAATGATTTGTAGCAACTTGCAAGCCTTCATCATTAAGCTTAATTTCAATGCGCATTTTCAAATAAATATATAAAATCATTAAATTTATAAAATATATTTATTACACTTTAATATATTTTAAAATTAAAATTTTTGAATTCAAAACAAATGGACCCAATATGATCATCCTGCGGCTTTTATAAAAAATTAAGATTTACTCTTTGAATAAAATGTCTGTATTGCTACCAGGTATTGTTGTTCCATTTTTTTATAAAAAATTCTGTATGCCTTTTAACAAAGTATATATTTGAGATTGCCAAAGTTTTCTTAAATTTTAAATGATCTTTCTTTTACAAGCTTTAGGATATAATTGTGTGATCCGGATAATATTTATTCAGAATTACGATGTGTAAAGTATTGTTAATAATTAATTAAGTAATTAATTTACTCCAAAGAATTGGTTTAAGTTTCCCCTTGTGCATAGCCACGAGATCGTCTCCTGTCAAATTATTTACATGCTCGGATCTGAGCCCAAAGCCAGGGCCGGTTGGCGGAGCAGGAGGAGGTGGCGAGGGGAATCGGGATTGCATTAACTCTAATTTCCCGTTTACGAACACGAAACGAAAACGTTCACGTTTTATGGCCGTTGCATTTAATGAGTTATTTTCGTATTTTCGTATTTGTTTAGATAATGCGTGCATAAACAAAGGGCGGCGGGGAAAGCAAACAGCATTGCGCATAAATTGTTTATCGAGCACCTCCATCCCCATCCCCAACTCCATCTCCTCGAATTTATGGAGTTTACGAAACTCGAAACACAAAACGAAAATCGATTCAAAATCCCAGCAGGCTCAGGTGAGAGGCGATGGCCAATTTTTTATCATTAAAGAGCCGTAAGGGAGGAGGGCTCCGCTCCAAATTATCAAAAAGTCCCGAACTTCAGCGTGGTTATTTATGCACATTTTGTGTGAAATGCTAATAAATTTTAATGGAATTTTAAAAACATGCTTTATGGACCCGTCCTGGACAGGGGTTCGGGAACGCGAGACCCACTTTCCTGGGCGTCATAAATTGGCGGCTACCGTTCCTTCTGATGGGCAGCCCCGCCGATCCTGCATAATCACGATACAGATACAGATTGAAAAACAGATATCGCCGCTGCGATATACCCACAGAATCGGGGAGCTGACGGCAGCATTACAAGGCACAAACCGAAGAGCCCCCTAACACTTTCAATCGCTTGGAAACGGACTCTGACTCGGAGTTGGGATAGGAGGCCTCCTTATAGGAGCACAAAACCAGATCTGGCCTAACCTTATATAATTTACAACCACAAGAACAACGAAGAGTGAGTGTGTGTGTGCTTACTTGTGTCCTTTTTCCTGCCAACGACCCAACGAAGAAGCGACGCTGACCGTTCTGATTGAATGATTTCACTGATCGAGACAAAACATGTTAAAGATCGTGAGATGCTGGACTCCATCTCCTGCTCCATCTCCGTCTCCAGATACACACAGCAGCCGGGGATCGGGAGGGGGACTTAAGCAGGACACTGGAAAAAATATTTGTAGGGAAATGAAGGACAATAAAGCATTACTTCACTACAAAATGCACAGTAAAAGCTAAGGCAACACAACGAATAAGATGCGTAAGGCCTTACGATGAGACAATATTCATTATATTGTCTTTGGTATGAACCAGTTTCTTGCTCTTCAAAACTCTTGTCATATCAAATAATTTAGAACCAGAATACGAAATTAAAATAGAAAACTGGACTGATTGAAGATATAATAAAAAGAGTTACTTAGTTCGGCCATGGTATTCCCTCTCCTTTTACGATTGCAAATTACGAATTCGAAATAATGGACTCGGTTGGATGCCCAGCCACTAACAGTGCTTAATACGGTAGAAGCATCATGAAAACCTAACCATCTTACCTGCACTTTAAATGCAAATGATGAATTAGTTATTTCTCTCCGTGGATCCATCATGCAACAGCAGCAGCAGCAAAATGCTGCCTCGGCTGCCGCTGTTGATAAAAATAAACCTGGCAAAAAGCGTCTTCCTCCTCAGAGGCCGGTCGGGGACGCGGCTTGGAAAAGCACAAGAATGATGAGGCAGCAACACGAATTATGTGATCGCCGCTGCAGCTCGTCTGCCCCCGGAGACGGGTGCGTGCGGGTAACCCAAAACCAGTTGCTGATAGAGCACCGGCTCAGCACCCAGCAGGGCTCGCAAAAACTCCCCAAACACCGCCGAAAAAATAAATAAATAAGAAGAGGAACACGGCACACAATGGCAGCAATCGCTCTCCGCCTGCCCCCAGCTGCCGCTTTTTATAAACAATAAATTTGCACATAACTAAAACAGAATACTCGGCATTTGCATAGTATCGAGACCGAATCCCCGGGGTATTCTTCGGTGCTGTGCGTGACCGAACCTTTGACGGGGCGTCCAGGGGGCCAACTCATCAAGTCATACCTAGCGTTTTCAGAACATTTCGAGAAGGTACTTCAGACCTTTATTAATTGAGTGTAATTTGGCAGTAAGTAACTAAAAGCTATAGATAAAATATAACTTTTAACTCGACCTGTCTATATTTTTTACTTTTTATTAAACACTATACAATACAATAAATTACAGCAACTTTCCTCTAGGAGACCACTTACCATTTGGAAAACTCCATTGGAAAAGCTCACCTATTCAAACAGCCATGCTTGATATATACTTTTAATGGCCATAAATTCTTTAAAATAAGTTGCGTAGACGCTAAATGAAAGTTATCCGGTAACCAAAGGTTCGGAGTTGTCATCTGCCAAGCGGTTTGGTGACCACTCAGCCGGGTCTCTCTGTCCCAAGGCAACTTTTCCACTACCGAGGTAATTAGCTAAATACCGCGGCCCAATCTAATCGACAGCTCCGGCTAGGCACTTTGGTGAAACCCGCGAGGCGTTGGTCAACCCGACTCAGTTTTCAGTGGATCGGAAAACTTTCATTCAATTGCAGCGGCATCAAGTGAGCAGCAAATCAAGCGTTGCACGTATGCAAATCGAGTCTAGAGACTTGCCGCACTCCACACGCACCGAGAGCGATGTAAGCCAGCACTCGAAGTAAAACAGAAACCAGTGATAAAATAATGTTTATAGGATTGTTAATTGAATGCTTCGAACACATAATAAAGTTGATTGAGAGCCCCATAAATCTGGGGCTTTTACAGTTTCACGGTTTGAATAATACAGAAGTTAAGACCTAATTTATTATATTTTATCAAAATCTTTTCTTTAAAAGAAGGTTTGACTGGCGAAAGCCACAAAGATTTAGTATTAATTTGTAACAAAAATAATTTATAAATAAAGTTGACAAATATCATATTGAAATATGTTGTTAAATGGTTTAAAATATACCTATCATTATTATTGAGAATTATTGTGTATGGCTGCGTCTCTGTTCTTGCAATTTATAGCTTACAGACATTTCTCTTGGTGCAGATTCCTAGACGGACTCCAAAGTCCGACTGCCTTCCTGTCGGTGGCGGCGGTGTCCACTTGACCAGGCGACAGACCCAGCAACAACCCTCGCTGACAGGGACGAAGGCAACAACAGCTGCAACAACTGCAACATGGATGACACGTCAATCGCGCGCTGCCCACTTGGAGCGTGCGAGCCGAGGCAGGGAACTGGATTTGCCAATCCGAGCCATTGCAGCCGCGACAAATTAAGCTGCAACGACCAGAACGACTCCTTGTACTTCCCATTAATTAGCACTAAAATAGGCTGACCGGCGGAGCGCGGGGCAGCCCTGGCCTTTCGATTTCTACGAAATCACGGACATCTATCAGCGACAACAAGCCGCACAGCGTTGTAGGCTGTCCGTTAAGGCATCTGACAGCCGCCTAAGCAGTCAATTGATGTGCCCAAAGTGGGCACAGCATCCAGAACTCATCCAGCTTCGAGCAGGGGCAGAGCGATCCAGCGATCTAGCGATCCAACTATATCAAATTCAATTGAAGATGCTGCCGGAGCGAAGAAGAACGCCCTCTCGGTATGATAGACAACATATCAATTTCGGGGGCCTGCCATACTCCCGCCTTTACACTGAAATTTGAATTACATTCCTAAACACGTAGAGAAAGGAGTCTATTCGCAGAGCTACAGAAATCCCTGGAATTTTGAAAATTCTTTAAAATCTACCTTAAACTACGCAATAAAATGTTGCATAAATATGATTGAGTCTTCAGTAGTCTGACAATATCAACGCAACATATCTTAACATTGTAGAAATTCTAATGCACAGCATTATTTCCAAAGAATTCCATCCCCATTTCTCTCTCTGCAGGGCTCTTGCAATATTTGGGCAACCTTAGACGTCCATTTGTCTATTGGGTAGAAATGTGTCCATCATAAAACGTCAATTAGCTGATTGAAATCAGCGCATGCGATCCGCAATTATTTCAATTTATGGCCAACAGGAAATTGCGGCTGCGGCTGCGGCAACTGTCATTGTGCAGAACAAATGACATGATCAAGATGCCATTGAGGATGGGCCCGGGATTTGGGATGGGACTGGGACTGGCACTGGCACTGGGACTGAGACTGAGATTCGGATGCGGTCTGCCCCTCTATTGCCTTCTATTCCGTCTTCTATTTCGCTGGCGCTGGGCGGGTTTGGTGGCGTACTTTATGTAACGATCGCCGATCGGCGCAACTTTGCATTGCAAATTCTGTGGCATTGCCATGGAAATGCTGCTGCAGGCACTCGCTCAGCAGGGATTGCCACGACGACCGTGGCTCGAGGCGATCCCAGCTCGGCGGCGATCATCCTCAGCAAATGAGGCTGTCTTCTCCAGCAGCTCTCTGGGTTTTCAGCTCCGGCGTATGCTAATTTGCTTGTCAAAATGACACATCGATCAGGAGGGAAGTGAAGGCAGGGATGTGTAGTGTAGTGTAGTGCAGTGTAGCCGCCGAACGGAGGACAAAGTCTGATAATCTCTTCGATTTCCAGCGGCAGCCTAAAGGTATGCCGCTGCTTTGATTGACTCGGCGACAGTCGATTTTCCGCCAAGAAGATATATTAGAGAGCGGGGAGCAAGGGCTTTTACTACACAAGTGGGAAACACAGGTAGCACCCAAGAACACTGAAAATAATAATTAATTATTAATTTTCATCTATATTTATATATATAACCAATATGGTTTAAAACATCAATCATGGCAATATAAGCGAAACAAGACAAAACCATTTTAGCTGTGTTTAAGTTTCTTTTCAAATAGATTGTCAGACAATTGCATCTTTCAAATAATTATATTAGTTTTTAAACACTCAGTATTTTTGGAGTAATCACAAAATAAATAACAATAAAATTAAGCTAAGAAGTTTCTTCCTTTTAACCTTTTAATCTTCTTAAAATCCAGCTATGGTATAATCCCAGATAAAGGTACGATTTTCTCTCAATACTCATATTAGGAGGACCCGTGAAGGGTGAACCATCAAGCAACCCAACTAGTGGTCCTTAAAGGCAGCTACAGCTATCCTAAAAAATATGCCCATAAAAACACAACAATGCAGGCGAAAGGTGAATGAATGGCAGCTGCAACAGCAGCAAGGGCAGCGGCAGCATCAGCCAAATTGAAGTGTCTGTCTCTCGGTTTTCGGTGCAGTTTTTGCTGGCTTCATTTGCTGCCAATTCACTGACGTATTGGCCCGGCCCAAGAGCGTGTGAATGGCAACAGCAGTTTTCTGGGCTGCTTCGCGCCTCCGCTTCTCCGCTCGCCCCTTCCTCACACGCACACACACTTCCTATGCAAATTCCGCACATGAGCGTTTTGAAAGCGGATTTTCCGCCGTTTTTTACGATCCGACAGCAGGGCTTAGGCTCATTTCGGGGTTGGGTTAGAAGGTAGTTAGACTTAGCCGTAGCCAAATTCACTGTTCGACACGCCGTGGCGGAATAGTTTTAGAGAGTGCGTTTTATGGGGCCCACGCAGCCATGAAAATGTGTTAATGTGCGAGATTTGGGCCGGGATTGGGCTTTGGGCTTGGATTTCCCCCCAAGTCTGGAGTGACAGTTAAACGGGGGCCGCCGAAAAGTATGGAATGACGCATGGAGACGCAGTGGAGATTTCGGAGTCGGAGTCGGCGACGAAGGGTGTGGAGATCTGATATTGGAGAGTGCCGAGGAGTGGGGTGCGAGCCCCGGCTAAACAATTGCAAAAGTGTAAAATGTGTTAAGCCAACTGAAATGGGAAACCCAAAGCCTCCTCGCCCTCTCCCACCCTGTTGCCCTCCACCTACCTTCGCCTCACCCCTGGGTGCCCCAGCTTAGCAACTTTTGTTGATGCCCCCACCAGCGACTTAGTTTTTACTTTGATGGATGTAAAGCTCTTTGTTGTGCGCGTACACCAAAAGAAAATATATATAATTTGAATTGGAATAGGTAATTTTCCCTGTTTTATTTATATAAGTTGATTCTAAATACGAAAATATTAATAATAATAATGAAATTAAAATTAATGCATAAATATAAATAAAATAAATGAATAAATTAAAATATAAGCCACTCAGCAGCTCTAGAATATAACGGCCTGGCAACTCATTAAGAGGGCCAGGAAAACTAAAAATATTCAAGAAAATACACATAATAAATTAAATCGTTAAGCGAGATTTTTGTATTACAATGTTTTGTTATGGGTCTACCCTCTTTCTTTATTTCTCAACTCATACTTATGTGCTGGAGTTAGCATAATGACAGACTGCGCATAAAGGTTTATAAGTAGTGCACAATAAGTAAAACCGGTTTGCAGTAAACTCTACTTAAACTCGATTTATTTATTCTTCTATTTAGCTTCATAAATATTGTATATTTTTACAGAACGATACTTTAACTAAAGAAGGTGGCCCCCTATATCGGGAATTTGTGATTCGGACTAGTGGGAGTGATCGGACACTAAAAAGAGAAAGATATTTCTTTCTTAAACCTTTTTTAAATAACTTAACATCTATCAAATTTAACAATTAATTATAGAACCTTTAAGGTCAAGTATTTTGATTTATCTTTTGAAAAAGTTACTAATTTGGAATAATATGGCCCAATATGGAAACACCTAGCTGTTTCTACTCAAAAGAGTAATAAGCAATGTTACATTTAAATTTCTCTCAGTGCAAGTACGCTCCTTATGTGAACGAGTGCGTTTGAGTTTGTGCTGGATTTATTTGTGGCAACACAAAGATTTTTTAATGGCATCTTTTGTAGCAATTTCTTACACACTCTCCCGTGGCTCGGGCCCAAACCCAAAGCCATTTCATAAGCACTCGGGCATGTGTGTGTGTGTGTTGCAAATGGCACCCCAACTTGAGGAGGTTAAGTCTGAGGAACTCTTTTTAGCACAAATAAACTTGGCTACATTGTTGCCCGGCTTTTGGCCATTCCCTCCCCTGGAGCTGCTGCCCTCCTCCAGCGGCGAGGAAATGGATGTGTGTGGCTCGGGGGTGTGCGAATGCCTTTGAGTGTGTGCACTCAGGCAAGGTGTTTGCCTGTTAAATTATATAACAATGCAATGAACTGTAAAATACGCAGCTAAGTGCTGCTCCTTAGAGCTCGTCCTGTTCCCTACCCGCAGCTGCGGGAGCCGTGCTCGAAAGCCAAGAGAGTGTGGCTGGGCGCCATAATTGGTCCGAGGTGACAGCAGACATTTCTCAGCTAGCCACACAGAACGCCATTAACTTGTTTAATTAGAGCATGCCAAATTAAATGGCCAAATTATGCAAATGTTTCGGTTCAGGGCGGTAGAGCCGAGAATTATGAACCAGGAAGATATGAAGCTAATTAAGCTTTGACATTAATAAAAGAAAACAGCCTAAACATTTTCCTGGGAGCTCTGATTAATTGGAAAACTTGTCTTATTTGAGGAACACTTGCTTTATTTATTTTAAATGTTGGTATCCTGGTATTTAGTATTGCTGAAATTATAGGATTTTAATTTGTGAATGTACAAAAATATGATTCAATATTTTGTATAACTCATATTTTCAAAAATTTAAGAATGGTGTTCATATTATCAATGTCGAGCAGGCTTCCTTAAATTGTAGGAAATTTTCATTAATTAAACTGAAATAATAATACTTTGTTGTCAATGGAATTAAATTAAATTGGTTTAATTTATTATAAATGTTTATCCCATAATTTCCCTGCATATCTTTTGTACTTTCTGAGTACGTCTATCTAATCCCTCCTCAAGGTCAACCCTTCCCTAAACTTCCGCAACCCTCGCAGCACGCCACAAATTGTGTTAAATAATGAAAAACTAAATTAAACATTAAGATTAAAATAGAATGTGAAAATTATGCAAGGCCAACTGCTAATTTATAAAACAAACACACGCCGCGCGGCACGCTAATGTGGGCTAAATATGAATTACCGCGAAAGTATATGGTGCACAGTTAATTAAATCATAATGACCGCTCCACATGCAGCCAGGGTCCAGGGAAAATCAATTAAACGTGGCACACTTTTCGGGTGCCGCCCAGGACTCTATGTGCTTGTGGGTGTGCTGGGTGTGCGTGTGCTAGTGTGTTTACGGAAAACCGAAAGAACTTTTCAATTTTGTGGTAAACGCTTTAATATGGGCACAATCCGAGAACCATTTAAATTCAAATCGAAGCCAAATGGCTTTACTTATATGCGAAATTGAAGACAGCTCGGCGAGGGTTGGACGGGAAGGGAGTCTCCCCAAAAGGAAATAAGCAGTGCGACCCTTAATTTAAAGATTACTTTTCCCCCCATTTGGTTTTGTTTGCTTTCAATTGTTTTTATCAGTTTACATTCGAGAGTAACACAACAGAAAAAACAACAGCGACAGACCGAACGACGAGCGACAAACAAATAAAATCCACCCAAGGAGCCGGCGAGAGATTTAGCTGTGATTTAGTTGGGGAAATCGCTGAAAAACACATAAACTTTTTGCTCTCCCTGGCTTTGGCTTTTATTGGCATTGCTGTCAGCGGAATTGGGGGGAGTTGGGGCGCTGTTTATATTTGTTTCGATTTGTTTGAGCAGCAGCTGAGGCCCCAGCTCAAGCCGAGTGCAGGGCTTCGATTTAATTGAAACTTTGCTCATTAAATGGCTGAGTGAAGGAATGAAAAGTTTTCATACATTTTGCATACTTGCCTAGCGGAAGGGGGAAGCTCCCTGCATTACTCTTCACCCAAAGGGGGGTGGGATCCACGGAGTGCAGACAAGGTACCCCAAGACACAGCGAATGAAATATAATAAATGATGTCACACAAGGCGATGAGCGGCAGCTTGTCAAAAACACATGTGTCTGAGCGGGATGTGTAAGAGGACACTAAGAGAAATCGGATGCTGGACTAAGGTGTATCTGTGCAGTACTTAAAAGAGCACTATAAGGGGTAAGATGCGTAACGCCATACGAATCTTTGGACTTAAAACCCGTATTCCTGGGAATCTAGATATGCCTGCATATCCCAGCGGATAGAACTGCCACACAGTTGCATGCAGCTTGTTGCTTATACATATCAAACTTGTTTTCTAATCCGAATGTATGCACGTAACTTATCTTGAAGTACTTGAATTTCTTTCCGTGCAGATGTAGATGAAGCCCTCAAAAGTAGACAATAATAATGATTGTTCCTGCAGCATGGAAAAACTTCTGCTGTGACCCCGCTCCACCTTCGATCCATTGTGTTCCGCTGCGTAGCGCTCTGCTCGGTTACATTTGCGCTGACTGATGAGACAATTTGTCATTTTCCACCAGAAGCGACTCGGCAACTCTCCCCCCGGTTGACAAACCCTGACAGGGAACTACTACTCGCAGTCTAGAAGGTCCACTGGCAACTGGGACTGCCACCCCGGACACCCTCTGCCTTTTTTCGGGCTGCATCAGCTGGCTCGAAAGTAATCATAATTCTGGGGCCCACAGAAAGCGAGAGTGAAGTGCGGAAATGCAAATACTCATGGGCCGGGAGACCCGAAAAGCGGGCTGACCAAATAGCTGCTGGCCAGGACGAAGAGAACAAAGTGCGATTATCAGGCCAAGGAACGGCTATGAATAATTATTAAAAATTTAAGAGCGCACGCACTTCATTCGGGGGCATAAAATAAAAATTTAATGGCATTTAAGTGGCCCCCGGCCATGTCCTTTATGTGCGGAGAGACTCCCCGCCAGACCGGCAGAGGCTGAACAAAAAAATGTATTTTTTCTGGCAGGCACAATTAATATTATGGCGTGGCAGCCAAAGTTGATGTGGCACCTTGCCCAGCCCCCGGGAAAAAAGCACAGGAAGCACTTAGCGTCGCAACATGCGAAATAAAAAATCGTGTAGCGGGATCGGGGCTGGAAGAGGGGCCGGGGCGAGCCATTGAACTTGTCTCGGGTGGCTGGCAAAGGTCGCCAATGGGGAGTCGCAAAATGAAAAGCCAAATAAATAAAACGAAACGCAACGCAACGGAGAGGAGAGGAGCAGTAAAAAGCTCATAAGTGCCGGGCCATAATTCAAACTCGTCGCTGTACTCCGTGCAATTACCGTGTCTCGGGAATGGCCCGCTGCCTTTGTTCGGCCTTATCGCCCCGCTTATCGGAGGCCCACTGTCTGCATATGCCGGGTAGCGCCTAATTGGGCTAATTCCTGCCGGATCCGGACTTAAAGCTGCCTTTCTTGTGCTCTCAACATCCGTCAGGAACTTATGCAAAATAAATATGAGCAGAGTACGTGACCAAGTGCGTAATATGCAAAAAGTTGAGCCACGTCCCTACGCCCGCCGCATTCCCAATGAATGTCAGCCAAAGGACAAACACGCCGAGGATATATGCACATCCCCGCTTGTCAGACAAGTCATGGCCATGTAGGATCCCCTGGGCCACGCCGTTTGAATTCCTAAGCAGGCAAACAAGCACGGAGCCGGGGCAAAAGTAAAAGTTTCCCTTTAATTTCGGACAATTTATTTTAATTTGCTGGCAAAAGGAGCGCTGGCTTTCTCACTTGCCAGTCGTGTGGCGTGCAATTAGGCGACGCTTTCACTAACAACAAAGCCGAATCGCAAGTAATTTGAATGGAGTGACATGGAGCCTGGCACTGTCAACGTCCTGCTCCGGCAGCGAGTCCCCCAGGAGCCAGCCACTTCCCCGGGCACCTCGACAGCTGCTGATGCCGAACACGGTGCGTATGATTGATGCAGACTACCAGACGCCGCAAATGTAATTTGCGCATTTCCCTTTCTGCCATTCGCTCTTTGGGGACTCCGATGACGGATGAACTTTCGCATAGTTTTCGGCCACGTTAAAGACCCAGCGTGTTAAAGTTCCTTTGGTGTTTCCTTTGGCCAAGGTGCAAGTAAAATGAACACTCCAAGAGGTATAAGAAATGTAGCTTCGAAAGAAATTTCTGAAGAAATTAAAGCTTAATCGAGGACATTTCTTAATATTTATATTTTGCGACATTAAGTTAGTCCAGTTACTCTTCCTTCGGAGGAAGGATTCTTATAGCTTTGTGACTATTGCTTTCGTAGTTATGAATCTTCGGACACCTTAAAGATTCAGCATGTTGGGGCTGCATCGATCTTCATTTTGGCCTAGGTAAATTCAATCAAGTTCTGCCATTTGCAAGCTAAATTGAAAACATATGTTTCCGCCCTGGCATTCTCCCCAAACTCAGACGAACAGAGAGTGGGACGGCGGCGGAAGCTACTTAAAAATGTTGCACACGTACAGCCAATTGTGAGCAAACATGGCAGAGGGAGGGGCTTTGGGGGAAGTCAAGGAACTTTGCCGCCATCTCCCGAATTCCCCTGACAGGCTGGCAGCGGCAGCTTCATCAGGCTCCCACATAAACATCCTCATCCACATCGTCATCATCGTCGCCGTGCCCATCATGAGGCTCATCAGCATCAACTTGTCTGTCCCTACATCGCCCCAAGAGCTACTAAATTTCACGCAATCACGACCACACACACACAGCGAGTCCTTGGTCCTTCTTCAGTTTTCCCTGCTTTTTTTGTGTGCTGCCAACTGCCTAATAAAATATTTAGTTGCTGGGAGTCATTGACAAGTTTGCAGACAAGGTTCTTCGGGCTTTGTGGTCTCTTTATGCTCCTTGATGAGACAGAAGCGAGGCGGACAGGTGAGTTGTGCCTGTTTCTCACCTTCTGGCATCGCTCTGTGCTTTACACAGGAGAACAAGTAAGAAAGCTACAGTCGTTCGTGAACGACTGTTATATACCATGTACCAAAATATATCGCCTATCGAATTAGCTCCCGATTATAAATAAAATCGGTAACCAGGGAACACCACAGCTGATCAGCTGATCGCGACTTTGCCTAATAGAGAAA
Organism: Drosophila aff. chauvacae BK-2020; assembly: GCA_018903765.1. NCBI lineage: Eukaryota > Metazoa > Arthropoda > Insecta > Diptera > Drosophilidae > Drosophila > Drosophila aff. chauvacae BK-2020. The sequence goes on along the minus strand of JAEIGO010000916.1, from coordinate 3,086,836 downwards.
TGTAAACAAACTCGCTCTTTGCAAAACCACCACCATCTCATGCACTTGCGTGTGCAAGACAGAGAAAGAGATAACCCCTCTCTCTTTTTTGCGCACGGGAGTTAGTTTCTTGCGCTCATCAGTTTTGTTGTTGTTTTTTGGGATGCACCTGTTGCTAGCTGCCAAATAGATAACACACTGATAAGTAAATAACTTTTGTGTTTTTCACCCGATCTTTATCAGAGTTTCGGTATTGATACATGTTCTACATATGCATGCCTATGCAAAAAAAGAAAGATCTATGGTAATATTTGTGGCTGCAAAACGTTTTTATTGATTTGCGGGGGAGTGGGGGGGAAATTTTTAAATCTGAAACAAACTTGATCTGCGTGCAAAACATTCCGACCTACATACCGAATTTGGTGGCTCTAGCTCTTATAGTTGCTGAGATCTAGGCGTTCATACAGACGGACAGACGGACAGACGGACAGACGGACAGACGGACAGACGGACAGACGGACAGACAGACATGGCTATATCGATTTGGCTGTTGATGCTGATCAAGAATATATATACTTTATGGGGTCGGAAATGCTTCCTTCTGCCTGTTACATACATTTGCACGAAATTAATATACCTTTGTACCTACGGTACATGGTATAAAAATGTGGCAAGTTTTATCAAAGATCCTAAAAGCTACAGTAAAACCTAATTAATATTTAGTAGTATTTAGCTAGCTAAAGTATTCTAACAATCATAATCAAATGCAACATTTATTTTTTATGGGCTCTGGTGAATTTTTCTCTCAGTACACCACTTGCAGTCCCTGTTTTTTACGAGGCCTCAAATCTATTAAAGGCCCATTGACAGCGCTTTGCTCCAGGAAATAATGAAAAATTCAAAAACCAATATTTAAAATGCCATCAAATCAAACAAAGTGCAACAATGTGTGATCCCAAATCGGGGTCGCTCAGTCCCGTCTTTGGTATCCTTTCAGCGTTTAATATCTCATCAAGTGTTGCGCTTTACGACTACTTAAAATCCCATAAAAAACAAAGCGAAATAAAACTGTGGTGAAGCCAGGCCCTCCTGGCAAGCGGATCCCGAGCAAAATCAACGCCCAAAGCCGTAAATTCCCTCCCGTCGGTTTCGGGTGTTTCCGGGTCTGAGCTGCTGAAAGGAAAGCGAAAGGAAATGCAAAGGCAAAAACAGCCAGGCAGCAGCGACAGCGGCAAGATTTAATGATGCAGCATGATTTGCGCATAAAAAAGGAGCGAAATAGAATAGAATCAAATGGAATGGCAGTGGCCGGGACCGGGACCGGGGCTGGTGGCGTGCCAGGAGCAGGCATTATGGCTTGACAGACATCGGCAACTGCTGGACAAGCTTTGATAAAATGCAGCGCACACACCCACAGCCCATACATCCCCACAGTTGTCCTGTAGTATCACATATATATAGTATGTTCTAGCATTCTAGTTGCGCATAAAATGTTAAAGGACTTTCCCCATACCCCATGTGTGCTGCAGCGGCAGCGGGAATGAGGAAGGAACTCGGTTGGCTGGGCAAACGAAAGTTATATATGCACGTTACATATGCACACACTATATAGTATATATATAATATATATATATTTGCAGGAATTTATATGCAAGCCAGCACAGGGGTGAATAAACCCGGGATACCCAAGCGAATTTGGAAGAGATACAGTGGGGTCTGGGAGCTGTCAAGTCCCACATCAAATTCGACGATGCACTTTCATTTCATACCAGGTACTACTCGTAGAACTCGGGGGATTAAAGATTCTTTGCAATTAATGAGGAAAGCAGCATTTAAGATCTTATGAAGCTTATATTTTATCTTTAGAAAGACACTCCTAGTTAGACATATACATTACAGCTAAGCAATAATAGAAATCAAGATAAAATATCGATTAGATTAAGATAAGTTAATATCTTTGTATAAATTTAATGTGCATATTTAATAAACAGTTCATGTTGTTTTGATTGATTTTCATAAATCTTATGCAGTCAGACTGTGACGAACGCGTGAGCTTGGTATCATGCATATTTTTTTCCAACAAAAAGAATTTATTGAATAGCCCTAAGAAATAAAGGAAATCATCTGCCCTTACAGGGTATTACAATTTTAGTCAGAAGTTTGCAACGCACGATTTGAACGATCGTAAAGTTTTGAGGAAAAAAATTATAACTTATCCAGTTTTCAACATATTTTCTTATAATTTGAGACATGTCCTTTTTGTATTAATCCAGAATTTCGCTTTTAATTTGATCAAAATCGGACTACTACTATTATATATTATTTCACAATTTTCAATTCACAATTTTAAATTCATGAAAATTTGACGATTATATCATATAGCTGCTAGTTAAATGCAGAGGAAAATGCAAAACTGTAACTGTAAAACTGCAAAATGTAATATGAATAGGAAACTATTAAATGGGAAATTTTATGATATGAATAATAATTTAAATAATTCCTGTTAGTCTAATGATCCAATTGTAGGCTGCAAGGGTATACAAACTTCGGTTAGCTCCCCTTCTTGTTAACTTTATATTTTATTGCATTTGGGTAAAGAAATATTTCATCAGTTACAATATGCCATAGAAAGCTTTCTTGGCAAGCTTTCATTGCTTTATTATCTGAAAATATTTAAGTGAAATACTCAATGGTAGATAACAATGATATATTTATACTGTCGTAAGTATATTCAGTGCAACAAATGTTAAGAGATAAATACTATCTCAACAAAAAACAAACAAGGAATCCAAATTTGGCACCCCTTAGCTCGTATACCCTTGCATTTTGCAATTTAATCATTCAGAATCGATTCGTTCTATTCAAATGAATTGAAAAACGTGAAGAAGACATATAAAACATTTAAACATATGTACATACATATATAATAATTTGGATTTGATGAAGTTTCAGCAACAATATTTTAATACCATATGAAATATGTATGTATATCTTACGGTTAATATATTTTGTATAATTTAAAATTTTAAATAAATACTTGAAACAACAACATCTTTACATATAAAGGTAAATATTGTGCTTTGTATTATCCGATATGCATAAAATTAATGCCGTAATTCTGAAACAAAAAAAGTCCATATCACAGAATATATAAAAAAATATGTTGAACATTGCGAAGTAAAAATTGTATTCTATTAATTGTTCTTCCTAAGGCACCTAATGAAATTCTATCATGCCATAATCAAAAAATTAAAACAGTCGTCCTTGATAAAACTATAAAAATTATTTTAAAATAACTATATCTCTTGAATAACGAAGATATGATAATTTTTATATTACTTTACTATTCATTCGTTTCTAGGGAACTATATGATAAAGTCCTATCTTTGAGTTGATCCCAAAATGAACAAATGTTGAAAACGATGAAGTTATAATGATTTTTTATTTAATCCTTGATCCGTTGAATGATTTTGTATAATTTTCAATCTAGAAATCGATTTATATGAGTCACATGCTTTGAACCATTGAAATTATCAGATCAGATTTGACGACACTACTCAAATTGATTTTAAACTTATTTGATTTTGAATGTTTTTATTTTTTAATGATTAGATTGCGCCGATTCAAATATGCCCAAACTTAGCTTCCTACAGAGAGCAAAAGCTTTTTAGTGAGTGGAACAATATTGGTGATCAAAACACTTTCAGAGCAGAGAGCTTCGCTCAATAATTTCACAACATATGGGAGAACATGAAGCTCTCAAAACTAACAAACAAAGCGCCAGGTCACTTCTCCTGGTTTGACATCATAACAGCAACACTCATAACAAACAACTTCTAACCTGTTCAAAAGCGATATCTCTCTCTTGAAAGCAATCTATATAGATATACTTAATACGCTGTACATATACCAGCTCGCATTATCTACTACGGAGGGTATAAATTGCGCTGGCAAGTGCTTGTGGGTCTCAGTTCGGAATAAAATTGGTAATCGGTGACACCAGTCATGGCTGTACTGGAAATATGTCTGGCCCTCCTGGCCATCGGTGTGCTGATCTACAAGTGGAGCACTGCCACCTTCAAAACCTTCGAGGAGCGGGGTCTGTACTTCGAGAAGCCCTACCCATTTGTGGGCAACATGGCTGAGTCCGCCTTCCAGAAAGCCTCCTTCCAGAAACAGCTCAGCGAGTTATACGATCGCACCCGCCAGCAGTAAGTCTACTCTGTCACAGTATGGCTAAGTGCCCTCAATACAATTTGATATTCCAGCAAGCTTATTGGCATCTTCAACCTGCGAACTCCCATGATCCAGCTGAACGATCCCGAGTTGATCAAGAAGATCTGCGTGAAGGACTTTGACCACTTCCCCAACCACCAACTCTTCATTAACTCAAACGAGCGTCTGATAAACGACATGCTCAGTGTCATGAGAGATCAGCGCTGGAAGCACATGAGGAACACTCTGACCCCGGTGTTCACGGCGGCCAAGATGCGTAACATGTTCACCCTGATGAACGACAGCTTTGCCGAGTGCCTTCAGCACCTGGACACCGAAGCGGGAGCAGCTTCAGGAAAAAGGTTCGAGGTGGACATGAAGGTGCTGTGCAACAAGCTCTCCAACGATGTCATTGCCACCACTGCCTTTGGGCTGAAGGTGAACTCGTTCGACAATCCGAAAAATGAGTTTTACGAGATTGGTCAGTCCTTGGTCTTCTCCCGCGGACTTCAGTTCTTCAAGTTTATGTTCGCCTCACTTGCCCCGATGATTTTCAATGTAAGCGATATCCGCATTATGTCTAGGATCACTTTAGCCCATATGTCCCTTTATAGTTCTTCAAAATGACCATCTTTGAGGCGAATAAAGTGGAGTACTTCGTGCGGTTGGTAGTGGATGCCATAAAATACCGTGAGAAGCACAACATCCACCGACCCGACATGATCCAGTTGCTGATGGAGTCCAAGAAGGAGTCCCAGGATAACTGGTCGGACGACGAGATCGTGGCCCAGTGCTTCATATTCTTCTTTGCCGCCTTCGAAAACAACTCCAACCTGGTCTGCACAACCGCCTACGAGTTATTGCACAATCCTGACGTCCAGGAGCGCCTCTACGAGGAGGTGAAGGAGACCCATGAGACCCTGAAGGGCGAGTCCCTGACCTACGACGCCGTGCAAAAGATGGACTACATGGACATGGTTATATCCGAGTCCTTGCGCAAGTGGACCCTGGCAGCCGCCACCGACCGGAGCTGCTCCAAGGACTACACCCTCACCGACGACGACGGCACCAAACTATTCGACTTTAAGGTGGGCGACCGTATAAATATACCCATCTCTGGTCTGCACATGGATGACCGCTACTTCCCCGAGCCCAGGAAGTTCGATCCGGAGCGCTTCAGCGAGGAGCGGAAGGGTGACCTGGTGCCGTACACATATCTGCCATTCGGCGTGGGTCCTCGCAACTGCATAGGTGAGTGTACATATCTAACATAGTTATCAAAAGCACAGAAAGATTGATAAAGTTTAACCAGGAATTTTAAGTCTAAGCTAGACATTATATCACCTCTTAATTTTATACATTTTATTTGTTCTTTTAAAGGAAATCGCTATGCCTTGATGCAGGTCAAGGGCATGTTGTACAACATTCTGCTGAAATACAAGATCGAAGCTTCGCCGAGAACTGAAAAAGATCTTTGGGGATCCGCGCGCGGCTTTAACTTTACCCCCCGGTCCGGATTCTGGATGCAGTTGGTTCCCAGAAAATAAGCTGGTGTCGATATTAATACTTTTCTTGCAATATATAGACTAAATAAAAAATAACTCTGATTAACTTTAAATGCGATACATTAAAAACCATGGTTTCTGGGCCGCGAACAAACATTTTTTTCAGCACCACCAGCCCAGTGGATATAGCCACTTCCTTCTGTCGATCGCCTGTGTACCGCAAAGATCTCAGGAATTAATATATGAGAGACTTGACTATTAAAATTTTCACTCTCAGAGCTGAAATTGTCAATTCTTCTTTTAAGTAAGTGCCTAAGTGCCTTTAATATAATTGCTATTTTAAGATAGGCTCTACAAAGACACTTTTTGACTTGATGTTTTATATTTATTTAATTTATTATTATTCCTTGATTTTGATTCACTTTCACCAATAAAATGCATTAATTTAATTCAGAGAGAGATATTTGGGGAAGGGAAGTAATGATGGAACCTTATTTGTGTTTTTGTTTAAACGATTTATTTAACGCACAACGCCTCTTGTACCAAATACCTATTTTTTACTGGACTGTAGCTATCCTACTTATTATTTACGTATGTGCTAGCAAATTCCTGGCATCGACGCATTTCCGTAAAAAATATTAGATATTTCCGCTGATTCTGTGAAAATGTTGAACTCTTCTTTCAAGTATTGATTAAAATTAATATATATTTCGTATTAGTTCTATGGAGAACAGGAATTTGGTTTTTATTCAATTTGAAAGAGTTAATGGAGCTCCCGTTTCCCAAAATGTACCCGCCACTGACAAGGCAATCGCAATCTTATCCTTATCACGTCTTTATTTTTCAATGTACTGCAAATTTTAAATTTATTTCATAACCTGAAGGCGGTCCGGGTCGATCTTGATATAAATGAATTGACTGATTTTAGAGATGTTGATCATTTATAGGAAATAATATTTGATAGAAATAATATTTAATATTTAAAGACAATCACTTCTGTATACTGACAATATTTTAAAACCCGACAGACTGATTTTAGTGTTTTTTATTTAATTACAAATTAAATATAGTAATTGTCCTCGGAAGTGCAAGACAACAAGGGTATACAAGCTTCGGTATTACTGTAATTATTATTGAATTTTATCTTGGAATTGCATTGGTAGAAACACTGCTTTCATCAGCCCAAATATGTTATCGACACACATGACAACTCGGTTTTACAATAAAAATAGAAAGCCATTTGCTGGATTTGATAGATTATAATTCTTATCATTTTGTCCGATTACACAGTTTTTTGCATTTAAAGTGACCCAACGATTAGAGTACACACGGTGAGCGAAGAGGTTGCCTATCGAAGCGTTCCCTCCTGAGAGCGTTCTCTGATACGTTTCAAGTTTATAAACAAATTAATAATCTATAACGTACCAACAATTGCCCAGCAGCAGTTACGCTTCTATGTGTGTGTTCCTAAAAGCAACAAAGTGTCTAACCTGTTGAGAACAAATATCTCTCATTGAGATAACCACATATATTTGTTACTCAATAAACATACTATATCTACGAAGCTCGTCGGGTATAAATTGCGGTGGCATGTAGCTGACCACATTAATTCGCAATATTCTGACCAACGGGTGAAACGTTACTGTCCTAGCCATGGCTGTACTGGAAATATGTCTGGCCCTCCTGGGCATCGGTCTTCTGATCTACAAGTGGAGCACAGCCACCTTCAAAACCTTCGAGGAGCGGGGACTGTACTTCGAGAAGCCCTACCCACTTGTGGGCAACATGGTTGGGTCGGCCTTGCAGAAGGCTTCCTTCCAGAAAACGCTCAGCGAGTTCTATGATCGGACTCGCCAGCAGTAAGTTGATCGCGATTTCGTCACCACTTTGCCCTTAAGCGGCTTTTGATATTTCAGCAAAGTTGTGGGTCTCTTCAATCTGCGCACTCCCATGATCCAGCTAAACGATCCCGAGGTGATAAAAAAGATCTGCGTGAAGGACTTCGACCACTTTCCTAACCACCAGCCCTTTGTAAGCGCTGACGAGCGTCTGGTCAATGACATGCTGAATGTGATGAAGGACCAACGCTGGAAGCACATGAGGAACACTCTGACCCCGGTGTTCACGGCGGCCAAGATGCGTAACATGTTCACCCTGATGAACGACAGCTTTGCCGAGTGCCTTCAGCACCTGGACACCGAAGCGGGAGCAGCTTCGGGAAGAAGTTTCGAGGTGGACATGAAGGTGCTGTGCAACAAGCTCTCCAACGATGTCATTGCCACCACCGCCTTTGGGCTGAAGGTGAACTCGTACGATAATCCGAAAAATGAGTTTTACAGTATCGGCCAGAGTCTGGTATTCTCTAGAGGACCCCAGTTCTTCAAGTTCATGGTGGCCATTGCCGCCCCCAAGCTCTTTGCTGTATGTTCAATATTTTGACCCATTTTGAATAGCATTAATATTTCCTTTAATGAACCCTTCCTAGTTTTTTAAAATGACCATCTTCGAGGCCAGCAGTGTGGACTACTTCGTGCGGCTAGTGGTGGATGCCATAAAATACCGTGAGAAGCACAACATTCACCGACCCGACATGATCCAGTTGCTGATGGAGTCCAAGAAGGAGTCCCAGGATAACTGGTCGGACGACGAGATCGTGGCCCAGTGCTTCATATTCTTCTTTGCCGCCTTCGAAAACAACTCCAACCTGGTCTGCACAACCGCCTACGAGTTATTGCTCAATCCAGACATCCAGGAGCGCCTCTACGAAGAGGTGAAGGAGACCCATAAGACCCTGAAGGGCGAGTCCCTGACCTACGACGCCGTGCAAAAGATGGAATATATGGACATGGTTATATCCGAGTCCTTGCGCAAGTGGACCCTGGCAGCCGCCACCGACCGGTCCTGCTCCAAGGACTACACCCTCACCGACGACGACGGCACCAAACTATTCGACTTTAAGGTGGGCGACCGTATAAATATACCCATCTCTGGTCTGCACATGGATGACCGCTACTTCCCCGAGCCCAGGAAGTTCGATCCGGAGCGCTTCAGCGAGGAGCGGAAGGGTGACCTGGTGCCGTACACATATCTGCCATTCGGCGTGGGTCCTCGCAACTGCATAGGTGAGTGATTTATTCGACTTTGCTTCATCAACACTGGAGTATTGAAGGAAAGCCAAAGTATAAATAAGTTATGTGATTTTAAACACCTTATACTATTTCCATGTTTTCTTTTTCTTCAGGAAATCGCTATGCCTTGATGCAGGTCAAGGGCGTGTTGTACAACCTTCTGCTGAAATACAAGATCGAAGCTTCGCCGAGAACTGAAAAAGATCTTTGGGGATCCGCACGCGGCTTTAACTTTACCCCCCGGTCCGGATTCTGGATGCAGCTGGTTCCCAGAAAATAAGCTGATAATGATATGAAAGCAATTTGTTAAATATAATAAATAATTGTTACGACGCAATACAAAAGCTTTTATAAATTACCATTTTTCAAGTAAACTTGTTGATCTTATTTGGTACTTTCTGCCCAAAAGTATGCTAGCGATGAAAGTGTCATTTCTAGCATCTTAAATGCAAGTTACAATCCCTAGGGCTCTATCGCTGTTGCAAGTTTATAGGCTAGTGGATTCTATGTTTAACATTTTATTGTACTGATATTTTATATAAAACTTAATTTGTATACCCTTACAGGGTATTATAATTTAGTCAGAAGTTTGCAACGTAGTGAAGGAGACATTTCCGACCCTATAAAGTATATATATTCTTAATCAGCATCAACAGCCGAGTCAGTTATTTTGAAAGCAAAATCACAGCTGTTTGGCTTTGTTCCTTGCATCATTTCCTTTGCAACATTTTTCGCGGATTAAGACCTTGCCGCGGTGTTGGGGCTTAGTACGAGAATTTCGAACAAAAAATGTCACTGAAACTAACCGCAATCCTTTAATATACAAAATTTTATATACTTACTGCAAGGGCTTTGCCGAAATTCGGTTCCTTTCTTGTTTGAATTAATCCCGAGCAGCTAGAAAAAAACCTAATTTAAATAGTCAGCTTTTATCTATTAATGATGATCGTATATATAATATAAATAGCAGACATCAGATATGTGATTTATAGACTTATACCTACTTTAAGTCTGTTGGTGTACTATTCTCAGTTGGTATAAGTTCCCACATCAGATACTACCGCTATACCTACTCCTATAATACCTTTCTACCAGAGACATACCAGACATGCAAACAATTAGGCACTCATCGTGAGTGTTTAATTAAATTTATTATTAAAGTCAGAATAAAAAATTTTCTTCTACAAATGCAATGTCAAGTTGAAATTGAAATACTAAGCCAAGTCCAATGGTATACATTAAAACAAAATAACAAACAAACAAATTCCAAATGTTGTAAAAACGCCAAAAGGTGATGAAATATTTTTCAAACTTTCAGTGCCTTACTGAATGAAAAGTGTGATAAGCCTGAAGTACAAAGCTAGATTTGCGATTACCATATACATATATATTTCAAGATACCAAGATTAAATATTTACATATACATATAAAACATTCACAATACAATTTTTCCCTTTCTATCTGCAGCTTTCTCCCAGACAAAGGTTTTTTATACTATTTCACCATTTCTGTTTTCATTATTATCATTTGCAGGGGTATTATAATTTTAGTCAGAAGTTCACCCTGATGAAGGACAACTTTGCAGAGTGCCTTCACCACCTGGACACCGCCTCGAGAGCCTTTACCCCAAGTTCTGGGCTTCTAGATGCACTTTGTTCCCAGAAAATTAGAAAATAATAATATTAATAATAATATTAATACCAAAATACAAGAATAATTGCTATGGAAGGTAAATGGGGGTATTTAAAAATGTCCATTTATCCAGGATTAGCCGGGTGCAAAACCGCTTACTTTCGAGAGTTTCCGAGATAATAGAAAGTAATTTGAAGAAGCAGAATTTGAATTTTTGAAAGTGAAAAGAATTACTTTGAAAACTCTGCTTAAAATCTGTTCTAGAAGTGTCCATTTAAAAATGATTTATTATTTATTGAAATTCAGTTCCAAAACATTAAAACTTGTACATAGCTCCGCTCAGACTTCGGCAAAATCAAAACCAAAGGCGACTCACAAAATGAAAAGAAATGAATGGAGTTCGATTTTAAATTCTGCTAACACTTAATTATTATTTGATTTTTCAACCGTTTGCTTGTTACTGCATTTGTTGTTAGTTTTAAATCGCCTGCGGTCAAAATGCTAAAATATTTCAACTGTGAAGCCAAACAACAACAAAGGCTTGATGTTCATAACGGTTGCTTGTCGGGCCACGTTTACATCATATTCAGTGTGAGTGAAATGTCAGACTAGAGTTCTTGTGAGATGACATAATATATGATTGGGGAGATCGAAAGGTTAAAAGAAACAAATAATCAAGGGTCGCATCTTTAGGAACTTGCGGAGCTCCCGGGTTTCACATTGCAGAAGCCACTGACAAGGTCTAGCTTTACCTTTTGCTTATCACACTTTTGCTTATAGCATTTATTTTTGCAGTACCATTCATCAGTAATTCATCAATCTTTTTTTAAAGGGGGGAAATAGGAGTGCGATAAAGTCAAATGCGAAATTTTAAAATAACATTTTTAAAATAACATGGGCATTATTAATTTATTTAGTATAGCTTGGATCCCAATATATTTATAAATGGGACTTTTGTTATAATCAAAAGAACTTTATCTGTCTGATTTGAATATATGAATAAGATAGTTTATCTAAATGTCTGATGCAGTAATAAATCCAACTTACCCGATTGTTCACCTATCATTATTTCCACACTATTTCTAGCGGGAAATCGGTTTGCTGTGATACCACCTTGGGCTAAATACAAGATCGAAGCCGTTTTCTAAAATCACCAGGATGAAGTTTGAACTTAAAACCCCAAAGATATGCTGATACCCGCATTAAAAATGCATCTAAATTGTTTTAGAATAAAATACACGTACATATATTTTACTTTTGATTATGTTTCCATACACACTTGTTGATATAGCATTGCTTAGACAAGTAAACCAAAGGTATCAAATAATTCTTATCATATGTATCGATTCGGTCGGCTGCCCGACTTTCTACCCTCCGAGAACTCTGGACGCATAGTGTAGCCTTTATATAACAATTTCGCTTTCACGCTCTGGAGAAAGCTCGCCAATTACATAAAACGCTTGGCCTGCGAACAAAAGAATCTGTAATTTGATTTGCCAAACAAAGTGCCGCAGAAAAGAAACCGCGAATGTTGTAAATGCTAATCGTTAGTCGTTGTTTTGGTTGCTGGAAGAGCTGTTTCTCGAGGCGTTCTGCCCTCTTGCCATTTTAAATTATTGCACATTCGGAAACAGATAATACTTTCACTCTCTCGGAGATTCCTCTGCGGCCGTCGGTTGGATTCGTTGGAATTTATTGTTCGTTGATTGCGTTGCTTGTGGTCTCTGCTGGTCGGTTGTTTTGTTCTGGCTAGTCCAGCCCTAGAATACTTAATTAGTTATGGTAATGCCCCGCGGGCATGTGTATAGTTAAATGCAAATATGATATAGTCTCGGCTTTGTACAACGATTTCTCTCATCTCTGATCTCATATGTGTCTCCGTGTATGATACATCTCGATATGTTATTTACAGTCACGGTCGCCACTTCAAAGTAGAGGCAGTGTCCTTGGCAACCGCGTTTAAAAATTTAGTTCTTGAATCTTCAGACGCTGTAGAGGCGCCCGTTGCTGGTGTGCTGGGAGCCAGCGGAGTGGCGGGCCTTTCCCAGCCCGAAGAAGTTCCAGACCCGCCTCAGGCAGCCAGGCTTCTTGTCCGGCAGCATCAGACTCTGCTCCTCGAGGATCGTGTCCAGGATGTAGTAGCTGCTCAGGTTGAGGGGCGGCGGCGGCAGCATTGGGGGCGGTCAAGAAATCGTGCAGTTCTTGCTCTCGTGCATGATCGCCGGCGAGCCGCCGCAGCCCACTCCGGCCCCGCCTCCGCCCACACCGACGCCGCCGGCGAGGCACGAGTCCTGGGCCAGCTTCTTCTTGCGCTCGTAGGCCAGGGCATCGTTGGGCACGTAGGCCACGCGCACGCCGCCGTAGTGCTTGCGGGCGGGCAGGCGGTACACGTAGTCGTCCATGTCGCTCGAGGAGCTGGAGGAGCAGGTGGAGCAGATGCTGGCCACGTCGCAGTTGTCCAGGTTGTTCAGCAGGTTGAGCGCTCCCGGCCCGGCCTGCGTCTGGGCGTTGTGCAGCCGGAGGTTCGTCTGGTTGATCTGCATCTCCGAGGAGCTGCGCGACTGGTTGCGGCGTCTCCTGCGCCGGCGGGCGTTGGAGTTGTCCGTGTAGCTCTTGGAACGCGACATCGTGTCCTGCACGCTGTGGAAGCGCACCTCCTTCAGCGGCCGGTTGTCCAGCAGCTCCTCCTCCTGATCCTGCTCCTGGGCCAGGGCCAGCTGCACCTGGTTCCGGTTGCCGGCGAACAGCTGCTCGTAGCCGTCGTGGGGCAGCTCCCCCACCGGCTCGTTGTCCAGCTCCAGCTCGTGGGCCAGCTCCTGGGTGCTCTGCGTGAGGTCCGAGTTGCTCGGCGAGTTCAGGTTGATCTTGTCGATGCTCTGGTAGCTGTGCGAGTCCTCGGCCTTCGAGAGCAGCATGTCGGGCATGGAGTTGGTCAGCGTCTGGGTGTCGCCGAAGATGGACTTGTCGCCGGCGCAGATGTTGTCCAGGCTGATGCCCAGCTCGGTGAGGTCGATGGGCGGCGGATGGGCGGGACGCGGCATGCCGGGCACACCTCCTCCCAACAGCAGGTCCGCCACTCCGGCGGCCTCCATGCGCTGCCGCTCCTGCCGCTCCAGCAGGTCGCCGGCACTGCCCGTGGCCTTCGAGTGGCCGTGGTGGGGCACCCTCCGCCCGGTGTCGCGCTCTCCTCCGCCTGACCTCCTCGGGGACCTGGCTATCTGGCTGGAGGTGGAGGCGCGGTGCGTGGGCCGCAGCTGGGGGCCCGAGCTCGTGTCCGACGGCGTCGGCGGCTCGCCCTTGCTGCAGGCGATGGAGCAGTAGATGGTGCCCCTCCGGGGCAGGAAGGGCCGCCCCAGCAGCGAGCAGCGGCAGGTGCAGCAGCTGAAGCACTGGTCCGTCGCGTGCCAGTGCTGCCCGTCGTGGCTCATCTGGCCCTGGTCCACGCCGATCACCTCGCCGCAGTAGTCGCAGTACTCGGCGAACATGGTGTCGAAGCAGGCCAGGCAGTAGGGCTTGCCCTCCCGCATGATGTACCTCTGGCCGCCCAGCTGCTGCTCGCACTCCTGGCAGGCGAAGTGCTTCATGTGCCACGTGCGGCCCTCTGCCTCCGTGCACTCGTCGGAGAAGATGATCTGAAATGAGTGGAAGGAGGGGGCTTAAACTCAGTTGGGGAAGAAGTTTCTTAGGTCTAGTTAAAGAGCGGCAGGGATGGTATGAGTAAGTAGGAGAATATCTGTCACTATTTCAGGCCAGGGAACTCAATGACCACTCACCTCGTCACAAGCGGAGCAGCGCGGCTTCTGGGTCTCGGCGTGGTGGCGCCCGCAGTAGAGATTCCCGTCCCGCTGGAAGTAGATCAGGTCCACCAGCAGCTCCTTGCACACGCTGCACACGAAGCAGCCGGGATGCCAGCACAACTGGGCGCCCAGCCGCTGGGCGAAGACCACGATGTCGCCGCCCGACAAAGGCTCCTCGCACTGGAAAAGGAGAAGACAAAAGTCGTATAAATAAGGCAAATATGCCAGAGTTCTTCGAGCGATAAAAATCTGCAGCGTCTGGCTGCTGCCTGCTGGCCGGGCAGAAATATTTAAGCGACTATAAATGCTAAATAACGGTAATAAAACGCTTAAGCTCAACGCCCCACCACCCCAGTGCTCCTCCGGAAATGCCGGCAGCAAGCAAAGGACCTGTCTCCTCGGCCAAGGACTCTCTGTCGTGCTCTGCGGTTTTTCTGTCTCGCCTCCACGGCGATTTTCCAAAGCGGAAATCATGCAAAAATAGCCGACGGCCAGGCTCAGCTCACCCCAAAACCCAAAAGTACTCCCTGGTGGATAGCGAAGCACTTTAAGGACAACTCCCGGCTGCTGGAAAACCTCCTAGAGAGATGGAAAGCACGGAAAATGCGTCGAGCAGGAAGCGACGCTTTTAATGACTGCGAACAGAGACTCGAGACTCGTTAAACCTAAGCGCGTTCGCATAATGAACTCATTTCGGGCCAAAAGGGTTTAGGCTGCAGGGAAAGGCTTGGTGACTTCTAATCGTCCCGAAATGAAGGTTCTAATTGAGTTCGCTTAGGGCACACTATCAGGCAGGAGAAGGACTAGGTAAGGTCAGTGGAAGGCACTTAAAGTCAGACTTTAAAAAAAGGAGCCATGACTAAGTGATGCCCTTCGCTTATAGAAATCTCGGAGGTTCTTAAAACCCTCAGCATGTGTGTAAAGTTGTAATACCTATCTTACATACCTAGTTAAAAGCAACATTAATTTATTTGATTTAGGTACCGCAAACATACCAATTCTAAAGCACGAAAGAAAACTAAACTGAAATGTGTTTAATTTTAGTTAATAGGAATTAATATTTCAGTGATAAATCGACCGTGATACACACATCGCTAGCGTTTTTGTAACTCTTTCAAAAACGTAACTTGACTTAAAAAAATCTCTTAAAAAGTTAGTCCAAAATTATGCAATAATATGCTACAATGCATATATATAATTTAAACTTTTATTTATATTAAACTTATTTTATATTTTTTCATACTTTGAGACATTCATTTAAGGGTTTTAAAACTCCTAGTAATTCCGGGAGCACTCTTAAAATCTCATATTTAAAATGAATTAACCAAATGAGTTGTTCAATTGCATATGCAGAAAATACAAAGGCAAAATGATTGCTAAAAATAGAATTTATCAATCGCAGTACCTTTATGAAAAGTCGAGGGATTAGCTCGTCAGACTTCAATCCAAGTTAAAGATGAGACCCTTGCAGTTCCCGTAAACCAGAATCACATCCCAGTTCAGAGTCCCTGCCTATTTGCACGCCTAATTCAGGCAGTTGGCGAGATTGCTCGACGACGTCTCCGTGCGCACTTCTGAAGGCTTCTGGCGCGGCGCAGGCAAATTACCCAACGCCACCGCAGAGACACCGCAAGAGGTTCTGGGCCCCATTTGGGAGCCAGGAGCTCCTTAACTTTCCGGGCTATTAAACCTTGGCGCGGGCGATGCTCCCGCTACTGCTGCTGCTCCG
Organism: Drosophila aff. chauvacae BK-2020; assembly: GCA_018903765.1. Classification (NCBI taxonomy): domain Eukaryota; kingdom Metazoa; phylum Arthropoda; class Insecta; order Diptera; family Drosophilidae; genus Drosophila; species Drosophila aff. chauvacae BK-2020. The sequence continues at coordinate 3,070,851 of JAEIGO010000916.1, read as the reverse complement.
CGGTATGTGTCCTCGCCCCGGACCGATATCCTCCAGCGAGTCCCGCAATCAGCATTTACTTTTGCAAGCCATTAAGCATTGACAGGCGACGGCTCCGAGGGCTGGCTGCACGGGGTTGATAATTTCCCGGGGCGCAAGCTACTTGCCTCTATGCGTCGTTAATTGTTTGGCAACTTCAAAAATTTATCGCCTCGGGCCGAGGAATACGAAAGCGTATGACCCCGGGAACTGCGCAGTGCACACTTTAATTAGACAGCCTCCCCGCCCCAGCGATATTCCTGGCTAATGACGCATTGAAGCTTCCGTGGTCCTGGCCCTGCACTTTGGCCAGGCTAACCGCAGAAACTCCTCGAGGAACTTTGGCCCAGGAAGCGCTTTAAGAAGTTTCTGTGGCGAGCACAGAGTGCTAAAGTTTTCGGTATCCCAAGCCCGGCCATTGATTAGTTTGTCCGGAAAATCTGTGCACTTAAAACGACATTTTTCATCGGCTGTCGGCCCGGGTAAATGTCATGTAAATAACAGCAATCGCCTCTCATTTATCTTATCAATCCAATTAATCCCCGCTGGCTGCTGGCTGGTGGCTCTGCGCCAGACAATTATGCTATTGACAAATTGTCGCTGGCGGTGCCATCGCAGCACCTAACTGAACCGAGCTCGACCTGGCCGACCCGGGGCTGGGAGTGTCCTTGCTAACCCATTTCGTGTCCGGATTAATGCGACCAGCAGCGCAAACATCGCCGGCAGACAGGCGGGCCAAGACGGTTTCCTGCCCGGCTCCAGTCCAATGCCGGAGCTTCCCCGAAACAGCAACTCAAATTATTAATGACGCTCGTTATCATGCCCTTTTCAGTACATAAACTTTTCGCTTAACAGCCACTGCGCTTTACCTTCCTTTGGCTGGTTTTTCCCTTTGTTTGGCTTGGCTACCTTGGCTGCACTGAGCGGAAATCGGGGTCTTATTTAGATCCAAGTCTGCTTCGCTCAATTTATTACATTATTAAGCTAAGAAGTAGTAATTGTTAATAAGTTAATGATATTCTTGATTGAAATATCACTTGATTTGAAGCCAATGTTTTTTCAATATCTTTGAAAAACATTCTGCCTGAGATTTCTTTCCGTGCCGAAAAATATATATATTTCATGCAGTTGAGTGCCGAGTCTGAGATGGCTTTTCTTGTAATTATTTCATTGTTGCCAGGACGACCTTTAGTGTCACATCCTTGTCAAAACTTCAGCTTCCGCTCGGTGCTGTTCGTGTGGAAAATCTGTCAAGGAGTTTGCCCCCATCCTGCGCGCCCCTCGAATCCATTATTTTTTGGCAAAATCATTGCCAGTTGGCTGTGGCACACGTTGCGGCCCACGTTGCGACTCATTTACGCCTGACTGACTGCCGGAGCTGCCTCCCCTTCAGGGTTCCGGGACCGGGATTCAGGATCATTGAGCGTTTTCATAAATTTCCCCATAATTCCTCCATGCTTTCCACGCCATTCGATTGGACGGTCCGGGGTTGAGGCCTTTGTTCGCATTTTAACGTCCGTTTAGCAAGTCAGTTATGGTCTGTGAATTTTAAGCACATTCAGCGGATGGCTTGGGCTTGGATCTCCAAATCCAAATCCTTTAAAGTTTATCAGATTTTACATGGCACTGAAGTGGAATGTTTGGCGAAAAATAAGGTCCATACAGGGTGGACGACTTTTGATAAATTACTACGTTTTATTCAACGAATGTTATCGAATGAGAAATGGTAGAAATCAAAATTTGTAAGTCAGAGAATGATAATCAGTAAACTGAAAAAATCTATTTATTCGCTAATAAATGGTGAAGACTTTAAAACAATTTAAACGCTTCAAAAACGTTTTATAATTATGAATTTACTTGTGTTTTTAAGGTGTCGTAAGATGCAAAGGCTATACAAATTAATAAAATGCTTTACACACATGAATTTTAACCTCTTCTCGTTCCAACAAATAAAGTCGAATGGCGTTGTCTTTGAAGCTTGTAACTTGTATCCACCAATGTATTAAATTCGCAAATTTACAAAATTGTAGATAACGCAATTTCAATAAAGTTTTTAAAATTATTAGCCATGTTTCCACGAACAATTCCTGAAATAAGACGTGCACTTCTGTAAAATATAGATATACATGCCCAGAATCACAGATACCATAAATATACACATGAGCATCAAGTTTTCTTGGCAAAGTTCGCACTGATTATTCGGGACTCTAATGAACTCCAGCCTCGAACCTCAGAGAAGTGCTTCCGCAAGTTGGCTGGCCGTAATAAACCCGGGGCCACATAAAACCAGACACACGGACACGGCTCCGGAGGAGAAGTCCGTATCCGCCGGATCGGATCCCCGTCCGCCCGCGCACGTAGCAGACCAGACTGGGGCGGTCTGGAGTCGGCCACCGGGCCCAGACACGCAGCATGCGGCATAAAGTTTTTAATAAGTTTTACGAGAGGCGAATGTGAGCACAATAAAGTCGAGCTGCCAACTATCTGCCGGCGAAGTGCGAAATGACCAAGTGCGCATCGGGCCGAAAGGGAGAGTCCTGCCATAACAATGCAAATTTCGCTGTGCCCGGACTGTGAAGGGATGCAGTGGCAGTGGCATGCCCCCTGCCCCATGCCACATGCCACTGGCATTGTGCTTCCATCGCTGCCGTCGCTGGCCGGCAGCTCCATTCACTTTTCGCGCGAGGAAAAGCGCGAGCGCGACTCTCTTGGCCTTTATGTTGTCAGAGCCAAGTCCCTGCAATTGTTTCTGCAACAACGTCTCTGCTGGAAGTGTACTTAATGAAATCTTTTTGTCATCTTTTACTTCGAGACGTTTGAAAGTTGGCCCCCCCTCCGTGCCCTCTGTGGCCATTGTTTTCCCGGGCCATTGTCATCAATTTTTTTGCCAGAAGGAATCTCGGCGCAAAAACTTCGCCCGGACTGCCAGCCAGCCAGGCAGAAATGAAATCGAAACGACTCTTCATCTTCTGCGCATAATGAAATGCAAATTTTCGCAACAATTAAGTGAGCGGGGAAAGCGGGCGTTGGGAAATGCTGAAAAAGTTGTTCTCAAACTTACCCCCTTGCAGGGTCGCTCGTCGGAGAGCAGACGGACGGCTCCGCGGCCGAGGGCCTCCCGCTTCCGTTGGGCCGAGAAGATGCGCAGCTCCTTGCGCTCCTCGTCGCTCAGCGAGTGGCAGTAGCGCACCTGCGAAGGACACGTAGACAAGGCGGGAAGGTGGAAAGTTAGCTCCTGTATTCCTGAATTTTAATTAGGGCCACTCAAAAGGCAGTGGCAAGTTTTTTAATCTCGCCGGGCCTTTTGTGAGATTTTCTTTGCGTTCTCCTTTCAATGTGCCCGCGCCGGGCTAATTATACATTTTGGTCACAACGATATCCTGTGAAAGGCTTTTTTTCAAATATACTTTCTCTGGTTTAAAATTCTCAAAGGGAATATCTTAAGTTTTAAAGATATTAAATAATTATAATTTACCAAGACTGTAATACATGTTTCTAGAGAAAGAAGTTTCAATAGTCGAACAATAACATCAACTCCAAACATTAAACTTTAATTTAATTTAAATTTTACCAGAGCTGTGACTTCTACCAAAAGACTTTATAGTAAAAGGAGGAGTAACACGATAAGGTATTAATTTTACCCAAACAAAAATGCAATCATAGTACAAATTATTTCCCCAATCTCTTTCATTAAGTTTAACTCAATTCAATCAAAGTTAAAGTGATTCCCGTAATCATTTTTATTTAATTGTAAATTTAACTGCAGTGTTCCGTCAGGTTATCCTATCTCCTTACTTCTTCCGGTCTTTTTTTCTTTTGGTTTGCCAACTTCCGCTATCCTAACCGAACTCCCCTTTGTTCTAACTTTCACAGAGTTCTTTACTGTTCCAATACTCACCTCGTTATCTTGCGGCGGCAGCTGGTGCAGCAATTGCTTGACGCGATACTTTTCGCCGGGACTGTTGACGTAGGGCACTTTGTCGTCGGGCAGTTGGCTGAAGTACAAGCGGACCTGCGGAGTGGAAAACGGAAATGGGAAAGTCAAATTAGCCTCGGCACAAGAAGTGAAAAGAGTGCTCTTAAAATCAAATAAGACAAATCATAACGAATTTATCGAGCAGTTCCACGCCCACCAAGTCGTGGGTAGGAAAAGTGTCGCAATGCCCAGGGGAAGTTGAGTGCGCGGAAAACAGAAAACCGCTGGCTTTTCCCAGGAGCAGTTATGCAAGACTCCGCCCCGAATAAAAACATGAAAAATTGACAGGCATTTCGAGCTCTAATTGCTGCCAAATGTATCGGCAATTTAATTACAAAACGCTTTCGCTTTCCACCAGATAGCGCTGGCCAGCGATTCGGGAGCGATAATTTTTCAGCGTGTAATTAAAGTGGTTTCCCGATCGATTTCCTTAACCGCGCCAGTGGCCAGCGGCAAGGCATTGAACTGGATTTGGGAGAGCGTGGAAAATCGACCGAAAGCAAGAGTGGCCAGCGGGCGGCCGAGGCCCCCGGCACATCCCAAGCCAAGGCAAGAGCCCGAGATTTCACTTAATTAGTTGCGACAAATCGGAACACATGTCGGGGATGATGACGACGATGAAGTTGGGCTTTGATTGCTTCTGGGGAAATCTTTAAATGACTTTAAAAACGTGAAGATAAATGGGAAAGTCGTTGAATTATTGACTCAAAAGTTAATTAACAAAGAATCAAAACAAAGAATTGAAATGCTCTGTGCTGGGTTATACCAGTTCCTCAAAGTAAGTTGAATCCCCAGTAACATGGATACACTAGATTTTAGCTTTCACGCCTCACCTGATCTGGCCTTAGTCCCGGCGGCACCCACGTGTACTCCTCGAGGGCGCATCCGCTGTCGTCGTCCGACTGCGAGTTCCGCTGGAAGTCCAGCTGCTGGTGGTGGTGGCTCGGGTGGAAGCCATGACCCGCTCCCACCGCCGACGCCGTCTTGTAGGTAGCTGTGCGGAGCGGGGAGGCCACCGAGTTCAGCGGCAGATGGCTGGGCGGCTGGCAGTGGCGGCGCTGCAGAGGAGAGACAAAGTGGCTGGCGGCGGGCCCCAGGGAGCCGCTGCCGCCACTGCTGCCGCTGGAGGAGGCCGAGGGCACGTCCAGGGCTTGGGTGGAAGTCTGCTGAGTGCCAGCCGACGGAAGCTGTGCCTCCGGCCGGTGGGAGGCGTAGGTCAGGCCCGCGCCGCCCGCCTCGATCTGCAGCAGCTCGCTTTCCGTTTGCGTGTAGTAGCTGCTGCTGGGCGGCTGCAGTTGCTGTTGCTGTTGCATGTTGCTGGTGGAGCGGGGTGCGGGTGTGGGCTTGTATTTGCTGGATGAGTGGCTGGGCTGAAAGCTGCAAAGAGGGAGAAGGAAGGGTGCCGTCAGTATGAGGTGCTGAAGATTATGAGACCAATATTAGTTACGCTTTCTGGTTGTCTTAAACCATAAGTCATTATTACAAGTTTATAAGGTTTAAAGTCGGGTAGTATACTTTCAATAATTACTTTTAAAATATTATATTAGTAATATGTAGTATATAGTAACCTAAGGAAAAGAGATACTTGCTCAAACCTAGAACCTAAATATCCCCCTTAAACTTAACTTAATAACCCAAAAACCATATTGTAGTCATATATTTCTATGACTACTTGTTTTCCTAAATCTGAGTCTGCATTCCTTGCAAATCATCCTCGATTCCACCGCTAAAAAGTAGGAAACTAATTCCACTATAGCGGCTCTCGACTGCAATTACTGCAGCTGCGCATGCGTGCCCCTGCCAGGGAGTCGGAGGCCGGAGTGCCTGCTCGCTTGACCGCTGCCCACCGTGGCATCTTCGCTCTGCGACGCTTTCTGCGGCACTTTCACTCGGTTCGTGGCACGCCGCGCGATTATGCAGCCATGCAGAGACCGAAATCCGAGAAATTCCAGCATATGGTCATGTCTCGGCTTTAATTCGCCGTTCCTACCGGCCCGAGAGCGGCGGCAATTAAAGTCATTTGTTTGGCTCAGAGTCGAGCGCCACTGCGACTCCGTGTGGGGTGTGTGAAATATTAAACTGTTTCACTGGCAGTCGTACGAGTTGCACAACATCCAGAGCATGAATAACGGCCACACGGGGCCATTAGGCCTTCCAACATTTTGTGCGCTCTAATCAACGTGAGAAGAAACCCCGAATGGCGGCGATTTGTCTTCGCGTCTGGTGAGCGTATGCAAATCAAAGACATCTCATCATCTCACAATCAGAGCTTAGCCTTGTGCTAATGAAGCAAGACCCCGGGTGAATGCGACCCCGCGTACTGGATGACCAGGAGCCATTAACACCTCCAGATCAGTCCGGCAGCCAGAGCCACTGGAACGCCATGCGGCCATGTGAGCGAGGAGAAAGTTTTATGGCCAGCGCTTTTGTGGTTTTCCAATGCAAATTTCAGTTGTTCGCGCCGGCAGGTTCAGTGCCAAAAGCTGATCGATCGCCGCGTACTTTCTAAACAGTTTCGGGCCAGGCTGACAGCAAGACATGGCCAGAAGCCAGGGCGTAATCTGTCACCCAATGAATTGGCAATTGTGCCGCTGCCGATTGGGTTTGATAGCGGAAAACAGCGAGCAAGCGCCGGGCCATGAGAGCCACGCCACGCCAGATCGGATCCGATCAGATCAGATCCATTCAAATCAACACAAATCCCAGTCGCAGCTGCCAAATATGGCCAGCAGTGGCTCGGACTCGGCCTAGACGCTTTTCGGGTTTCTCTTTTCGGCCAGAAGGAAACCTGTTGACGCGGCTGACTGCCTGCATTTCTGCATTAACCGCCAGTTGGCCAGACGAAAAATACGCAAAAATGCCGCCTGTCCAACTACGGAGCGCGGCCTGGACATATACATAAATTTGGGTTAAGAAGATTTTGAGTTTATTTGGTTTGATGTCTGTCATTTCCTTGATGGCCTGTCGCAATTGCGCACGTCTGAGGATAATTAAAAGTAAATTGTTTGACACTCAGATCGTATGGGAATGGCCTGGGAAATATGGCCACTGGCGATCCGGTCTTTCGCCATTTTCGGTGCGAGTATTTTGAAGACACTTTTGGGAATTATCTGCGTTTGTCCGAGTCGTCGTCTCATGTCTGAAATAATGCACTGGTTGCACTGAATACTCCTTGAAGTGTGTCAACTAATTGGGGTTAGCGGATGCTGGCTGACACTCAGTTGGAGCCATGATGCTCTTAAGCAGTGCTGCCCGAAGGCTTAACTTGTCACGACATATTATAAATTTGTGGCTAAATCTAGACTATTTTAAAGTTAAATATTTACTGGCTAAAGCTAAGATATTTTTTGTGTAATTACATGAAATTTGAGCAGCTTTCTTTAACATATCTAGCCACTGTAATTAGACTGTAATGCAAAGGTACCTAAAGGCATGACTCTTGAGCCAGCAGATGTTAATGATATTGTTTTATAATATTATTGTGGATAAATCTAGTTTAATATTTCATCGTTCAGTCTTAACCATTTTTTGTGTAATAATACAACCCATTCAAGCAATTTTCCTCCTCATATCTATCCATATTTTACACACACAATATCACTTATAAAATGTGCCTAACAAAAACTGTAGTTTGATAAGCAAATTGTAACAAATATGAGATATAACATGCCCTATCACAAGTCTTTCCATCCAGTGCAGATAGTTTTTCTGTAGTCTCTGGTTCGCTTTTCACTTTCTGTGGAAAGCGAGCTTACGACCGAGTTATAGGTTTTTCGATGAGGCATTAGTAGGTTGTTTGCTTTTGCTTTTCGGACCATTAGTCCCCTGTAACACTTGTAATTGCCGTAATCCATTTATGCTCTGTATGCGTTTCACACGCCCATAGGCCGTTCCGGAGGCCATAACCACACGCCGTTCCTTTCGAATCGATTTATCTGCCCGCTCCTCACATCTGCGATCTAATCCAAGACAATCCGATGCTCATTAACGGACACTTGGGCAATTTCAGCACGTCTCGCGCTGCTCAAATGCCAAATCGCAGCTATAATAATATCTCAATTATGTGCAACACCACAGCATCGATGGCATTTCTATTCGCTCCACGATATCGGCGCTGTGTTTCCACGATTTCATTAAATTTTAGACACGCAGTTTCCCCAGAAAAAGCCGCAGCGGGAACACGTAACTGGTTCAAAACCATTTGGGCTCGAGGAAACCCAGGGGAAACCCGTTCTCCGACGGGGATCCGATTCTGGGAACTGCTGGTGCACTACGACACCGAACGGCAGCAATTGAAATTAATACGTAACATGCAATTCCTAATAATTGAACAGAGTCCGGCCAGGCCAGCCAGCCAGTCCGCATTAAATTACTTTCACAATTGGCCGAAAGATAAACGCCCGTCTCGGCCGGCTTAGGCCTGGCATTAGGCCCGGTAATGCTTGATTATCCGTGGTCAGCACACGATCTGCGACTGGGGATTCCCGATTTGAGGTCTTGAGATCCTGAGATCCTGAGATGCCGATGCCTAGGCCCCATCCAGAATCGCATTTATTTCTGGCCCGGGGGCGTGGCCAAGTGCAGCTCGGTTCAGCCCAGGGCCATTACGAAATCTCGTTCAATGGCCCCCCAACTCGTGACCTTGTTGCGTTGCGTGTTCCATTGTTGGGTCGCTCCGACTCTCAACGACTCCCAAACGGAGCCCCTCAAAACGCCACAATTTATTGCCTGGTATGGCCGGGTCTCGGGTTAAACTGCCGCGTTTGACTGCCTTTACGTCACACGAATAACCATAATCCCATCCGATCCATTCCGAGTCGAAAATGAGAAACAAAAAAGCCCGTACATGCAATCGCGTCATATGTTGCACGTGTTGCTGTCGCTCAGCGTTTTTATGCATTTCCCTCAGCTTCTTCGCTTTCTTTATGGGTTTTTGTACAAGCCGGGGCACATTTTGTGTGCCTGTCCGCGGCTAGACCTCACCTGGAATCGGGACACAGCCTGGGATGGGTTCGCATCTGGCTGGGACTGGGACTGGGACTGGGCCTGGGTCTGGAGCCAGTCGGGCCCGTTGCACGAGTTCCTCGCGTTCCGCGAGAATGTGTGCGCAGCAACGCCTGTTTAAGTACCGCGTGGTGATTTAGTGCACTCGTACCGTTAGGCGGTATTCGTTATACGTTATTCGTTATATACTCATAGTGAGTAGTATAGCATACGATCCGATCCGAGGCGACCAGGAGCACTGATAAGCCATAAGCAATGAGCAAGCTACACAGCCTCTTCCAGAGGCTGAAGCGGAAAGTGCGAATATATTTCGAGGGGGTCTTGGCACTGACTACGATTTTTTCTGATTTTTTAGCCTTGCTTCAGAATGAGATTATGGTAATTTCAATGAATTAATTCAGCTTGAACTTAAGAACACATAAAGATTAAGATGACTAACCCATATGCATTTGATTTGCCTTATAAAAGCAACACTTCAGCCGGAGATGGAAGGAGCATGTCTCTATCGCACAAATTGTAGAGCTTAGAAATCCAAAATATATCATAAATGCGTATAGAGGCAGGCAGATCTGGAATGCTTAGGCCTAAGTGTGCTATTATAAAATATAATAAAATAGAAGGCTCTTCAGCGATCATTTTCTCTTTGGTTTTGTACAAAAAGCCCATGGCGTTAAATAACTTTATTGAAATTGTTTTAAAAAAACCTAATTTAATTTTTTGTTTATTTATTTATTACCAAAATTGCAAAAAAATCTCTCATTGTATGCTATAACCTTACCTCTGCCCGAATAAGGAGTGTTTTTTAAAGATGTGCTCCGACTCACATCAGGTGCGCAGAGGAGAGGATAGGATTCTTAATATATTTGGTGTATTTCAATTTAATTCAATTGTAAAAATAAATTAATTTCATTATAAAATTAGCATAATGTTATTTATCTAAAAACTCGATTTGCTTATATCAAGGGCAATCGGCCGAAAGAAACTTTGTAGGGACAGACAAACTATACAACCATATTTAAAGGGGATTATTTTATAAATAGGAAACCTCAAAAGTAGATCCATTAAAAGTCAATATTGAACTGACATTGAAATCAAGAAAACAAAGTACAAACTGTCTGAAACTGAAAGAATTTAAATATTCTACGGATTCTTCTACTTCAGAAATATTTATATTTAAATATTGGTTTATTGTGTCTTTAAGGTTAATTGCCATTTATTTTCTTGAATGTTTAGCTAAAATTAATTAATATTCTGAGTAGCCTTAGGCTGTTTTAAATAGGCACTAAAATCCTATGCCTAAAGCCCCCTTTGTCCCATTTTCCCGCCGCCACTGGCCCTCTAGTCCAAAAAGAGCACCGTGGTCGACAGCTCCAGCATCTGCTGCATCTGCGCTTTCAGCATCAGCATCATCGGCAGCAGCAGCGGCTAAAATGCATAATTAATCGGCGCGGCCAAAGAAGCAGAAGCAGAAGCGGCAGAAGGTGCATTTGGACCAGGCCAGCCCACACTCGCGGTTTTAGAGCGAGTTGCTAATGCCACTGCCGCCTCGCATGTTGCAGGTTGCATGCGGCAACTGCGCTCAAGTCGGGTTTGAGTCGAGTTTTTGAGCCGAGCTGCTTCGCGTTCCGTCATTAACAGCTTTTGCTTAATTTTATTCAGCCAGCCACTGCCACTGCCACTGCGGCAGCCCACCACCAGTCGCCCCTCTTGCCGCGCTGTCAACAGCTCCGGACACGTTTCAGCGATTTTCATGTTGCATGGCTCGCTCTAATTTATGCAAAATGCTGTTCTTCTTCTGTAATTCAACTCGAGTCTTCGCTCGCTACATTTTGCTTTTTTTCGCGGGGCACTGCCACTTTTTAGCAAACTTCGGCCAACTAGTTTGCTTTTGCTGGCTTCATTAGCCCCCAAGTTGATGGCCAGGTTTTTGTTTGTTTGTTGATCTGGCTGCTGCCTTATTGATTTCCCCGGCCAGCGGGTATTTATTTGATTTTAATTGCTTTCGAACAAATACATTTGTGTTCCGTGATGGATGTGGTGGGGTGCTACCATGAGTTTTGAGCTCTCGTTCCCAGCGACGGCAACAATTGAAGCATTTAGTTAGCTGTGAATTCCTGGGACGAAAGATTACCTGCCAGTGATACCGCGACTCCCACAGTTCTTAGACATAAATTAAATATCTCCTCTAATTTGATGTTCTCCTAATGATGATGATGATGATGTTGATGGTGGTGGTGATGGTGCGGATGATGATTGAAGCCGGTGATAAATGTAATTGCTTTCGCGGCAACTATGTTGCCATGTCGCGCTCTCATGTCCCATCAAATTAAGGCACATCAAAGCAGAGATTATATTTGGGAAGCTGGGGCCGCAGTCACAATAAGTTGATTAAATTAAAGTGCGTTAAAATCCTCTGAAATAATTGACGCGGCCCAAGACTGTTTTCGTAGAAATCGGAGGAGAACAAAGCCCGGAGAATGGAGAAGCGAGAACCGAGAAGCGAGAACGCTGACCGGAGAACAAAGAACGCAGCCAAAGACACCCAAGAAAAGCAGAGCACAATTTATTGTCTGTGCTCGTATGACAGCCGAGCAAATCCAACGGAGCATGAAGCGCGAGCAGAGTTCCAAAAGATGGATGAATGGATGGATGGCCAACAGGTGGGCAGTGCCTGGCCTCACCTGTTGGAACGTGGGAATCTAGTTTCGTTAGCGACAACATCCCCCCGGGATGGCCGAAAAGCAATTACCGAAAATAATGTAAGGCCCAAACAATCCCTCGGGCCTGCGGTTGCACTGCCCCGGTGCACCTGACCATGACTGCACCTCTGGCGGGGCAGAGCAAGTGCAGCCAGCTATGACCGCTCTGGTTCGAGTCTCAGCTGCGAAAGGATGTTCAGCTCTATAATTAATGAGCAAGGCTCTCTCCCCAGCAGCTATGGGGAGAGTCACACACTTTCTCACGCACTACCAATTTCCAATTTTCAGTTTCCAATTGGAGTTCCACCGAGGCGTAAACGGATTATCTTTGCATGCGTTTGATCAGCCGCCGAGACTTCCTACATGAACCAAACGGACAGCGGACAACGGACAACGGACAAGCGGAATGACGGACAACGGACAACGGACACTCACTCACATGAGCCTGGCTAACTGTAACTGTAATGGCAATCGCCATGCCAACGTCAAAATCGTGTAGGTCCCCGCTCAGAACATGACAACTGACAAAAGCAACAAGCATCTGACAGACAGGCGACAGCGGAAGGGAGGCAGAGACAAACAAACAAACATCGGAATCAGCATCTGCATCGGCGGACAGCAACAACATTTCAATTAACAAAGGAGCCGGGCAGGGAGCAGCCAGAAAGGGGTGCTCCCATGGAGGAACTAGGCAACGTCGTCTTCTAATCGCCGCCTGTCAAAATAAAGCTCAGTGCCAGCATCACAGGGGAATCTCCTTAGGCAAGAAGACAGAAAGCACTGCGAAGAAATACTCTAAAGATTGATTTTCAATAGAAAATATAATATACATACATCTTTTTTTAAATACGTTAGAAATACAACCATAGATACCCTATAAAAGCATCAGAAACACAACAGAAATACGCCATAAGTACATCAGATATATAACAAAAATGCACCACAAATACACCCGAAATACACAAATTGTAAAAGCTTTATCTTATTTTTTACAACAAAATGTTCGTGCTCATTTGAATTCCTACCTATTATCCTGGTAAATCTCATAATAAATACAAATATTTCTCCCTGTGCACTAGCCACTCTCCTGATGCTTCTAGCCGCATTCATGTGTATCTGCTAAAATGCGCAATTAAGTCATCAAATGTTTGGCCTGAGAGTGTCCAAGCGTCTTGACACAGCCCCAAGCCCACGGAGCACCGAGTACGCATTAGACTAATGCATTTGGGTGCAACCAGGAAGCCAGCAGCCAGTCGGGGCTGGTCTGGTCTTGTTCTGCCACAGAGAGGGAAACTGGGGGAGCTGTGGATGCTGGGAGAGGGACTCTGAGAATGCGAGAATGCGAGGCCCCAACCACAGACTTTTACTGCTTCTGGCCGCGGCCGACTGCTAATGAAGCCTGAATGGCAGACCAAGACCGAGACCGAGACCGGGACTGCGAACAGGATCTGGCTGAGATCCGTTAGGAGCTGGCTCCAATTTATCAAGTGCCATTGCTAGGGCCCGGCCACAGGCCCAGCGGCGTCTCATTAACGCTTCCAGTCGCGTAGGCGTCGCGACATATGGGGGAATTCTGGAAACCACTTCGGATTCCGATCCCGTGTCCCATTCGGATTGATGCTGACGATTGTGTCCGAGCTGACCCAGCTCACGTCCTCGCGATGGCTCCCTAACAGCGTCCACGATCGGTGTACAGGGTAAGAAATGGAAGTTCTATACTTCTGAACATGTTTATCACTACGGTGTTAGTTATAGACAAGATCTTTAGTTTCAATCAAACCGAAGAAACTTAGGACCTGCTGAAAGCTATTCCCAAGGTAATTGTTTTATTTTAAAGACTTCTTCTTAATGGCTTTTGAACCGTTTAAAGCGCAACACTTCCTCTTTTACTTTTGAATAAATTACCTAGGCTCAACACTTAACTTTTCCTAATTTGTTCAGTGTAAGAGCCGCCGCATGTACACGTGTTTTTTTTTCGGGATAAATTGCTATTGGGAATCTGGAATCGGGGATCGGCAGAGGCGAATTGCATCCATCGGAGTGCCGGCTTTCTCCGCAGAGCGAAATTAATTTGCGGAAATCTCGACTCGAGTGGCTAAAATATTTCAAGAAAATCACGATTATCAACTCGAATTCCAGCGGCAGACCTGTGCGGGCGACCGGCCAGACACTTTCACAAGCTCTCGGCCAAGTGACATCTGTGCTAGTTTTACCGGATTTGCATTTGATTCTCATTTAGCCGCCGCCGCCGTCTGATTGATGGCAATTTCTAAAGCGTGTATTTCTGGCGCTCTCATGACAAATCAATTCGGAGCGTGGGCGATCCGCGGAGTCTGCAGCTATGTGGCAGCCATGGTAATTGTCCACAATTTGGCAGCGATTTGTAAGGGGCATGACGGGCAGAAACCGCTGCTGCCCACCTGTGTTTGGCCAACAAAGCGATGGCCATTAAATTAATTACATCGGGCTGCGCACTCCTCCGATTTCAATTAAACGTAAATTACGAAAATTAAACGCAACAAAGAGCCAAGCCAACCAGTTTCGAGGCCGATGCCGAATCCCGATCGTGGCTAGAACACTTAACTTGCTTTACACACGCTCCCCAAGACCCCTGACTTATGGCCACTAAATTCCGCGTATCTGTGAGTGTAATTTGTACGGATAAATATGGCAAATTGTTGGCGGGGCATCCGAGGAGAAAAGATAATCACAATCCGGCGTGGGGAACAGGAAATATAATCAGCCTCGAAAGCAACGCCCTTCAATTTGCCTCGCCCCCTCCCCCGGCAAATTTTATTTGCGGTTTTCGATTTTATTTTACAAACACATTTTCAGCTTGGCAAAATGTATGCCTTCCCCCTCCGCTGGCTCGCTTTCTGGCCACTTTTTGATTATAAATTGAATTTCCCCAGGCCGAGACGAAATCAATCAACTCGTCTGTCGTCTTCCCCCATTCACTTGTAAATCGGTGTTTTCTTAATGCGTTTTATGGATTCACGATTAGGTGTCGAGCCAATAAAAGTTGGGTTCTGGCGAAGACAAAGGCCCGGGCCATTAAGTTGGCTTATACAACCTTTCGGCCCGGGGATTGTGTCACATTCTCTCGGCGGAGAAGGAGGAGGCGGATGAACTCCGCGACTTTGATTAGTTTCGTTCGCTGACAGCTCAAGAAATTGCTCATACGCCCCGCGAAAAAATTAATTAGAAAGAAAGCCAGCCGGGGAGAAAAATCCGCCTCACTTCACCGGAGCGCGGGGCATTAAAGGGGCGTTACTTGATATGTCTGCGAATCGGTTAAAGTCAGATTAATGCCCGGCCAAGGCCCCGGCCGCTCCGTTTGTCGGCCTTTTTGCCATTTCAATTAAAATGCCATATATCACGGCCAAGAGCCTTTCCCAACTACTGCGCACATCGAATGCAATTAAAATCAAATGCGTGCCTCATTTTTGAATCAAAGCAAATCGCAAAGCGATAAGCCCGCCGAGGACCACCCGAGAGCTCCTGGCTCTTGCTTTTGCCAACTTCAATTAGCCCGACCAAGTCGGGGGTCCCTAGGTCGGCCGACAGAGCCGGCCCTCTTTGTTTATTTTATTGTTGAGGCCGGGCTGGGCTAGGAACGAATTCCTATGCAAAGTGTTCTGCCGGCCAGGCGCTTAATTACGCCCTAAGTAGCCGCCAGTCAATATTGATTTTGGCTCATTTAAACTGGGAATTTAATAGGCCCTGCTGATTGCTAATGGATTCTGCGGATGTGGCCGAGGATGGGAGTAGGTCGGCTCATGTTACCTCCGCGGGAGAGAAAGGGATTGGAGCACACACTTTTTCCCCATGCTTTTGTTTTTACTTTTATGGCCGAAACCAACAAATTCTAATTAACAGTTTGCACTGATTTATGAACAGAAGTCCATGCAGATGCAGTCAAGCGAAAGGAATGCACAAGATACAAAGTATGGAAAGGATACAGCGAGAAAAAAATGTATTCAACTTTTTGAAGTAAATGGAATATATCAAACTAACAATTTATATATATAAAATAATTTTTACAGACATCTTTTCAACAGAACCACTAAACTTAAAGGAATTAGGAATGAAAGAAAATATACATTAATAGATACTGGATTGATAAATGTACACCAAGTCGCTATATTAAAAAGATATTTTGTGAAGTCTGACTTAGTTTAAAGATATATTAAAATGCAATCAATAAAACAATTCGTGAAAAAACAGAACTACATTTCTGTGTCACAAACTGATATTTCGCTATTAGTCTATGGAAAAGAATCTCAACTTTGTTCAAGTTACAAACTGTTATCAAAATAATCAGAAGAAAAAGGCAAATAAGTTTCTGCGATACTCTTTCGAAAATTCAACTAAATATAAACGTGATGACACCCCGTTCCTCCCAGTGTACCCCATCGGAGATCAGAAGATCTCGAAGATACCGAATACCTTATCGACGAAGGGCATCCTGCGCCGGCAGGCGGCAAATGGAGAACTCAATTTATGGAGTCGACGCGTGGAATTTACGAGATGGCAGGGATCTCTCGATCGTGGATGCAAACACCAAGTGACAGGGCAGCCCGGAGGGATGTACTCACTGGACCCGAAGTTCTGCCAACTTCATTTAGCCGCTGCCGTTGCCACTCAGCAACCGCTGGGAGTGCAATTCATTGGACCAGTTAACAAAACGCGACACGGGGCGAGGGAAGCACGTGCTGCTGGCCGGAAAGTTGATAAATAACTTTCGGTGTCAGTTTTGCAAATAGTCGGGCATTAATAACACCTTCTTAGCGCGGCCCCAACAGTCGCCAACAGCCGGGCACTGAGCCTCTTATGCCGGATTATTTCTGCCATTATTCAACCGCGACCTGCCAGATTGTACTTTCAACACAATTGAAACTGAGAAGCCTTGCAGAATGTTAGGAGATCAGGTGAACATGATACATAGTGGGGCTTATATGGTGTCTGTCGGGGAAGGGTACAATATTGGGTTTGAATTTGTAAGAAATAGTTCTAAGGAACATTAATTTCAAGAGGAAACTTCAATAACATATAGGCATAAATGTAAATAAACAGTTTTTAATGGTATTTGTCTCATTTTTACCATGTCAAAATAGTGGTAAAACCAATTCTAATCTTTGAAAATTAAATAAAATCAAGGCCGAATAGCAAAGTATGTTCAAAAGTTATTTTCTATTGTATTTACACCAATTGAGGGTAGCAAAATATTTGGCCTTCATTATCGGCAAACTGTGAACGGAGACTGCTGAAGTGATAGAAAGTCTCTGGCCCGAACAGCAGCTAAAATCTATTAAATTCCATTTAATATTCAGTGTTGTGTAGCTTCTTGAGATGAGGTATGCGACCTCTTTCGAAGTGGAAGCTGCTGCGCCCCTGCCTCTGGCACAGGTTTCGTTATATTTCATTTGAGAGGCCATAAAATATGATTTCGATGATTAAAAATAAAAGCTGCAGCTCAAATTCGATCCGAGAACTCTGCTCATACTCGCATAGAGCTATTAAGCAGCCATTAAACTGGGCCATAAACTCCCGACGCCCTGCAGCCCCCGCAACGCGCCACTTTATAGTCACTTAAGGCCGAAAATGCAAAGCTCATCAAATGGATTTCAAATTAGTTGGCCACATCCCCCCGCACCCCACTCCGGCCCCAGTTATCGCCGAGAGTTATGGCCATTAGAGATAGGCCAGGCGGAGACTTACGTTTTGGCTGCTGTCGCTGCTGGCGGCGGCGGCGGCCTCTTTGAGTGGCCATCAAACCTGGCCAATTGTTCTTCAATATCGCTGAGCTGGATATCGTCGGCAATGGCCAGGTTGAAGCAGCAGGCGGCGTCCCTCCTGTCCCGCTCGATCAGCTGCTCCGTGTCCTTGGGATTGAGCCAAACGGCGTTCCTGCTGCGGCACAGGTTGAGGTTCCTCAGGTCGCCGAAGTGCAGGGACACCGTCGGAGGGGGATGAGGAGCAGGAGGATGCTTCTGAATCTTGGCCAGCTGGGCAGCGCTGAGGCTGCCCGTCAACATGGCCACCTCCACGTCGTCGTCGGTCTCCCCGTTACAGGAGATGCCCGAGGAGTGGAACTGCTCCTCGCAGCTGGTCTTCCGCAGCTCGCAGCCGGAGGAGGACTGGGCCACGGCCATGGCCAAGGTGGGAGCTGGCGACTCATTGGGCAGCTCCAGGGCTATTTCGTAGGGCGCCAGCGTAATCCTGGGCTTCGCCTTGGTCTTGGCCCTTACTGCAGCCTTGATGATGCACTTGGCCGGCGGATTGCCTCGGTTCTTGGAGCAGCTGGCCTTTCCTGCTGCAGCCTGCTTCCTGGGCGAGAGCTTGGTCACCGTGGACAGGCGGGATTGGGCGGCACTCTTCTGCGGGGCCTGCGGCGGCTGGACCTTCTCCTGCTCCCGGCTCGCCAGGCGCTCCCTGCCCTCCCTCTCCGCGGAGAGGGCTCTCCGGCGACTCCGCCGAATGCTGGGCATGTTGCGGGGAAAGAGCTTGCCCGCCTCCGCCTGGGAGCTCTTGGACAGGCTGTCGCAGCTGCGGTGGCGCGTGGGGCTGCCACTGCTCTCCGTGGTGGCTGTGGAGGTGCTGGCGGACCCATCCAGGGTGGTGGCCAGCACCGAGGCGCACTCGCTGAGGTTCAACACGGGATCCGGCTTGGCAGCCTGCGGCAGGCGGATCTTCCACCAGCGCTTCTTCGAGAGCATCGTCGTCACGCGTCAATCACGGGTCGCGGGGCAATCAATCAATTGACACATTAACAGGAGGGGAACACCTCGGCCGCACCTGGTATGCGGCGGCCTGCAATTACTGTCGCCAGCAATTAACGGGCAATCCGCTTGCTCCAGTTACGTGCACTCGCGCTCGATCGGATCGAATATAGTCGAAGTCGAGGTTTCGGTGGTTCGCGGAAGAACAGCTCGCACTCCGCTCGCTTTGGGGCTGCTCAGACAACTGAAGATCGCGTAGAAAGTTGGCCGAAAGGCGGCGAAGAACCGGCTACTGGCCAGGTTGGTGCAGGTCAAACTCACCACCCGACAACTCACCACGGCTCGCTCTCTCTCCCGAATCAAGTGCAGGTAACAGGTAACAGGTGCCACCTGAGTGGAGTGGCTCCGGCGCTTGAGTGCTTCTGGAACGAGCCGCATTCTGGCCGCGTTTATTAGCCAAGCCGAGCTACTGGTTGCAACTGCCAACTGGTTGATGGCTCCGCTGTCTTCGGGCCATTTGACACATTTCATCCGCTTAGCGATTGACCCATTTCAATCATGGCCAGCAAGGGAGGACGATTGCGAGAGGCCAGAGCGCGGCCCTTGGGCGGTTTGTTGCCACATTAGCGGCGCACTCGCAGGTGGTCATTAGCCCGCAGGCCAGCTGAGAGTGTGGTAATCAGGTGAGAGGAGACCCCTAGCCCTGTGTGAAACGCATCCGGGCTGGTAACTAGCCAACGGCAGAGCCTGGCCCAGGGAATGTGTGAGCCAATCAATTGAAATTAGGGTTTTGTGGCTAGCACCACCGATGCTGCATGGGATTCTCACCTGGCGGACCTGTGGGAATGCGTTAATCTCTAATTGCACACATTATTCAATTAAGCCAGTGCCACTGGTAGCATTAACACTGACCGATAATGGTGGAATCTGTGCCGGCAACCAGCTACTGTTGCTAACTGGTAATTACTCAAAGTGTGAGATTCTCACTGGGAGATGTTGCAGTTTTCCATAATGAAATTTATCCTGAACTGAGCAAATTCATTTTCTTTTTGGAGACATTAAACATTTAGTTAGGGTTCTTAACTTACGTAAAATTACATTTCAAGTTCCCAACTTACTTTTAAAACTCTTCCAGCTGCGTTGCCATGGCGTGGCTCGCTTCTGCACAAATTGTTTTGCCAACTGTAATGAGAGCAGAAAGTAAATAAATTAATTTTACGCATTTAATGTTGAATATTTGCGCTCTTTTTTGGCACTCCACGGAGTGATGAACGAAATTGCCCAACTAATTGAGAGCAAGACAGAGAACGAACAGTCAACAGAAGGCGAGGGAAAAGCAAACGAAATAGGCAAAGTGACTGCCAAAGTATTTTAATTGCCCGGAGTTTCCCCCGAAAAAGAGGGGCGTCAAAACTTTATTTGACAGTTGGAACAACTGAACAATTCATGAAACAATTTTGATTAAAACTGAGACACGCCGTCTCCAGCTGGAGAGACGTCAGCAAACGTAGTTGGCAGATGCCAGCCAGCAGGTGGAAATGAGTACACGGTGCGAATTATAGATTGGAAATACTTGCGACAAGAATCAGGTTCTTCTTGGAGAAATATTTCATTAACCAGGGGTAATTTATAATATCTTATATCTTTAAAAATATGAATTGTTTTTTGTAAACTTAATTACTTGATGTATAAATGAGATTATAAACACCAGTCAATCGTTGCAAGCTATCGTTTTCAATTAGGGCTGCCATACACATCTTGGAAAGATGCTTAGACAAGCAAATTTGTATAAAATAACAAGATTAAACATTTACAGCGTATTCAAATAAATCCATTTAGCAAATTTCTCGACCCACTGTTAGAATTTCTCGGACACTTAAGGTGTCTGTTAATAAAGTTTAGCTTTTTTGAATATCCATGTGTGAGCTTATGTTAACTGAACTCCGATTCTTTGTTAAGAGCCTGTTTATACTGTGACTGTTACTAGACAGATAAAAGTCGGCTTTTAACGTTTGGTTTAATAACGTGGCAATGTGGGAGGTAACATTGACAAGGAGCAGAACACACCGTGAAATCTCGACATTCTCAGAAACCCAACTAGCCAACTGCTGCACCTCACAGCACAATTCGGAGCTTACTGTACAATATGATGTTAAACAGCGCTCTGTTATTCTTCTGCTATTGGGTAAATCACCATAAGAATAAACAACCGATTTACTATAGGAAAATGTATATTTTAGAATTAGCGAATTGCTATCAGGGATTTTAACAGTGTAGGTAGATACTGGTCTAAATTCGATTTGCAACTGACAGCTAATTACAGAAGACCAAGTGAAATACAGCATAATTTTGAGTTGAACAGGACTTAATAAATTATTCTCATACAGGATCGTAGGCAATCGATTTTTTAACAACTATTTTTTCAGGTATATGTTTTTCTGGTCAGATAGGAGACCTTAAGAGTGTGTAAAAATAAAAAATAATTATATAAAGATCTGATAACTTCTTATTTTCGTGTTGCCTCACTGGATGTTCAGAATAATATGCTTAAGATTATATCCTAAATAGTTTAAAACTTATAGCAAAAATGTATGATTTCGCCAGGTGTAACCTTATTACTTTTTGAGTGCAATCCCCTCCCCCTGGCATGTGGCAGCGGACAACAGGTAAGAGTCAGCTTCATCGCTGGAGCAAAAAAGAGGAGAAACAAACGACGAAGTGACGCTACTAAAACAACAACGATAATATCCTGCAGAGGTCGTAAAAGTTGAGATTTGAACGTGCAACGTACACGTGTAAGTCAAAAGTTCGCCCAGCAGCGAGGGGCGGGTCTGGCGGGGGGCGTGGCAGCCAGTTTGTCGCAGCTGCCGCCACTACGCGGGGCAAGATGGCGCTGTGCAGCACTAAAAGGTATTAAAACAATTTACACTTTGTAAAAAACCGAAACAGCAACGGGAGCAATAACGGCAACTGTTGTGCGGCTTGTAGCACGTGTCGCGCGGAGGGGCGGCTCCCGGGCGGCCCTGTAGTTGTTGTTAATATTTTCCCCCCTCACCCAAAATGGCGCCCTGTCATAATCATAACTGTTTCTCGGGGGGAGGGGCAGGAAAAAAAAGGAGGAAATAAAATAAAATCAAGACTGCCGTTGACAATCGCGTTATCATAATTCTTTTCTGCTAAATTCAAATAGCGTTTTCGCCTATTTGCATAAACAACGTGAAAGTCGTAAAGTGAAAAATTGCAAAATATATATGTATGTTCAAGAACCGGAGAAAGGGAAAGAGAAAGGAGGCGGCGTAAGCACTTGAAAGGGGCGGATGGGCACAGAACGCAGAAAAAGTAAAGCTGCAATTGCTCGCTGAACAATGATGGCACAGTGGGTGGAAACGGTAAAAAAGCAGGTGAAATAACATAAAAAACAACAATAAGGTAAAACGGTATTCTAACAATATTTAGCATTTAAAAATAGTTTTATTATTGATTCAATTTGCATTAGAACTTTAATAAAATATATACAATTTGCTAATTCTATAGTTTTACCAGACGACTTATTGTTGCTATTTCCCTGATTTTTAAAATACTTTATACAACAACCTTACGGAATAATTCCTTAATATCAGCAAAATGTTTAGAATTTGTCAAGGTGTTTTCCAAAGCTTTTTTTTAATTAAGAAGGAATCGAGGTAGCTCAAACCTTTACCAAAACATAAACATATTCAAATAAGGAGATTATTTCAAGGGGTGTATATTGTAGTATTTCTAGTTTACAGTCTTGATTGATAAGCAAATTATTTCATAACTTTCTTGACTGCTTTATATATATTTTCTATTTTATATCCCGATTTCTCTTCCACCGTAAGCCCCTCCATGTGATTCCCCAGCTACATCCGCCCGAAGAGCTGAAAAGCCCGGCAACGGGGAGCCTTTTTTATGAAAAGCGAGATGCGTGGCCCCAATCCGCTTGCCAATCTCGTCGGCGGCCACCTCCGCTGACTTCCTCTTAAGACAATAAGCACAGTGCCGGGTTGGGACGATGGGATGAGATGAGTTTCGCAGGGCCGGGAGCACGGAGAAAGCAGCAGGAGCTGCCACAATTCACCCCACACTCACACGCGGAGGCGGTAGGCAAATGTTTCCCTAATGATGACGTCGCCGCCACTGCTTATGAATTGTCGTTGCTGGCGGGGAAATGTGGCAAGAAATCTCAAGTGCTGCCTCGTAATATTTATGAAAATACAAGGATTTTTTCCAACGGGAGTCGGGCGCCTGCAATGATTACGTTGATTTGCCAAATGGCGCTGATGACAGTCGGCAGCAGCTGAAGAGGCTCCGTGAGTCTACTGATTTTTAATTAAAAAAGCAAAACGAAGATGGGAGAGGGGAAAGCCACCAGCCAGCGGGAGGGAGTGAACAGAAGAAAGCCCAGTCACAAAGCCAGAGAGAACAAAAAAAAATACGAATTCAAAGTGCGCGTCACAAGGTTTCCTTTTGTTAATCGACTTGATTGTAAATATTTTCTTGCATACATCCACGCCCTTGTCCTGGGCTCCCCTCTTGATTCACTCTTCCCTCCTTTATTTGGCAATACAGGGGAAAAAATAAGGGATTGATTCTCGAAACACCATGTTTCGAGAACCATTTTAGTAGGGAGAACCATAAAAAGGGTTTGTCCATACAACATTTTCTTTAATTTGAAATGCATTCTTAATTGTAGTAAACGATGCTTAAAACTTTTTAATCAACTATTGTAGTCCTCTAATTAAATTCATAGAAATGTAGCTTAGAAGAATTTACCATTGGAAAAATGGTTGTTTAATTTTAAAAATAAAAATCCTTTTGGAAAATTAAAAAGAATAAAACGTCTAGGTTTGTTAAAACAACTTTTAGAGACTTGAGAAATAATTGGATCAAATTAAATTAATTATCAGAGACAGTAATCATTATAACATTTAAAATTCTTTGATTTATCTTTTTAATGCAAAAATGAGTTAGGAATTCTAGACTTGGGAAATTTTATACGACCTTAAAACTGCGATCTTTGTTCTGCATTGACAGGACTTCAATTTATGGGTAATACTTCTAGGGTAAGCACAAATTTAAGAACTAAAAATTAAAAAAAAAAACTTGATTAAAGCCGATGAAGTTATATGTATTTAATAATATTTCTTAAATTATAAATTAAAATCTCAATTTTGATTCCAGTGTACGCTTGTTTGTCAATGGCGACTGTTGCTGCACTTCTAACGGCACATTCACCCAGTTACCCCCCATCTCCACCCCGCCCGTCTGCACCTGTCGCCTTACCCTCCGCCGCGTCCTCTGCCACCCCTTCTCACCATCCCCCTTGGCTTTGTTATTTATGGCATTGTTGTTGCCACGTGATGCTGTTGCTGTTGCTGTCGCTGTCGCTTTCACCCGCCCATGTCCCCAGTGGATGCGTGGTGCGTTTTCCCCACCCGCCGCTGGTGATTTTTCACGCCCTTCCAGAAAAAAATGAGACGGTGACGGCACCAGTTTGTGTTTTTAATTTGACAAACATTTCGCGATTCCACAGCTTCTGTCAGCGGCAGGCGAAGAAGAAGGTTTCCAGGTAACATAAGCATTCGTATTGACGGGAAAAAGTCGTTACGTTGCTTGGCATTTTTTTACAACTCTTTAGCATTTGGTTTTAGTTCTCAGTCTGTTACGTTGTTTTAACATTTTCAGAATATATGTACTACTTTTTATATTTATCTTATTATCCAATTTTTATTCTGGCCGTAATTACCGAACGTGTAATTTAAAAGTTATCATTAAAACAGTCACATGTTTTTTTTTTAATTAAAATAATGGGTTAACAAATAAATCATTTTAAAGTTGGCGTTGAAACTGTCAAATGTTTATTTTTCTAGTATCAAGTAAAATCAATATTTCAAGCGTAATGCTTTGGAAATGAATTAAGAAAAACTTTGCTTTATTGGTAAGTCTTCTACAGACATCTTCTATAGACTTTACAGTACAGTAATAAACGAAATTTTTGTTTTAATGTTTAAATTTAACTAGATATTTTTAGAAATTATTATTAATCTTTGCAAGGACAAGAAAGACCTTCCTTGAATTAAGTAGAACTAAGCTGCACTCAGTTGAAACCTTATTTTTTGAAAGCAACAATATCTTATATTTATTTCCTATTTCCTAAATTTTTTTAAATTTAGTTTTAAATAATAAATACATATGATTTGTTAAACCTCATTAAATAAAATGCATTGACACTGAGTGGCTGTCGTTAATACGACTTCTCTTGCCTGCCTTTTTAATTTCATTTATTATTCAACAGATGGACTTGTTCTAGCCAAATAAAGCCAACGATGTGTGGAAGATGTATCCATTTGTAACCACTTCAATCCAGGTTTACTGGTTTAAGCCAACTAATTAGCTTGGCAGCTCCGTTAAACATTAATTTGTGTTGCCTGCTTTTGGGGAGGACCTATTTGGCTATATACGAAAGCCAATGGCAGCAATTAAATGAGCGCGCCAAGCCGTATTGTTTGCTCATTTGTCAAACAACTTGTTGACAGGCCGAGGCAATTTGCCAACACTTTTTGCCCCATTGCTGGCCAAAAGCGAAAGTGAAAGGCAGCTGCATTGTCAGCATTCGCCGATGATGATGCATCGGAAAATGTCATAAAAGTTGGCAGTGGTCACTTGCAGAGGAATTTCAGCACACAAAACCAACAGCAAACAGATGGAGGGGAAACGGAGGGAGGGGTAATTGTGCACATAATTAAATGGCAATGTTTTTGAACCGAAACTGGACTGGTTGGGCTCGATAAACACGAACCAACACCCCCAATTAGGAGCAAACAAATACTCGTAAAAGGAAAGCCCAAAGGCAAACACTCTGCCTTTGTCATCCACCAGACGTCACAATGAAAAGTGCAAACCAGCTGAAAACTGCACCCCTGCCACGAGTTTCCAGCTCAACCCCCGAAAATCGCTAAGCTTTCACGAAGAATTATGAATATTGAATTCCGACCGCTCCAAGGACCCGCTGCCATCAAATCAGGCAAAGAGACTTCAGTGTGCATAAGTGCGACGAGTGTGTGGGTTGTGTGTCTAAGCTAATAAACATTGCAATGTATGTGCCAGGGTGTGGGGGCGTAAATAATTAAATTCTTAATTATCTCCAGCCACCAGCACGAATTCCACGACAGAGCTGCCAAGAGGATATCTCAGGATAGGAAAGGGAATCGCGATTAAGAAGCTAAATAAGCAGGGAACTCGTGGGAATTATATTACTTTCAATGGAAGCTTTTGAAAAATATTATGAAGCAAGTAAAGAAATATAATATATTTATCTATTTATCTGTATAAAGTATTAATGTTTTCAGTAACAATTATGCATAAAAGAAGCTAGCATCTTAAAGTTCGATCAGGGAAGCTTAATCAAGAACATGCTTTATGGAATTGATAAATATTGTATAGACAATCTTCAGCACTTGTCTTCTCGTTGTGCTATATATAAAGTCATAGTATTGTATATTTTCACGCTTCTAAGATCCTGTAGGCCCATTCAACAAAAGGCCAAAGTGACAGCACTGCCCCCCGTACCCGTAAACTCTCATATGAGACGGTTGGTTTTTCGGATTCCGACGGTGTCACACTCACTTAATTAACTTTAATAATTCACATGAGTGACAGGGGAAACTTTTGCTTTAAGCAGGTGAAAAGTCCTCTCAGGCTAAGTGGAAGTAATGCCTTCCCGACAACGTCATCACGGCCCTAATGAGCGAATTAGTATTCATTATTAGGTGTCGCTTCGAGAGCTCTGCGCTCGTCGCTCTACGCCATTCTTTTCCCCGAGTCCTACATTTGCATAATATGTATTTATAATGCCAGGCTTATCGCTCCGAGTGGGCGTGCCGCAGCCCCCGACTTTGAGTAGTTGCCAAGCAGAGTGGCTAAATTAAAATAAATTGTACTTTCCAGTTGTAGTAGTTGTAGTTCCGTAAGTGGTAACGACACAATTGCGGTTCGGAGAGGAGCTGGCTGCCCCGTTCGATTGCCAGGGGGATTGCCCGGGTAATCCAAATCTGTGGGGAACCCGGGCGGCACAGATAAGCCGGGTGATTATTATGGCTCATAAAGAAGGTAATTAACGAATGAATTTAATTTGTTTTCGGGTTTTACTGCCGTCAAACGAAGGTGCGAGTTTGATATCTTACCAGGCTTGTTAAATGATGAATAAGTAACTTTAAATATGAATTTTAAATTAAAATTTTTAGGTTCGGAAATATTAAAAAAAAAACAGAGATTATGCCCAAATATGCGTAATTGACTTTTACTTTCATTCATTTTTTATACTTATTACTCTAGGATAGAGAAAGCCATCAATTTCAAACACAATCATTAGGAATTACAGCGATCTTGAAATTTCGAAGGAAGACGGAAAAAAAACTAATCCGTTATCTAATTGGACTTCAGATACACTCTGAGCTCAAGTCGAAGAAGTCATTATAAAATGAGAATAATACAAATTTCACACAAAATATGCATGAAATAACTAAGACATAATTTATATTTTATTACTGTACGATTTTTAACTAATAATTGATTTAAAAATGTACATTTTAAGCAATTTGTGACTTTAATGACAAAAAGTTAATGTTATTCGTTTTCAAGAATTTTCTTTAAGTTGTTCCTTAAAGATAGATTAGATTAGATTAAAGACCTTGAAATCTTTCGTTTTCGTATGTAAATATGAATGAGTATTAATGAACAGAAAATTAATGTTCCAGAAAGTTTATGGTATTTTCGTTTCGAATTCGATTTCACTAAAATAAGTAAGAAATACACAAAAACAAACAAATTGGCTTTCAGATAATAAAACGTGTAACAGTAAAAGAACCTTTAAAATGTTATATCTTTCAATGCTGAATTTACCCTTTCAAATTACTTTTCCTATAAACCAACCCCAATTTAATGATCCTTTGTTATTTGCACTTCTCTTAGCAATTTGATTGTTCCGCACATTAATTCTAATTCATCGCCTTTTAGTCATTACGCCAATATCCCAGGCGGAGGCGTCTCTGGTTTCAAAGTGAGGCAGGAAGTGCTTGAAATTAGGATTCATATCACATGACACCTTCCTGACTCATTACCACGACCCCTTTACCTCAACAATTAGACGCCCATCAGTCTTGGCCATTGAGGCCTGTCTTGGCCAACTTGAACACTTGATGGCCAGCGAAGACACACTTGCACTGGCCAGTCGGAGGGCAGTTCATTGCGCTTACCAAACTCGCTCGGAGGGGAATCCCCGAGTTGGTTGACTTCTAATCCAATTAGATATTCCGCCGCCGCACGTACTTTCCGCGGGAGTTCTTGTTAGACTTTCACTGGCTCGTTAAGCAATTTGCGCGGCGAGGCAAACCGAAATTTAATTCGAAACTCGAGGACAAAGCGTCGTCCGGGCAAATTCAATTTGTTAGCATTTCAATTTTCAATCTTCACCTTCGTTATTCAATTATGCACACGCGTCGCGCGACGGGCACGTGGACTGGAATTCATTAGAGAACGGAACCCTTCCCGGCAGGACGCGTAATTCGGGCAGCTCGATGGCACTGAACGGAGCACGGAGTCGAGAGGACACGTTGTGTAGAACCCCGCTGGCAAGTAGCAACTGAACTCCGCCACTGGAGCCCGGCAGTCTGCAGTCTGGCAGGATGTTTGCGTGTCCTGGCGACTCCAGGTCTGCCCGAATCCGTGGCGCTTTGTTTTGATTTTGGTCCACTCGCAACCTTGGCTGCGAACCGCGTTGCATACGCGCAGGCGCCCTGCGAAAATCTCTCTTCGCAGGAGTTGCGTGCGGCGCCTAAGAGAGCGCTTCTCTTCGTCCCCCCAAGGCGACTTGTTGTTGTTTTGATTGGCGGAGCAATAACCAGGGGAACCCCACTTTGGGCTATTAGGACCGGCAATCAGTTATGATTTGGCAATTGACACTTCCGAGAAGCAGGAATTGACTATTAAAGCATCTTTGTAATTTCTGAGTAATGTATAAATAGTTGAAAAAATAATTTAATCTGTGGTATGGATAACAGGACAATAAACTGGATTTTATGAAAGGGTTTTAGTAGTGCTTTGCACTACATTTAGTAGGTTTTGATCATTTAATTGTTGACAGCATTCTTAAATTTATTTCATTGATTCATTGATTGAGTTTTAAAATTCTTTTGTTCTTTAATTTAGATTTACTAGATATCATTGAATATTTAGTGGGTTTTTAATTGTCGCTCTGGGTTTATAATTGGTTTCTTTAGTTAATTAACAATTTGTTCACTTTAGGATAAGTGATTTTATGCATAGTATATTATTAGTTACTAAAGACTTGGACAATTGGTTCATAATTAATTGAAATGACTTTATAGAAATGATAATTCCCTATTTTATTTCAATGAATTCATTATGGTATAACTATTATATGCAAAATATATCAAAATATATTATAAGAAGGTTTATAACTTATAAGTATAAAAACATGTTTGTCTTTCCTTTAACTTTTCACCATATCAAACATTTTTATGAATGTTTTGATGGCTTTATAAGGACTCTCATCGCGCTCAATTGAAGTGGCCATCAACTAACAAAATGCCAGTTAAAGTATCGCAATGAATGCAAACGCATGGAAATTAAAATCAATCAGTTTTAGTGTAAGTTAAGGCCGGCAATAATGCAGCCACTTAAGGCTCGGGAACGGCGAGGGAAAGTGCCACAGCAAGGACGAAGACGGAGACCGAAGGCCAACATTTATGCCACCCCAGAGACTTGGCCATTTACGATGGCAAGTGTCGTCCTTTCGGCCTCCGTCCTTCCCTTCTCTTCCCTTCCAAGGAGACCGCACAGGGAAATCCGGCAGGGGGGACACCTTGTGGCCAGGACACAGTTTCGCGGTCCTGGGGAGGGCAATGAGCTGGGGGATAAGCAGCTTGACAACTTTGCTTAAAGTTATTTGCAATTCTTATAAATGTGCATGCGTTACGCACCGCTGCCCAATTACGTGGGGATGGATCTGGAGTGGTCTCCCTGGATGTGGATGTTCACGAATCGAAGGTGAACCCTGGAACCCTTGAGCCGAGCTGAAGGTGCACTCCTACCCCCCAAGGATTTGAATGATTTTTTTCGTCGGCTTGCCTTTTTCTTTGCCTAATTCCTTTATGGGGTGACTGGGCTGGCGAGGGTGGCTTTTGCTTTTCCTTTTTCTTTGGCCTGACAAAATTTGAAATTGAAATTGCCCCTGCAGGTTGGCGGCTTTTATTTCCATGGCCAGCTTTTATTTCCTCACTCGCAAAGTAAATTAATGGATGTGTGAAAAGCGTTCAGCCCAACCGCTGAGGCCCTCCTCATAAAAGCTGTCCACTATTAAACGGCAATAACGATTGCCCAAGCCGAAGTCCGAAGTCCGATCCAATCCCCAGGCCCCTCCCTCACAGTAGTCAACACTTTGTTCGCATGTGTCAGACGCAATTTTACGAGCGGGATACTTTTGGCAGAAAGTTTTTACGGCAACAAGCGGAAATGGCATTTTTACTGGCCATCTAAGCAGTCCTCCTCCCTACACACAGATTGCGTCCAGCTGTTTGGGGGAAACCCCGAATCGAGTTCGCCTTTTGCCAGCTCGCCAATGATGGGAAAATTGAAAACTACGACTGTGAGGGCTCCGGGGGTGGAATATTTTCTGCTGCAATGGCACAAAAATTGATTTGTTGTCGATTTCGGTGGGGTTCGTCGGCAGTGATTCCGTTTTCAATCTAATTTATGGCCACTGCAAGTGCAAGTAAACATGTGCGACAAACGACCTTATGAAGCCAGAACTTTTCCCCAAAAATAAATAAAATGAAAATGCCCTCGCTCTGTGTATTTTTCAGTTTATTGGAATTTGAGTGGAGCGTCTGACGGGGCACAGGATGTGCTGCCTTTAACTTGCTTGTCAGCAGCAGAAGCTCCTGCCATTAGTCTTCTTCGACTCTGACGATTCCCGATACTGCCAACGTGTTGAGTGTTCCGCGGGGCTGGCGGAGCTGTGGCAGATACCGATCGAAAGTCAGTGATCGATCGGAGTGCATGTGTGGGAAGTTTGCCTCGAATTGGAGATGCACTGCAGCACTGGGACACGAAGGATTGAGAAAGAAGAGAATATGTCTTTCTTGAGTTTCCCATTTCATTTCATCTCTATTTCTTTAATCTCCTCCATATAAGCAGTGGCATCTTTCGAAATTCAGACCCTGTTCTATTCGGTTCTCATTAAAATTACTTACATATGCGGAGACTTGCTCATTAGCTGGCATCACGAATGCTTAACCCCTGGAGCTATGTCAAAGCTCAGTTCCCTAACATCGGCTTTGGATTGCCCCGAGCTGTGTTGACTGCCCCTCGCTCTGTGTCTCAGACTGTCTGTCCACCTACTTAATTATTTAAAGCATTCGCACAATTTTTCACAAACATGTTCTTCTTATTCACTTAATTCACTTTTTTCCTTCGCCGTACTGACAGACGTATCTGAAGTTCAGAACAGGTTGCCCAGGCCGAGATACACCCAATGCAGATACAAGCTGGAGGATACATACAGACATAGATAGCTGGAGCTGGAGAGGGAGCTGGAGCTGAAGCATTCCTTAGCTGGAAGCCTCACATTTATGCCAAAGTTAAGTGAACTTGAAGCCTTTGCCTTGCCTTTATCTGCAGCCAGCGTATAAGTTGTGAGTTTTTTAATTGCAGTCTAAATGGACTTCAATGAATGCAGGCAACAGTGGCGACTCCATCCAGGCTGCAACTGGCAACTGGCAACTGCAACAGCCACGGCGGCAGTTTATCTTTTGATTGTTGCAACATCCGAGGCCCTCGAAGGGATGCGCTCTTAGGAGCGCAGCGACGTCGCCTTTTTTAGTGAACTCGAGATTTTAATTACGGCAGAAGTGCTCCTTGTATCGCTCGAGTGTGTCTCTATCCGAAAGAAATTAAAAGTTCGTTCTTGTTCGCTTTCGCTTCTGCTGTGTTTTTGGCCTCCTCCCCGGCAGCTGCTCTTAATACCGGGATTGATGTTGCGCATTAAAAACGCCAGCAACTGGCACTGGCCCCGGCTAGCTGGCCAAGATTGATGAAGCCACTCTAAGCCGCAGTCGCCAGCCACAGCCGAGCGGAGCGGAGTGGAGCCGCTGTCTCAGAGGCTCAGTGGTTGCAGTTGCAGGGGCAGCACGTACTTTGTCTAACTGCCAATGCGGCATTCCCATCGTCCAATCGCCGTCCCAATGCCAATGCCAATGTCTTGGCCACATGCCGCGCATGGCCACAATTCGTAAATTTATTAAACGTCAACACGGCACTGAGCCAAATAAACTTGTCTCACGACAGCACAGGCCACGTACTGCCGGACCCCTGGAAACTTTGGCAACCAAGGCAGCCCTGGTTGGGGATGGGGAACCCCGCTCTGGATGCAGTTACATCGCAGAGGCAGTTCTGGAGACAGTTGGAGGGGACTTGGGAGGAGGGCAGCCTGGCACGCAGCAAACGGTTAAAATTAATAAAGCATCTTTGCCTTGCCTGGGCCGCTTCCTTGGCTCCGGCTTTGGCCAGCACAGATGCACAAGGAGAAAAGCGACATAAGTTGCATATCTGATGTATATTATAGAGCTCATGGGAGTCTCTGATCACTTTACTCAAGAAGCAGCTCAACGAGAGAAGAGAGTATTAATTAGAAAAACAATTATAACTTCTTTATTTATACAAGCTGCGAATATATAAGATCAATTCTTTTTAAAAGGAAACATTGACTTATGCTTAGCATAAATTCATAGAAAAGTAGTTTAAATTATTTCTACTTTCTTTCTTTTCTAAATAGAGTCATCCCCTTTTCGCTGTGTAAAACGCTGGAAAAGGGGGAAAAGGCAGCGACAGCAGATACTCTTGGCGACCAGTCTATCTCGGACTCGTCTTACCATTCCCATTTAGCCTGCCACTGACCACTTTTTGTGTGTGCTCGCCTCTGCGAACTGAACAAACAGCTTCAAAGTTGCCACAGACTCGGGACGGGACTCCGGACTCCGGACAGCGGACTGAAGACTCCAGACTCCAGACTCCGGAGTCCGTCGTGTGGGCTTCTAACAGTGATATTTATCTGCGAGTGCAATTACCGTTGTATGGGCTCGATTAGGGTTCGGATCGGCGGCAGGGGCTCATAACTCGACTGTGGAAAGTGCAGAAAGCCCCGTTTGACATTTGAGAAATGCAGCGGGGCACAATTCACGGATGCAGATGCACACAAGCCCGGAGAATGTCTTGGAAAAATGGTCAACCATCTGACTGCGTTTTCTTTTATTCATTTGGAATGGGTTTTTTGGGTGCCTTTGTTGCCTTCTCTGCAAGTTTATTTGTGAACGGAATTCGTATAGACGGGACTTTCCAATATTTTCCCTAATGTTCTTCTCCCAAATCTGTTTATAGCTCTCAGCCCCCTCAGAGCTAGTTAATTTTTCTCTTAAATTCCAGAACATTTATCTCCATGTAAATCTCCAGAAATGATTAGACTTTTTTTAATAAAGCCAGCTGCCACGGACCCGGGCTCGCTGGTCCGGCGGGGTAATTGCCCCCTCGGAGTCTTGTACTGCGTTTAGTTGTTGTAATTAAAGTACGAAAATGCACGGGTAACAACAGCAGCAACAACAAGATGCTCGATTAAGCAGAAGACCCAGGAGAGAGGAGCACATACAGTCGGGGCCAAAGAAGTAGCATTTACTTAACTTTTCTCAAGTTAAATCTAAGATATAAAAAAATTATTAATCGTTAGATTCTCTCACAAAAGAGTTTGAACAAAACAATAACAAATTAAACAGTTTTAGATTTTAATTTAAAATACAACATTTTATGATGAGAACTTTAAATTAATATTCCCCAAATAATAGAGCTATTAACGATATGCTAAGACTTGAATTACCAACCACTATCATAGTCAAGGCTACATCACTGTCAGTAAAATGTCAGTAAAATGTCATTTGATTGGTAAAATCCTCCTTCCTTACATAACTCTCCTTAACTCTATTCAATTAGGCATTCTTTTAATATTAACTAACAAATATATAAACTATTTCTTTAAAGGTATACTATCTCATACATATCTCACATTTCCAGGGCTATTTTTGCGCCCCCAACTGCACTTACCTCTGTCTCTGCCCCTCCGTACATTCCCCCTTCTTGCATCCCACCATACGTGGTTAGGTCTTGATGATCCCGGTGATCATCAGCAATAACAACAACGTAGCGCATCGTAATTAGACTAAGAAGCAATTTACGATTTCAACTTTAATCTTGTTAGTCGAATGCGGCCAGCAGCTGAAAGTGAGTGGATCGTTGCGTGTTCTGGGTCTCGTAAGTGTGTGTGTGGGGAGTGGCTGCCACGCCCACGCCGCTGGAGTCCCTGGAGCCCCAGCAAGAGGAGGAGGAGGTGGAGGAGTCTCCTCCTCAAAACCTCCAAGGGGGCAGAGAGGTCAGTGTCAGTGTCTGCGAAGGTCTCACACCGCAGAGGGACGGGGAGAATTGAGTTGTCCGAGTCGGTCTTGGCGGGACCTTCGGCTGCTGCTGCCGCCCTGCCCGGCGACTTTTGTTGACTCTGTGACTTATGTGGCAAATTACAGCGCCTGTGGCTTCCAAGAAAGAATTGAAAAAGCGCCAAATTATCTGCATTGTGTTTTATTGCCAAGAGAACCCCTCCGAACTCCGAACTCCGACGGATGTGGCACGTCATGGCGCCTAATTGAATTTCGCATGCTCCGTCCCGGGCTCCATCCCGCTGGATCCTTCCATCCTTGCACTAATCCTGGACCGGCGTGTAAGTGATAGCTTTGTTTTGGCTCAAAACTGGCTTCGGAGGGGTTAAGTGCGGAGCGGGGGCGCTCGGGGCCAACAATTAATTTCGCACAGACACCGAAACTTTCTGGCTGCAACAAATCCCCAGCACTTCCCAACTGCCCAACTTTTCCACTTTTCCGCTTTCCCACTCGGAAGCTCAGCCCGGCTCAAGCTAAGTGTGTGCGGCATAGTTTTGTGTGCAGCTTTTGTGGCCATGGAAAACGGTGGAGCTCTGGGGGAAAGTCCCCTCCTGGCACAAACAATTTACAGGCTTCCCGAAAACTCGGCTGTTTATTGTTTATGGCATCATTGTGGCCCATTGTTGCTTGCCAAACTTAAATCCTTTTTAGTGCTTTGTTTATGAACTTGCGTATAAATTCAAAAATGTTCCGCCACAGCCAAAGTTTTCCACACACTGATTTCTAGCTTCCCCACAATTTTTGCGCATCGCCTGACGATAATCCCCTTTGGTGGCATGTGTTGCATAAATGTCGGGAAATTCCTGCATGCCTTTGCTGGAGAGTCGGCAGAAAGGCATTAGCCATTCATACAAAAATTCACTGATTTTTAGGCATTAAAATAAGCCAAGTTATTATGGAGATTTGGCTGATAGCCAGTTGGGGCTGAAACGTTGCATTAGTGAATAGTTTAGATTTATTAAATGGAAAACATGAAGGTAATAAGTAATAAATTAATAAAAATAATTAAGCCTACTCCAATCCCATATATTTAAATAATTTTCTATTTAAAATTCCCAATGAACCTCCAGTTAATTTCTAACAGGTTCAGAGGATGTTCTCTATATATTGGCTTTCAAGATCCAGGCAGTTCCACGGACTCTGTCACTCGACGAAGCCCTCGGAGTCCGCGAAGTTTGTTGTCGTTGGCGATCGTTACTTTCATTAGGCCCGCCGTTTGCGCACTTGACAATGACAATGACGTATCTGACGAGGCATGTGAAAAATTGCAGATGAACAGAACCAGAACCGGCTGCTGGTCGCAGAACTACAGCGACTTAAATTGGGTTCCCCTCGACTTACATTATGTAGCTTTCGATGCGCTGTATTCTGAGGTGCTAGGGGTATATGTAATACTAAAAGACAAAGAAATCATGCCTAGATTGAAAATGCTATAAAATAGTACTTACAGTAGAAGTGATTCTTTCAAAATATCGAAAAAGCAACTATTCTAAGACAATACCAATTTATAAGATGTCTAAGGCACAGATGTGCATCCATTTAAAATGCAAAGACAAATCGCAGGGTTGTACGCATCTATTTATTTATGCTTTAGTCCTTCATTTGTGGTGAAAAGGTTGTAAACATGTTTATATTTGTCATTAAAATTTCACTTGAACTGCAACTATCAATTACGTTATTTACGTTACGTTATTTACGTTATCTTTCATGTGTGTCTAGACTGAATTTATATATATAATATATAAATCTTTTTTACTGTTCATTATTTTTCCTTCTTTTCCTAGATTGAGGTTAGTTTAAAATTTGCACGGATAGTTCAAATCGGAGTAAATAAATTGGTTCGGTGTTTAGAGGGTACCCTTGAGTCGACTACCGCGCCCGTTACTTGCTCCTCGTTTTATGTCTCCCTGTTTGCTTAAATGTTGCATTGTGTGCCGGTGGGGAGGGGCCGCTAAAGCGTTCATTTGACGAACATTTTACACAGCTGGGGCCACTTGTTTGGCGGGGAGCTGAGCTCAGCCAGGGAGCGGTTGGTTCCAGCCAGCGTGGGCCTTTTCTGGCCCGGCCAGAACGGTGGCTGGGACTCAGAGGCCAGGCCGAAATGACTTTGACATTCCAACGGCGAACTGCCGGGCTGCGAAGCATTCCTTTGTCTCTGGCCAGCGCGATTTGAATTCAATCAAAACGAGGCAGGGACGTGGAAACAATGCCGATAAATTGGCCTCTGGCCCCTGCTCCTTTCTTTATGTTTCCTGTTGCCAATTTCCACCTTAATTTCACAATTTAAATGCACCCAATTGACAGCACTCGCACTCGCACTCGGAATCGCATTCGTCCGGTCCCGAAAGTGGGCTTGTCAGAAATGAATACATGAACTCTGCTGACCGCTGCCGTCGCCGAAAAGAGATTTATGGGCGCATGCGCCGCCGCCTGGCTGCAGCTAGCCGGCATCCGAATCCCGATCCCGGGCTGAGCCCCCGGTTGTAACTCATTCGGTTTCTGTTTCTATATCTCAGCCTGCCCTGCCGCCAATTGACGTTAATTTATGGCGCATGCACACAAGGCTCTCGCGGCCTAACAGGCCCCGCAGCCCATGGAAATTGGCGAAAAAACACCGAATCGCAGAAACAAAGAGAGCGCTGCAACTTATGAACTGCTTATGAGTATTTATTTTTATAGAAATAATCGAAAAGTCACTCAAATTTATGGACCACATCAGCCACCAAGCCGTATAAGGCGAGGCTCGAGTTGCGTAATTCCCGATTCCCGTTTCAAGCGCTTCACCTCGGAGTCCGAGGAGTTCGTGGAGCGGACACAGGACCGAAGCCCAGCTTATCAGCATCCATTGAAAGCGCTGACATGTTTAATTTTCAAGTCGAGAAGATAACAATTCGGGGACTGTCCAAATAAAAAGCTGGCCCAAAAGGCAAGCGAGGGTCGTTCGAGTTATTCAGGTCGACGAGACTCCTCCGAAGCAATATTAAATTCAGTTAAATAAATAAAACAAGGTAAAGGTAAAATGTATGGTGATGATGATTTTGTGATTGAATCAAAAGTGGCACATACTCGTAGACTAGTTCATATGTATGTTTTTCAGGAAAAATAATATATTTATTTCTGAAGAAATGTAGGATGTAGGAATCTAAGTGATCAGGAAATATTCACTAGAGGGAATATAAGTTAACCGGGCTTTTACATATTACTTCCTTAGTTCTATTACTAGTTTAATTAGAAAGAAAAAGATAATGCAAAAGAATTTAATTATGAAGTTATATATCAAGCTATATCGATTTTTTGAGCATTATTTAAATTTCATTCTTATTATATATCTGCGATGAATCGATATTTTGTGTCTAATATAACAGACAATATTACAGATATGTAATACGAATGAAATTTAAATAAACTAAATACATTTTTGTTCGATAATTTTCTATACTGCTCGATAATTATCGATATAATTACGTTAAATTAAATATATCTCTATTTAAAAGTTCAATATTTCAAAGTTTACAAGTTTTTGAGCCCGATATTTTTACCGATTATAACTCAAGCCGATTTAACATAATATAATTCCGTGGGTGAAGATAGAGTCAAATAATTAAAGAAAATGTTTTAGATATTTTCGATAATATCGATATTGTAACGTTGTATTCAAAATGTT
Organism: Drosophila aff. chauvacae BK-2020; assembly: GCA_018903765.1. NCBI lineage: Eukaryota > Metazoa > Arthropoda > Insecta > Diptera > Drosophilidae > Drosophila > Drosophila aff. chauvacae BK-2020. Next base: position 3,033,193 of record JAEIGO010000916.1, on the reverse strand, counting down.
GCGATATTCAACATTTTTATTTATTAAAAATGATGAAATTTGCTTGTGGATAATCATAAACATTCTTTTTGATATACATCCCTACTCAAGAGCCTCACCTCGATCCGAATTTACCTGCTTAACCACACAGCCGGCGACAGCTGAAACCGCCCGTAAAATCCACTTTAAATCGCATTTGCCAGCGACAAATGGTGGCAGCTTCTGTAGCGCCAAATTTTATGGCCTGTCAGCGTCCCAAAAATCGAAAATATAAAGGAAGCAGAGCCGCGAAGGTAACACTTATCGGCGGCAGAAATGCCTGCCTTCGAAGCGGCTCGGATAGGTGGATTGTAGGCGGTTTAAGTGCGGGTTTTGTCTGTCCGGTGGGGCTGCTTTGGAGGCTGCTGTTGCACAATTCAGTTTTAGTGTCACTTCTGGTCAAACGCTGTCGATTTGCCTAAGCGGCAAAGACATAATTTATGTAGCTGTTCATTTATTTTCAGTACAGTGGCGCGGATTTGGAGATAAACCTGCGTAACTTGATTTCAGCTTTGGAAAAGAGCTCCTCTCTCCCCAACTCTGGCTTGGCCATTTGGTTGGACAACAACTAACATAAGTAAGAATCGAATTCATCTGTTAGAGGATGTAGTGCAGACTAAAGAGAGCATATTCTTATGAGCAGGGCTTTACGACGAGTTTTTTAAGACATTTTTATGTGAATGCAATAAAATGGATCAGCCCAAACAATTATTTTCTTGTTTCTTTTAATTACAGTCTACGTAGCAATGATTGACACTAGACAAGAACGTAAAAACTTTTGCAAAGTAATTAAAATAAATAATAAGAAATACATACACTAAAAAATTTTACCCATATATATTTAATTTGTTTATCTAGTATCTATTTATTTTGTATAGGAAATATGGTGTTTGACATTAAAATATATTTCCTAAAGATATTTGTGGATGGTATTCGCAGTAGCCGAAAGTGTAAACAAACCTAATATACTTAAGGGCTTTCCCTAAGAACGTTGTCATAATATTCAATAGCTCATGTTCTTCTAGTCGCTAAAATATATGAATTATTTCTCCAAATAATACAGAAAAAGAATATGCTTTTTTTGTGATCAGAAAAGCCTTGTTCTTCAAATTACAAAAAATTCGAAAACCATAAATAATTTTAACAATATAAGGCACTGAGCAATACCCTTTTACCATGTGCCTTGGACAAGAGAATAAAAACTCACTTTAATGACCACCTTCCTGTGAAGGTAATACCATAAAACCGTAGTCCTCATAAACAAATTAAGCGAATAATTTGAGAGATAATAAACAAAAGGGGAACTACCCGTCGTTAGCGATTTGGTATCGTTTTAGCTGCGATTTGCGGGCGTTTCGTGCGCGGCAAAAGTCGCTCCCAGAGCCATCCTCGTTTTATTTGGGGTTTTGGTCCGCTTAAAGCGCTTATCTCAGATGCTGGGGCCGGCAAACAAACTGCCAACAACTGTCGATTTTTTCAATCTGGACAGTAAAATTACATGCAAATCCAATTAAGTTGTTAACTCTTCGCCGTCGCGAACTCCCTGCCCCCCGCGCGCCGTTTTGTCCCGAGCTTTCGTTTGTTTTCGCAATTTATTTTAATTCTTTTTCCGTATTGTTTTGGTCCTGAGCGGAGGAGGGAGTGCAGGATATAGTACTCTTTGAGGTCAGTGTGGCGCGCATTTAATGAGCAAGTGCAGGCGGCATTGGCATGGGATCGGACTCGGGTTCGGGCCTGGGACCTGGCATAGGGTACTCCCAAGTGTTGGCATTTCTGGTCCGCAGTTTGGGTCGCGATTAAATCACTGCAGCCTGTAGTCTCGGCCAATTACTCGTTTATTTACAATACACAAAGACACAAAAGGCGAAAAGCGAAAAGCGGCCAGAAAAGTCGCACAAAATTGGTGGCTTGGCTCGGTTTCGTTTTGGCCTCAGCTTTATCGCATATCTAGCGACTAAATATAATTGGCAATTTAAAGCAAATCGCCTGGGCTTAAATTAAAATCAATTGACAGTCGCTGTGCCGCGAGTGCCGACCCCGCCCCCGGCCATTAACGTGGCCAACATGGCAGGAACTAGGTACGGGTACTTACCAATTGGCCGCCTAATCCCGGCTGAGTCGCTTTGAGCCGAGCAGTGGCTGTGGCAGTGTCTGGTCTATAATTGAAAACGCATTACACACGCGCACTCGCACAGGCACGGACACAAACACAGACTTGCCACAGAGTTGCACCCTTGAATGTTGCGGAATGTTGCGTTAAAAGCACAAATTTATGGCAAGTTAAAGAGTGATTTTCACGCTTTAATTACCGCAAGTGAGCAAAACTAATAATAGTCCTAGGCATTCTTCGTTCTCCGGTCTCCGGTCTCCGCTCTCCGCTCACGCAGTCTTCGCTGTGCGCTGCCAACGACCTGGGCAGAAGAGTCTGCTCGAGACTGGTCTTGGGGCTATGGGCTGCTACCTCGGTTACCTTTCGAAACTGCAACCGTGCAGGCTGCGAAATTTCCCCGCTTGCGTATTGTTGTTCGTTCTGGCGTTTTGTTTTCCCGCGACCCGCGGCGCTTTTTCGGCTTAATTTATTGCCGTTTTGTCAGCTTGGCAGCGGCTTAATGCCTTCTTTACACCAGGTCCCGGCCTATCGCTGGCACATCGCGATCCGCGATCCGCGATCCGAGTTCCGAGTTCGGGTTCGAGTTCCCTGCGATCCGGGCTCCAGCGTTCCGAGACTTCGCGATCGAGTTCTGCTCGAGTCGAGCTTGCTTTCCGCACTGGCCAGCAAGGTACTGCCAGCCAAGCGACCCGATGGGATGGGCTCTCGGCCAGGTTAGCTCGCAACAAGTTTTTGTGCCATTTTCTCAGCCTCCTCCCGCCGGTTGCGTGCATCTTCTTCTGGTTTCTCGATCTCCTTTCTCCGCCCTCCGTTCTGCGGTGCACGATCTCCGTTCCCCATTCTCCGCTCCACTGGAAGTGCAAGTTTTTCCTCGGCGATGCCGCCTCGCAGGCATATGGTTTAATGGGAGCAGGTTGCCGGCGCAGTGTTGCCAGATGCGACGAGGACAGCCTAATATCCTTATCTGCAGACGCACATCCTTGGCCGGCTTTGTCCCTCCTCAGAAAGACCCAATCCTTAAGCTGACTTGACAGTATCGAGTTCGAATGGACTGACTGTCAGCTTAAGACGACGGCGAAAGGAGCTCTACCCAGTCGGGCAGACGTCGTTTATGGGTTTTGTAGGTACTTAAATCTCCCACTAGATTTATATTAAAATGTTTGCTAAGCTTGAAGATGAACTCTTAATTTTAAATAAACTAAAAATTGTGTGTTATAATTTTTTATTAACCTTTTTAAGATATGTGCAGGTTCCTTTCCTATGGAATTTAATGTGGCATTGAACAAGAAGGCGTTCAAAAATATATTAATTCAATTCCACAGTTAATAACTTCCACCAACTGCAAATAATGTTAAATGCTACAGACTAAACTGAATGATTCTGATATGATTTTCGGATTGGGAACTGAAAAAATTCCGTCATATACCAAATTTAAGGAACAATTTCAGAGCCGAAGTCACCTTGATTTAACAATTTTAGACGTCTGATAAAATGTAGGATTTAGGTATCTCAGAGCTGCAAAAAATCTCAAATGCTCTCCTTATAAGAACAAATTAGAAACACTGTATTATAGATACAACGTTCACTAGTCATTAACCATTCATCTTATATAATCCTTATAAAGTCTGAAATAGTTCTTTTTCATAAAAGAACACCTACAATATCAAAAAGCAAGAAAGGATGGAGGAATTATATAAATAATTTATATTTTAAGAACAAATCCCTTTTAATATTTTCATCTATATTTGACGATAGTTTGAATGGCCACTTTATAATAGGTATAATCGTATAAATTCTGAAATTATATAAAATGTAAAAAATGTGTTGAAAAACAGAGAAAATAAAATTGTTGTTCAATTAATTTCCCGGCCGTTTCTATGGCTGCTATATGATATAGCAGTCCGATTTTTTTAAGATTAAACCCAAATTTCTAGAATAGTACATTTCTTATATGGTATGAAAATATTTTTAAAACAGGAAATTATTGAAAAAAGCACACAGTTTTAATAAAAAGTTAAAGAGACCCTAACCGGTTTACATACATAAATCTTTAACAAAAATCAGCAATTCCAGACTTCAGATATATTAGTAAAACCTACGTTAACAAACTTCCTTTTATATCTATATATATCTATCTAATTTATATCTAAGCTAAGTGGTAGATTTATTTGTTTACAAATCTCGAGAGAGTTTAAACTCAACATAAAAATCATACACAAATATTTTTGTTTCGAGTGCAGCTTTCTTTTAACGTAAAGTAAAAATAAAAAGTAAAAATACATATTAGAAAAGCCTTGAATGAATGTGAAAGTGTGAACTGTCTGAAAATGTCTTGAGTTGCTTTAAGTTGCAGCCCTTGCACTATCTCCCTTGCACTCTTACTTATTAGTCTTATTTCGAAACGTGGTTCTGAAACCCTGCAGGACTCATGTATAACAATTAATTTTAATTTAATTAAAATAAAGGTCTCCAGAAATAAGCCCCCTCTGTTTTTCAATTTAACGCACAAGCTTGGATTACGCCTCAAAATACAGCTCACACTAACTTTCTTAAATATTTTATTTTATCGACGTTATTTTACAAATTATTGTGGTAGATAAAATCTAGAACCTGGCCATTTTTGTTCTTAGATGTAATCGAGGAGATAAACAAGCTCGTCAGCAAAGCACTCGAGTAACGCCTCGCTCCATAGTCAGATCCTCTTCGGCATTATCTGATCAGCGTTTTGGCTTCGCATTTCAGTGGGGAATTCGAATTGCCTTTTCTGTTTCTCGCCTCAGGGCCTAGCCAAGTGTCCGACTCTTCCGGCCAGCAAATTTAATTGATTCCCAAACACCTTTTATGCCATCACCTGTTAGAGGAGAGTGTTAATCGCTGTTGGGGCAACGAAAAACATGCTGCAAGTTTAGCGATCGCCGCGGACATTGTCGTTGCTGCCTCTGCTAATGGTGATGCGATGTGATTAAGCCATAATAATAAAGCGCCGTTATTTTCTAATTTAAATTAACATTGGAGGCCGAAAGGGGCGGAAGGAACTGGATCAGCACTAACGGTAGAGCGATCGGGCGATCTTGGCGACAAGCCTGCAGAATCGACAGGTCTGGCTCTGCGCATCCTCCGAGCCGGCCGGCTGACGGACTCGGATCGACTCCGATGGAGTCGCCTGGAGGCCCAGAGATCTCCCTCAAACTGGTTGCCCAGTTGGACTGTTAATTGCCATGATTAGCATAAGTGCTTTTCGGCCAGGCCCACAACATTAGCTGCAACATGAGCATTAACATTCCCATCATGGCTGGGAGCCATATCCCCGACGAGTTCTCGAACTAGCCCATAGTGCAATTGAAATTGCTTTCTAATTTTACAAGCTTCTCGGGGCACACACAATGTTTTTGGCCATTTATGGCGGCCGTCTCATTAGGCCGCCACAATGTTAATGGCCGGAGCCCTGGGTGGCCACCTGCGAGGATTCCAGCAGGTAGCAAATTGCCAAGGCCTAGCTCCAGATTAAACGCCAATCTCGCACTTCCGGCTTGGCCAAGTGCCATGCCAAGTCTCAAGTCCCGAGTCCCAGAACTTTCCCACAGAGGCCCAGATGCATCGTAAATCGCGTCGAATTGCCCGCGAATTCGTCACGTTTTTTTGCGAGCGGCACCAACCTGTTGAATTTTCATTTCTTTTATCGCACATTAAATTTACAAAAATAGTTTTAACACCTTTTAGCGGGCCAGTGGCCGTGGCCAAGGTGCCTTGTGCCTTGCGCCTTGATTTATCCTTGCCATGCTCGCTCCCAACATGATCTTTCGCTGTAGACATGGCCAGCGAAGGCAACGACCACAAGAACGACATGATTCGTACATAATCCAGCCATTATTTTTGCCCTGGGTTCGCTGTGGCTCGTTGCTGTCGACTTATCGCTGAAATTGCGTCAAGATGTTTTAATGCCAACTCAACTCGGGCCAGAACGTTTCGGCCAGAGCGAAGGAGCCATGCCTCGGAGTCGGAGTAGGAGTTGGAGTTGGAGTCGGAGCCAGGGAGAGGTTGAAGCTGACTGTGGACGTGAATGTGGATGTGGCTGTTGCTGGATGCCGGGCCCAACATCCTTTTTAATTTAAAACATTATCGTAAATTCTCTGGCAATTATGCGCTTGTTCAAATGCCTCGCATTCACATTCGCATTTGCATTGTCCAAAGCGTCACAACACATGTACACATAGTGCCAGATTGTACACAGAAACAAAATAGTTCATAGAAATAAATTTATAAACAAATTGCTCAGATGCTCAATGGATACTCACTTTACTTATTAAGCTGGACAGCTAAGGAATTTCATCGTCAATCATTCTCCCAAATTTAGTTTAAATAATCCCATTTGGAATCACATTATCTTTCTCTGCACAAATCCCCCCATCTCCTGGGCTAATGCTAATGAATTGTCGGAGGTTGGGAGCCTGAGACCCTGTGGCGTGTTGCCAGCAGATTAGCGTAAATTTTTCCCAACTTAGCAACTTAGCAGCTCCACCAGGCACCACCTGAAGGCCACAGCCACAGTCAAGTTGAATTTTTTGGCTCCGGCCGTTGACTAAATAGATGGGGCATATCTTATCGCTCCGTTGTCTGCCTGTCGACACGTCGTTCCTGCCAAGAGATATCACAATTGGCAATGTTTCCCTTCCACTTAGGAGTCTTCCTCGCCTTCGCCCCGCATCTCAGCGAGTGCGTGCTCTCCTGCAGTAAGTCAAGTGCATAAGTGAGACCCGGTCCAGGGGCAGTCTTTAAGGAGCAGCTCCGCTGGAGAGTTGAGATCGCTTGGCGGGGTCAAGGCGGGAGTGGAAAACACGGGAAACCAATCAGCATGAGGCTGCGAGGGTCGGATAACCTTGGCATTGGTACTGGGACTCGGATCCTATGACTGCTCAAATAGATCAGCAATCGCTGTGTGTATCACATATGTAAATCTCTAGACAGTTTGCATAGGAATTTCATTGGAGCTCTTTCATCGGTGTATCCATATCAATAAAGCTTTGTTTTCCACAAGCATCAGACATGAATTCTAAAGAAGATTGAGCGGATGATAAAGATAATACAAGATACATGTATACAAGGTATAAAACTGTATACCAGATTGCAAATATTGAAAAAGTAAAATTAAATAATAGGCGTTCTAAAAATTAATGAAAAAAGATATTTTGCATCGGCCGGGAATCGAACCCGGGCCGCCCGCGTGGCAGGCGAGCATTCTACCACTGAACCACCGATGCTCTTGCATTAAGCTCCGATTATAGTATAGCTAAACGTCGGGTTTATTAACATCGATCTGCTATAATCAGAATCCTCGAGTGGGTTTTCATAGTGTTAAGAACCCTCCCCTCATCAAGACTCCGTGGCGCAACGGTAGCGCGTCTGACTCCAGATCAGAAGGTTGCGTGTTCAAATCACGTCGGGGTCAATGATGAATATTTTTTTATTTTTTAACGTTGCTTTGAAATATTTTATTGGGGTTATTATTTGGTAAATTAACTTATGTCCCAAAGCAGCAAGTTCTCAAAAAGTAAAGAAACTGTGCTCGTTATTACCCATTTTATTTAAATTCTAATAACTAAGAACTATATTATTTATGTTTCACAGAAACTAAAAATTACTTGACTATTTAAAAGGTTTATTATTAATTATTAATCCTAGAAATCCCTTTACATAAGAGGAATAAAAGCAGACAGTCAGTCAGTTCAGTCTCCGGCTCTCCACAAAGCTTAATATATTTACTGGATGTTAAAATGTTGATTAACTTTTTTCCCCCATGGGGTTCGGTGACAGTTGGCGACCATGAAGGACAACCCTTCCCCCGCGGAATCTAATTTGCATAGCTGAAGCAATTAGAAGCACCCTCCAGCTGAGCAAACAAAAAGTGGCGATAAACTTTTCCACTCTCGGATGCAATCGCAGGGACGCCCCGGATGCAGTTGGTTTGTTTTAAATGGCGCTGGGACTCCTCCGAATGTTTAAGCAAACTGCAAAGTAGACAACTTTTGTTTTAAAACTGTCAACGCAGACACGCCTACGATATCCGGGGAGAAAAAAGGCCTGGAAAAGTGCCCAGAATCGCAATAAAATAAATTGTTTCAATGCACGGCGAGGTAATCCGCTTTACGGTCGCCCCATTCCTTGCGGTTTAAGATTTATGCACTGCTAAGACCCCGATTTCCACTCGCTTTTCTTTTCCTTTGCAGATTTTTTCCGCCTGGGAAAGTGAAAGGGGTAAGACGGGCGTCGGTGGGGGTGGGTGGCCCCATAAATTAGCCGCGCGGAATTCGGCTATCCTGCTGCTTCGTGGCACTTGAATACAGTTAATCCCCGCATTTCTGGCAAACAAAGTTTGGCAATTTGGGCATCTTACTCGTATTTTTCCCTTCTTAACTGATTCCTACAGTGCTGCCAACTTAAAGCCAGGAAGGAAAGCTTAAAAAAGGAGCCAAAAGTGAGGAATTTTGAAGGAAAACAGTTCAAATCACAGCAGTTTATTCAATGTTAAAGGTAGATTCTATGATTAGGGTTGCTAATAAAAATATCAAGTAAATAACTTAAAAATTGTAAAGTCAACAACAAAAACTTTTCCACCTTTATCTTCTTTCCATCTGGCTAAAAAACATTCAAAGATCTTTCGAGACAATATGCCAGCACTGTTTCCTTTGATGATTTTCAATTAAAGTGTTGAAAAATTTAAAGTCTCGCCGGCTTAGTGAGCCCGCTCTGAGCACATGACAAATTAGCTTCCTAATGAGCCGAGACATAAATCTTGACATGCCACGCCCCCACCTTTGCCTTGGATGCTGACACGTGTACTTGGCTTCCTTTGCTGACACTCGCACGACACGGGAACCCGGCCAGGCATTAGGACTTCATTACGAAAACACGGTGCCAAGTCTTTGGGAGTGGGTGTCTTCGCGTCCTGGCAGCAGGGCAGGGTGCAGGGGTGTTGTGTTCCCTTATTGAAATTAACTGTTGATACAAAGGCTGCAAATCGCTCGATTCATTGGCAAGTTCGGGGGGCGGTTCGTCCAATTAGCATTGCATTTTGAGCCGCTAAGAACACTTTGTACACTGATTGGGAATATACGTACGGTGGCTTTGAGTAAAAGCGTAACTAAGGATTTATAAAAATACAAAGCCCACGAAGAAGATATTTCCCTGTGCTTTCAAGAACTACCAATAATTAAATTATGCACTCATGTAGATTTGAAATGCTTTCCAGGGTTTGAACGGAGCTCATTTAGAATATATCTTTTACTTCAGGTTTCTTGTTTATTAATTGGTGTTTAGCAATTCCCGATGCAGAACTCTAACAAATAGCATTTGAAAAAAGAAGCACAACCTGAAGAGTGTTTTTGGTATTGCTATTTCTAAAGGGAAAAATATAAATGGCTTATTCCTTTTATCGTAAACAAGAGCTTTATTTATTCATTTCCCTCTCTTAACAGCTTCCTTTAATATTTAAATCTCTATTAAAATCTGTATGTTACAACTTCATTAAGAAACGAACCTTTTAGGTTTATTTTCTTATTGATTAACAACAAATCTAAAGTTCTTTCCAAGGTAATATCCCTATCAAATAATTTAACACCATTCATGAAAGCCAAGTCACTGTGAGATTATCATCCCCACGGCCAGCAGACATATATTAAAGCCACTCATATTTATTTACGCTCAGTGAAAATCTCCGAAGCATCTGTTATAAATAATAAGGGAATATGTCCGCATATGTACATTTAAATGCTCATAAATTTGGATGCGGCTTTGCGTTCGGGTATTAAACTGTAGTAAAAGGGCAGCTCAGCCACTTGGCAGTGATTTCTGCACAGCCTACTTTCCGGGGACACTCCAGCCCGGACCAGGGCAGTAAAAGGCCTGGCATTCAGACCATTATTAGCATAATAAAAATACAAGCACACATACATGATGAGGTCTAAGCCAGGAGGACTGCCGGGACGGGGGTAAATTGCTGCCTGCTCCCAAGGCGGAGTCAAAGGCAACTGCCCTGGCTGGACAATATAATTTTATGGTCACATTTTTATTGTTCCGAGGAGTCGTCTTAGGCAACATCATCGTCGTCATCTTCAGGGCCATCACCGTCATCGCCAGTGCCATTGCCAGTTGGGCAGGCGTTGAAAGCCTTGCCGGCATAAAATTTAAATGTTATGGCCCCAGGGTTCCTCCGCACCCGTACACGTGTATCCATAAATGCAATAACAAATTTCTCGGAGGGGAGGAATGCAGATGGACCCCAGTCCAGTTCCCTGCACCGCAAATCGCACATGCTCCACCTGGGTTACAGGTGCGCCGGTGTCGGTCGCCTGTCTGCGAATGTTTTAATTAAATATTCCATTTGCCTAAACCAGAAAACCAGAAATGCGCGCAGTTAGTTTCCGTTTTCCTGTTTCCGCTCTTCCCCACTTTCCCGTACTTTCACCCACATCCGCCCACTTCAGTGCATGAATTACGGAGGAAGAGCGGTGGGCAGTACATGTGGGCTTCGGGGACTAGGACCCTCATCATTAGGCCCGGGAACAGGCCAATCGGAACGAACTTGAAGCCTTAAAGTTGACCAAGCCTTGCGATTTTATTCCAAAGTTAACCTAAGTTTCAATTAGCAGTAAAACATGGCTCCTCTGTGCGGCGCAAATGTAAATACAGTTTAATGGTCGGCAAGCCAATAATGAGCCGCAGAACATTTCACAGCTGAATAAATAATGAGCGCATTAATTGGCGTTCATTTAATGTAATCCCTTAATTGCTCATACGCCATGTGTGGCCGATTATTTTGGCACGAAAGCCAACAAAAATGAATACCAAATCACAATGTTTGTCCGAGGAAATTGGGTGTATTTTAGCGGAAAGCCTATGGTAAATTAATTTTGTAAATATTCGGCATACGTAAATAGCTGCCAAAGGGAAAACATGAATTTAAATTTAAATTCGAACAACAAATTATAATTTAACTTTGCAATCAAATTCCCAAATTTACAACTTATTTTTGTAAAAGCCGAGCCTGCTCCCCAATTTAATAATAACAATTCATTTTGTGGCCTGCGCAATTAATGAAGAACAAATCCTATTACCTAACGAAATCATTAAAATTCAATAAAATGAAACATAAATTACGCAGAATTCCAATTTCGGGAAACTGCTCCAACGTGACACATAACTCACTGGGACCGCTGGCAACCACAGCCAAATATAAATAACAGAAAAATGCGTTTTAATGAAAAATGTCAAGAGGAAAGCCCGAAAAGAAAAGTTTTACAACAGCCCCGCTCCGCCAGCGGAAGCGGAAGTAATGCCAATGGCCAAAACGGGCGCACGGGCTGGGAAATGGTGTGCGCCCGGAAAAATGAACAAGGCGCCGACACATAATAATGCCATCATCATCATCGATGCTGGGGCGGCTGAGGAGCCCAGGGAAAGCGGGGAAGCGATGCCTTCGACATCGACACAATGGGGAAATTGGTAAAGCCGGGAGCAACAAATGATGGAAGATGTTTTAAATGAACAACAAGCCGGCGAGTCGCATGCAAATGCGGCAGTGTGGCAGGGTGGCAGGGTGGCGGGGAAATAAATTAGATTCGGGACACGGGACACAGGACAATGCCGCAGGCACGCGCTGGATTACCCAATTCCTTTGAATTGGGACAACAATGATTCCACAGCCGGAATCCAGAGGAGGGTCGCCCAGAGGTCAACAGTCAATAAGTTAAGTGGCAGCCCGAGCTGCGAAACTTTTGCGCAATAAATATGATTAAAACATATTTCGCGAGCCATCGGGTGATAAATGCGCCAAAGTTTCGGGCTGGCTTAAAGCCCTCGACGGGCGGCAGATGCTGATATAAATCCAATTTAGTATATCCCATAAAATGTGGGAGTAATGCCGCCTCCCCCAACTATTTGCATGATAAAAATCTTTCATCAAGCGGCGGCGGCAGCAGAAACAATCTCGGTCCCAGCGCAGACTCAACTTCTTCTGCATAATTCGACGATTGCCGAGGAGCAGGAGCGGGAGGAGCACGCCCCTGGCCCTTTGTGTGGTAAACACCTAAAGTAGTAAACTGGGATTTAACCGTCCTGCCCCCCACACACGCACACTCACCTACGTGTCTATAAAAATTTTACGTTCTTGGCATTGGCAGCGGCAAGGACAAAAACTTTTGCCACTCAGGAGCAGCAGGAGCAGCCGGATTGGGTGTTGCTTGAACGGAAACGTCCTTATGCAGGATATTCCTTTTATTGCATGGGAAATTGGGGAGCCGGAGCCGGAGCCGGAGCTGGAGAATACATACATAAATTCAACCTTATGTGCGCCAGGATTCCGGAAAGCCGGCACCAGAGGACAGGAGCTCGAACGCCCAATAGGGACATTATGTCGTGCGCCGGAATCTATAGAATATGTAAAGCGCTCCTCGCAAAAAAGATTAAAAATTTTGCAATTTTAATATCCGTCCAAGGAGGACGGCGCATCCCAGACAAAGTCGCTGGGCAAACAAACAAAAATGCCGAAAGTTCTTTTTAAACAAAAGCAGGGCCCCAGGAGCGGGGCTATATATTGTTTGTTTATCTATGCATGCCCCGTAATTGTTTTGTCAGAAAGTTTTATAAGCCTCAGCTGCAATGCAAATATGAACGGGGGAAGAAACTACTTTGGCCAACTTTGGTTTTAAATTAGATGGAAAAGTGTCAGCGCCAGGATAAAGGGTTTGCAGGGATGGGGAAACTTTGAACTGAATCTAAGTTTCTGGCTAACATTAAAGCGCAGCTCCTTCGAGTGAGGAAGGATCTCGGGCTGACCCGCAAAATGTGTATATTTGAACTTCGCTTCCGTTCAATGAATCAACTTTTTCTGCCCGCCGAAAACTTTTCCTTTTTAACTGCGGGATTTCCATTTCGTTCGGGGTTTTGACCATTACGGGTTGTCCTGCCTGCAAAGCCGCTTAGAGCCATGAATTCCATCGTCCACAATGCTCCTTATTAGGCAACCCGCGTTCACCTTGGAAAACTTCCCCCGGTCGGCCAAGAAGCTTGGTTGCCCAGCAGCCCAAGAAGAAGACCAAAAGGTAAAAGAGTCCGGACTTTAAGACTCCTGCTACTCAAGGGGATATTTTTGCTTTCAACTCTTATATCAGCCTGACTTGGAGATAATTTAATATATTTTAAAAGAATCAAAAGGGTCTCCTTACTTTACATTCCTGAAGCCAAGACTTAAGAGTGCCTAGTGAATATTTTCTCAACCTATATACATATAAATCAAAAGCTGCTTTCCTTCAGTCTAGCATACCCCTCTTATAGGGTGTCCAAGGCGGGGGCCGCACAAAGGACTCCCCAGGCCGTTTCCAAGGCCTGGCATTTAAGATAAATGATCGCCTGCCAACAATGCACAAAGAGTCACAAAAAGTTTGGTCACGTTTGTGCTATTTGGCGGCCAAGGCATATGCTCGAGGTCCTTCCATTTCGGGACTCCCGTATCCAGCATCCGGCATCCCGGGATTCTGGGCTCCCGGGGGTGGCTGTCTAGCTTGCATTCACCTTGGCGCAATTTTAATATGTTTATGGGGGGTGGCCGTGGCCAGAGGTTTAAAATTCAAGACACATGCTGCAGCTTAAACGTTTTAGAAATCTATTTTTCAAAGAAACACATGACAGGCGGGCAGGAGGAGGAGGAATCCAGGATGCCAGGACGGCAGGACGACAGTCGCATGTGTGCGTGCGAATTGCATTTAATTGAATCGTCTGAGTAGCAGGTGAAAGTATTCCTAAGTGTTTCCCCGGTTCATAGCAACAAGGCGATGTGGAAATGGCCAAGGTGGGGGGGAACCAGAATGATCATGAAGGAAAGACCCGCACAGGCGATCTCCTACTAAGCCAGCTCCCCAATGAGGCAGTACACTTAACGATCTGATCCAGCATTAAAAGCTGAGACTGCCCAACAGACAAAAACTTCGTTTATGAAATTACAAACGATTCCAATTCGGATCCGAAAACAATACGCAAGTTAATCATCTGTCAGGGGTTTGTGGAAGCAAAAGCTATCACGTTCGAAACCCGAAAAAGATTGAGTGCAGCCCTTTCACGATTTCATTAGCGTGTCGAATTCTTAGTAATTCGCGATACTCGTCCGCTATTCGTCTGTCTTAGCGTCTGTTTCTTCATATTTAATATCTTTTAACATAACTTTATTCTTGTAAAGGATTCCCGAAAGTATAACCTGAAGCGTGAGATAACCAGAAAGCGTAAACTTTGTTTAAATTTCAGGTTGCTGAACACCCCTCGGGACACGGGACACGGGCTCGGGGTTCCTTTTCCATTTCCGATTCTGGCACTTGCCGCGTCCATAAATCGGTGGCACATATGGCAACTTTACAAGTGGCTCGCGTCGCCGTCTGCGCGCACAATTCAAATGGAAATCAAAGTGGGCGTTCATGAGTTAAACACTCGACGAGGCACGAGCCAGGATGCAGGAGCCAGCAGCCAGCAGCCAGCAGCTGGAGGATTCGGAGGCAGCCGAGTGACAAAGTCGCTGCCCCAAACTCAGGGAGCGCAGAGCGACTGAAGGCGGGCACTTGTGGTTTACGACCTGGCGGCAGGAGGCGAGGGACGGAGGGATCCTGGAATAAAATCACATACGTCCATGGCAGTGGAGCTGTGAGTGCTCCTTGCCGGGGACCGGAGTGGGGAGTGCCCAGAAATGGCTGCGCCATTTCTTTCTGCCACGGATGCTGTGCCGGGGAAATTTATTATTCTCGTCTAGATGAGTTCATTATGCGAACAGCAGTTGCCAGTCGGGGCGCTGCCTTTGAATGCCGAATGCGAAAACAATTTAATTTTATTGTTTTCCACATAAATTCGCTCCGAATTATGCATTGTGTAAAAAACATCATATGAAATCTGAGTGGCACCCGCACACACATGGCGATGGCAGAGCTGGTTGCCCATATAATTGAGTCACGTTTGCCCAGGGATTAGGTCTGTTGTCTGCTCCGATCGGGTCCCGGCAATATTCAGATTTATGCCGCGAGTGGAAACTTATTCGGAATTGCCGTCGTTCTGTGATTTATGGAAGCGACAAGCTCGCATGCATAGAAAAGTTTCCGCTGCGAACGGATTCGATTGGGAAACGGAAAACGCCAAAGCCACGTTCTCAACGCATTTACAGGGGATGAGTAGAGGGATTTTGCGGTTGGCAAGCATTGGTTTTAGCATACAACTTTTAAGGCAACTTCTTATTCGAACTATTGAGGTTTGTGCAAGGACCTTGTAAAGTTCAAGATGCGCAAAGCGTTTGCATTTAGTTTGGAAAGCGTAAAATCTGAACACAGAATGTATTTTATTGTGAAGTACCTTGCAATACCAGTCATCAAGTCATCAGGAATTCATCAGAAGTTCTTTAAAATAAGTTTTGATGATGAATTTTCATACTTATTATTCATTAAATTAACGTGGGCATGTCCTAGGCTGCCATCAGTGACAAATTCGTGACTTTGCATCATCTATTTATCAACAAACAAAATCATACCCATTTAATAAATACTTCTGAAAGCAACTATTAAACATTAAAGTGCGTTAAGATTTACTTTTGAAGAAAGAAAATTAGACGGAAATGAGAGCGTCAGTTCGGCAGAAGTCGAAGTTGGCGCCTTGATGTAACGTTGATGACATTGCCCTGTTCATGACATTTGAAAGTGAAGGGGAATGATTAGAATACGTGTGCATCAGTCATCGCCTGAGATGTGGCTGGGTGTCTACTGTAGAAAACGCTACCTCTGACTTTCAACAAAATTTCAAGTGATATTTAAGTCATATGCAATTATAAATTAAACCAAACTTTAAATTTAATGTATTCTCAACATTAACAGGTTAATCCAAGCTAAAATGTTTCGAATGTTTACTTTAAGGCAATTTCCTTGCATCACATCTATGTATGTAGGCTTAGAACCAACCACATTGACCACAGTAATACTAAAGCTCCTATTAAGACCACAAATAAACCCATTTATGAAATGATATAACATCAGCGAGAGAGCCGTATGCATGGCTACGTGTTTATAATGCCAATAGCCCCGGACAGCCCCCTGACAGCCCCCTGGCAGTCTCCACAGCGATGTAGGGCGGCCTGTTTCCACGGCAGGGAGGTGCGGCTGTCACGGATGGAGCAGCAGGAAAAATCAAAATTCGTGTTGGCATGCAAGTTCAATGGCTGTCGTCCTGCGACAGGCAAACAGAGCGAACGAAATTAAATTTATCTGTATCAGTTCCACCCCAAGGACTGGGGACTGGGGTCCTGGAACAGCTGCAGCAGGAGCTGAACACATGTTCGGACAAATTCATCTGGCATGTCACAATGCGCAACGGTATGCAGAAACATCCCGGAGGGTAGGGCATTGTTATGGATAAGCCAAGGCATTCTGGTCCCGGGCCCGGCTGCAGATTGCACGTGACAGGACTCGACGAAAAGTGAAACTTGGCAAATATTCCGATGGAACACTTTTGGGGGGGGTCGGAGAACCTTCATTCATCCCCCAAACCCACCGAC
Organism: Drosophila aff. chauvacae BK-2020; assembly: GCA_018903765.1. Taxonomy (NCBI): domain Eukaryota; kingdom Metazoa; phylum Arthropoda; class Insecta; order Diptera; family Drosophilidae; genus Drosophila; species Drosophila aff. chauvacae BK-2020. Next base: position 3,016,496 of record JAEIGO010000916.1, on the reverse strand, counting down.
GGAAGCTCCACCCAATTCCCTTCCCTCGGTGGAGTAGCAAGTGTCATTAATCAAATGGCGCCCAATAATTTCCAACCCTTTCTGCGGCAGTTTTTGAAATATGAACTTTTTGCTCTGATGAATGCCGGCAGTCATTAATAAATTAGGGGTTAAAATGCCATAACAACGCGAAGGATGCGGGAGGGCCGCCTGGCAGCCGCTGAAAAGTTGTTTATTTAATTGAAAGCGAAACGAGGGGGCTAACAGATTCGCTTAACTCAATTAAATGGGGAGCAGAAGCCGACGACGACGGGAAGGAAATCAGTTAAACTCTGATTTAACGATCCCAGCACTTGCTGTCAGGCCCACATCACATTAAACTAAAATTAAATCTTGATGCCACAACTTGTGCGGCAATACAAAGTTTGGCATTACAAAATAGGACTACTTTTGTGCTGAAATAGGTGAAATTTAAGTGGCAAATAAAGTTGCTTTAAATAAGAGGTCGATGGATAAACACGCAACACAAAATAATTTTTATTTAGAACAATGGAAATTTTGCCTCACTCGCTCAAAACTTTTCACCAATGGAATGAGTTATGCAGAATAGAAAATCACAGAAGATATCCTACATCATATTACTGTCTATGTCCCGCACTTCCACATTCTCCATTCCGGGAATTGCCTTGACCATCTCGTTCATCTCTTCGTTAGTTGGGCACTCTTTGTCAACGGAGCTACCCATTGCAGCCATGCCGCCCATTCCTCCCATTCCTCCCATGCCACCCATTCCTCCCATACCACCCATTCCGCCCAGTCCGCTCAGGGCAGCCAGCTCCTCCAGGCCGCCCATGTTCATGTCCAGGCCATCCATTCCAGCGCCACCTCCAGCCAGTTTCGCCAGGAGATCATTGTCGCGGGCGTCCGTGATGACCACCTCGGTGGTGCTGAGGAGCGAGGCCACACCGGCGGCATCGGTGATGGCAGTTCGCACCACCTTGGTGGGATCGATGATGCCCTTTTCGACCAGAGCGCCGTACTCGTCCCCCATGGCGTCGTAGCCAAAGTCTCCGGACCCATCCAGCACCTTGGCCACCACCGTGGCGCCGTCCACTCCTGCGTTCTGGGCGATCGTCAGGCAGGGCATCCGCAGGGCGTTGCAGATGATCTGAACGCCCTTCTGGAGATCCGAACTCCCCAGCTTGAGCTTCTGCAGCTCCGGGATGCAGCGCAGAAAGGCGGTGCCACCTCCGGGCACGATGCCCTCCTCGATGGCCGCTCGGGTGGCGTTCAGGGCGTCCACCACCCGGTCTTTCTTCTCGCCAACCTCCACCTCGCTGGCCCCGCCGATGTGGAGCACGGCCACGCCCTTGGTCAGGGCGGAGAGCCGCTGGCGCAGGCGATCCTTCTGCTCGGGCTTCGTTTGCTTGTCCGCCATCTCGTCCTTGATCTGCTGAATGCGCATCTCCAGCAGGCCCGGCTTGGGCGTGCCCTGGAGCAGCAAGGTGCTGTCCTTTGTGATCACCGCCTCGCCCACCTGGCCCAGGTCGGTCGGCTTGGCGGTCTCTATTTTGGAGTAGTTGATGTCGTCGCCGAAAATCGTTGCTCCGGTGGCAGCGGAGATGTCCCCGACCAGATCCTTGCGCTGCTGCCCATAGCTGGGCGACTTGATCGCACACACCTGGAGGCCCAGCCGGAGCTTGTTCAGCACCAGGGCATTGAGGGCCTCGCCGCTGATGTCCTCGGCTATGATGACCAGCGGGCGACGCTGCGTCAACGACTGCTCCAGAGCTTTGACGATCTGGGACAGCCCCGTGATTTTCTTTAGCGAGATCAGCACAAGGGCATTGGCGAACTCCACCTTGGAGCCCTTGGCGGCGTTCACGAAGAAGGGCGAGACGTAGCCCGTGTCGAATCGCAGGCCCTGGATGATGGACAGCTCGTCCTTGAGGCGCTTTCCCTCCTTCACGGTGATGGTTCCCTTGGCGCCCACCGTGTCGGTGGCCTCGCCAATGAGGCGGCCTATCTCGGTGTCACCGTTGGCCGATATGGTGGCCACCTGCTGGATCTCCTCGCGGGTCTCCACCGTCTTGGACATCTCCTTGAGCTTCTGCTTGACGACTTCCACGGCCAGCATGGCGCCGCGACGAATCTCCAAGGGATTGGCACCCATGGTGATCTGGCTGAAGCCCTCCTTGGCGATGGCTCGAGCCAGCACTGTGGCCGTGGTGGTGCCGTCTCCGGCAGACTCGTTTGTCTTAGTAGCCACATCCTGGACCAGCTTGGCGCCCAGGTTCATGTGCTGGTCGTGCAGAGCAATCGATCGGGCCACGGTGAAGCCGTCCTTGGTTATCTTGGGCGAAGACCAAGGCCGTTCAACAATCACACTGCGGCCCTTGGGACCCATGGTGACGGCCACGGCATTCGCCAGCACGTCCACGCCTCGGATCATAAGGGCCCGGACCTCGGGGCCAAAGCGCACCTCCTTGGAGTACATCCGGGCGAAATGGCGACTCGCCAGGACAGACTTGGACACTCGCGACCGAAACATGTTTTCTGGCGAAATCTCGTAAAATTGTTCAAGGGGATTTTCTTATTGTTTGGGACAAGTCAGACTGCACGATCAAGCCAGATGATTGCAAATAACAAACTATAAAGCCAGGACTGACTGTCGGGGGAGGGTTCAGGCGTAGCCTACTCTCGGCGTCAAGGAGAGCGAAATCCTGCTTTCAAATAACATCTATAAAGTATCTTAAATCTAAAATGCCGTCCTTAGAAAAAATTCTTAATGATTTCCATTTCCCCAACAGTTAACCCCATCATGCTGAGGGTCTGAGGGACCGCGATTAAACTGGATCTCTCACAGCTACGTTCAAGCAATTAATACTTTCACTTTTATTTCAAAGGGACCCTCTGTTTGTAATTGCCTGGGAAATGTCGCCCAATTAGGGTTATGGGGGCTCCGCGACCCTAACGGCCCTTACGGCCCTTTTGTGGCCAATAATAATTACTAAAATTTCAACTCGCGGCCATCGTTAAAGCCAGGCTATCACGGACTTTCCGGTGGCCTAATCCGACTTTCGACGCCAGCCGAATGTGCTCGCATTCCCACCAGGATAAGATGGCTAAATACGAAACGGCATCAGATAAAAACAAAAGCAGATTTGTCTTTCCCCATCCTGGCACAATAGCGAGGAAATCCGCACCACACACACACTGGAGAGAGAGCTAAGCCGACAGCCAGGAGCAAAACGCCAGCAGCCCAGGCTGAAATCCTTATCCTGCTCCAGCTCCACGCGATTCCTATTCCCGCTCCTTACCCATATCCTTTTCGGAGGTTTTCCAAATGCGTAAAAACTCAATAGCTGCGCATTTGTCGGGGGCTGCGATGGGGATTGGAATTGGGAGCCCAGGATCGACATGGGTCCCGGGTTGAGTGAGATGCCAGATAGCAGCGGAGTAGCAGGGTGCGAGAAGGGCGAAGGCGAATTTATTGGAGTCATGTGCTGATAAGCGTTGGCTTCCCAATGCCAATGCCAAATTACAATGTTATAATCGGGGAGAGGCTGGGTGAAGTTCTCGGAAAAGCATCGAATTGATTGTACTCTATCGCATTGCAAATCCATTTCTATTTTTGGAAACCATTTAATGAACCTTTTTCTTAACATGTAGTTAAAAGGAATATTTTCCTACATATACCTTACACATCTTTTAAATTCAAACTTAATTCGAAAAATATTAGCCTTGAAAAGAGCTTCAAGAGCTTCCGTTAAAACTTATCAGCAGATAAAAAGGGAGATGGATTAGAAGAAAGGTACTAAATTGGTACTTAAATAAATAACTATATATAAAATAAAATCTATCACAATACTTCTGTATATGCCTTTAATGAAAAATCTAATCAATGAGCCAAGTATCGCGACCATATTATCAAAAGACTGTTTATTAAGAAAGGTTTTGTTGTAAGTGTCAAACTTCAATTAGTCTTAAAACGACTTTGTTTTTAAATTTAATAATAACAATACTTAACTCTAAGAAGAATCATCATTGTAAACTTGGGTTTGGCGTTTACAGTCCCCTAGCTAATACTCCTCTTGGAGCACTGTATTCCAACAGAGATGGAAACATGTAGATACACAAATACAGACACCGACACCGGGCCGATGGCTGTTGTTACATGGCTGAAACACAGGAAACGCATTAGATACTTGGCCCGACTCGCAGTTGTAGTGAGTGGGATTCCCCCTCCGGCCAGAGCCAGAGCCAGAGAGTGTCCCCGACCGGGAATGGAGCCGGGCCGGGTGCGATAAAAATCTGCGTAAAATGATGCGGCAATTTGATGAGCAACTAAGTTTGGGCAATTAGTTTGGTAAACGCTCGGAAGTCGCCGCCTCCTGTGCGTGGCCAGTTAAACTGTTGCTCTTCGGTGGGACAATGGACAATGGGACGGGAGATGGGGATGGAGCTTAGACTGCATAACTATTCGGGCATTCAGTGCTAATGGGCCTAGGAAGGCTCTTGAAATAGCTGGTCTGATTTATCGACACGCAAGATACCAAAATGCACTCTGGTTGAGCCACAATTTTCCCTAATTTCCCAGGCCCGTGACCCGGGGCCACCTCTCCCGGTCAGGAATGACATTCGGCTCTAACGGAACGCGGCTCAGATACTTAACAATCGCCAGAGGTTCAGTTTGGTTTGGTTTGCTTCGTGCTCTTGCTGCTCCACTGAACTCTTTGACAAGCAGAAAAGACTTGCTAATAAGCCGATGCCCGATGCCAAAGAAGGAGCAGCCAGCGCGCTGCCTTTGGGCTGTTCCCCGGCGATTTCAAAGATACATTTCGAGTGCCCAAGTTTGCTCTGCTCTCCGGGATCTCTGTGTTATGAATGGGTGTGTGTTTGTGTGTGTGCGAAAAGTACAAATAATTTCCATTTGGCCAAAGCAGCAACATTTGCATTTTTCTTCATTTTTCCTACAGCCCAGCCGCAGAAAGACAAACATGCCTGGCAGGCACAGCGGCAAGTATTTAAATAGCCAGCAGATACGTCTACTTATAAATACTTTGGTCGTCTCCGCAAACGATACGGCACAAGTTGTAGATAAATATGGCATAGATTACACAACTAGTTCTGCGCCACAATAAAACTTTTTCACCATGAATACATATGGGTATCCGAAGAGAAGCATAATGGGGGTTGAAATTCTAAGATACTTTGTTTCTATTTGTTCATTTGGTTTAAGTATTATTTTTATAAACTACGAAATACTATACATTTAAGAATATATTATAGTTATAGAATGAATTAATAGAAAATATAATAGTACAAGCCAATCATCATAAATATATATCGAATCCGAAGCTTAAATATCTATAATGGATATAGAAGTACTAAAGACCTGATTCCTTATTCTTTCTCTTTATATTTAATTTTATTTATTCTTATATGATTTATATTATATTATTAATATTTTTTATTGATCACTTTTTTCTTAGTTTTTTATTAGGAAATCTAATAAAAATTATAGTTTCTTAAAGATATAAATATAGTTGGAGAAGGAGTTTATAGGAAATTATTATATATCCACAAAAATCAATTCTATCAATTAATCGAATCACTCTTAATATAAGTACATATGTATGTATATAATCATAAACCATCGGTACTAAAATAAGAGACGTTACATTATTTTTTATTTAGTTTATTGCAATTTTTCGATGATATAAGCTCATAAATTCTAATTTTTTCCATGGGATTCTTGAGTTTTAATTTTATTTGCTTAAAATATGCCGTGTAAAGCCTTCCAGTAATAATTATAGGGGAAAATAAATTCAATAAAATTGAAATAAATAACAAGCTATCCATTTTTTATTTCACCATGCTCACATATGTATTTACATATGTACTAGTATTTTGTTTATTTAAATAATTGTACATTCTTTACTTAAAATACTTAATTGTTAACTATCCTCCTGTGCATTTCAAGTTCCAAAGACAACCCGCTCCTATTCTTGTTCCCGTGACTGTGCCAGCATAGGTATCTAGGTATCGCTGGCTCTCTCGCACACACACACACTCTCGGCTAAGAACTATTTATGAACTTGCCGCAGACTCCGCTCCCCAGCAGCGCTAGCCCAAGAGCGGCATTCTCGCGCGGAAGCTTTCGGGGGCGCCGTGGCTTAGTTGGTTAAAGCGCCTGTCTAGTAAACAGGAGATCGTGAGTTCGAATCTCGCCGGGGCCTAACCCTGCGCTGGTGATGGTGCCGGGGTGTTTTTCATATTTTTCCATTTTCCATCGGTATTTCTCGTTTATTTTAACCGCAATGTGCACACATTTTAACCCTCTGTTGCCGTTTTCCGGGCTACTGCCATTCTCGGTGCTCCTAATGGCTGTTTATGGTTCCACTTGCCAGCTGACGCTGTGTAACCCATTAGCGTTTCAATTGCGTCAATAATTGTTTCAATAATCATTACAATCTGGGAATTATTATTTCAATGGCCGAGCAATCGAAAGGAAAAGCTTCTGCCGAGGGGTAGCTTTTCTGGGAAATTCTAAGAAGGGAGGAAAAGCTTTCGTGTATAAGGAATAAATTTTAGTGAAATCAAAGAGTAAATTTTGGTGAAATGTATTAGATAGTTCTATAAAAAATATAGATATGTAAATATTGTTGAATAAATGGTAAACAAAAAAATAATTTATATATTTTTATCCAATGCTCTTTTAATTTCCTTCTAAATAATTTTAAGAATAAATACAATTTAAACAGTAACGGATATGTAGTATTATTAGCAGTAAAGAATTATTAAACTATTAAACCTTTTGATTTTTTAGAGCTTTCAGAACAATGATAACGGTAGTATAACAGTTCAGCCAGAGCTTTAAGTACCGTATGTAGTCACAACCTGAAAGCTTCATCCCTACTGTTATATACGTTAGAACTTGCGTAGAAAGAGCTTTCCCGTATCCCACAGATAGGTGAAATCTTGTATCTGAAGAGTTGCCAAGAACCTACGCGTATCTCTATTGTTTATCTTCGGGTCGGAACAACTGAAACAATATTAATTTACCAAATTCACTTCTAACCTGATAGAAGCATTGCAGGGAGGAATCTTTTGCTCGAATTGGGTAGTTCAACGGCCGTTGTTACCGCGGCGCCGTGGCTTAGTTGGTTAAAGCGCCTGTCTAGTAAACAGGAGATCGTGAGTTCGAATCTCGCCGGGGCCTACAGTCGAGGACATCGATATGTCTACTTTTTAGTGCTTTTTATTATTATTTTTCTAGAACCTAATGCCGTTTCCGGGTCAACACCTAACTTAGCCTAACAACAGTAATTAACAAGTACAAGGAGGAGGCTGAATGCCTAGTCCTTGTACACCAAATAGAGCACCACGATCATGAAGTAGGTGGGTCGCTCGAAGACCAGCTGGGTGAAGTTGTCCCGCTTCTCGTCCATCAGGTGGCACATCCGCTGGTAAATTCCCTGGTTCTGCTTCTCCACGATGGACAGCAGGCAGACGATGCGATGGCTAAGGACACACTCACAAGCTATGTTACTGGTTATGCTAGTAAAGCCCAGTTTAAGACTCACCGCCTGTGGTTCAGCTTCTTGACCCTGTCCCGAATCTCAGCCGCCAGTCCCTCGACCAGCTGCAGTGCCCGCCAGGAGTCGTAGTTGCGACTGAAGCGATCCCACAGCAGCCGCTCCTCGATGCAGTCCTCGATGATCTTCAGGGCCCGCTCCATGTTGAAGTTGGTGTGGAAGAACTGCCAGTCGTTCTTCGGCTTCTCCTTCTGCAGCTCCCCGCCCTCGCCGGCAGCCGCCTCGCCCTCCGGATTCTGGGCGGCCCGACGCCTGCTCAGCATCGACTCCGAAAGCAGGGCGTTCATCCGGTTGGTGGTCCGCACCGAGGCGGTTATCCTGCGAAGGGTCAGTGGAGAGTGGAGAAAAAATAATAAGTGACTTAGACCACATTGAAATCTCTATATAGTACGTATAGAATAAAGTACTTTCTTTAAACTATAACTGAAGCTAAGGTCTTTGTGCAGAAATTGGTTAAGAAAGATCTCTAGATCTGACTTCTGTTTGAGCACGGTTGCAGCAGTATTTATTTATCTTTCTTTTGTCTAATTCAAATTCAAAATCAGTTACAAAATAAATTAGCTCATTTTCACAATGGCTGGAAATAACACATAACTTTCTTTTATAACTTCGGGTGGCACTATAATCGATATGATTTTTACTCAATTTAAAACGTTTTCTTATATGAATTATATACATTGATTTGAAATACACTGCAATTTCTGTATTATTCCCAAGTTAGGAATCCTCAAAACTTCGAGATAGAAAACTCCCAATTATATCGGCTAATCCCTTCCTGGGTTCAAGCTCCTACCGCGTTTTCATGGTGTTCCAGGTGGTCATGGTGCTCCTGGGCCCGATGGGCTGCTGCCAATTCTCGGAGCTGCGTCTGGCAGCCGGCAGCGGAAAAACAAACACCGAGCAATGCTATCTGCACACTGACAGGAACGTCGAACGTCGAACCTCGAACGTTGAGCGGGAGCGACATGCCGACATGCCGACACGAGGCCTGTCCCTTAACAATGGCTCCATGCCACATGGCCCGCATTCAGTCATCGGAGTCCACACGTCGTCAAAAGTTCATTGAAGCTCTGTTGGTTTAGGCCCCCACCTGGATGGGGGCCTAGAGATGGCAGATACCGATGGAAAAAGCCGAGGCCCGCCAGGTGCTCCTGCCGGGAGGCCCGTGAAGAGCTCACGCTGTCATTGCCGGCGGAGAGCTTCGGCTTTGGCCTTCCGGCTTGCGTGCCGCTTATCATAAATCCACTGCCGGGGCGCTCCAATTGCAACCAGCCGGTGATGGCGGCGGAGACGTGGGTGTCATCGCCACCAGCCACTCGGAGGGATGTGAGCTGGGACTGGGGCAAAGTGTTGCCATATGGACGCGTGGGCTGGAGGAAATTACTTCGGGCCACGGCGGCACGCGATTCCCCTCCGCAATTGATGGCTCCCCGGCCCAGCTCTTCGGTTCGTCGGCGGCTCCTCGACACCAGGGCACAGTCTTCGCGGCCAGGTGAGTGTCTTCGGCTCTGGGCGCGAACTTTCAAGCACTTTGATTACCTTTTATCGCGAAAGTTTGGCCCGACGGCAGCGTATGCCAACTTCGCGTTGGCCCGCCAACTTTAATCTATCGGCATGCATCTGGATACACACTATCCGCAGCCCTATACTTGTACATATATATGAAGTTATTAAATTGAAATAACTGTCAAGTCACGTGCACGAAGCGCTGAGTTGACGACTTGCCATTGTTCCCAAATGGCCGAGACAAGTGGCCGGGAGACAGAAGAGGATTGAGCATTCAACGGCGGAGCACTTGGGGTAGGGCATGGCAGTCGGCTTTCAGGACTACGCCGAGCACGAACAGCGCAGGGCAATCGAATAGGAGTGCACGAAGAGCGACGCGAAAGGGTATTGGGGAAATCAGTGCAACTGGAGACTATATAAAGCACAAAACTTTATGATATCTCTGGGATGGTTTGCGTGTAACGCATCTTATTTATTTTCTACATATGAAGTTACTTTCTGTCTGGAAGATTTATTTGGCTAAACTGAACATTATTGTGATTAAATTTTATTTATGTGTTTTAGTCCAGTTATACTGCTTGTATTTTTTTGCACTCGACAATAAATTATTAGATTAGCATTATTATCCTTTAAGTTAAACTTACACATTAAAATGTTTCTTCTTAAACCATTTAAAATTCAAAATCGGTTTTGTTTTCTCATAAATGAGATGTCTTAAGCAAAGTTAAGTTAACTATTTTGAATCTGATAAAAAATAAGAAGTCTAGTTTTAATCTAAATAAAACTAAAAGCAAAGCAAAAGATAATTTTGCTGTCACAACTTTTATTTTTGATGTCATTCCGTGAAATCTTGATCGCGTTTTTCAGGAATGTTGTCGGGGCTTCCACATCTTTTCTCTTGGTAGATAGAATTCTAAGTTCCATACACATAATTAATTTATTTACATTTTTTAAGTATAGAAAGTTGTGTCAATTTTTAAACTAGTGTTTTGATGTATTTGTTTAAGTTGCAAGAAGTTGCATTCAACAATATAAAATCCACTTAAACACAGCCACCCAAAGGTGGTCGACTTTGAACACTCGGAAGCTGCAGCTGCATTATTTTCTTAAATTTGTGTATTGTGTATTCATAATTTTGGGCATTCCTTATAGAGAGAATATAGAATATAAATTCATTTTTAAAGAATTTGCGCAATAAGTCACAACACAAAAATAAACCGAGATTGCTTAAGCTCAATAATAAGAAAATTAGCACTCTTTAAAGGTGGCTTTAGAATTCACATAATTTTTCTTTTATTTATGAAGATACTAAATAGTGTGTTTTTCCTTTAGTACACTGCTACTTTTATAAGAAACTTTTAATTGAGTGCTAAAATCGCTGCCCAATTAAAACTACCTGAAATTATTTCCAAAATGTTGGAACTACAAACTGTTGAAAGTAACTTTTTTCATTATCCTGCTCCTGCTCATTAGCAATTTCATTTCGGTCTTGAATTCCGTCACCAATCTATTCAATGCTCATAAATCACTTATGGATTATCCATTGATTTTCCTGCACGCATCTATTATTATTCCAACTACCGAAACCAGAGCCTGTTACCGGGTAAAACTAATTGCCAAACAAAACACAAAACTTCTCATGCCAAATGGACAAGGATTCGTCGTGAAGCTCGCCATACACACGTTTGGGTGGTGAAAATTAAACAGCAGCTCAACAAATTAAGCAATTTGTTTCGCCGCCCCTCCGCAATTATGTGGCGGTTGGCGGATGGCGGGGCGCCACGCTTATAGGTTCCAACTCATTAGCACCTGGGTGCACGCGACCCGTGAGCATTTGCATAGAACTTACGCTTGCATGCGACTCATGGCGGCGGCGCCTGAACTTATGCTTCACTCTTGGCCCGGCTGGCGCGGCGGATATTTCGGCGAAACTGCACGAACGAAACTCACAAATGAAACTGGCTGAAGTCTCTGGCTCCGGGAGCTCCTAAGCATAAAAGCGCAAAAGCCACGGAGCCAGAGGCCCGGTGCGAGGTGAAAGGGTTGAGCTGAGTGCGCCAACAAGGTGTACGTTTTGATGGTGATTGGCTCACGACCCGGGGCATCACATGCTCCCCATGTCACTCGTTAGCTGGGCACCACCATGGGGGAGAAAACTTCAACATCGCCCTTACTTTATTCTCTGATGATTTTGTCTTAAAGAATTGGATAGTTTTATGGGCTTAAGGGAAGATTTTGAGAAGTATTTTCAACCAAATAATTTACATTTTATTTTAAACATATAGAGAGACCTGAGTCTATCCAAGAATCTCCAACACGATTTCTCAAATCTCCTTTAAATATACACATAAGGAAGAATTATATGAATTTTGAAACCTTGACAAACCATATGACAAATTTAACAAATTTATTTTATAATACATAACTGGCATGCCTGTTCTTAGAATTAACCCAAATATTTTATGTAACGTATTTATAACACATTTATTGGTTTCTCATTAAACATGGTATAAATGCAGATCATGTTCAGATAAATTAAGCCACAGAAAGCTACTATATCAATTCGGCTGGTGATGCTGATCCAGCATATACATATTTCCCTTGCTTAATTTTCTATTGGAACAAAGTTATAAAACCCTTAAAATAATTTTAATTTTAATGCTACCTAAGTTTATTTTGAAGAATATATTTTCCCTCACGCCCCACTGTGCGCTCGTTGCGACTTTGATTTGAGTTAGCATGTCTAGGGACAACTCAACGGCAATTTTGGGGCGCGGGGCGGCGGACAGAGCAAATGTGTGCCAATGTATTCTAAATTGTGTTTATTTTGAGTAATTTGCAATCCGACGAAGACACTCTCACCCGCACACACACATCGCCTGACTCCGGCAGACAGTTTGGCAATTAAAATTGCAGGTTGCCAACTGTCGACGCGCCCCATGCAAACTAAATAGCTTCGAAATGGAAATGGGATGAGCGGAAATGGGAATGTCAGGCGGATCGCGTGTCCAAGAAACCATATATATCAAATTAGCTGACCAATAAATTGAGTTCATAAACAATATTTTGGTGGAGCCTTCTGAAGCATATTCCTCAGCGAGACGGTTCTGAATTACACACTCTGAGAGCACTTTTGATTTAGGATGTCATCCATTGGAACAATTATATTAAATGCTAGAATTTTAAGTTTATAGAAAATAAAAAGGTCGAAAGTTTTTACCTGGAAGCAAAGAATATATCTTTACATTGTAAAGATTGCTAACAGTATTCGGCTGTTAATGAAAAGCTCATGTTAGCGGGCTACTTATAAAGATTCGATATTCCATGATTATTGAGAAATAATACAAGCACAAGCTGGAAATAGTCCATATAATTTATAATTTATATACTGTTCGAATATTAAGAAATTTTTGTTTTCGTTATTAAATCTTGTTATCAAAAAAGTTGAAATTATGAACATGTCGAACATACCGATTGGCAACGATTAACTGAAATATATATAATATAGAAGCCTCTTAATCATCAACCCTCCAATATCAGTAAAGTTCATACTCACTTAAATGTGTGACGAATAATAGGTAATGACTAATGACTGACCTACGAAACATGCTTAGATTAGTTTTATTTGTTTATTATTTTTTATTTGTGTAAAATATAATTTTATAATTTTGTAAATAATTTTAATATTAGGTATTGAATATGTTACTATAGTATACGGCTTCGATTAGTTTACATAGGAGAATATATCACCACATGACCATGCGTTGTGTTACTGTCGTTCACTTTCCACTCCAATAATATTCGTGCAATTTTCACCGCCTTTAAAATGTAAAAGTATACAGTTTTGTGAAAAACAGTAATACAAATTCTACCTACCAAATAGAGTCCAAAAATCACCACAATTATGAAGTGAATAATGAAGGCATCGTCCATGAAAACCTTATAGCAGCCATCCTTCACCTTTTGTTCGCTTTCAATATAGTAAAAGCAGTTCTCAGGTAGATCCAGTCCCTTGTTAATATACTCATACGGACCCATAATTCCACAGCAGTTGCCCTTAAAAGACATGTATGGTCTAAATAAAATCTATAGAAAGTGATTACATTATGATTACGTTACCTTTTCTTGCCAGGAGGTCAGTAACTCCGTTTGGTTAATATCATTTATTTCGGTCCATGCCTCGGACAAAAGCTTCCAGCTCGATTTGCGGTCCTGAATAACTTTGCAGGTGAAAATTAAAGGTAGACCGAAGACCACCAGCAGAAGCAGGAGATCTGGTTTCTTCCATTCTTGCTTCCATGAATCGATGGCAATAATGCCGACGAGCAGTACGAAGAGTATCACTAGCACGGGTGCGAGGAAGTAGTAACTGATTCGTACAGCTCTACCGACGTCAATATAGCTGGGAATCCCCACTAGCAGAATGACTACAGTCAAAAGCTGGGAATTTGGGACTCCAATAAGAAATCTCAGGAAGTATTCAACGAAAACTCACCATTAAGAGTCCATGCTCGATGGCTAAAAGCGAATTTGTACACGATTTCAACGTGCACTTCATTGCGGAGGCTTCCGAGGAAGACTGAATGCACCTGCACAGGCAGGTGTACTTACAACGAAGAAAGCAATAGGCGATAAGCAACGATAATAAAGCGAAAATGATAATAACGTGAACTCATGAAACCTTCAAATATTACAATTTTATTTGGCAAGGTATAAAAAGTGCAAAATAAATGTTAAAAATATAAGTATACTATGCAGTCAGATCGTTACTTCTAGCTCAGTACTTATTACTGATTCTTACACTTCAGTACCCGTAGCGACGTTGTTCGTTCCTTAAAGTCACGCCCAGTATAGTTGAGAATGTGAAGGAGGCGATCTAAAACAACAAGATCAGCCGTAAGAGCCAAATGAACTTAATAGAAATAAGATAGGGAAACCTACCTCAATAACCATCAGAATCCAGACAACAATCTTCGGACCCTCCCACAGCTGGTCGAAGAAGGCCTCCATTTCCTTCAGGCATCCAACGGTGTAGGCCTTATCGTGATCGAAGCAGCTCTCCGGAACTGTCAGGTTGGCGATGGTATAGTCCTTGACTCCATTGATACCACAGCAATGGAACTGGAATGGAATAGAGATTGGAATTGTGGAGAAAGTCCTTTATATATTTTAACTCTAAACTTAGCCAGGTATGTATATTAATGTTATAAAGAGTGTATCATATGGGATTTATAAAGAGCTGTTCTTGGCATTACTCCTTCGAAAACTATAGATCTATAAATAGATATAGATATATCTTGATCTGTAGCATGGTAATGTTAACATAGATTGAATGATAGAACCTAGGATACTGATGATGCCTTAAATCTACTAAAGTAGTATATTTCCCATAACACTTACTTGCTTCTGGTATTCAGACATGGCATCGGTGCCGTTCTTTTGCTTCTCCCAGGCCAGATTAAGCTCATCTTCGGCAGTGACGGCCCCCTCGATGTGCATGCGGAACACAAATAGGACCACGACCGAGATGATCAGGAGAGCCAGCATAGTTATGGCGTACTATTGGATAAATCGGTTTAATAGGAATCTCAAATCCAGGCACCCTTTATTACTCACCGTCCAGGTCAAGCAAATGCTCTCTTTGATAGCCCCAAAGCAGCCTAGAAATGAGGTCAGGAAGACTATAGAGCCCACTGCGATGAATACCCACAGAATGGGTCGCCCGTCGGGGGCCATATCCTTGATGGCCAATGCATTGATCACTATTGTTGCGAGGCCTAGCACCTGAAAGAGTTTTTCATGGGCAGAAATACAATAAATAAATATAAAGTAAAAGTACACCTGGCCTATCGCCTCTACGAATATTTTAGGCTCCCTATGTACACACTTATTAATCATTGGAAATAACGTAATGTGCTTAGATAACGCTCTATTAATCAACGAAAACAAAGGGGTATTCCAGAAAGCGCCATAGGACCAGTCTATGCAAGCTACAGGTGTTGTCCTCAGTCGGATACTCATATTATTCCTTATCATTCTTGACTTCATTTTAGATAATATAAAATATACATGCGTATTCTCACGGCGAGAATACATAGCTTCTTTCTACGTTTCAATTTTAGTTTTAATATTAGTTTACAATATTTAGCTACTAGCATACGGCGCAAGTAATAATTATTTAATCACACAAATTTTGCACTTGTTATATTGTATATATTTCCAGATAGTTTACATACACATATTTATTTCTGTAGCACTTTGTCTTTAATCTTTTCTTTTATATCGTAATCTTTGTGTTTCCAAGTTGCTTTTATTTTGATGGTCGATTTCATAGATTGTCGACCAATTGAGTTCCGGTAGCAACAAATAAATATTAGGTACGCATTTCTACTTTATCACGGAAGCAAAAATAGTTCATGACTGCACTCAATTAATCACTAGAGTTAAACCCTTTACCACTACTCACCGCGCACAGGAAGTTGAATAGGAGTACTAGAAACTTAACCGTAATCGTAGAGCAACCCATGACGTATCTGATATTAATTTTCGTAGCTCCGAAACACGCTCTACGGAGGTTACTTCTATACTAAATAGCTAAACAAACTCGGGGCCTCTTGCGCCGCGTCTGGGTCTGGGTTTGCATTAGAGTGTTAAAATAAAACACAACCGAGATACCGGTGACGAGGCAGGAATATCAGCGCATGTAAGCTCAGAGATAGGAAAGTAATAAAATACTTACCTATCTTGATTTGAAGCCTCAGTGGTAGTCGGACTGATTCATTCCCTCGATTTTGGCTCGATCTGCAGTATAGAATGGCCGTAAATTATACAAGGCAGTGGCCACATTTTTGTTAGGGTAACAAGTTCCCACCTACGACGTCTATTTATCTATCTTTATTATCGCGTCGCTCTCTGGGGTGGAACTTGATGGTCGCAGAAATAATTTGTATTTGAAAATACTAAATAAAATATTTAAAAACCTTGAAATTAATGAAAACAATATTCTGGGAACATGTTCCAACCCGATATGTTTTTACAAAATGTTTTAACTTAAGCCTAGTATAAAATAATTCACTTAAAACTTTATTTAAATTTACTTTCACAAACTATCTACAGTACTTATCACATATATCTTCAATTTATTTATTCCAAAATATTCCTTAATTCTTAGACACATTATTTCCCAGCACTATATCCTTTACTATGTTATTATATTAGCCATTTTAGTATGACATATCTACGTAACGATGCCTGGTCCACCCCAAAAGACCACATTCGCATTTTACTCGTAGTTTCGGTTGAGGCAAACATCGAGCGAATTTCTATGCTCGAGTGCTTATCAAATAGAATAATTAAGCGAACTGATAAGCCTCTCTTCAGCTGTTTGGGAGACCCTTATCAGGCAGATGGCCTAGCGCTCTCCGATAAGTTTAAACCCCTTTGGTCTGCGTCGCTCGCCGTTTGGCTTTCGATGTTTGGTTTTGGGTGCCGCCTATCAGTTGATTTTCTGCTGCGAGCGCGCCTGAACCCAAAAATTACAAATTGCAAAATGAGCTGCGGCACGAAGACGTTGAAGGTGTCCTCCTTTGTGTTGGACTTTCTGTGCTGTGTGAGTATCGTTATCGCCGCTCTCCAAATCCCCAGCTGATAGCCCCACTCATCGCAAATTTGTGCACTTGCCAGGTTCTGGCGGCACTGACCATCTCCGCCTGCTCTTACGCCCTGATCGCCTTCAGCCACAGCCTCGCCATCCGAGTGCCCTGCATATTGGGCATCGTCCTGGGAGTCCTGCTCTTCGGGAGCACCATCTTCGGCTGCGTCGCCACCCTGAGGGAGAGCATCCGCATGACCTGGATTGTGAGTACCCCTACGGCTCCCTAGGATCCACTCTAATGTCTTTTTCCGCCTCCCGAAAGTATGCCGCGATCATGCTGGCCCTAATCTTCGGACAGATCACTGTGATATTCGCCGGACCCATCAACTTTGAGCTGCTGGCCAACGAGACCATCTACGATGCCTGGCAAGGTCAGTTGTACCATCAGAATAGCATGTCCTACTATGAGATCAAGGTGAGTTGAACTAAACTCTAGGCTCTAAAATATGAAATACAAATTATTTAAATTTTATAAATATAATAACAGTCATAGCCAGGCATTATACTATATAAAGTTGCTGAGAAAAATATATATTTAACTATAAAAACGTCTAGATGTCTTTTCTTTAATGTGTATGTATAAAGGAATGTATAAAGTGGGTTATATTAACTTTTCACTTTCCTTTTTTTATTCATTTCAAACATGAAATTTTAAAATAATTTAAATATAAATTTTTAAAAAGTAAGCCTTTTCAATTTATCAGATTCCACTCAATTTCTAGGAAATTAGTTTCTATGCATAAATTCTTAAGAAGGGTGAACCTGTATTAATTAGCATTTTGTTGAATTTTATCGTAATCAAGGCGACAACTTTTTATCTGTGTTTGCGTAAATATTAACCGATTTATTTTTTAGTACCACTGCTGCGGACAGACGGGGCCCGCGAACTATCCGGATAGTGGCCTGCGCATTCCGCAGAGCTGCTACTTCAACCAGAACGCGACCGTGACCACGGATCTCTACACCGCAGGATGCAATCAGAAACTGGGGGCGGCCTTTGTCAAGGGCACTCGCTGGGAGCGGATCAGCGACTGGTCTGTTGTGGGAGTGGAGGTAATTGGTTTTAATTTGCTTTAGCTGAACCTAAACTTGAACGAAACTTAATTTTACTCACCAGATGCTCACGGTTACTGTGGCAGGACTCCTGGCTATAACCTTACAGAATGCGGAGCGCAGACGTCTTTATCGCTAGAGCTAGATGATGTCTTGGCTTTGTGTGTTTACAGTATTAGAGGCTGGACGAATATTTTGGATAAAGATGTTTCCAACTTTGTAAATAACAGTACTAGGTTATACAATTAAATAAATGTATTGAACTCTCATGGCTGATCCTATGATCATAATTCCTTTGACTTTGGTCAATGCTAGCTAAGCATCTTTCTCTACATTTTAACAATCATTTCTATGGTAGCTAAATGGTGCATATATTTAAAACCGAAATTTTGAAATATTATAATATAAACCAGCTCCATCTCTGAGCAGATAAAAATATATGGTCGAATATAGATAATCCGATTGATTAAATTAAAACCGAAATTTTAGAATAATACAAAATGGCCATATCTCAAGTTGGCTGCGTTGTTGTCATGGCAGAAGAGCAACAGCCACACATCCCTCGAGAGAGAGTGGTCTTCAGGACTGCAGAATTTAATACACGCTTACGAAATAACATAAAACATTCAGCAATTTGTTGTACATAATTTGTTTATTATTAACACTATAATATATATAAAAACATAATCTTAAATGGAAAACTAACAACAAGAATAAAAAGGAAGAATTCAAAAAATTGGGTTTTTATTCATTATCATCTTTTTAGCCTTCAAATTGGCCTTATAAAATCGGTGCCTCACGCATTAAAATTTCTTTCTTCTTCGTCTTGTTAGGGTTGGAAAATCCCTCTAAACCTGTTTTATCAGGCCCTCCTGCGTAGATCGTTCTAATTTTTTTCCAAGCCTTCCGGACCCACCATCTTCCGAAATGCTTCGATCTACAAGTAAACATTTATATTACATTTAAAACAGACAAATTTATTTTAAAATGTACTTACGTAAAAATCAAGATCTTTTATGTCGCCTTCACATTTTAAATTGTTTTGGATTTCCTCTAAGTAAGACAAGGTCAAGGCGAAGTGGCTCTGTATTATGGCTTCCCGGCTCTCAAGTCTTTCTAAAAATAGATAAACAAATGGGAAATAAGGATGTATCGCGATCTTCGTTGTTATCCTTCGTTGCACTGTGGTGTGACCACCATTTGTTTTCGCAAATTTGCATATTCGCAACTGCGATAAACTAAAATTATTATTAATTATTATTTTGAAATTAAATAGTTATAATATCAACATTTGACTGTTTGAAATTTGTTTAAAATTATTTTACCTTTCTAAAACAAGAACACTTTTTAAGTAATTCTGCATAGTTTGAAAAGCAAATCATAAAATCATTGCAGAGAATTAATCACTGTTTTATCAGCGCCTGTCGGCTGACTGCCCATATATTAAACTCCTACAACCCGTTGAAACTACAACTACCTTTTTTTATTTGAAATTACTGAATTCAATGCCTTTTTAAATGTTCTTTTCAAATTATTTAATCATATGTTCTGGCTTTTTCCGGCTGACTTCGCATCACTATGGGTGCTAGCGGGATAGTAATCGATAGTGTCGAGGTATCGATACATCGGCAACCATTAAAAAAATAATAACTGCTGAAATGCTGGTGAAAGCAAAATAATGAACTGTTTCGGGCGTATTTGCACAATTGATGAGTAAACGAGTGACCGGCGAACAAGCGGAATGTATTCATAGACACCTGGATCTGCCCAGCCGCCCCACCTGCGAATTGGAACGCGTACGCGGCGCGTATTTTAAAGCGGCCCCCAGCGGCAGCGCCGCATTTCTTCGCCGTTCCGCGGAGTTGTTGGACTGCTGGCTGGACAACAACAACGGCTTGATTAGTTGGCAGTAAACAGAGCTGGCGATCGCATCGGTCATCGCCCCTCAGTAGCCAGTAAGCCATTAAGCCAGTTAGCCAGATAGCCAGTTAGCCCGTTAGCCAAGTTAACCAAGGTGCGAAGAAGCCCCCGCCATGGGTCTTCGGTTCCAGCAGCTCAAGAAGCTGTGGCTTCTCTACCTCTTCCTGCTCTTCTTCGCCTTCTTCATGTTCGCCATCAGCATTAACCTCTATGTGACCAGCATCCAGAGCGCCGACTCCGAACTGCGGTAAGTAGTGGATCCACGGGATGAGGACGTGCCTCCACCTTCGGCCAGTTGGCCAACGAAGGCTGTGCCTTCGGGCGCGTGTTGCAATCTGCAAGAGTTCCACTCGAGTGCCTCCACTCCGCATTGGATGTGGGGCCTCTTGTTTGTTTTGCCATCGCTTCGCGTGATTCGAGGCCCGAGCCGCGGGCCATTGCAAATGCAAAGCCTTAATACCATTGTCACCTCTTTTGTGGATCACTTGCCTTGGCTGACGCGCCGATTTCTGATTTCTTGCACAGTCACCCCAAGCCCCCGCCCAAGCGCCGCTCCCTCTGGCCGCACAAAAACATCGTGGCCCACTACATTGGCAAGGGAGACATCTTCGGCAACATGACTGCAGGTGAGTGGGCTGGTCCCGCGATCAGTGGTGGCAGGGCTCCAAGCTATACATATATAAATATATATTCAAAATGAGTGTTTCCCATCACTGATGTGATGTGACACAATGGAAAAATGCATTAAAATCCACTCGCTTGCAGACGATTACAACATCAACCTGTTCCAGCCCATCAATGGAGAGGGCGCCGATGGCCGACCTGTTGTGGTGCCGCCTCGCGATCGCTTTCGCATGCAGCGCTTCTTCCGGCTGAATAGCTTCAACCTGCTGGCCAGCGACCGCATCCCGCTCAACCGCACCCTCAAGGACTACCGCACCCCCGAGTGAGGCTCGTAAATCATATTTCTTAATTCTTTCATAATGGGCATCGCCTCTGTCTTCCAGATGCCGCGACAAAAAGTATGCCAGCGGACTGCCCAGTACATCCGTGATCATCGTCTTCCACAATGAGGCCTGGTCTGTGCTCTTACGCACCATCACCAGCGTTATTAATCGGTCACCGCGACATCTCTTGAAGGAAATCATTCTGGTAGATGATGCCAGTGATCGCAGTGAGTTGAAATTTGTCTTTATTTTATCTCTTTTAAAAGACTTTGCCAGATATACTGATGAATTTCATGTAAACTTCCACAGCTTACTTAAAACGCCAGCTGGAGAGCTATGTGAGGGTTCTGGCAGTACCCACGAGGATCTACCGCATGAAGAAGCGCAGTGGTCTAGTGCCGGCCCGCCTTCTGGGCGCTGAGCATGCCCGCGGTGATGTGCTGACATTCCTGGACGCCCACTGTGAGTGCTCACGGGGATGGTTGGAGCCGCTGTTGTCCCGCATCAAGGAATCGCGGAAGGTTGTCATCTGCCCGGTAATCGACATCATCTCCGACGACAACTTCAGCTATACAAAAACCTTCGAGAACCATTGGGGCGCCTTTAACTGGCAGCTGAGCTTCCGTTGGTTCTCCTCGGAACGCAAACGCCAGACGCCGAACGCTAGCTCCAAGGACAGCACCGCCCCGATAGCAACGCCCGGTATGGCTGGAGGCCTCTTTGCCATCGATCGGAAATACTTTTACGAGATGGGATCCTACGACACCAACATGCACGTCTGGGGCGGGGAGAACGTAGAGATGTCCTTCCGCATTTGGCAGTGCGGCGGACGCGTTGAGATCAGCCCCTGCTCCCATGTGGGTCATGTGTTCCGCAGCAGTACGCCGTACACTTTTCCCGGCGGCATGAGCGAGGTGCTTACAGAGAATCTGGCGAGGGCAGCGACCGTCTGGATGGACGACTGGCAGTACTTTATAATGCTCTACACCTCGGGACTGACACTGGGCTCGAAGGACAAGGTCAATGTGACGGAGCGAGTGGCTTTGAGGGAGAAATTGCAGTGCAAGCCGTTTTCCTGGTACCTGGAGAACATATGGCCAGAGCATTTCTTCCCAGCTCCCGATCGTTTCTTCGGCAAGATCATTTGGTTGGACGGCGAAACGGAATGCGCTCAGGCCTACAGCAAGCATATGAAGAATCTTCCTGGCCGTGCTCTGTCGCGGGAATGGAAGCGCGCCTTTGAGGAGATTGAGACCAAGTCGGATGAGTTGCTATCGCTGATAGACCTGGAGCGGGACAAGTGCCTCCGTCCCCTTAAAGAGGACGTGCCACGCTCCTCCCTTTCGCCGGTGACCGTTGGCGACTGCACCGCTCACGCCCAGAGCATGGACATGTTTGTGATCACACCCAAGGGCCAGATAATGACCAACGACAACGTGTGTCTGACATACCGCCAGCCGAAGCTGGGCGTGATCAAGATGCTGAAGAACAGAAATGCCACCACATCGAACGTGATGCTGACGCAGTGTGCCAGCGACTCCAGCCAGCTGTGGACGTACGACATGGATGTAAGTAGCTCGACAATGATAATGATACTGCATAATGCAGACTGATAATTTCTAATAATTTTCTCGACAGACCCAGCAAATCTCTCATCGAGAAACGCAGCTATGCCTCACTCTCAAGGCTGCCACGAATTCCCGCCTGCAGAAGGTCGAGAAGGTGGTGCTTAGCATGGAGTGCGACTTCAAGGACGTCACCCAGAAGTGGGGCCTTATACCGCTGCCATGGCGCATGTAGAGTCTCAAAGATCATATAATAACAAGGTGCATAACGTACATTTGAATTGCATCTCTAACCAGCACAAAGTTAAGAGTGTCACACCAAGCAAGTGCGTCTAGAATGCTTAAGAAAGCATGTTCAGGCACAGATCGTGTTGTCTGGCGTTACCCATCTTGTTATTATGTCTTTGGTAGAGCAGAGTGTGCGATGCCAGTGCCAGGACACAATATATCCAATAACCCTGCCAGCAACTCTCTAACGCAATGTGATATTTATTGAAATTGTTTAACGAACTTCACTCGTTGATTTGTTTTTGTAAACAAGTAACCTTGAACCCACGCACACGAACACTAAACACCTGTAGACTAGCAAGACCTGATTTCACCCTGTCCCTGTTTCAGCGGGAACGAATACAACACTAAACACCGAACACACTGAACACTGAACACCGAAACAGACCCACAAGAATTGTTTGTGAAACACTTTAACCCCCGAATGCTTCCGGGAGCTTTTCTCCTGTCTGGCATTGCGACGCTATAGATCGCTATGTGTCTATGTGTCATATCTGGATAAGTTTTAGGCAATTTTTAGCTGTACTTAATACATTGGAAATAACATTTTGTACATGTCACATAAATAAAGCAACCGAAATTAGACAAATGTCGCTGCACTCTGTTTTCGCGGCGGCTTATCTCCGCCGGCCTTTGGTAAAGGTCGGAATGCAATTGCCTTAAATTTAGCGCATCGCCCAGAGATTGCAGCATTCTCACCATGAACGGCTGCTACAACACAATCAAGTACGCCGGGCTGCTCTCCAATCTGCTGTACATGGTAAGTCCATGAAAATATATATATGTGCCGCAAATAATCTTTTCCATTTCAGCTCCTGGGCATTGGGGTGATGTCGGGAGCAGGATTGGGACTACAGGTGGCGGAGCCCAACACCCCGGAGCACACGTATTTCGTGAAGAGCCTGGTCTTGGGTGGCACTATCTGTATGATCGTGATGTTTGGATGCTACGGCATGGTGTGCAATCTGCTGTGTGTTAACATACTGGCAAGTACAAGACATTCTTATACTTTTACAAATATAAATCTCGTGTTGGAACTTCACAGTTCACACTGTTTATATTGATGGCCCTGGCGGCGGAGTACCTCCAGCTGCATCACTACCACAATCCTTCCCTGCGAAGCCCAGGTAGCGCCTGGGAACAGCTTGAATTGGCCTGGCATGGACTGGACAGGCAGCCGGAGCAGATGCATCAGTACGAGGCCTCGCGGCACTGCTGCGGCTACAACAGCCCCGACGATTACAGGCGCCTGCATCTGCTGGTGCCGCCGAGCTGTTATCAACAGTCGTCCACTGCCAATGACACCGCCCAGCAGATCTATCCGAGCGGCTGCCTCGAAACGCTGAGCAACAGCCAGCGCTACATACAGCAGCGCGATAAGCTCTACATGTGGTCCATAGTTGGCCTTGAGGTGGGGAATTCACATCGTTTGGATGCCGTTTATCGAATATCTATTGATATCCATCCTTTTCAGATCTTCATTCTTCTGCAAACGGTGGCCCTGAGTGTGCTGCTCTTCAGGCTGCGTCAGCGGCAGCGTCTCGCCCGACGACAGGTGCCGCCAGGTGTGCGGCGGGAGCCACGCTCCAACCATGTGACCGGGTCACGGGCGCAGCTGCTCAACGAAGTCTGAGGGTGGATTGTATCAAAAATGTAGTTTATTGTATAACCGATTTGCAAATGCTTTTGTAAATGTCCGTCGTGGTGATCAGTAGGCGTAGCGGCGAGTCTTGTTGGTCAGCTGACAGCACAAGGTGATGCCCAAGATGATGCCCACAATCTGCAAAGACAATAAAATGAAAAGAATGTATTCAGAATAACTTGCTTTTAATCTCTAAAAAAGGATGTTCAAGAGGGCGCAGGAGAACTCGAAAAGTATAATGAAAGTAATCTACACAAGGGATGTATATTGAGACTAAAAGTCCGATAATATCTAACATCAAGAATATTGCGCTCAATATCATACAATATACAATATAGTGAATGACGTATGGAATTTAAAAAATATTAATACATATTGAAAAGACAAATTAACCATATTTTCGTGAAATATAAATCACTTAAATAACTTATCGAAAGATCTGTTCAATGCGTACGAGATTATACTTACTTATATAAACAAAATTATAGATACAATTTAAAAATTGTATATTTTTTAATACTTTCAAAAAAGAAACGGTAAGGTTAGAAACAATAACTTTGCAGGAGTAGGCTGGTTCAAGAACGATCACTTAAAGTTGATGTTACATAGGAAATAATCTGAGTTGTGTAATGGTTGCTCGATCAAATGTTCAAATTTAAGTTTAATAAATGAAAAATGTACTCTCTCATCTCTTATGTTCCGTAGTAATATTATTAAATATGATAATAAGCAATCCTTTACATCGCTTACCTCGTATCCTATAAGCCCGCTGTGGGCCCATCTCTCGTATCTGTACATCTGGAGGTAGGCTCGCTTCACTGCCGCCATGCAGCCCTCCGCATAGGGATATAGGGCGTGGATGCCGTCCTTGGTGTGGAAGCAGCTGCGGGGCACCTTCATGTTGAGGCTGGTGTAATCGGCGTAGCCCTTGTCGCCGCAGCACTCGTACTGGAATGTAAAGGATATGAGCTCTAATCAAACACACAATCTAGCTACAGGACCCACCTCCTGCTGTAGGTGTTGCATTCCTCCGTGGTGCACCAGCTCCTTCATCCAGAGATCCATGACAAAGACCTCGGTGTTGTCTAGCTGCTTGGTCTCGTTGTAGTGGGACAGCTTCCAAATGTGTGAGGCTATCAGAACCAGGAGCACAACCAGGTGCTACAACTTGTGAAACTTGAAATTCCTTCTACTTTTCGAACCACCTTTCGGGTACTCACCACCACCATCACCTTAATGGAGCCGAGGAAGGCGCCCAGGCAGCCGATGAGGGCGGCGAGGATCAGGGCCCCCGCCATGCCCAGTTGTACGAACTTCTCCAGGTGCTCGTTGGACCCCTCGTCAAACTTGTCTAGCCTATAGACCCCGGCGAGGGCGGCCAGGATGCCAACGATCTGAATCGAAATAAAAAAATTATGAATTATGCCTGCGCACATTAGGCGCTGTTAATAGGCCATCAAATGGCCAAAGAAAATCCTCAGAGACAAACTTTCGACCCGTGGGCGACGTCATCGGGCAGCGAGAGCAACCAAAATAAAAACAAAACGGGCGTAAAAATAAATTGTATTACTTTGGTCTTTATTTTTAAATGGCACATACACAGTTTCCTTTCGTGTTGCTGTCGCTTCAGAGTGCCAAAAATTCGCCATCCCCGAAAAACACGGGGAATACAAACACAGAATCCCAGTGACATCTTGTCTGGGGGAAATGGAAAATTGGAATGGGATTTGTTTGCTGCCAAATTGGCCTTCTACTCGAGCGTCACACGCAGAAAATTACACATTCGACAATGAAAAACGACACAAAAATGTAAGACACTTAATGATCTTGCTTTGACAGACTGCCAGCGGGGTAGATTCGAATCGTGAATCGCGTTTCCATGAGCAAGTGGGGCCATTACTCATACGCAGTGTGTGACTCAAGAAGTGCAACTGGGAAAATTTGTATTAAAATTATCCACAGAAAGTGTCAATGGAGTGCTTAACCTCTGATTTATGAGTGTTCTATCCTGCCTACACTTTCTGAGCATGGAAATTTTATGGCGGCGGATTACGCATACGCCGCGTATGCCGCCGAGATTTATCTTACCAGAGTGACTGTATTGAAGACAACCGAGGTCCATTGCAGGCACACGCGAATGGTGGGCATTTTCCTAATTGTTATGACTATTTTTTCCTATAGGTAATATTATATTTATATTTTATTAAACGCTCCTTCCAGCAGTTCCAGGCGAGCGTCGCGCTTCCCGGCCAGATTCACTCGCTGCTCACTCGCGTCCGACTGAGCGACGCGCGTCGCCAGTGACCAAACTGTTAGTGCCGTCGGGTTCTGGCCAGAATAAAGCGAAAGCCGAAAAAAGAGCGCAAAGAAGCTGCGAAATGTTTACAAATCCGCTGAGTGGCCGTCCGCGTCCGCGTCCGTATCCGTGTCCGTCTTCGTCTCCGTCTCCGCTTCGGTGTTTTGTGTTTGGTGTGCCGGTCGTTACTCAAGAGACCGGCGTTCAGCCGGCCTCGTCCGCCCACTGCCCGCCCTCCGTTGTCCCGCATTTTCCGTATATTTTTATATGCGTCTTTATAGGCAGACATATATCTACTTAGCAGCTCCGCCGATATTCCGCATATAGTGGCAAAAAAAGGCTATTGAATATTTTCGTTTTGGTTTATTTCTTATGCCGCGCCTCAGCTGCCTCCAGATCATCTCAAACTGCTATAAAAAATCCATAGATATCGGTTTATTTGGGGTGATTCGGGATTCCGTGGTCCGATGGCCATCGCCAGCTATGGGCTATGGGCTATGGGCGACCTGTTAGAATCTCTCGCGCCGCAATTCGTTGCGCACCGTGATGCCCAAGTGCGTGGCAGCGCCCAGGGCGGCGAGCTGGGCAGAAGAGAGGGTGGGGATTTGATTAGAGCACTCCGCCTATATATCTGGAGTCTATTTCCGACGCCGTCCTTGGCGGCCTAAGCCCTCAGCAATGTGTGACCAAGGTCGGAGCCACCTAACTCACCTCCACCAGCAGCAGCAGCCACTTGATGACGAGTCCGATGGCCACGTTGTCGGTGGCATGGTCCTGCACCGCCTGCAGGCATCCCTGGGTGAAGAGGTAGTCGCCCTGCCGCTCGAAGGCTCTGTAGCAGTTTATGGGAATGCCCCGGCCCAGCAGGATGTAGTCGTGGGCTCCCGACTGACCGCAACAGGAGTACTGCAAAGGAAAGTGGTTTAATAGGGATTATTAACTGAATAATATGGTATAAAAGTGCTGTAAATTAAATCTGCTAAAACTTAAGAAAATTTTAAACCGTCTTCTTAACAGTTTTGAAACCAATTTGCTTTGATTATTATTAGCTGCAAAAAAGCAGCAAAGAACCTTTGGACAGAAGTTGGTAAATAGAAATACTATCATCGTGGTAATTTGGCATTTAATGTAGTCAAAATAACATTACATTAATTAACACTTTATTTATAAATTCATGTAACAAGTATCCGGCATATTTTATTAAATCACATTGCATATGTGGGTTCAACCAATTCAGATGATTTTCATATTTATTCATTTTGAACTCGTTGATTTAGCATATTCATAAACCTATCATGAATTGAAAAGCTTATTTTGGCTTTGATCATTTCAATTTCAAATCAATAAATACATTAAAGCTTTTATTATGTTTTTTAATTTATCGATACGAATGCTCAAGTGGGATTTGACTTATTGTACACATAACTTATTACTTATGAACTTTTGTGAGTGAAAATTATATTAAAAAATAGATTTAGAGACGTTGAAAAATAACCAAAACATTATGTTAGATACCTATTATAAGTGCAAATGATTTCTTTACTGATACTTTAAAGTCTGTACAAGAATTGGTAAATGTTAGTGAGTTTCCTATGTAAATCAAGCAATTAAAGTTTTGACCAAGTAAGATGACTTTTGAAATATAATTCTTAGCTTTTCTGTATAATTTTTTCCCAATTACTACCTAAACTTACCTTCTGCTCTATGAGGGATATGCGTTGGACATTGGCCTTCTGATCGGCCCAGATGGCGAGGAAGTCGCTCTTCGACCGCTCCACATAGTCCGTGGAGTGCGCCGCCGCAATGATGTAGATCTGTAGGCACAGCAGGATCAGCAGGCAGATTACAAACTAAAAAGAAATTCAAACTGCTTAAAACTCAACTCCAGGATCACAGAAGGTATACATACGCTCCACACGAGTCCGAGGGAATCCCGAGCGGCGGCAAAGCAGCCCAGAAACGAGGTCAAGACCACAAAGGTGCCCACGAAGATCTGGACAACTATGGCGATGTGCTCGAAGGTGCCTGGCGTGGAGCTGTTCAGCTCATATATCGACAGGGCAATCAGAGTCACGCCAAGCAACTGCCAAAAATAAAATGCACGGATTAAAATTAAAAGAGCTTTAAATAAACTGTCAGACGCACCGAAAGCAGGACATTGAGTATGATGAGAACGCCTTTCAGGAAGGATGTGCGGCAGGCCATGTTGCCAATCGATAATCGCTATTATTAACCACTGCGTTATCCGAGTTCCCGCACCTGTTTTCCGCTGCGCAGTTGGCCCGATGCGATGTCCGAGGGAAAGTCAGTACCCCGATGAGCGGCAGCCCTGTTGCCATAAACGTTGACGTGCGACTGAGCGCGACGCTTTCTATTTGAAATTGTGGCGCCCCCCAAAAGCGCCAGTTGGTAGGTTCCGCCACTCGACAGAAATCAACTATTCCACGGCGGTTCTTGTTGATATACTTGAAAAAATAATCAGGTGTAGAGAATCATAGAGCATTCGGGCTAATTTCAGAGATTTCTTAACGTAAGTTATTTTGGGATATTTCTATGTATCGCACGAAGGCGGTTATTACCTACCTCTTTCATTATTGGAATGAAATTGAAGTAAATTACATTGTATTCGAATAACAAAACTAGCTAATTGAGAGAGAAATAGCTATGTATTTGAAACATATTGAATAAAGGTAGACAAAAGTATAAAATTATTTTGTCTAGAATTCAGAAATCACTTTCCAACGTTTAAAAATGTGTGCAATGCAATTTTGAGGTACCAAATTCATTGCATATTATTTTGTAGTCTTATTTATACATTTTTTTTATATCTTTAAAGTGTAGTAATTTTTGTAGACAGCTCGTGTATTTTATAGGCTTCACTTGTTTTTGATTTAGTGGGAATGTGTCATTCTTAAAACAAGTATTCCTTTGAAATAAGCATTTAGATCATATTTATTTATACTGGCAATAATAATACTTAAGAAATAAATTAAATAAAAAATAATAAACCAATGAGATTTGCTGATTAAGAAATAAAAGTAAAACCCCATGGTCTTATTTTAAATTTAACCTATAAAACATATTAAAATCAAATAAATTTCCCAAATATTTCTTAGACTGTATTTGTATTATTATTGCGGCTGCTTTATGAGGTGGGGTCGTCCATTTTTGTGGGGGGTATGATGTCACAGCGACGGAAGCTCTCTCCGCCTTGGTGGTATTCAGGAAGTAGAAGGGGAAAAGAATGCAAAGCTTTCATTCATGACATAGTTCACAGCGAAACAGAGTCCATGACAGGACATCATTGTGTTATTTGTGGGCTGTGGGATTAGTCAGTTCATAATTGGGGCAAACATGCCCTTCTGTACAGTTGCGAAGAGCAACAAGTTGTCTGCGCCCGAAACGCAAATAGCAAACAGCCTCGGCCTTTCGAAGCTCGCGGGGACCACGCGTCGTATACTTAATATTTCCATTCCGCTAAGCAAACAAACAAACTGACAGACTTTCGAGACATGTGAAAACAAACATGGCGCACATTTATTATGATAATTATAATGGATAATTGATCTATATTTATGTACTTTAATTACAGGTAAGTTTAAAGTAGGAGTGAATAATTTACGACTGTCCAATCTATGGGTTTCGAAATGTCGAAGCGAGACAAGCTAGTAGTGAGACCCCAATACCGAGCTCCGTTTGTACTGTGGTGGGATCAGGCTGAGGTACCGCCGGGCGCCCTAGAAGTCCATGCGCCGCTGCTTATTCTGAAAACTGACGGCCAGGAAGACGGCCAGAGCGAAGCAGATAAGCTGTGGGGAAATAAGTCATTGCATTTATAAAGAATTTGGTGCGGTCAGGATAACCCACCTCGAAGGCCACGAGGACCCAGGACACTATGATGAAGCGCTGCTTGTCACTCTCGTAGAAGCTCTGCAGCTTCTCGATGCACCCCTCCACGTACAGATGGTCAGGGGTCTGCTGCAGATCGGCATAGCAGCTGGGCGGAATCAGCTGGCTGAGATGCACGTAGTCCTGGGCACTGGCCTGGCCACAGCATTCGTGCTTCTGCTGCAGAGCGTCCATATTGTTGGCCTGCCAGGCCAGCTCCACCGTCTCCTGGCCGCTCTTCACGTCGTACTGGTGCAGGAACATGCAGGTGCTCACGATCTGCGGGATGGCCAGGATCAGCAGAAACACAGCACTCTGTGGAATACGATTTAGATAATGAAATTCCCTTCTTCTGGCTTGGAGCTTAGTGTCCCCTCACCGTTGCTGTCAGCACCACCGATTCCCGGATGGCTGCAAAGATTCCCAGCAGGGCGAAGAGCAGGATGACCGAGCATGCGATATAGGCAGCTATGACGAATTCCTCGGTCTCCGTATCCGCATTATAAGCAATCCAACCGATGGCCCCCACGGCTAGAAACTGAAATTGATTACAGTGGAAACGGGCTAATTAGAATCGATATTAAGTGTTTTTTGACTTAGAACCACTATTGTAAATTCGGTACCCTAACTAAGCTACCTAACTAAATCATCTGCCGTGTTTAACTTTTGTTTTTTTCCTTTTTGATGAAATCAGAGTATTTCATATTTTTTGCTTCTCAAAGAACTGGTTTTGTTTTTTAAATTAGTAAGCTACAAAGTGTTGAAAAGTGCAAAAGAAGAGATATATTCCGTATTTAGAATTATTTATTTAGAAAGGTGGTTGCCAACTTGTGTGCTTAACATTCATTTTACTGGACTTTTAAGTTCATTAAATTAAATAGATTTATTTATAAAAACCTATCTTTTACCTTAATGCTAACAATTTTATTTACATAGTATTTTAAGCTGTGTTTTTAATTTTACCAAAAGTCGGGAACCTGCACTACAACTAAACTTGTGAGAGCAAATATTTTGTTTGCCAAATTCAAGTTTGCCAAATTCAATTCAATTCAAATTCAGACTATAATTATTTTATAAATAAATAAATACGTGTTAGATTAATTTACTGAGTGTGTGGAATAAACATCATAGATAAATGAGCAAACTATTTTTTTCAACTCGAAAAAAACTTGTGAAAGAAGAAACGGGAATACCCTTATACATATTAAACTATAACATCTTCTTAAGGCAATTATGATTAATAATATAATTAATTTATGATGAATTTAAGTGAATTAATTAAGCCTATTAGCACTTAGGTTAACTAAACACTATATCATTTTTCAAATAATTCATGCTTATTTTAACTACTATATATCTTTTCAGAAACCATACAAGTGGTTTGATAGCTTTTTCAGCAAGGGAATTGAACAGTACGAGTAAAATACGATCCGGTTGCACTTGCAATTGCTAGGGCAATTGCCACTCATTTGTGTGACAATTAACAGCCGCACAAAAGAGTGCATGGCATTATTTATCGTTCTGGGAAGTTCGCCTGACTGAGCTGTGATACTGTACTGTGCACTGAACCCTCCCCTGGGCTGCCTTCGGGGGATGACAAAGCACCCTTGTTTGTGCCCCCGTTTCGGGCGCCCTCTCTCCTCTGGAGCTCCAGGGACTCCATTCGATTCCGCTATATAGGTCAGAGTGTAAATCCGAGTGCGAATATTGGTCGAGGGGATGTGGTCATGACATCATCCTGCGGGAACTTACTTGGGTCTGGGAGCAATTGAAGGCTCTGAAGGCTCTGAAGGCAAGGGAGTGGGTCAGATAGGAACAGGCCAGAACGTAAACACGATTGTCATGGCAACTAGCAAACCAGACTAGACCAGACCAGAAGGGGTGGACGAGGACTATAGGCCACCTCGAGGCCAGGCCGTCGTCTATCTCAGGTGGGCCCGAGACAGACAAATGACAGAAATCGCTTAAAATACACACCCGACCACGGAGAATATCCGAGGCGAATGAAAATTTTCAAAATATACACTCTAAGTGTATATTGTGCAGTAAAAAATAAATAACAAATAAATAAACGTTAGGGGTTTATTTCTTTTGATTGTGTGCCAGAGATGAATGAGTGAGCAGAAAAAATAACTACATTTCAGGAATTGAGGTGTAATAAATAAATGTGAGAACATGTTTACTTAAAGTTAGTAAGAAACTTTAGAAGAGTATAAAATTTCTCTATAAAAATATTGTAGTTTTCAAAATTTAAATCATTCTCAGAAAACACAAACATTTTTGTTAAACAATACGCACCACCTTTGGTTTCTGTATGAAGATTTATTTCCTCACACTGTGATATTTATGTGCCATTAATATTATAAAATAAAAAGGCAGTATTTTTTCCGACTGTACACTCTTCAAGTTTGCACCGTATAGAATACATATTTCAAAAATAATTCACTTAGAGGCTGTTTTTTGAAGTGCGTTCGTCCACTCGTGCAGTCGTTCCATATGACATCATGCTAATTTCCTTGCCCGAAATATGGATATACGGCATATACGGACCACTCGATGGGGTCGAGGTAATTAGCTGTCCATATTCGAGATGACTTACCCCTAAAATGGCATTCAGAACGATGGAGGTGATCTTGACGCTGGTGGTGGCGCAACCCATGTTGGCGGACCTGAAAAACACGATCCCCTTGCATTAGATCGCAATTTCGAAGCACTTTCGAGTTGCATCTGCTAACCTTTTGACTTCTCTAGCTGCTCACGAATAAAGTTCGCGTTGTTTGTTTACGTTCGCGATCTGTGCTTTCCTGGATTTGAATTTACAGCGGAATAAATTTCCGGGGTTTCCGTCTCGAAACTGAACTTTTCGGGTCTGGCGCGTTCTGCTTGCGGCGGCGAACTGAAAGCGGGAAGCGTTTTGTTTCTGCCGTTCTGTTTTCCTCCCATCTTTCTGTTTCCTCCACTGCTGCGGCCACAATAAAGGCGAATGAGCGAGAGCGCCGGACCGGGAGAGTGCACGCACTCTCCACCCGCACCCTCGGCCGGGGAAAGGCGGTGGGAAGAGAGCGCATTGCACTTAGGTCAGCGCTCCACGCCATGACGTCACAGTGCTTCTGTTTTTTCAAAAGTGTTTTTTCGGACTCGGCGCGGACTTTGAGTGTGTAGGGAATACGAAAGATGGAATTAATTAACGCCATTAGGGAATAATTAAATTGATTAACAATCGTCGAAGTAGCATTAAAATGTCTAGATTTGAGAAACAGAAATATAAGTTTTACATAAAGTACTATGAGATTTTTGATTTATTACAATTTTTATCGAAAAAATACTATTAACTACAAAAAATGAACTAAAAACACATGCAAAAAACCTCTCGAAGTCTTACGACCTTAATTTAGGTGGCCCACAACTAATATAACTTAAACGAAACAAAAGAAAATCATTTGAAAGAATATCAACATTTATTATAAAAAGTCTGTAACCTTTGCTTGCGGGGGTGATGACAAAAATTAAAATGACCTGCAAGCCAACAAAACTTCTAATACTTTCCAATCCCTAAAATCGATTTTTTTGTTTAGAATTCTTTGTTAGTACGAAATCGAAGTAAGAAAAAACGGAAGTCAAATCGTTATTTAATTTTGATGAAAGCAGAAATTACAGCTATTGGTTAGCTCTACAATTGCACATAATCTTGATTTTAGATAATATTTACATATTTGTCAAGATAATCCCAAGCCAAGCCATACAGCTAGAAGTCCCTTTTCCCAAACTAGTCTAACATTAATTTCAGGCAAACCTACACGAAGATTATATTGTAGAAAAAGTTATGTATTGATATGTCTTTCCGACCCTATAAGGTATATTTATATATTCTTGATCAGCATCAACAGCCGAGTCGATATAGCCATGTCCGTCTGTCCGTCCGTCAATTTTTACTCAAAATAGTCCCTCAGTATTAAAGCTATCTGAATGAAATGTTGCAGATAGTCTTCTATATGCTCTCACTACTATATAAGTCGGAACGGGCGATTTTTTATGCTACTATGTATAAATGATTTTTCTTTTCATTTGATCAAATTGGATTAAATTATAATGATCCAATTGTAAGCTACTCGGGTATACAAACTTCGACGTGCTTCCTTTCTGGTTAATGTTTATTTTTTTTACTCTTTACTCTGTTCTTGTGATATTTTATATATAATATTTAAAATATTTATTTACTTTTTCAGGTCCTTAGAAATTGGGATAAACATGATGAGGTTTTCAAAAATTCTCAAAATTGGATTCTAGGAAACTTCTATTTAAATCGGCCGTAATGTGAGGACTTTGAAATTGTGTACTGAAACAACTGAGAGTTGGAAATCGATTAAATCTTTTCCGGATAAGGATCTGTGTGTAATCTTGGCATAAAGCCGAGTTTGAAGTTTAATTATGTATCTAAAATCGAACCGACTAGACCACGAATTATCAAAAACCACGAAGCGAAAATTACATCTCCGAAATCTTAAACATCTTAAATGATAATTCAGTTTTCCTTCCGATGTTGTCAATCATCTACAATTTAAAGGACATTGTACTTTAAATTTTACATATTAAAAAAAAAATCATAATTTGTATTTTGAATCTAAAGAATTACCCATATATTGCTGCCCTCGGCTGTTTCTGGGGTCTGAAGCTCAACTCCGCATCGTCTTCTTCTTTTGGACACCATGACGTCAATTTGTCAATAAGTCATTGATTGCTCACCCAGTCCTCAATCTGGAGTCACGCTCTCTCTGTCCCAAGCCCCGACTGCCCGCTGCTCGGTCTGTTAAGCCGTTTTGTCTTCGAGTTTGTTTATCGTTGTTATGTCTGGAGTCGAGCATTTCCCTTTGGCCCCTCTCCTTTCATTTCTCCACTCCCCAAGCCGTCAGCACCCCCTCCCACACACATGTTAAGCCACAGTGATTGCTCTTAATAGTGAACACTCTTTGATCATATTTTCATAGCTTATAACAATATTTAAGGTAATAGTTTAGAAAGACATTTAGCAATGATACTCTTTTTGGTTGACTTTATCGAGCGCGTACTGTTCTCACATATGCTGAGGAGGCGTCATTTCGGGCTTAATTATGTTTGGGTCTGGCTTTGGTTTTTTCCTTATGGTTTTATGCATACAGCAGACCAGCAGTCTGTCGTTTGCGCTATTGATTCAAAGAGCTTTCCAATGGCCAACTTCCTCCAACAGAGAAGACCACAAACGCAGCAAGAAACTAAGGTCAATAACGGTGTCTTGGAATGAAATAATTTGTGCTTTTGGTATACTAAAAGGCACAGAAAGAAAATTTGAAATCAATGGGGTTCTTTAAAAACCGAAAAAGGTGTACAAAACAAGACTACAAATATCATACAACAAATAAATAAATAATAATTACACTGATTTGGTTACCTTAAATATGGTATAGCTTTCTGCAGCACCATATATAAATATTAATATATAGGGGTGGTACAGAAATCATTAGGGTTTTAATTTCCCCTAAAAACATGTCCAAAACTAAGCCATAAAATGTTGTCTGAATGAAAAATATACTCGGAATTTGGTACATCAAAAATTGTACTGCTTACTTTTAAACAAACTAAAATTTGTCTGCTCTAAAACCTTTAATATAATTTAGATTAAAAATGTTCCTCTTTTAAAGTAATATAATTTAAATAATATTATCTATATTGAAGCGATAAATAAATAATTAATATACATCCAAAGTGTCAATGCATTTGTTTTGTACTTAAGCTTTATTAACTCTTTTAGAAAGCTAATCTATTTGGGTGAAACTGCACAAGACATCTACATATATATTTTGCAGTTCCAATTAATGTATTTCGAATTAAGGTACGACTTTCAAAAGCAACGTGTGTTCATGAACGTTTAAGGCATCTTCGGTTGCTTGGCAAGTGACTTCCACCCCCGGTGTTTGGTGGATCTAACAGCAAGGTACATGGGTGACGCTGACGACTGAGACAGGTAGGAGTCAGAGAGATTGATTTGCTAGGCGGTAATTAGGCACTAGTAGTTGTAGCGTCTCTGACGATTCGTGTAGTGGATGGCCAAGACGACGGCCAGCAGAAGAATGACCACCTGCGGGGCAAAAAACAAGTGTAATTAGGTAATTGCTATTCGGGGAAAGGAAAATAGAAACACATACATCGAAGCCGACCAGACCCCACTCCAGGTAAGTCGTGGTGGAGCCCTCGTCCGCAAAGTCTTCCGCCACCTTCTTGAGGCAACCGTCGGTGTAGAGATTCAGGGGATTCACACAATTGAGCTCCTTGCAACAGCTGCTGGGCACCGTCTGGTTGTAGAACTTAATGGGCAGATAGTCTTGGGGACTGTCACGGCCACAGCAGGCATACTGAAACAGGAAACGATTAACCGGATATCTGGCTGATTTGTCATAATCCTAGGCTTACCGTCCTCTGCATGATATCCATGCTGCCGGGACTGGTCTGCTCTTGCTTCCAATTATCCTCGACCTTTTGCACGGCGAACTTCTTGAAGACATCTCGGGGATTGAGGATGATGAAGGCAATCATCAGCAGCAGCAACACCAGCAGCAGTGACACATACTGTGGGAAATTCGAAAATGATTACTAAGAGTGATATTTCCCCCGATTGCCACCGTTACTTACCGTCCAGAGCATGCGCGGAGACTCGCGAACAGCGCCGCAGCATCCGAACAGCGAGATGATCAGGATAATGCCGCCCAGAACCAAAATTCCGATGGCGTACTCATCCGGCATCCCTCCCAAGCTAAAGCCGCCAAAGATAAGCACAAGAATTCCAAGTATCTGGCGAGGTATAACAGAAAAATGCAAAAAAATCAAATTTGTAATAAAATCAAACAAAATAGATAAGAAAGCCTGTATCTGTATCTGGAGTAGGTTTAATATTGTGGGCGTTACCAATATAGCTGAACGAAATTTAATTGGGTTCTGATTTTTATTTTGAAGCTCGTTTTCTGTGGTTTTTGGGCTAGAAAAGTTGTTTATCTTTGATAAAAGATTCCTGAAGGAGAATGAAAATCTCAATAAATCTAAACAATTATCAAATATAAAGAACTTTATAAACCGACTTTTCCGCGGCCTTCTGAAGGCCACAGAAAGTTACATATGATGCCTTTATGATGCCTTTAGGCCGCATCTTTTTTGGTTTCAACGCCATTGTCAGCGTCACCGACTAATCCGGTTTGCATATTCCGCTCGTATTAGCTTTTTAAACGCTCAGCTTATACATCGAAAGCCGCCTGCATGACGCATCTTGGCCGCTCTGGCGAAGCTCTCCCCTGGACTCGAGGAATGCAAACCCACCACTGACAATAGACGCTGGCCAACGACTCACACGAACAGCACGAAGCACGCACCGGAGATGATATCATCTTCTGGCCAGGTGGACGGGAGCAGAGCGCCTTCAGGCCGCAGCGCCATTAGCTATTAGCTGGCCACACATCATCCCAACTCTAAACGCGCCATATGTGCGCCAAATCGAATTCGGTGCTCTACTTACCGCCCATAAGGCATTGAAGAGGAACAGCGAGTACTTGATGGTGCCCGTTGCGCAGCCCATTTTTTCGGTTTTTCTACTAGATTTTCTGTGTTGGCCTCTGGCGGGAATGCAATCGAGACGCAGTGCAGCACGTGCAACAGTTCGGCGCGGGCCTTTCGAAAATCGAGTGGCTATCGGCGGGTGTCTAGAATCGGTGCAAGAGTGCGCACTGTTGCGGCTACGGTCACAAGCGAACTGAGCGCGCCCCGAAACTCTCTGGCCCGGAATCCGATCCGATCCGAGGCGAGCGGGTCCGAAGCTCCCTCCGCCACATTGCCGTCTAGCGGCGTTTGTTAGAGCAAACAAAAACCCCACACGCACACACATTAGCATGCCGGCACAGTGGAGCCTCCGGGAGGGCGACCTCAGGAAGTTACAGTACTGACATGTTCTGAAAAGAATTAATAAACATGTCAGGCACTGAAACACAACTACACATAATTTAAAATTATTGAATGAGTAATGAGTATTATGAATTAATTGTTTTAGAATATTTAAAAAATCATTTGTAGTGTTCAAAAATCCGTAAATCTTTATTTGAAACTTAACAAACAGATAAACATTAACATTATGTTACTGCTGAGAGAGAAACAAGCCTCAATTTAAAGAAAAATGAAACATTTTTGAAAGTTTTGTCTTTGAAATACTGCATCTTTAGTAAGATAAATCTAAATCTCTCCGTGCACTGAAAGTAGAGAGCATTGTCAAGGGACTTCCTTCCGTCTTGAGCAAAGTTAAGCTTTGGAATATTTGTCATTACGGAGTATCCACTGTACCCCCATACACGGCCAATGGGCAAACACAAAGAGCAAAGTCAAGAGGCAAAGGCAACAACATGCTCGCGTAAAAAACCAAAACCAGAGACCCAACTCTATTGCCGTTGTTGTCATTCGGAAGCCAAACAAACGGAAAGTGGGGGGCTGGGGACGGAGCTGGTTATGCCCCACAGAACCGGAGTTGTGGAGTAAGCTCCGCGGCAGCAAGCCCTGCGTAGCGCCATTCCCCAGATGTTTGGGTGCTGGGGGAGGGAAGTCGAGGCCCAACGCTCCCCCTTTCCAAGCAATTTACGCGCGATCGTTTTGATACCTTTGGGATTGATTCAGCTCGATGGCGTCAGACAATCGAGATCGAATGACGCCACCGTCAGCAAAACGAGAGATTAGCTCAGAGAATCGATCGAGTATGGCTTATATTGCAGTCGCAGAGCTGTCTACTACTCTTTGCTACTAGTCAGAAGGCTATAGCCAGCATTACCAATAATACTACAGTATTGACAATACAAAAAACAAAATAAATTAATCTAAATTCAAAATAAAATAATAAAAATAGACATTAAATTTAAGCATATAAAATTTAAATGAGCGCTTAGTTAACTCAGCTTCCAATCGCCTCGGTATCGAGAGTCAACTTATGCAAGATCACGCATGGATCGTTTTTGTCAGATCGTTTTTTCCAGGTTTATAGAGAGCTTCAGCTACAGATCGGTCTACACTACTTCCACACGATTTCCTTTATATAATATATAGACCTAAAAGTTGTGTTCAGGCTTGGGAATTTCTAGTGATATCCCATGAGGACTTGTGTTTATTTCGTCGACTTTTGCCGTTGGAATTCAGAATTTCTGTTCTAATTTCTCCAAATTGGTTGTACTAATTAGTTGAGTTATACAATTTCTTCATTATGTTCTTTACTTTAGCTTGATCTGTAAAAACATTACTTTTTACTAATAATAACTCGATAAAATTCACACTCCAGGATGAATTAAACCCAATTTCAGAGATATTTATCAAAACAAACTCAAAAGCTCCAAAAACATTTAAAAGATATGTATTTAAGGATCGAAAGTATTGCCGTAAAATCAACTGTAAAATATTAAATAAAAAACATATTTAATAATGGTAACGAGTGCGCTGCTTGCGGAAGCGTCCGACCAGGTAGAAAGCGGCGATGATCATCAGAACCTGAAATAAGGCACTTCGTTTAGAAAAGAAGATAATAGGTTTTGTCATAGACGCACGGATATGCCCACTCCGATCCAGTTGGTGTCGTTGCTATAGTTGAAGAGCGTCACAAAGATTTGGGCGGACTTCTTGATGCACCCCTCCATGTAGTGGGGCATCGCGGTGTCCTCATCGGGATAGCAGCTGGCAGGAAGCGTGGAGCGTCCAATGGCCACATAGTCGTCGGCACTGTTCCGTCCACAACACTGGTACTGGAGGATAAATGAGATAAAATGGTTAAAGAATATATTACTAAAGCATTCTAGTGTTTAATTACTGGAACCTCATTTAAGTCTATGCAATTATAGTTTAGTTTGAGCTATAGCTACTGAGGACCTGAGGAAAGGTGTTTATTAATGTTTCACTTATATTTAAGGACTAATTTTCCCCAAACAATAATTTAAGTGTTGTTTTGAAATAAGCCTGCGAGATCAATAAGTAAATAATAATAAGTCCAAGAATCAGAATAGCAATCAGAAAGTTTTCTAAATAATTAAGTGGAATTTCATAAAATATAAGAGCATCTACGATTTCTATAAATTAAATTCTGAAATTCCTATAAAAGGCTTCCGCTCTGTAGAATATTTAACTATAAATCCAAAAGTTAACAATGCAATGGGTGGAAGTGACTTTAGAGTGTTTTTGGTGGCTTAAATTTATTTGACAAACCGAGTCCCTAACCTGTAAGCAGTATTACTCATGTAGCCAGGATCAAAGCCTCACTGAAAGCAATGTGCAGAAGATCAATGTGGGCAACGATATCTTCGAGGTGTATTGCGATACGACCATTGCCGAAAAGGGCTGGAAGGTTATTCAGCGAAGGGTCAATGACGATGTACAGTTTTTCAGCAAGTTTAGCTCCTTTCGAGCCCCAGGAGCTGTATATCCAGCTGGAGGATTTTAGTGGAAACCCCCGATATGCTCGATTTACACTCTGGTACGCGTTGGAGATGTCCACAGTAGCTACTCTCTGAACTCGATGGGCTACTACAGTGGAACGACTGCATGACCTAAACCAACTTCATCACTTTTGACAAAAATAATGCCCGCAGGTGCGCGACAAGGGGCTGGTGGTACAAGTCTTGCCAGAGAAGTAATAATATAATTACAGACTCTGATCTCTTACTTGCCTTGGGAATTCGAATGGTGCCCACCTACCACCTTATGACGAACCTATCTTTATCCTTCTGGAATAGCTTGCGAGTATTAGAGATCATTTAGAGATCTGGCTGAATAAAAGTGGTTCTTCAGGCCATTAAATCTATTTTGTTTACTTTTATACCCTGACCCACTGAGTAAACGGTTATTAAAACGTAGTGCCATCCGAAAATGTGAGGACCAAGCAAAAGTAGTCATTGATAAGTCCTAAAGTACATCGTTTGATGATGATCACCACAATTTTAAGATGTGATATAGCCAAGTCTAGACTTCTTTGTTCTCTTCTAATATTCAATTAATTAATACTGATTGCATACGCACCGCTTTCTGTATGACGTCCATGGCATTCGGTTCCACCAGCTCCTGATCCCACCGCTTTTGAACCTCCGCGGCGGCGAACTTCTCGATGTATTCCTCGCTGAACTTGAAGCCGAAGGTGCCCAGTAGGCTGATTACCAGTTGGCCCAGCAGTAGGAAGCCGTACTAGAACATCACGCAAACTTAGCTAATAACAAACCATAAGGAAGTTACTCGCAATGACTCACCGTTGCGGTCATGCACACGTTCTCCTGGCAGATTCCACAGCATCCCAGAATGGAGGAGACGAAGATGATGCCTCCCAGGCCGTACAGGTAAGCGATGTACGCGATGGGGGCCTTCGAGAGGGTGATCGTCGCAATGGCAATCAGTGAGATGCCCAAGAGCTGAGGTCGGAGCAGAAGAGATTAGCTTTGGGCAGGCACAATCGCAGGCGGTGTCAGTGACTCCAGGCGGGTGAAAACATAAGTATATACATATATAAATAAATACCTGTTCAGGTCTCACAAATCCACAAAGAAACCCA
Organism: Drosophila aff. chauvacae BK-2020; assembly: GCA_018903765.1. NCBI lineage: Eukaryota > Metazoa > Arthropoda > Insecta > Diptera > Drosophilidae > Drosophila > Drosophila aff. chauvacae BK-2020. The sequence continues at coordinate 2,974,579 of JAEIGO010000916.1, read as the reverse complement.
TATTTCTTCTAGTAATTACCATATTTCAAATAATTTATTTTTCATAAAAATAACGGAATCTAAAACTGCACCTGAGAGGTCTCTCAATATGAACCATAACAAGGCATACACGTTTTAGTAAATAATCCGCACATATATGACATTAGCATTTAACTAAACTCCGATGAAATCACTTTTTATTTTGCTCTTTCATTTATTGTTTTTATATTACGAATTCCTCTGTTTATAAGTAGCTAGGTTGCTAACGTCTACCAAGTCCTAAGCCAAATCAATGGAATTTACTTAAGGAACAAGCTTGAAACAAGTTTTTGTGAAACAATACCAAATTTCGTAGACTCTCTTCTTATGCTTCTGTTAGAAAATGTATAAAAAGGCTGCAGGTTATGCTAAGATCATAAGGCATTTTTCAATTAAACAAAGTGAAATCAAAGAAAATCGAAGGGGAAAAACCATTGAAGTGCGCCAAATGGTTCGCATTTCTAGCAAACGAAAAATATCTTTAACGATGGCTGCCCAAACAACTTATCGGTTCTATCAAACCTGAATGAGACCCTGCATGTCAAGCCACTGCAAAGAATATGTACTGGAATTCCCGATTTGTGTATTTGTTTTGTCGTATATTATAGCGCAAGCATGTACATATATTTGTATACATACCAGAATTGTTACTCAATGCAACTTATATACTTCAGTTGCAGCCAATGCAAAAACTCACCGCATTCAGAATGTTGAAGGTGTTAAGAAAGCACTTGACACAACCGGAAGTACAGCCCATCTTAATGTGAAGTTTGTCTATCCCTCTGCTCTGAAATTTAAATTAACAAAACTGGAAGCTATTGGCAGAACGAAGCAGTCAGATCAGAGTCCAAAATTCGAATGAATTCGGATCGGCAACGACCTCACTCTTCGGCTTCCGATCTTCGCAGAATCGCTCGCTCGCTGCCAATGCTGCCACTTTCTACGCAGAGAGATAAAACTGCGAGGTTCTCGTTAAACATATGGAAAGCATTTATTCTCTAGTGGCAAATTAGCTAATTTGGTTAACTTGTATTAGCAACGTTAAGCGGGGATATCCTCGGCCATCATTCGTTGATGGGGGTCTCCTCGTCCTTGATCTTGGTTTTGGCAAACTTGCGGGCCTTGCCCAAGTAGTAGGCGGTGAACAGGCCCATGAACTGGAATTAAATAAGGTTGGATAAATATTCTTAATGTGCCATTTAGTTGTATGTTTATGTTTTAAATTAATACAAAATAAATAACATTTAATCACAGCTAAAAAGTAGTACAGCTACCTTGGACCAAAAGCATTGTTGAATTAAATCACTGCATAATTATAATCAAATCTAAAAGATAAAATTAAACTCTCCCCCTCTTCCACGGGACCTTCGGGCATTTCGTGCAATCCGCTCTTCCAAGCTAGTTTTAAGACTTCTTGTATTTTAGTAACAATTTACCATCGATCCAATAAAGACCTTTAACTCACGTCTCGTAGTACCCCGAAAGTTTCTACTTGTTTCTACTTATCGAGTGTTTCAGAATAAGGCAACCCCAAAAAGGCTTCCCCAGTTTTAATCATTTAATTCTAGCTACCCTCTAGGTCAAGCTCACCTCGAGGGCAATAATTGCCATGCAGCTGTAGTAGTTAAGCTCCGCCTGCATCCTCAGGTTTCCGGACGCCTTGGTGGCGCATCCCTCCTCGTAGACGTGCGTGGGCTTGGAGCAGTCGAAGGCGTAGCAGCAGCTGCTGGGCAGGGCGCCGTGCTCCTCCTTCAGATAGTCGTTCGGCCCCTCCAGGCCACAGCAGCCGAAGAGGCTGTGCACCGGCTGCATCAGGTCATCGCTGTGCGTCTTCTGCTCGAACAGGTGGCGCATGCGCTCCTCGAACCTGCCCATAAGCTGCTCCCGCATCGCCGTGAAGGTGAAGAGATAGGAGCCCAGGGCGGCTATCACCAGGCCACTGCAAATCAAATACTAAAGCAACGTTGGTTAGGATACAGCTGGTACCTTGTTCACCAAATGAACTCACGTATATGGAATACTTGTAGGACACCTTCAGGGCCACGTACATGCCCAGGAATGCGACTCCGAAGACAGCCACTCCGCAGATGGCGGCCGCATAGCTGCCGTAGACAGAAACAGCCGAGCCCCAGGTGACCACTCCGCAGGAGAAAAAGAACACATTGCAAGTCTGAAAGATAATTAATAAAATATTAACATAAGGTATCATTATCATATCATTTAAGTAAGATAAATCCAAATTACAGAAACCTTCAAGTAGAGTGAAAATTAATGCAAATAAACAATAATTCATATTTAATAATAATTTGTTTAGTACTATAAATAACTCAAAGTTTTCATCTTTTCTTATAATTTGACCATACATTTAAATAAATTTAAAGATGACACAAGTACAGTATGCATGGAATATATACAACTCAAAAGTGCGATTACATTGCAAGTATTTTGACTAAATATAATCTTTTTTAGATTTAAATCTTAATCATTATCTTGAACCCTAGCCTCATATAAAGACTACAAAATATAACAACTTTTCTTACAAAACTTCAATATTGTTTTAGGGAGAAACAATAGGAAATATGTTTTATTCATGCTTAAGTCTCAAGCTTAAATCGCATTAACGAAATACTCACTCACCATTTCTAAGGTTTAAGTATTAACGCGACTTATTTGTGTGTCAGTTTACTATTAGTATATTAACTAGTTAATTTATTTCAATGTCAACATTTAAAGCCCATTGGGAAACCGCCAAATCGATTATAAGATTTTGAAAAGCGAACAAAATTGTAAAAACAATTTGTTTGTCATGCAATTGCGTTGACGACCACCTTAATTTTGTAAATTTATGAACAGGTTACAATTACATTATATGCTTAAAAATATATCTTAAAGATTGCATAGATTTGTTAATAGCCTTTAGCGGCGTTTTGGGAAAGAGCAAATTGCTCTCTCTCTTGGACAAAATTTAGGCACCTTTGCATATTATTGATTTTTCTGCTCATTTTCGCAGCACCGCGCTGTTGTGCAAGCAGGCACATGTGGGCCAGGCTGGGGGATTTGGGGAGAGGTCTGGGTCGAGGCCTATTTACACTTACCACAATCAGAATGCAAGTGGCCAGCAGGCCGTACTTCCAGGGAGTTACTGCCAAAGTCTTCTCCATGTTGCCCCAGGGGAACTGGAAGCTGCGAACTGCGACCTACAAACTGGAAATCAGTTGAAGCACTTGGTTTCGCCTGGTTATGCTTCCTGTGTGTACTCACGTCTCTGGTGGCCAATTAAGCGGAATAGCGATTCTCGCGGGTCTCGATTCGCTCGATTTACTCGATTCACTCGATTCGCAGTAAGCCTACAACCGTGGGTTGGACATTGTTACTGGCGTTGGTGGAGCTTCGGAGCTCGGAACCCGGCCCTCTGAGATTCGAGGCCTGTGTGGATGCCACTAAAGCTGGCCAGTGACTGAGCCAAAAGTCGAGAGGGCCAGGTGACGCCGCCACTCGCGGAATATTCACCACCGTCAGAGGTTTTAGAGAACCAACCAATCGCACAGTGGGTCATCTGAGCGAAAATTTGCGAAATAAGTCGGAAGCAGGAACGAAGACATTTTTCTCTGATGTATATGGAAAACATGAAATATTGAAAATATTTATATTTGCCGTATATTGAACTCTGGGAATCTCGTACCCCACTGTGCATCGGAACCAAAACAAACATCGAACTATCAGCAGCGTGGCGACAACGACGCAGGCGCGATTCAAATCGCAATACAGGGTGACTTTGTCAACAAAATGTTCTTTAACTTGATGTTATACACCTTTTTAGTCAAAGTCTTTTTACAGCATATATTCATGTCTGGACATATTTATTATTAAACTTATTTCGGAAAGATTACTTTTCTTTTTTATACCCCCTTCATTGCTGTGAAATCATTCTAATAGATTTTAATTCACTTTACGTACAAATTCGTAACAATACATTTTAGGAACATAACTAATACATAGCTACAGTACAGGATGATACTGCGACCTTATTAGGCACTTGGAACTATTAGGAACTTGGAACTGGATTCTCAGCCAATCGGGACTTCTTAACGCTCCTATACAGCCGCACAACAAAAACAGCTCCAACGACCTGGTGGGAGAAATAAAGGTTAATTAAATTCCTAAAAAGTTAGGGGCGATGCAATTAACCTCCAGCAGGATAATTAGGTAGCTAACTGTTTTGATCACCCCCCAAAACTGCATCAACATATTCATTTTAATTATTTTCGTATGGTCAGGAACGTCTATATGTGTAAAATCCGAGGCCTGGCGGATTTCTGTTTTCATATCGTCCTGCACTAGCGAGGCCACCTTGATAATCCCCACCTGAGTCCAGATCATCATTGCTAGGCCGCCCAAGTACTAGAAACAAAAGAGGTTACAAATTTCACCATAAGAAACCATCTTTTTTTTTATTCAAACTAACCAATTATATATATGTATAATGAGGAAATACTTACTATCAGGAGCCTAACGAGAGCCTCGCGGATGGCAGCTAAGAAACCGAAGATCGCCAGTATCATTGTGATAGATCCAATAAAGATGAAAACGACTCCGGCATCTTGGTCACTCGGTTTGGTAGAGAATAAATAACAAATTCCAAATGCGATCAGTATTAGTCCTAGCACCTGCGGAAAATACAATAAAGTTGATTTACTGCCAAACACAACCCCGTCTATTTCTCAAGGTGTTTTACCCCATCCAGATTTGGTACAAGCACTTTTTGATGAAGAAACAACACTTAAAAAAAATACAGCGTTCTCTTTGTGCTCTGGAAAGGTAAAGAACTTATATAGAAAAAAAAACAATTTAACATTTGCACATTCAGATTAAAATAAAAAGTTAAGAAATAAAATAAAAAGTTTATTTCCTTAGCCGAAAAAATAGTGATTGTGACAATTAAAGTACGTGTTTGTTTTTAAATCGATTTCCCAATATAAATTATATGAATTCGTATAAAATAAAACTTATTCTTAAAAAACGATCAAAAGAAGATAACACTTTATATTATTACAATCTTGACACAATCTTAAGAATAAAAATACTCAAGATGAGAACTAATGTTTTTCTTATCGTATATTTAATCCCTAAGCGATCATTCTGTATTATTTCCAGTTGATTATTTTGAATGATTTTAAATCTTGTTTGATCTTAGATTAATTCTGCCCACTTGCCAGTCATTGTTATTTAGTCTAAAATTATATTCCAAGATGTATAATATTTACATTTCGCCAAGAGTACTTACCTGTAACAATGCGACCATTAAAATAACCAATCGCTTTATTAAAATTAACGACATAATTATTTTTGGTGAGATTAAATTATTCTATTTCTGATAACACTGTGCTTTTTATTTTTAAGTATATATACGCGCTGATTTTTCACGTCCGTTAAGCCCCAGAGCCTGAAACAAAGTGATGTTTAAGCTGCTATTAAAATTTTATAAGCTTCAGTTCGTAGCAGGTAGAGTTTGTCAGTTAGCAATCATTGGATATCGATATCTATATCGATTCCAAAATATAACCGACAACTTTTCGATCTTATTTGAATTTGTTTCGAAACTTTTGTATATATAATTTTTTAACCCAATTATACCCATAGTAAAAAGCTTAGCAAATTGAACAATTAATAAGAAATGCAAGGTTATTTTTTTAACTAATTAGAAATACAAGGTTATTCTTTAATACTTATGTTAGGTGACTTAGACAAAGCTTCACATTTAGACGGCATTATTGCGTCGACTCTGGTTCTTAACGCTTCTGTACTGAATACAACTGAAGACAGCTCCCACAGCCTGAAAAGATCAAGGATCAAATGATTAGATTATAAAAAAAATAAAAATATATAAAAATATTATAGAAATTATGAATGAAGCAACCAAACCCGATGACGAAAAGACAGCAAACAATTTCGAAGAACAACAACTTGTCGTCTAGATCCTCAGTGAACTTAGCCTTGCAGCCAACCTTATAAACACTGGACTGATCCACGCACTTGTTGTCCAGGCAGCACCTCGAGGGGATGGCATGCTCCGCCTCCCAGAGGCATTCGAAGCCCTCGTTGATGCTGCCCGAGATGCCGTCCGTGGTCCCATGCGAGGCCATGCTGAGGAAGAGCAGCTGAGTCAGGATCAGCAGCACCACGGCACCTACGTACTGCACAGAAAGTATTAGGTTTTAATGCTTCATTTTCGTTTTATTGGGACTCATGGCCTGACAAAACCTGTGAGTCTTTTTACAGTATATATTGCCCGTTTAATTACATTTCCCAAATATTATATTTATGCCCTGTCCTTAGGATTATTATTTTATTCAAAAGTTGGCAACGCAGAGAAATTTGTCCGCCTTGCTCTTGATAACTGACCCGTGACCCGTGAATGCGTTCACGAGAGAACATTTATCTTTGCAATTATTCAAATAATTGAAACTAAGCTCCGCATGAATAGGTTCGACACCCGGTAAATACTAATATCGGATCCGTTACTTCATCAGTAACGATCAAATGGCTTGCTTGATGGGGAAACTGTTGGGGCTATTGCTGTACCTGTATTGCGTGACAGAGTTGCAAGTGAGTCCATGAGTTAATGATTATTTTGAGCCCAGCTTCAGGATACTATAATGATCAGGGAGTATTCGTAAAATTTACGAATGTGACGTGTAATGTGAACGTCAGCATCGGAGTTGTGGACTATTGTGATATGAAGACTTTAAGCCAGACCAAAAACAGTGTCATAATGCGGTATAATTTGAACAAGCCCATGATGAATAATATTTGGGTAAGAAATTTATATTATGTCGGATCGATTTAATAGAAACAATTTATGGAAATCTCCGTCAATTATAATTATAGATTATAATACCCTGAATTGTATAGTGAAGAAGCAATTTAAACTGTTGCTCATTTGCGAATGAAAAGAACGTTTGAATCAAGTCGTAAAAATACATATTCGTAATCGCAAAAAAATAAATTGGATTGTTTTAAAATAATTTTTGCCAAGAACTTGTTTATCAGTTTTATTTGTTTGGAAATTTAAATTTCCAAATCCGCTATTCTTTATAGTTATCTAGACTTGCTTTATAACAATTTGTTTTATAACAATTTCCTTAATCCTTCTTAACTTTACAATGTAATGTCGTTTGGTTTTGAGATATTCTAATCTAAGCTAATCTCCTGAGGTAATATTCAAAATATTTATTATTATAATAACGAGATAACCCTATAATTTGGATACCCCAAACCGATCCTTCTTAGCAACTCCTATGGGACTAATATATATGTTCTTGCAGTTCTGGATAAAGCTAATGACCAGAAACAGTGAAAGCACCAGTGGCGCTTCCAAATGGCAGCCTTACCTGTATTCAACAAACATTAACCTATGCCGGGTCTTTAAGAACAGATACAACCATGTGGCAAAAATGGCATTGGACCTCATAGGCGGACACTCAAACCTCAATCATAGTTGCCCGTATCTGGTTAGTTAAATGTACCTAAAGTATTTTATCCTTTTCCCGATAAATTTTTCTTCCAAAGGAGAAATACATTGCCATAGATGACATCACCAATACAGAGATTTCCAGCAAGCTGCGTGGCATTCCAATGTCGAAGGGACTTTACTCCCTATATACCAAGTGGATCAGAGAAAACATAACGCTTATACAGACAAACTTTTTTTTTGAAGTTGTGAGTAATTAACAACAAAATTTATTTTTAAAAATGCGGAGTCATTCGATTGCACAATTGTATTTCCCTCATCTGATTAAGTTTTCTAATTAATGTATAACACTTTTAATATGTATGTTCCGTTTGTATTAAAATTTTAAACACGTTTAAAAATAAAAATGCTATTGAAAAAACATACATACTCAGATAAGCTTTATTATTATTATTTTTATTACACCTTATCACAGAAAAGAGAAAAAATTGAACAAAATGGTGCTATTTTTTTGGTCAATTCTCGCGTAATCTCTTAAACATTTGTATATAATTACAATTATAATATGTAATAACGAATAACACAAAGAAGAATAATCACTCCCTATTCTAATTGTTTTTTAATTTATTTTTTCTAACATCCAATATTTTACAATCAATAGTAGTAGCTGCCATAGAAACAATTTGGAGATAAACAATCGGAAAACTAAAGGAAAAGTAGTCGGAAAATACCAGTTTTAAACAATAACAGTTATGGTTTGATACATATTTTATTGTTGACAATTTCATATAACGGTTTTTGATTCAAATAAATGATTATGGTTATGATTCAAATAAATGAAGAACTGATTTTTAAGCTTAAATGTATATTTTAAAATTTAGACTGCAGCGGCAGACGCATGATCCATTCACCCGAAAACATTACATTTAAATTATTTAAATTTAAATTTATTCCCTTCTACTATCTGTAGTTTGACTATTCCGTTCCTGACTTTTGTAAGAGCTAATTCATTTTCAAATGATAAAACCGACTTCAAATTGCGGGCTATGATTTATTCATGCGTTTGCTTTCCAATAATTATCATTGTAATTACCCAAAATTGGGGTGTATTAGTTCATCAACTAGTCAATATTAATGTTTTTGCTCACTTTAGAAGTGGCAACCAAATGGGTTACTTAGTGGGTAAACTGTTAGGAATATTGCTGTGCCTTCTCCAGCCAGTCTTCAATAACATAGGGGTAATATATGGCTATTCAGGAACAATTTCTAAATATACATTTTACATAATTTCCACGTCTTCTTATAGTTCCACTTGCAGCTCATGAAGAGGAGCAGTCAGAGTAGCAACGGATCTCCCATCTGGCAGCCCTTCCTGTACACCCTTGACATTGACATGTGCCGCTTCTGGAAGAACCGTTATAACTACGTGGCCAGGATGGTCTTCGAGCTCATAGATGGACACTCGAACCTTAACCACAGTTGCCCCTATGAGGTCAGTTTTGGCTATCTAATTTAGGCTTCATTTTATTAGAGTTCTCGTTTCAGAAGGAAAAGTTCATTGCCATCGATGACCTCACCAACTTGGAAGTTTCCAGCAAACTGCATGGCTTGCCAATGGCTAAGGGCTTCTATTCTTTGAACAACAAATGGTCCACACAAAACTACACCCGTGTTGAATCAAATGTTTACTTTGAGGTTTTGAGTATTTAAAGTTATACGAATAGTAATGATAGTAAAACAATTTATTCGCAGAATTATGCTCGATTCAATATTTAGTTAGTGTTTAGTCCTAACCACGAATGTTAGTACAAGGCTAAAGAAGGAATCGCTAATCCCATAAGTTATATATATTCTTGCGCAGGTACCCTCAAAATTTAAACAAAGTCGGATAAAAAACATAGAAGTTATTAGACAATAAAGTTTATATATGTTGTACTTTTAATTTTTTTTGGGCAGCACCAATGGGTGTTGCCTTTATTTGAATGTTGCCTAACATGTTCCTAGCAACATTTGCCTTCACTTGTCCACATTTTCTTCTTGTTTAATTAGAGTTTTTAATTAATTCTTTAATAATTTAAAATCATTCTCTTTAATTTGAAATTCCAACCACAACCGGGTATCACGTCCGAGCATTTATTTGATTTTAGGTACGAACAGAAGTTTTATTGAATTCCCAATCATTGGTAGTATATTGCTATCATACTGTTAGAATTTACTTTTACAAATTCGAAATAATACATTTTTGAAACTTAACTGATAGCTACAGTACTGGATGCAACTGCGGCCCTATTAGGCACTTGGAACTACTAGTAGGAACTTAGAACTGGATTCTCAGCCAATCGGGACTTCTTAACGCTCCTATACAGCAGCACAACAAAAAGAGCTCCAACGACCTGGTGGGAGAAATAAACGTTAATTAATATTCCTAAAAAGTTAGGGGCGATGCAATTAACCTCCAGCAGAATAATAAGAAAGCAAACTGCATTGATCACCCTCAACCACTCCATCAAGATATTCATGTTGGATATTGCAGTAGGGTCAGTCACGAATATGTCTTGAAAAGCCGTGGCTTGGCGAATTTTTTTTTTGATTTCGTCCTTCAGTGCCGAGCCAAAATTGATTAACACCACCTTAATCCGGATCATCAGTGCCAGGACACCCAAGTACTGGAAACAAAAGAGGTTACAAAGTTCACCATAAGAAACCATCTATTATTTTTAAACCGGAACGGCCGACCATATCATATAGCTGCCATTGGAACAACCGGAAAATGTTGAGGAACAAAATGATAACTTTGCCAGTTTTCAACGTATTTTCATATAATTTGAGACATGGACATTTTGTATTATTCTAGAATTTCGGTTTTAATTTTATCAAAGTCAGACTACTATATCATATAGCTGTCATAGGAATAAATATATCAAAACTTTTTTGCTTTGTTGCTAGCAACATTTAGTTCGTTGCAACATTTTTCGCTCTCAACATTTATGCTATGTTAGAACACGTAGGTTATAGGTGTTTCATATTTAACAATAGTTTCCCCCTCGCGGATTTAGACCTTGCCGTGGTGTGGGGGCTTGAACGTGAATTTCAAACAAAAAATATCACTGAAACCGCAATCCTTAAGTATACAAAAATTGAAATACTTACTGCAAGGGTATTAAAGGTTATTTTTATTAAGCTTTCTTTCTTGTTTTTATTCAAACTAACCAATTATATATATAATGAGAAAATACTTACTGTCAGGAGGATAACTGGAGACTCGCGGATGGCAGCAAAGAAACCGAAGATCGCCTGTATCATGGTGATAGATCCAAGGACGATAAAAAAGGGTCCGGAATATTCAACACCCAGTTTGGCAGTGTACAAAAAGTAAATTCCAAAAGCTATCAGTATTAGTCCTAGAACCTGCGAAAATCACAGTAAAGTGTTGATTTACTGCAAAAACACAACCGTGGGTACATATACGAGTATCTCAAGGTGTTTACCCCATCCAAATTTGGTACGAGGACTTGAGCTATTCGATGAAGAAACCACACTTAAAAAAAATAAATAAAACGTTCTCTTTGTGCTTTGGAAAGGTATTTTTATCATCAGCCTTAATTGATTTGCATGAGTGGAGCGATGACAAGAGGCCCAAGTTTATATCCGTTTCGTAACAATTTTGTCTTGTGATTATGTTTAATAGAACTAATATAGAAAAATTAACCCAATTTTTCATTGACACATTAACACTTTATATTTTTACAATGTTAGCACTATCTTGAGAATTTAAATTCTCAAGATGAGAACAATTCTTATCGTATAATTAATCCCTATGCGATCATTCTGGTTTATTTCCGGTTGGTTATTTTAAATGATTTTAAATCTTGTTTGATCTTGGATTAATTCTGCCCACTTGCCAGTCATTGTTATTTAGTCTAAAATTGTATTCCAAGATGTATAATATTTACATTCCGCCAAGAGTACTTACCTGTAACAATGCGACCAGTAAAATAACCAATCGCTTTATTAAAATTAACGACATAATGGTTTTTGGTGAGATTAAATTATTATATTTCTGATAACACTGTGCTTTTTATTTTTAAATATATATACGCGCTGATTTTTCACGTCCGTTAAGCCCCAGAGCCTGAAACAAAGTGATGTTTAAGCTGCTATTAAAATTTTATATTTCAGTTCGTAGCAGCAAAGAGTATGAATATATAACTTTATACTCTTTGGTAGCAAGCAGAGTTTGTCAATTAGCAATCATTGGATATCGATAACTACATATATCGAATCCAAAATGTAACCGAAAACTTGTTTTCGAGACATTTTAATTATTTATTAAGAAACGTTTTTCTTTAGATGTTATAACGTAAATTAGCAACATAACAGAATCCATAAATATAAAATAAAATTAAAATTAAATGTATATAACAAACCCTGTTCATTAATATGATGAAATTGAAATAAAGACAATTAGGAAAATATTATGTTGTACATAATATATTGTACACCTCAATTATTATTGATTAACAAAGAGAGCCTGTGTGCTAACTTTTTAACCCACGTTTACTTAGAAAATTCTGATAGTATTTATAGGATTACAAAATTTCTCATTAGTAAACAGCTTATAAAATTGAACAATTGATTAGAAACCGCCTCGTAAAAGGTTATTTTTTTAATACTTATGTTAGGTGACTTAGACAAAGCTTCACATCCAGACGGCATTATTGCGTCGGCTCTGGTTCTTAACGCTGCTGTACAGCAGCCAACCGAAGACAGCTCCCACAGCCTGAAAAGATCAAAGATCAATTAGATTATAAAAATATAAAAATAAATGAATTCATTATAGAAACAAATAAATAAATTATATTAATTGTGAATGAAGCAACCAACCTCTCCGATGACGAGCAGCCAGCAAACAATTTTAAAGACCAACAACTTGTCGTCGAGATACTCAGTGAACTCGGCCTTGCAGCCGACCTTATAGACACTGGACTGGTCCACGCACTTGTTGTCCAGGCAGCAGCTCGAGGGGATGGCGTGGTGGATGATCCAGTAGTCCTCGGAGCTGTTTACTCCGCAGCAATGCAACCAGTTCTCGTAGTAGGCCAGGGCCCCGCTCTCGTTGCGCTCCGCCTCCCAGAGGCGTTCGAAGCCCTCGTTGATGCTGCCCGAGATGCCGTCCTTGGTCCCATGCGAGGCCATGCTGAGGAAGAGCAGCTGGGTCAGGATCAGCAGCACCACGGCACCTACGTACTGCACAGAAAGAAGTAGGATTTAATGCTTTATTTTGGGCTTATGGGACTGATGGCCTGACAAAACCACGAAATAGAAGACCTACAATGGAGTCGATGTTCTTGACATACATTTTTCTCAAGAAATTAACAAATCATTTCTAATTATAATGTACTTAACGGGCTTCATTTTGTTAAATTCAAAACGAATTCATTGTTTTTATTATTTTTTTTTTTTCAAATTTATTGTTGTTGTTTTAATTACTAGAATTCCGGTTATGTTCTTTTCTGATTAGTAACTTTTACAATATTGTGTATTCAATGGAATATTAGTTAATATTATTTAGGCGTTATGGAAGGACTAGACAGCAAAATGGTTAATAATGTATGTACATTTTAGCCCACCGCGCAACGTGGAATAACTATTCTTTTATTAAATATACCATCAAATTACTGTACGAAAATAGTAAAAATATATTTTAAAAAACTTAGAAAAGGCTATTGAAAATCGTTTAAAAGAAAATTACTGCGGCTTGCATTTAAGCTTCTGGCTAATATGAGCTTTATTTCGACTGCCATGCTCACTTTTTTCTGTCAAATCTAAATTATCGTTTAATTAAAAAAATCAAGTAAAATAAAGTGAGTTCAACCGGAAGATATACCTGGTAATTAAAGCTTTGAGCATCAAATTATAAAACTGTCACGTTTTTCAGAGACAAGATAACAAGCTTATTTCCAAACGATTGCACAGATCGACTTAAAAAGTGTAGGTTTAAACTAAACAAAAAACACATAAAGCTGTTTAAATTAGAAGCACCCGCTCGGAATCGCCTATATTGCCCCTGAACTTTTATCTTTATCGTGAGGATGTTCTCAAATTAAAAAAAAAACACCTATAATTAATATACTAATTATTTGTACCAATAATATACAACAAACTACGTGCTACGTATAGGAATGTTATCCCAAAATATAGTGGTATATTATATGTAAATTAAGAGAATTTATTATTGTAGTTTTAGAAACAATATTTATTTATTTGGCGTGTTTCTTTTATTTCCAGTCAAAACTTTAATATCATGACCACCATATGCTCCAGATCTGGCTAACACAGAAGGTATGCGAAGAGGGAAAGTAATACGAAGATTAGAAACGTTAACTTCACCTATTAAATGAGCTTGGAGCGAGATTTCCTTGAACTAAATAAATTCCTTGTAAATTTCTATGAAGGACCGGATTTATAAAGTTATTACGTACAAAGGAGGCACGTACTGAAACAATTATTTTTTTCTTCAAATATAATATATCAAATATTAACACCAACTAAAAATGTTTATTGGTATTAAGTTCAATTCCAAATACTTTTCTTATAAAAATAAAAAGCCTAAGTGCGTCTGTTCTAGTGACTTATTTTGAGTAGTTTTAGGAAAATATATGAACAACAAAATTTGGTTAAATACATACATACATATATATATATATATAATATATCATTCAATAAGAAATGTTTTTGCATATCAACTTCCTTTCTATCGTCATTTAATAAATAATTATCAAGCTAAGTTGTATGCAGGTAAACGTGCGTCTAACCTAAGACCAGCAGTGTCTGTACAATTCAAACCCAGAAAAGGTTACAAAATACTCTTAATTATTTACCCTAGTGTACCCTAGTCTACTTACGATCAGGAGCCGGACAGGTGCCTCATGGATAGCCGCCAGGCAGCCGAAGACCGCTATGATCAGGATGACAACACCCAGGCCGATGATGAGGCCGCCGGCGACATTCTCGCCGATGCTGACGGCATTCTCGGCGGCGGAGATCAGAAAGAAAATTCCGAAGGCGATCAGCGCCAGTCCGAGCACCTGTGGAAATCACAGAGAGTCAAGGTACACGTACACACACCCACCGCCAGGCACACTCGCTCTGCCCACACTCACGGAGAAGACGAAGTTCAGCAGGAGCAGCAGATGCTTCACTGTGGTGGCGGCCAGGCCCATGTTTACTGTGATTCCAACTGAAGAAGACTGACGGAGTCAACGAGGTTGGGCGCGACACATCGGCGGCGTTACGTATATGGCGATGTTCAATAGCCAGTTTCGGATACGCATCCGTCAGATACGAGGCTGCGATACGGCAAGATCTCTCGGCGGCTGACCGCTGGCTTTCGGCGGCGTGAATCAACTGAGTGATGTGTGTGGGGGATACAAACCGAGAAGCGAAACAGTGTGTTTTGTTTTGTATAAAGCACATTCTATCTATAAATCGGTGAGTGAAAATCGAGAGCGGCGAGAATCGCCCACTTTTGGCGGGCGAGCTTTTCTTGTTTACCTCCGTGCGAGTTTTCTTGTAAAAGTTTAGTCACAGCCAGCAGCTGGTTTTTTATTTTCGTTTTTGTTTTCGACTCGATTTATTTTTCGGCGTGGGAGCGCCAGTTTACAGTTTACACTTTTATGAATGAATACTTGGTATTGGTATTTGTAGCCTAACATAATTATTAATCGTAAATTACAATCACAATTCGCCTAGGAAATTACACACAACAAATAACGATAATACAGTTGGCGGGTGAAACAATGGCCACTTCATTTAATTATAGAATCGTATGCGGTCGCGATGGTTGCGAATGCTGTCCACCAGGTAGCAGGTGGTCACGGAGCCAGCGAACTGCAAATTAGAATTAATGATAATAAGTATTGGAAGATAAAATCTATTAACTAAGGAATTTGATGACGAAAAAGCATTGAACTCAGGGGTCAAGAATGCAAACAGGCCAGTTTACATTGAGACTGGGAATTAATCATTGCAAAACTAATGGGAAAAGTAAGGCGAATAACTATATATATTTTAAAGACTTAAGAGAACTAAATAAAATAGATCTGAGCTCATCTAAAAGCTTTAAAATCTTAAACAATACCTTAGATATTTACACAACTAGGCATAATAAACAAACAGAACGTGATATAAATGGAATCTCGTCATTATATGAGACACCCCAACCAAATGCCAGAGTTTTATATGATATAATACATCGTAATATTACCAAATCTCGTCACTTGTTCTATTTTGAATAGAAATACCTTAATATATATGACTCACCTCGAAGAGTATAAGGAACCAACTCAGGGAGTGAAAGTTTCGGGTTTTCCCGCTCACGTACTCCTTGAACTTGGCCTCGCATCCTGACATAAAGAGATTCAGGAGCTTGGTGCAGTCACGATCGAGGCAGCAACTCGGCGAAGGTTCCTTCTCCAGGTGCAGGTAGTCCTCGGCACTGTTGCGACCACAGCAGTGAAGCTAAGGATTAAAAATAACCCAAAGTTATGGTATTTGGATTCTAGATGTATGTAGTTCATCCTGCTCACCCATTCCTCGTAAGAGTTGAGGGTGCTGTTGCCCACATGCTGCGGGTCCCACAGGTCCTCGAATCCCTGCTTTAGGGAATCCGGCAGAGATTCCTGGCTGGCGCCAAAGCTAATGCTAAACATAACGAACTGAACGATCAGGAGCAAGACCAGTACTACAGCATACTGGAGTGATACAGAATAATGTAAATCAGTCAGATGAAGATAACTATTCTACTTTTCTAAGTACTCACACAGATCAGCAGAGTCCTGGAGTCCTTGGCCACAGCCACAAAGCCATAGATGCTGGCCACTATGACCACGGTGCCCAAGAGCATGCAGAGTGCGGCGGCCAGGTCCTCGCCATGGTCCATGCCCAGGACCCTCTGCTGGTCGGAGAGACTGTCCAGCAGCCAGACGCCATACCAGATCAGCAGGCAGCCACCTAGCTAAACACAATCCATTATCCATTATCCATTAAGCGTATTCCCTTTCAATGTCAGCCAATTGTCTATTTTTGGGCACTTACAGCACAGATGCCACTGATGACACACAGCACGTATCTGAGCAGGCGGGTGGTGCAGTACATGTCCGATTTTCGACTTTCGAATGCTTAATTTTCACGAGATTCCGTTTTCCGCTGGCGCAAGCACACCTTGAGCACTGCCATCAAACCATCGACTAAAGTCGCATAATCTTCATTTGTTTGTTTGGGCGACGCTCTGCGCGTCGGATGCCTCGTCGGATTCTGTCGCCATCCGGTCCGGTCCCAACCGATCCGCTGGCCAGATGCAATGGATGCTCGGGGGAAATCAAAAGAAAATATAGAATACAAATGAAAATTAGCGGGCGGCGCCCGCCCACGCTTTCCACAAGACTTGACGAGGCAGCATGTGTCCACCCTCACCTTCCGACCGGCACTCCCCGCATTTTTCTGGGGGAATTATCATCGGAATGATGTCAACAGATCTTTGCGTCCCCGAAATTCTAAAACACAGAACACGGTGTCTACGGACAATTCTTTATTTTGGCTTGGCTTTCGAAATGCTGTCACAAAAATGGTGGCTTAAGTCGAGCTTAGTGTAGATTAAATTACATGTAAATGGTTACATTCCGTTTCCGCTTGAATGTTACAGTGAGTCGGGCCAGGAACCGACAACAAACAGTTACTACTAAAAGTTTGTAAACTAAGAAACGTAAAAATCTGATTTAAATTTAAATGGTTATGAGTTTTTGTAACCTTTACTGTGAGGCACATAAATTACAATAAAAACAAGAAATCTTCTTGGCAAAATCATAGTAAATAGATCATTCTTGAGGAATTTAATGTGTTATGCATCATAAAAACAACGAGTTTATGTACTTAGGTAAATTATAATTAATAAATAAACCAACAGTGATTTCCTATAACAAAAGACAATCATAAAATCAATGAATGTATGGCTATTATAATGCTTGCTTTAAAACTGTTGTGGTTCCCGATCCGAACTAACAAGTTTGAATACAATCACACGCACTGCCCTCGGATTACCTCGCTAAAGTAAATTGGTTGTGGAATCTCTATTGAGTCTGCGATTTATGCATTTGTATGGAGAGTTCTTTGGCCTTAAGTATGCGCATCTTGGAGTTGGATTCTTGAAATGGAATCTGTTCCAAAAACTGTACACAAATGTGCATTCTACTTCTGGTAGTACTTGGAGCGTCGCCAGCGGTTCACAATGCTGTTGGCCAGGACATAGGCCAGCAGGGCGCAGATAATCTGCAAAATAAATCAGATACAGTCAATCCTCTCTAGAGATACTTATTTTCAAGCTCGACAAACCTCTACGCCGACTAGCACCAGAGAGACAATGTTGAAGGCCGTCCAGCGATCGGCAATGAAGTCCAGAAACTTTTGCCGACAGCCCTCGAGATTCAGTTTATCCGACTCCCTGTTGTAGCAACTGTTGGGGGGCAGCAGATAGTCCTTGGGGCCCACATTGCCGCAGCAGTCCAACTGGAATGCGCCACGTTTAATGGGAGGGTCGTGGAAGATCCCTTTCAGTCACTTACCCAACGCTCAAGACTGGCAATCTGGCTCTGATTTCCGGGCCTGATGGGCACCGGCTGGTCGTTCCACAACTGATCGAATGTCTTGTCCACGTTTATCAGCAGCGACGTTTGGAACGCCCAAAGGAAGCCCACGCCCAGAACTTCCAACACAATCAGGACTATCAAAATGACCACGAACTGAACGGTGGGATAATAATTAATATAAATACTAGTATTCAAGTCCTGACTACTTACCGTCTTAGATATGCTGCTGCTCTCACGTGCTGCCCCCAGGGATCCAAAGAGCGCCGCCAGCACCACGACCACGCCCAGGCCAATAATGACGAAGCCGGCCGTGTTGAAGTGCTCGAACTTGTAGATGATGTGCACCCCAAGGCCGATCACAACCAGGCCGAACAGCTGTCGAGCGAGAGAGGTGGGAAGTGGTTGATTGAAAGTCTAAATACATTCTATGTGGCCCGAAAGGTGATAAAACCGTAGCCACTCGAAGGTTGAGTCAATATGCAAATTGGGCCTGTGGAAATTCTCCAAGTGTCGGACTGCTTCATAGATCAAATCATATTGCTAACGATTTGCTCGGTGACCACTGAAGGAAATACAATGTATAGAAGTCATAAGGGGCTCCTCATCTTATTATTTATATTACGTTTGCTTCAACTTTTGTGTTGACAGATACGCAGATGAGTCTACAAAAATCGCACGCTCATTGGCACGCCTCTCAATTATTGTTTATATTATCAGTTAGTCAACTCATTTTCTTACAGATTACGCCAAGATGTCACTCGGGTCCTAGCTCATATCTCATTTACTTATATTCGTTTGGCGCTACACATATTATTCTTGTCTTTGCTCAATTATAATCACATATTTCGAATACGCAGAGGAGTTCGGCTCTGGCTCGCCTCTTAAATTGCTTATGTTTCTTTGGCGCTACGCATCTTATTCTATACGTTCTCTTGGCTCCAATGCAGTCACAGATTACGTATACGCATAGGTGTCTGCGGAATCGTAGGCTCTCTGGCCCGCCTCTCACTCTCCGCCTGCATACACCGCTAGATGCATTTTAAAATAGCCACAATGACTCACTAGATCCGCGAACGCAACGCGATATTTCACACACTCCTGCCATATGCGGACTCCTCGTAATTTGGCACTTGGCAGCTCGCCAGAGAAGAGCTAAGAACACAAAGCTGTCCTCCTACCGATTGTAAGTTTGTGAAATGCGTATTTAATCTCCAATCGAACGAGTGTTGATGTTTGCACACAGCAACCTGTTGCCGCCAGCAATTTGTAAATTATTTTTACAATTGTCGGCGGAGGGGCAAACATGAAAACCAGTCGGCAAATAAGCTGCCTTTGACGTGACTTGTTTGTTTGTCACTCGAGCTCTGGCTGCGCCCGGCTTCGACAAACCCCACGTCTCGGCCGGCACCAATTCGGCTCAGAGCCTACGACGCGGTAATTATGAATGATTTGGCCGATTAATCATTTCATCCAGGGCTGACTTCGCCCCTAATCCCTGGCCAAAAGCGCTTAGGAAGCCCTAAACTGGGCCTAATGCTTCGAGTAACTGCCTCGACTTGGACAAATATGAACTTGGGTCGCAAGTTGTGCATATTCGATGGGCTTGGGTGCCGAATATGGCGGCGGCAAATAGCATTTACATTAATTGAGTTACAATCGAACGGCGGAATCGACACTGGCCCATCAATTAATGTGTGCGAGACAATGGAGATGAGCTCTAATCCAGCACCAGGCACGTAGCACTCAGACATCTGGCATTATGTTGTGGCCACTCAACGCCGTTTAATTGTAATTTATTATGCTGCGGCGCCCAAGCCCAAATAGGCGCTGACATAACCCTCCAAGGGCCCGCGATAGAAAACAGATAACAAGTCCGTATGTGAGTTTCGAGGAACTCGAAAATCGGGAACAAGCAAATAGAAAGCAAGCGTGCCAGAATCTGGAATTGTTTAAGACCATCGAGTCATAATTAGACTTTGTAATTGACAGCTGGATGGGGTTACTTACGTTACCCCTCCCCAGTCCGATAGAGGGTATCTAATGCGTAGTGTCACGAGTGCCTAAGGAGACACTCTGGTGCTGTCCCATAAAAACACGATAAGGAACCCGAGGAGTTGGCAACAGAGGTTCGCTAGTGTTTTATTAATGTGCTCTAATTTCCCGCGCAGACACAACAATTACAAGCAATTATCGCCGGCATGTGCAAGGTCAGAGCAGTGGACTAGTGACTCAATCTAATTTGCATTGCGTCTGATGATAACGCGGAGTGGGCAGATGAATTGCCAATGTCGGCGCCCCAAATAAACGTCTAAAACAAGTTGCGGCTCTGATTTATGTGGGTTCCCCTCATGGCAGACAAAGGTTGGGCCCTACCCTAAAGTAGAATGAAGTAATTGTTGGGACTGGGCTGCCTGGGCATAATTGAAACCTCTCGGCGCGAAAATCAAAAGTGAACTCGAATGGAACCAAATGCGGAAAATCGCGCATACGCCGTGTGGTGCGCCGGCTGGCATTTCCTCAACCTTCGGCCGCATTCCATGCCAGAAAGATGCCCAAAACGTCTACGAATGACATCAACATACTCGTAAAAGTATACAGCAAGCCAAACCGAAATCTCGCTCAAGTAAAACCAACTAAAGCAACGTCGAAAATCTAATAAAAATTCTATATATTCTTGTTCAGGGTTAAGTGACGGCGTGGGTGACCAAGTTTTGACTTGGCAGCCAGCTAGTGTGGGGAACACACACAAAAAATGAGCAAGAAAACAAACAAAAAACTAAAAAAATAAATTAATATATCACCACTGAAAATATATATTTTCAGGCAGGAAAAACTAATGCTCAGAACTGGATGGATGCGATGCCTCCTCCATGAACATGTTGTGGCTGTGGCTCGAGTTATATTAGCTGCGCCTAAATTTGCATCAAAATGGAACAGAACACTAAGGCCTTCGGTAATAATTTAAATGCTGGCCAGCTCAGAGCATTGGAAAACTATCCGCTGGCGAAACTACAGATATATATCTGTGTCCGATGTTTATTTTCTGCGCCATCAAATAAACAATTGGCCACATCAAAGACCGACGGATCTTTGAATGAACTTGGGGCGAAGCTGGAGAATTCAGGCCCTGGCACTTGGCCAACGGCGGGGCCAGAGAGCGGACCATAATTTTCCTGCAATTAGCCTTGGCCAGAGCTTAAGTTTAATTCATGTTTTAGTGGTTTTCTCGGGCGGGGCGTCTTATCTCCCTCACTTGACTCTGGTGTCATCAGATCACTTAAGCACCTAATCGCTGTACTCACGGCATAGATAATATCGCTGATGAGGGCAAACACCTTCAGCACGTTCGTAGAGCAGGCCATTGTCGCGGATCCTTGTTTTATATTCTTGAAAATCAGGACTCAAACTATTTATAGAAGCCTCGATTATCGTGCTCTTGGCAACGCGTCGCCTGTCTTGTTTACAATTCAAAAATATTTCTAGGAGTTCTAACGGTCGCTGGGGGTTACCAACAAAACCCGGTTCATGTTCACCGCTCGACTGTTAACTGAAAACTGTTCGCCGTTCCGCAAAACACGAAAAGCAAAATACGAAAAGCAAAATACGAAAAGCGAAAAGCGAAAAACGAAAGCTTTGGCACGAAGTGGAATCGAAATGCTTGGCCGCAAAAACCAGCAATGTTTTTCTCGCTCAACTAAATATTTACGTATATCAGCACGGCGGTATGTGCATATAAACAGAAATAGACGATGAACTATTTGAATAAAATAAAAGAGAGCCAGCCACTGGCCAATGCTCACATATTTTAATTTTATTTTCACTATTTTAAGCGCGTTTTATCCTATTTTCGTCTGGAGAAATCGCATTTAATAATGTTTAATATTGAAAATTATCGGTCAGACACTCCCAATTTGAATTTAAAGTTCAACTGAAGGTAACTGAAGGTCAATGCAGAATATAAGTGGATCGAAATAGGAATTTGATGAAAAAGAAAAACATATTTTCCATATATTATTTATAAAAAAATACTGAAATCTCTTTAAAAAGTGTCTTAACATTTTGCAGTATGGTTTCGGGCACTTCTTTAGAAGACTTGGAGATTTCCAGACTGCTAATCTATTTTAATATTTACATTAAGTCTTCCTTATGTACAAATTGTTATATAAACAAATTAAAATAAATTCAAACAAAATCAAAATGGATTCTGACTTTAAAAAGACTAGAAGTTACTAAAATCTCCTAAAAGAGTGTCTAGAAGTAGGTAATAAAATGTTTGTTTTTTCTTAAGTAACCATTTTTAGCAATGTTTTGGGTACCTCTTGAAGAGATTTCCATATCTAATTTACAAGAAAGCACACCAAGAAGTTTTGGTTCTGCCTGAAAAATGACTAAACAATCACCTAAAAGAATGTCTAAAACTATGCAAAAAGATGTTTGAAGTGTATTCAAATAGTTTTTTAACAAATTTAAAAACCGTCATAACCCCTACGACAAAAAAGATTCTACCTGCTTTTTGATCATTTATTTGGAAATATTTTGTAATAAATAATATTAAAACTATCTTTTAATTCTTACTCTAGCGTTTGTGAGTTATTTTCAACGATCTCATTGAAATTCATGTGTGAGTTAGGTTATGCCCTAGCATAGTACTGGGTTCGTATAGTTCTGAGTTTAAATTTTGAAAAATTTAACAATTACTTTCCGAATTTCCACACCAATTAGATAATGTTGTAATATTTTGGTTATCATCTTCAAAAGCCGTCGCCTTCAATACATGTTCATAATTTGCTTTGTCCTTTAGAAGGAGCCTTTGGTGGGGTCCCTTAGAAGTAAGATCGTCGAGCATCGTTGCGTATGCTGTTGCACAGGCGGCAAGAGGCAACGCTCAGCAGGAGCTGCAAAGAAAATCAAGAAGGATTAGCTTTCCTCTCGATAAAGTTTCTTTGGTGACCCACCTCGAGACCGATCAGCACAAAGCCAATAATGTTGAAAATCTTGGTCAGGTGCAGCCAGTAGTTCTCGAACTCCACTCGGCAGCCAGTGTGGATGAGGTTCTCGGGCTTGCTCTTGTCATGGTCGCGGAAACAGGTCACTGGGGGCAGGCGTTCGTTGACAATATAATCCTGGGGACTGCCTCGACCACAGCACTGGAACTGTTATCGGATCGAAAGAGTGCGGTTGCAAATAACTTTAATAATAACAAATTATTCTGCGGTAAACTTACCCAGTTCTGGTAGAGCGACATGGCTCCGGGACTGTTTAGCTCCTCCTCCCAGGTTTGGTCCAGAGCGCTGGATAGATTGGCGGCCACCGACTTATCCTGGGTGAACAGCAAGTAGACCACGGCAAACTGGGCAATGATGACGAGGCATAGGAACACAATGAACTGCAGGGGGAAAAGCATTATCACAACGAACGAAAATATGCAATTATTAAGGCTTACCGTGACTGTGCAGCACACATTCTCGCGCCAGGCGGAAAGGTATCCCCAGAAGACCACCACCAGGGAAGCTACTCCCAGACCCACGTATCCGTAGGCGGCCAGAGCTCCGATTTGGTTCAGATTGTAGGACACCAGCACATAGACACCGAAGGATATCAGCACCAGGGCTAGCAACTATAAGAAGAATAAGAAGAAAAGTTAAAAATGATGTCAAACCATGAATTCTCCCTCCAAATGAGCGCCAGATTCTTATTATTTTAGAGTTTCATTATTAGTATTATTTAAGAGGTTTTAAATAAATAAAAATAGCAAATAATGTTGTATTCAAAGTAGAGCGATAGGAAGTTCCTCGGCTCAGCTAAATTTTTTCATAGAATCTTTCAAGAGGCAAGCTTTTAGAAGAATTTTTAATTCCATTTGTAAAGACTCTTTGTAATACTTTTTTGAAAAAGACAAAAATGAAATTTTGTTCAAATGCGATTACAACAGGAAAGGAAGCCAAGTTCAGGCAGCCGAAATTTGAGTTCCTCCTTAGTTGGCAATTTGATGGAAACCTTACTAAATACTTTACTAAATAATGAAATTATATCCATTCCTAAATCTTGAATAAGATACTGTAGTATCTTACAAATAAATATAAATTTCTAGGTTGAAAAACAAAAAATCATATTATTTTTTATAATTTCTCATTTTTTTGTGACATCTATAAAATATTTATAGTTGTCCGATCTGATCTCGAAATATATACTAAATTACGTGTAGAAAAGACTTTATATCAAAAATATTATCCAGATATTTATTAAATAATTAATTGTGCAACTTTATAGGGTCTGACACGCATATTTTCTTCTCTGTGTTGCAACTCTTGAGGGTATATAAAAGGAGATAAACACTTCCAAGAATTGCTATATATCATTCCTTATTCTTTTCTGGTAATTTTATTATCAATTTATGTTATTTTTATATAGATTTCCTTCCCTTCTGACTCAACAGTTTCTTGAAATTGACCGGAGCAAAAACAAATCCTAGGAAATCATGCACTTAAGAGCTGGGTTATCTACGTTGTTGTATTTTGTTATTCTCCTCCTACCCCGAGAACCCCGGGAGCATCGTATGCCCAAGGTCACCCCCTCCAAGCTCATCAGAGTGTCAAAGACTACAATGTGACCTAGAGTTCCAATTTCACTGTTTTCGCGAGTTCGGAAACAACAACTAACCATTAAAAGGGCGACCCTAATCGAGGGGCGTCCCTCGGACTAGCCTGGCTGGCGACTGGGATAGACAGACGCCAGGGAAATTGGCGGGATGGCATAGGGAGCGGGAGAGTGGAGGACACCGGAAGGTGGCCCACTTTGGGATTACGCACCCAGACAGGGTCCCATGATTAACATTCATATCTGATATCGGGGAGCTGGCGTTTCGGTTTGGCAACCTTTGATTGTTTGTGTCAGCTTGAATTATTCAAATTTGGTCTCGACTAATGCAAGCTTCCACTTCAAAAAGTGACGCAATGCGTTACTTTACTTATGATGAATAAGCGTTGCTGGAAACAAACAAAAACATGGGTGAATAAACCCTGATAATAGACTTCAATTGATTCATCTGCAGCCATGAATCAACAAACAACTCCAGGCGGGAGTTGGGGGACATTAAAACGCCCCACATATCGATCGATTGGCAATGCAATATTGATGAGCCGCCAGCCGATGGACACGCCGATCGGCCTCACATATGCAGCGACCTCCGGGCGCATCTGTTCCTTCTCAGCGCGGCCGGCAATTTAAGTTTTATAAATAAAACAAATGCTTGTTACGGGGGAAATGGGTTTGGCCATTAGAAGCTTGTGTGCCAGGACTCCTTCTAGAACAAGTGTCGGCTGTTCCCAGGGGGAGAGTCGGCACATATATATCCAGGTATTTGTGTACATATGCGACTGTACTGATAAGGCTTTAATATGCTCTCGCGATTTCGAGAAACGCGGTCGAGTTATGGTTATTATCAGTGCCATTGTACTATGCTTAGTCTGCTGGGCAGTCCAATTGAGGCAATTGTGCAGCAGATATATACTCACCGTGCACAGTATGTCCAGGGCAAAGACCACCAGTTTCGAATTCGACGTGGACGCCATCGTGGAGACTAGTCGCTGGATTCTGATTTAAGATTCTTCGCCTTGAATTCCTGCAGAGAAGACGCCTGGCCGGGAGAGCGAGCTGCGGAAGATGAAAGTTGTCTTTAGCACTGGTTGTCTCTCTGGGCGAGTCTCTCCACGCCCCATGAGATCACTGATGAAGCTCTGCGGGCGATGGCAACTGGAATCTTTCGGGAAGATCGCCGCTCCGAGATCGATTTACTTTCAGTCAACAATGTGTGACGTCGACCCAGAGCGGGGAACTGCGGACCGGGGAAAACAGAGCGGAATAAACACTTTCCCACACGACCGAGTGACTCATGAACCTCAACCTACTCGGCGTCTGTTTCTTTGTCTCGGACCCTCAACCTACTTGCCGTGGAAACTGTTGTCGAATGCTGGCGCTTGTCTGCCAGCCGGCTAGCTTTTCGCTCTCAAAAGCTCTTCGCGCTGCCGATAAAGGTACAGAAACATCGATGAAAACATCGATGCATCGATTTAATATTTATTTTTTAAATATTTTAAAAACAATATTTAATAATTTAACCACATTTTGGACCAATTTTCAATAATTTATGCACTTTTTGTTCAAAATAATCATTCAATTTTACATTATTTAATATTGTTGAAGAATAATTAATCATTATACATTCATTTCAAATCATTAAGTGTCCTTACAAAGTCAGGAATTGAAAAACCAGCCGCCAATACATGAAAAAATATATGCCCGCCATTCAATTTCGTACTGCGCAGCGACTCACAGTGGCAGTTTAGATATTTTAGGGTTACAAAAATCATAACTCTTGAACCAGTTGAGATATTTTCATAATTTTTTTTTTAAATGAAAGGTAGTTTTAGTACCTTTTGAGTAAGTGGTCATACTATATAGTGTGATAAATAGTAGATTTTATACTCAAAAATTAATGTTTTTTGAGGAAGTTTTCTCAATTTTTATCCAATTTCGAAATATAATTTTCGTTACAAAAAATACATAATTAATTTGAAAGAAAAAAATTTTATTTTTTTTTTAATTTTTCTTTTTACCAATTTTCAAACATTTATGCACTTTTTGTTAAAAATAACACAGGCCGACAAAATCAGCTCCACCCTCTGACCCAGAAACCAGTATATACTTTTCCGAAGGTTTTCGGTGCGCTGAATCCGAATCTGAGGTCGAAATTTCCGAATTGGCTCTGGTTTCCGAGATATCTTAACCTAAAAGTGCAAAAACCGCGTTTTTTGCCTATATTTGAGGTTATTTAGCATCGAATTTCTTCTTTTACTGAAAATACTAAAAAAGCCACCTTAAAGTATATCCCTTGCCCTTTCAAATGCTGTTGAGTTTGATTAAATATCTTTTTTTTTCGCTGAGATATCGTACTTTGAAATTGATATAGAGTATTCTTTGTCGAGTGAGCTGTCTGACATTCCCCGCGATTTCGTTTATGGTCGTTTTATGGTCGCCGTATTGAATTTTTTACTTACATCTAACATCTAACATCAAATTTCGTCATCAAATTTCAAAATTTTATCTCAGTTTGGTAAACAGCGACCCCGAAGTCCCCCATATGCCCAGTTTCAGCTTGATCCAGTAAGTTTTTACGAATTTGGTCCGCCATATTGGATCCGCCATCTTGAATTTTGAAAATTTGAGTCCGGATTCGGGATCATCGACCCCAAAAACCCCCGAGTAACAGATTTAAGCTGTTTTATGTGTAAGAAATATGTTTGCTTCCATAATGTTTTTTTTGAGGTAAATTCATTAACATGAAAATTTCAAAGTACGATATCTCAGCAAAAAAATAGATATTTAATCAAACTCAACATGGCTTTTTTTAGTATTTTCAGTAAAAGAACAAATTCGATGCTACATAACCTCAAATGTAGGCAAAAAACGCTGTTTTTGCACTTTTAGGTTAGGATATCTCGGAAACCAGAGCCAATTCGGAAATTTCGACCTCGGATTCGGATTCAGCGCACCGAAAACCTTCGGAAAAGTATATTCTGGTTTCTGGGTCAAAGTTTTGTCGGCCTGTGTAATCATTCAATTTTACATCATTTAATATTTTTGAAGAATAATTAATCATTATACATTCATTTCAAGTCATTAAGTGTCCTTACAAAATCAGGAATTGAAAAACAAGCCGCCAATACAGGAAAAATGTATGCCCGAATTTCTTAGGGGCAGATTGGGGCAGCCGATCTTTTTTGAATATGATAAAGAACATATTCAAGAACAACACCTCATACGCCAAACACAAAATACACAAAAATCCCATTTTTGACATTCCATCAAAGTTGAAAAATAGGTGAAAATTAGTACTTCGGTAAAACAGGTATGCCTGCACGTGCAAAAGATATTATGATTTTATTCTACCATGGTTTTACCGAAATTTGATGACCCTTTCCATAGAGACCATAACCATGCCTGCCGGTTACATATTTTACCTAAAAATCGACTGCAAAGTCCGAATTTGTCTAAAAAACGCAGTGTTTTTTTTTTTTGCAACCCGAAAGAGGTTCAACTTTTAACACGTGTAACTTCTAAAATACTAAACCGATTTGAATAATTTTTTGGATTCAACTCTTTTGAACTATTACCTGTCGAATGCAACGATCCGTTGTCATCAAAAAGTTGATTATTGTATAGTATCTGTATCTTTTGCGCCATTGCGCGCCGGAGAAGCTTTCATTGGTACTGGTTCCGATATCCCAGCAGACAAAGAGCGGGCGAGTATCGCGAATTATTAAGGGGAGGTTCTTTTGAAATTGGCCGAAATAAGAACAAACTTTGAGAATTTTTCGTTGGAAAATGAAAAGACCTATAAAGTAGTGCTTTGGAGCACAAGAAAGAACGTCACCTTTTGTCAAGGCTATGGCTTTTCGTGGTTACTGAAGTGAGAAATTGTTTTAAATTATTAAAGTACAGGAAATTTCGTATGACATGAAACTAATTTAAATGAAATTTAATTAAAAAAATACATAATTTCATGAAAATAAAAAAAGTCAATTTTTTTAAGCTTTTTTTTACTTAGATCTTCATTAAAAATTATAAATAAACAATTTTTTATGCCTAAGATAGGTTCATGTCATAATAAAAGTATCCCATTTAATAATGTTTTTGAATTGGGCGAATCGCATTAAGGGCTTACAGGGGTCTTTTGAGTAAAAAAATTCAACATTTTTGAGATTTTTTTTCTTTGTTCAGTTATGCATACATTTTTCGTATAAAGTACATTTAAAAAAGTGGAGTTTGAACTTTAATTCCTGAAAATTTCAACTAAAAATATTTTAAATTCAGCCGATGGCAGCCATTTTACGAAGACGTTGTCGAGAAGAAGCGCCTTGCGGTGTCCCTCGTAACTCTATGTAGAATTATGTGAAAGCAAAAATCCAAAGTGATTTCATTTTTGGACATGTTTTTCGTGGCCCCAACGATGCCCGAATATTTTTTTTTTTTTCATTTCTAATTTTTTTATAACGTTTTAAAGAAAAAATTGGGATTTTCAGCAGTAAAAGTCGGCCATTTTGTAGCTGTAAAATCGAAAAAAAATTAAAAATTGAAAATAAGATCATTGGGCCCGGGATAAATATGTGTAGAAAGTGTGTGAAAAATTTCAAATTGATCGGTTGCATATTCGCTGAGTTATGATGGACACCGACTTTAAAAACAACATTTCGAGAAAAACGTTGTTATTGCAACTTTAAAAAATCATATCTCCGTCAATTCTTCACCAAATTGCTTGCAATTTTAACAGAATACTCCTGAGACTTTGTACTATCGAATAAAAATATAAAAATTGTTGACCATTTTTAACCCCTATAAGCCCTTAATAGAACTAGAGTTACGATTGACAAGAGTTCTCAAAACATGGTTTTGCGAAAAATCCGCCATTTTGAATCCGCCATTTTGAATCCGCCATAATTAATATTAATATTGAAAAAAAATTAATTTTGTATTTATTAATAAACAATACGTTTATGTTCGACATTGTAGGTCTTTTCATTTTCCCACAAAAAATTCTCAAAGTTTTGCTATTATTTCGGACAATTTCAAACGAACGAAAATTGCCCATACATATGTATAAACTCCAGGCTTTTATTTTTAAACTTAATTCGATGCGATAGAACGCTTATCGATAACATTATACAACTTGGTCACATTAAAGCGCGCAATACAAAAATGGGATGTTTACACACAAATTCATATTTTTTATAAGTAAAATTTTGTTAAATTTAATGCTTATTGTTACGGCTGCTCCTGTCCTACTTGGCAAGTAGAATCTTTAATTGAGCAGTATTTTAAGTTTCTGCATTTTGCGTAAACGAAAGCCAGGCAGTATACGGAAAAGCCTAAAATTTAAGTACGATTAGAAATTTTAAATATGTTTATAATCCAACTATGCCTACCCACGAAAAAAACATGCATAATTGAACGGACATTCAAATTTTCGGCTGCATCTAAGAGGATTAAGACGAATACTTCGAGTTCCGCTAAAACGAACACTATTATCCAGAAGCAGAGCAAAAGTTTTACCTGCAGAGGAAAGTGTCAGCCAAAGCCCTTTTGCTTTTCGTATTTTACCAACTTTGAATTGCAGATAGATAAGGAAAAGTCCTGTTCCAGCCAAGAAAAGTGACAACATTTCCAGCACATACAAATTTTCAAAGTTGGAGTGCGAATTTTCAAATCGAGCCTTAGGAAAATAATTAAAGAGTAAAAGGCTAGTTGAAATCGAAATTATTATAAAGGAAAATATAAAAAATAAAAACCATGTAACGACACAGCAAATTGGCTTGCACATATTTTTATGTTTCTCAGTGTAATGCTTCGAATTGGGAGTTAAACCAACAACTAACTCAACTGACAGTTTTCAAACTCCCTTCTAAATCCTTTATATTAAACTTCTAGTTTTATTAAGTAGGTACATACTACAATAAGCATAATTACATATCAATTCGGGTTGATGGAGTCATTAGAGTGTAATCAGGAAATTAAGAATTCTTTAATATATGTACATAATACATATACATACACTTTTTCTTATGGACCCTTTCTTATTTGACGATAAAAAATAATATAAAATTAAAATTTTGCCTTTTAATTCGGAAATTAAAAAAATAATTTATAAAGCGCGGCTTAAGAGTGATCTAAGTACCTAAAACGGAGATCTAAAGTTTCAACTTTATTTTTTAATAAATGATTTTAATATGTATTACATTTTCAGGGTACATTTTTAAATTGTTTAACCTCGTCAATTTTTAAATAACTTTATTATTATTTTACAAATAGTGTTATCCAAAAATTAAAGTTACTATTTAATATAATATATATACTACTTGTCACGGCACTTCCACTCCCACTTGGCAAATAGAATCATTTATTGAGCAGTATTTTAAGTTTCTGCATTTTTTGAAAACGTAAACCAGGCTGATTACGGAAAACCCTACAATTTAAGTTCATTAGTAATTTTAAATATGTTGCTCTTGTTTATGTGCCTACCCTCGTGAAAGATGTGCATAATTGAAAAGACTGTCCATTTTCCGGCTGCAAATATCATTATTAAGATAAATATTTCGATTTCCGCAAGTAAGAACACTAATATCCATAAGCAGAGCAGCAGTTTTACCTGCAAACGACAATATCAGCCAACGTTATTTTTTGTTTAATACTTTACCTACTTTGAATTCCAGAGAAATTAAGAAAAATCCTGTTCCGGCCAGGATAAGTGACATCACTTCTAGGCTAAGCAATTTTTCAGAGTCAAAGTCAGATTTTTCAAATATAACCTCAGGGAAATAATATTGGATTATATAAATAGTTGACAACGTAAATATTGAGTAGGAAAATAAAATAAAAATAAGCCATGTTAAGATCCAGAAAATAGGCTTGCACATATTCTTATGTTTCTCAGAGTAATGCTTCGAATATCAAATGAAACCGTCGACTAACTCTTCCATCAGTTTTGAAATTCCCTTCTATATTCATTATATAAAGGTTTGTTTTTATCGAGTACCATAATTACCATAATTATCTGTCAGTTCGGGTTTATGGAGATATTAGAGAGCTATCAATTTACTAAGTTGTTAAGATAAAATACCTATTTGTTTTGTACAATAAAATACAAAATGTGTTAAACATTACAAAAAGCTATATATTTGCCTTTCTTTTGCTTTTCTTTAAGCCAAATTGAATTCTTTTTTTGTTGTTAAATATGTTGGTTTTTATTATTAATATTATTTATTTAAAGCATTTGATGAGGCATATTCTTTAATCTAGCTACACCGTATTTTCAATATTATGATTTTTATAATAATGATTTCGATAATAACTTTTACTTCATAGAATTTTGCATTTTATTAAAGTTTCTTAAAGTTTCTTAAATTAATTTTTACACCAGTGTTCGTTGTGATAGTTAAACCTTACCATCTGGGACAGTGAAAGCCTTCAAAAAGTTTGTGATCCACGGATTTGCAATAACCTTTTTAGTCTCCATCAAATATAATAATACCAAAACAAAACCACTGAGCAGAATACCTGAGAATACATTTCGGATAATAATGTGGCTTATTTATATTATTGTACCTTTTTACATACCGCAGCATAGTAGATGCCACTGCCATATATGCCACCCAACTAAAATATTGGCGTATATAACGTAAGTGCACGTTAGCACAATTAGTTGGCCAGTGACAATTACCCATTTGTAGAGAATAAGGTACTCCTAAAATCAAATTTTGAGCATTTCTTTCAAAAATTCCATTGGAAAATCGAACCCTGTAACTTCCAGACACCCACAAAAAGCCACTTAGTCCATGGACGGCTGTCAGCGTCAATGTGCTCTCAACCGAATACATGGCACACTGTTCCCAAGAAACTAAAAAAATATAATTGGTTAACAGTTTTAGAAATCTGATATTTAACAAGCTTCATACTTACAGAACTTTATGCAATGCGACAAACAAGGCAAATAGTAAAAATATAAAAGCCACGTGCATAGAATATAAAAGAATAGTGCCAGACCGTTGAAGAAGCTCGGCATCATGATTGAAACTCACTTGAAAACTATCTACATTTTTTGTGATGCTAGCTAAAAGCATATCAGTAATAGTCATCATTAAGGCGAATTATTTCCCTAATCATGTATACTTTAGTTTAATGCGCAACACTACTTAACTAAAATTGAACATAATGCCTGGATATAAATTAAGATTCCTCCTGGTGTTTCAATTTAGTCTATGAGTTTTCGTATGGTATTGAAGTTTTCTCTTTAGAAGTCTTCTAGGAGCACAAGTCAAGTGAATTTATAGATTGTTAAATTCAGACTTAAAATGTTTGTAAACTGACTCTGTAAAGAGCGTTTAAAGAACCAAAATCGATGGCAATATATTTCTCTTTTGTTCAGTTTTCAATTTTGCCATAATTATATTAAAAATACCATCAAAGACTATCAAACGAGTCGATTATAAGCTGTCGAACACTAAGCTTTCAAGACCAGCGGGTAAAGATAAAACCAAAATAAGTGTCCTCCATAATGACAGGACAATGACAATTATCTGGCACTCAAATATAAAGGCAAGCAATTGAATACTTTCCCCAGAGTTCCGCCAAGGTGGATATTGTATGTGCATACGTGCAGTGCACACAAGCAACTCAGACTAAGTGAGGTCATGGGGCCGTTGCCATGGCAACTGAGGACACAACAAAAGCGGAAAAGATGCAGGCACAAAGATTATAGGGTTGAAGTCCGGAACTCGTGCCTCGACAATTACAAAAACACCAGGAGAGGTATATAAATACATAGTAAATGCTTTATTCATAAATGTCGTATGCAGCTCAAATTCGCAGTTTATTTGATGCATTATACAAAATGTAAATCTGATCTGGAGATTCTACTTTACAAATATGAATAGAATGAACATGTTACATACATACGGGTATATACGTTTATTATAAATTTATATTTCGTTTGGGCTTGTCAACAGTTTATAGATTATCTGCTAAGGATTTTTTTGTAAACAAAAAAGTTGCATAATATTAACGTTCATTAATTTATTTTTGTGGGCTCTCGGTTTAACAAGTTTAAAGGTTTGTACAAAGGCTTTGGAGGCGGCTTTGTTAGCTCGTTCGGTTGGTAAAACTCGAATTATATCAATAATACATAGGATGTACAAAATTGTAAGCGTTTCATATCGCCTTAAACTACGCGTTTTACTTCACTTCTTTTTGGACGAATGCCAAACCAAATGGTTTCATTGAAATTATTAATATTTACTCCTTGTTAGTGCGTTCAACGACTGTAAAATGTGATGAGAATGTGTGTGAGTGTGTCCATCTGGGTGTACGTGTGTCCCTCTGCTGTGTGTTAAATGAGTGCACGTTGCCCTTAGTAGGCGTTCCGGCGCTTATAGTTGCGAACGTTGTTGGCCAGGCAGCAGGCAAAGATGAACCCGATAAGCTGCAAAACGTATTTTGATTAATAAATCAACTCCCTTAATCATTTCGATTCGTTGACAATTCTCACCTCAACTCCAATCAGGCCGATGGCCACGTACTTGGCCTTGTCAGTGCTGACGGACATTGTGTCGACGAACTTGGCGCGACATCCTCCATAGATGTTAAGCGGGTTCAGGCAGGAACCTTCGCAGCAGCTAGCGGGAAGGGTTTGTCCGCTCGTAATGTAGTCAGCGGCGCTATCACGACCGCAGCAGTGCAGCTAAAGGCATTGAAAAGTTCCATTAATTTAGGTCACACATTCATCCGCCAGTAAATCACTTACCGATTTCTGGATGGCATCGAAAACACCTCCACGGCCCTGGTCCGACTCCCAGGCCTTGTCAATGACATCGCCCATGGCCGAATCGAATTTGTCCTTGTTGGTGAACAACAGAACGACCAGCGTCATCTGCAGGATCAGCAGAATCAGCAGGAAAACGGCATAGCTCATGGTCATGCAGACCGATTCGCGAATGGCGCCACAACAGCCCAGGAACGAAATGAATACCACAATCGAACCAATACTGATCAGTACGATTGGCATGAGAGCCTGTGGGGGGAAGCCCACCTGTCCATTGACCTCAATGGTTCCAATGCTCTTCAAGATCAACACACCATAGACAATGCCCAAAATGCCGATGACCTGCGGAAAGAAAGGGAACATAAAAGCATGTGTTTAGATATCTGGATTGCATATAAAAGTAATATCCCTTTGCCCTGAATTAAGGTTGCCAAATATAGAAATTTGTTACTTTTATTTGTTGGTTAAATATAACATAGATGCATCAGTAAATGTTTATTTTCTAGAATCGCTCTTTTCCCTTTCAAATGTTGCTCTGAAACTATTTGCTGTTATCGAAAGCAAGTTTTTCCCTAAACATACGTATATTTGCCATTTCCCCCCGCACTGAAGTTCTATAAATGGCAGCTAAAGTTGCATTTACAAGCGCATAGCTCTAAATATAGTTCAAATTAATCAGCTTGCTCCCATTTAGTTTAATTGAAAGTGGCGGAGTACAAGAGCGCTCGTAATTACCATGCTAAAAAGACTTAATTACTGTTGAGCCCGGGATCTGACCTCAGGGATTCGGAGCCATGCCCAGGCACGCCATCAGCGGCAGATGGTTGCTAATAATTAGAGTAAGTGAGCATTACGTAATTCCATCTAGGTAGCCAGCACCGCTGCTGGTGGTGGTCCAAGAGTATCTGCAGGCCTCCGTACCGCGATCCGATTAGATAAGGCGGGCTGAGCCAAGACGAGAGCAGAGGGTGCTGGCAGGCAGCCGTCATCCCATGACATTCGCACATGACAATGCCGTATGAATCTCGGCGAGCTCTCGCCTCTGAGTGCAGTGCCATCCGGGGGATTTTATGGATAGCGAGGTTCAGCAGCCCAGACAATGCAAATCAACTTTGATCTTCAGTGGCAACGACTGCCTGCCTTGACTTGCAGGCACAATTGCCCGCCAGCCCATTAATTGAATTTGCTTGATTTCATTATGCGCACATGCTCGGTGCCGCTGGTGTGCGGGTTTTGCCTCAATTTCCACAGATTTATAGAGCTGAAGAGCTAAAGCGCGAAGAGCTCTAAATACTCTCGTGGGCGGTGGCTGCCGCCTCTGCAGCTGGCTTTGATTCCATGTCAGAATTGACCCAAAAATATTTAAAAATCCAAACAAAAGAAAGCAAAATCCCCGTCGCTCTGCTAATTGCTCCACTTTGTCTACACTAATAAACAGATGATACATAAATACAACAAAAAAAAAGAAAAGAAATAAAGAAAAACAACAGTTTTTGTGTTTTTGAACCTGTTTGCAGCCGCCAGCTTTTCCTCTCCAACTTTTACTCGTCGCAGCCCCGTTTTCGCTAACGCTAACGAGGACATTACACAATCCACATAAATATGGCCAAGACAATGCTATGTTGTCGGCCACATTCCGCATAAAAACTGTCAACGACAGCTCCAATGACGTCACGCGAAACGAAATTGGAATGCAAATTGTTTTCGCAAATGCCAGCAAGTCCTGGACAAAGGGTCTGAGATCATAAGCAGAGAGGAGCAAAGCAACCCTTGATGGGAGCACAAATAGCTGAGAAGTTAGCTTAGTGCCATAAAAAGATAGATATATAAACATATTTATTTACGTTACGGACCACACCCAAAACTGAGAATTGCCTTGTTTGTCGTTTGTATCTGTATCTTCAAAGCGACAAGTGACACAGATAGCCGGAGAAAGATACTAGTTTGCCGGAATGAGGAGTACGGAGCAGAGTTACGCAGTGTGCAACAGGACGTATGCGTGCCCAGCATGTGTGATTGAGAGATAACAATTAACACTTTAATTGCCGGAGTCATGCCATCGGCGGCTGTCAAGTCGACTTACAGTGCCAGAAAAGGGCAATCGAAAACCAACAAGCTGGCTTTTCCCAATTTCCTTTGGAAATTTCAGCTTTTGTTAAATATACATACATTTTTTAGCAATGATACATCGCACTGCAGTTCAATCAATATTGAGTTTTGCTTTAGCTAACCGGATACGCAAATATTTGCTTCTGAAGTTGTTTGCTCTGTGGCTCACCACAGGAAATGGGTGTCGAACAACTATCAATGCAGGTCACTCAATACTCCGCGGCCTTACGCTCAGGGGCGACACTGTTGCACGCCCTTTGAGTAGCGAAAATAATAGTTATTCAGGTTTTATTCAGGTAACCATGCCTGGTTCTAACCCCCATTACACGGACGTGTGGAAAATATAAAAACTGGAAACTATGAGAATACAAATTATAGAAACACACACACATGACTCAACAGCCGGCACAGTCATTGCCATGTACACTCAACAAATTAGATCTTGAACAATGGAGATATAGTCGATATACATACGTTGAAAATGATGAACGTGTGTCTATTAATAAACCAGTGTTCGTAACAGGAATTCCCCCGTACTGATTAAAAGGGGAATCGAAAAGACAGCTCAGTGACACTTTCTTGAGGATGTTGGTTTTCCTCTCACGCTTTGCTTGCAATGTACAAGCAATAGCGAATGAGAGAGCGGGAACTGCCCTATTAAGTTTATTTTCGTTTAATCTCGATTTTTTTTTAATAGGTTTATTGCAGTGGCTGTTTTTACACTATTAACTATGTCTATTATTATCAAAAACAATTTGTATATAGTTCTATAATCCTCGAGATCTCTGTAATAAACACATATGTTTAGCTACTCCAAGCTTACAGCTAGAACATTTTGCCTTTTGAAGTTTTAAACCTCATTTATTCTCTGTGTATTCCACTTGTTTTTCCCCCTTTTTTTGTGTTGTTGTCAAATTGCGAAATGCTGTGCTGCCTTTGTAGTGGTTGCCGCTGTTTTCTCGAGCGTTGCGGCAGCTTTTTTGCTTTTGGATATTTAATAGTATAGGTGTTCGGCGAGCTCTGAAAGGCGGCTTGTTAATTTATTTGGCTTGACTGTCAAGTGTGTTATGTACTCAGAGGCACACCAGATAAATATCTACAGCGCACACATATACACACGCCCCCTCTCCGCCCTCCTCCCGTGTGCTCGTGTAAATGTGGACTGTGTAAACTACAAAACTCCACCAGTCGGACGTTCATTGTTGTTTTTTCTGTATCGCTCTTCTCTAGAGCAACAAGTTTTTGTTTTCGTTTCTTCTGTTGAGCTTTTCTGGCCATTTACCTACTTATGTATGTGCAGGTATAAATATGTGTGCCTACAGCTGCGCCACAACAAAAGCGTAAATGTCTGAAATTAACCGAGGAAATCTCGGGAATTAAATACGAACGTATGAGGTGCTTAAGCCCAATTAATTAAACCATAACTACTAAGTTAAGCAGTCCTAAAATTGAATTTATAATCCCCGATTCTTAGGAGACTTTTTGTTTAAAACCACTTTTCCTGTTCTCATTATTTTGGAACTTCACAGATTGCTGTCTTAATGAGTCACAGAGCGGTTTAGCTGAATTGACGTGTAGTAAGTATTTTTAACAACTCATCTCTGTTTAATGAAATTATAATTATTCGTCTGAAATATACTTTAAATCAGTTTATTTAGGTTTTCAGCGGACCAAGCAAATATGTACATACATGCCTGTGGGTGTTCGTGAGATAAACATTTATTATATAAAATAAATAACAAACGATTCGCCATTAAAAACACGCTCGATCTCTAAAAAAAAGCCTCAATTAAATGCCTTTAATGACGCCAGAGAACGCTTCAAAAGCCCACACATAACACATACATGAATTCGTAACATTTCTACATATATTAGTTTTCATTTAGCAAGCAAACTGGTTTTAAAGTTTATATTCACTACATACATACTAGAAATACATAGAATAGTATATGTATTTGCTGTAGCATCTTTTTGGTCCATTTAATTATGAAAGAACATTTCTAATGAAGTATTGAAATACAGAGATTATAAATTTGTAAACATGTGAAATTAAATTTCATCTCTACTGCTTATTCCTCATATCATATGAGTCATGTGTACATAAATATACTAGGAATGATATAATTTTCTTTAAAAATTCGAAGCCCTGAAGCTTATCTTCTCAAAGTTGTGCTTCATTGCCACTTTTTATGATTGTTATTTGCATTGCGAATTCGTTCGAAACATGATATTTGGCTGAGCAATCATATAATTTCGGGTTTGTAAACTGCGCGTATTTGAACAAATCATCAGAATCAGAGTCGCAAAAATAAGGGTGAGTTTCTCGAAACACTGAGAATTTGCCTCGTTGGCGAGAAATCCAGTCAACACAGTGGAAGCTGAACGCTCGTTCAGCAGAGCGATGACATCACCGAGCTTGGAACAACAGGCCAGTAGCAGGCGGTTCTCAAGCTCGAGTTCTCAAAGGCATTGCTCTGTTCTCAGGGGCGTCTGGAAATCGGCAGCCTTATCGGGTTTCTCGCTGTTCAATATGCATATTGCATATTACCGAATTTATCGGATTGCGTTTCGTCAGCGCTTTCGTAACATATTGTACGATTTCTGCTTTCACGCAACTCTCTCGAACCGGTTTTGGTTTCGATTTCGATTCGGCTGGCTATAAACCGGGTCTATTTTGTAAATACTCACCGACACAATGGTGTTGAATATGAAGAGGATGTATTTGACCAGAGATGTGCCGCAGTCCATGTTGATTGGTTTTCACTGTAACGGAAAAAGATTGAATAAGTGAATCAATCACACTAAATAGTTGCTAGCTGCATGCCAAATGGCAATTGTAATTAAGTTTAATTCCAGGAAATTCCGCAAAGTGAGAAAGACAGAGAGATGTATTAAAAGAAGGCACTCATGATGCCAGTATCTCATCACGAGAACTGGTCTTTTTTGGAAGGTTGCTCTTGTTCTCTCTTCCTTGCGCTTATCTCTTCTGCATCTAAGATCTGGAAATGTATGTATGTCGTCCTCAACCTTAGGCAGTTGTTTTATGGAAGCGCTGCAATTCCAATGAAGAGCGATAAGGGACTGCCAAGCATCCGCATCTATTATCGCCTCGTTTGCTTTGCCTTCCTCAAAACGCGTCGCCAAGGAAACAACAAAGGCAAACGGAAAAACACAAAGGAATGCTACATTTCCCAACAACAATAACAGGGGAGTCTGAAGTGGAAAATAGGGAAAGTTCACTGCCCTCCGCTGCAGCAGCAGGAGCAGCAGCGTTTCATTCAATTTTCTTTCGTTTTTCTCGCTATTTCCCGCACTTCAGCCGTACTACGCCGTCTTTTGTTTTCAGGCCTTCGCCTTCTCTTTCAACCACTTTTCGGCATGCAGCATCTGCTCATCCGTTGTTTTTTTTCGGTCAAACTAGACGTTGCACTGCTACGCACTTCGCGTTTTTTCCAGTAGGGCGAATTATTTAATCCAAAAAACTCACAGCTTGCCACTCGGCTGGGCAATTACCTTCGTTTTTAAATTATCCCAAATTAAATTCCGACGAATGCGCGTCAGTTCGAGCTTACAGTTACTTTTTAAGTGCTTTCAAAGTTGCGTTGCTAGAGGTGTCAAGGCATCTACCCTACTATCGATACATACAGTCGATAGTATCGATATCAAAATAACACAAAATGCCGATGTTCGCTTACATCGTTTTATCGAAAAACTAGCAGGGGATTTCCCTCTTTAATGTTAGGACTGACATAAGATCAATTTTCTTAAAGCAAGCAAACAACGGAGTGAAAAGAAGATGAAGAAGAACATTCTGACTTTTCGCTTTCGCGAATACTAACATAAGATAAATGTAGCGACCGAAGCAGGTAAAGAGCTAAACAGCTGTGATTTCGCAGCGAAATAAATCAATTTATTTATTTTGAAAGCTAGAGGGTTTTGAGGGTTCAAAAAAGTGATTTTTTTTATTGCATATTATGAAAGTATAGTATCTCAAGAATGTTGTCTGTAAATAGGAAGTCAATCGGAGCAAAACTCACAAAGATATAGCTTTGGAAGTAGGCGGGTTTTACCAGAGTCTCTTCGCTACGAAAAACTTTAAACGCGTTTTTCTCAAATCGATGTTTTTTGAGTCGGTGCACACTGTATCTTAAAATCTATTCAACCGATCGTTCTCAAATTTTTTACAGTATTTCCTTACACAATTTATGAGGTAAAAACGTCGAGATTTTTTCGTTTTTGATTTTAATTTTTTTTATTATTAACAACAATAGTCATGAATTTTGGCCAAAATCGGTATTTTCACTTTCAAGTCTTGTAAAAAATTCAAAAATGAAAAAAATGGAAAACTCGACGTTGATACCTAGAGGGACATTTAAATTGATGGAAAAACTTTGGTTATTTCATTTCACATGATCCAGTGCTGAGGTATGATGTGCACCGCAAAATGTATTTTTTCTGAGGCGCCTGCGAAGAATTGCTGCCATTCGGTCAATTTTCAATATTTTTCAACCAATATTTCACAGAATATATATATCAGGGGTGCCATGCAAAACACTGCAAAACCAATTTCTCGGTGCCATACAACATCGAATAAGTTTTGTGTTTTTAGTTTTTTCACAAACCATTCGAAATGGCTGGCAGGGTTGCCATGATGAAATCACCCATGTGTTTTAGCAATTATTTTTTTGAAATGACTGTAAAATGGTAAGTTTTGGGTTATTTTATTCTTTAAATAATGTTATTTAACCTATTTTGTTAATTAATTCAGTTTTTTTTACTTTTATTAAAAAAAAAAAGTTTAAAATGTTGGCGCGAAAATAAATAAAAGTAGCTCGACAGCTCTACTAAACCCGACTTCAAAATTTCGAATCTATTGATGTGGTAGGCATCGAAATTAAAGTCAAGTTGTGTGTTTTCAAAGACCCGAAAAATATTTGAGTGGAAGTGCTGTGGCACCGAGGAATCATTTTTCAGGGTTTTAAGCGGAAGTGGTTTCTGTGGCACCCCTGATTTTCTGCCTTCAAAACCCTACCCCCCTTAAGAAAATTTACCTTATGTCAGCTTTAAGGTGTACAACGCTAACAGTCCCCAGAATCAAAAAAAATCAAAATAACACATTAATTAAAGAATAAGCGTCCCAAGGAACTCAAATGGTTATTTTTGTTTCTGATTTCTTTTACAAATTTGAAATTAAAATCGTTAGTTTTCCTATATATTTGGATTTTTTCCAATTTTAATTGTATTAAAGCAATTTAAATATTAATTTTGGTTTATAATTGCAGCAGCATAAGAAAGAATCAGGAATATATTTAAACGCTCGCGCCTTGGATCGCCCACAAAGCGCCAACCCGGACCGATAAGGCGATGGCCACACTAATATGGCTATCCCTAACAGGCGGTGGTCACCCTAAACTTAGCTGGGGCCCTATATAAGGCGCGCCGCGACCGTTCAGAATTGACTGCGGTCGGTAGCTGTCGGTTGGTGAAGGCCTACAGTCGTTCTTGCAGTAAGGAGGTTGAGCGAGGAGCTCCTTTCCTTTGTGAACGATTCGGTGGCCCTGAAAAGGGCTAATGAAGGTGAGCTAGCATTTACGGCGTATGTACCCGGCAATCAAAGATTGCCAACACTCCGCAGATGTAGGACAGAAATGCCTGCCATTTTTCGTCTTTAGCATATTCAATCGGAATAACAATGTCTTGAATAGCTTTTTTTTAAACCTCTATGCCACCTTCGCCCCGTATCTTCGAGACACTAAGGATTTCTGGTTTCTCTTGGCCGGAGCTTCAGACTTGCCGGCGACAACGCCCTTGGGCAGTTCTTCAAATTGGAAGAGTCTGCGACCCCCGATGACCACCACCTTGTTAAGGCCGTACTTCATCTCGTGCAGCTCCTGCAGAGTCTGATTTTCGGGCTATGGTGATAGTTTGAATACACGGTACTTTTTTTTTTGGTTGCGAATAGGAAATTTGAATGTCCAAAAAATGTTTTTCCGTTTGGGAAAATTAAAATTATAAATCATGTTTAGGACTATTAATGATGACCTCTTCCTCTTCCTCTTCATTTTCTTGGTCTTCTTGAGATGCAACGAAGTCTACATCGGTGAAAACATTAGCGGTTAACAACGAAGTTGTTCAAGGAATGGATGGACTTCATGTCCTGGCTTACGAGACAATAATAATCGTACATCTAGTATTATTCTACATATATATATACAGCGTTTATGCGACCCTGCGCCAGGGTCGTTACATCCCCTCCTCACTTCGGGGGAAGAAACAGGACGCCGTAACTCCAACAAGACGAATATGTGCAAGCTGCTCGTTCCAGCTGAACGTCGAATCTAAGAAAGATCATCTGGACTTTCGCGGTCCGACCTCTATGTCCATTATGCTCGGTCAGCGCCTCAAGATGGATGCACAACTGGTCGCGGGAGCCCAGCACCGCAGCCCGCATGTTGGCATACGCCGTCCTCTTCAGCTCCCGCATTGCCTAATGCCCGCATAGCATTAGGAAAGGCGGCTCCTTCTCCCTGCTTAGCGATCTTCTCACCATGGTATTTGCCAAAAAGAAGATGTGATGAGCAAGCTTCAAGGTGCATGTCCAGCTGGAGGGGACCAAGCAGCAGGGACAGGGTAACTTCGGAGATAAGCAGCAGCACCAAGAGCACACTGGCCAGTAGCAGCTCTAAGCAGGGCAAGATTGTCAATTTCTGGTGTTTCAATCCTGGTTTTGGCAGGGAACAGCTGTTCAATACCCAAGTGCGCAGCGTGGTCCTCACCAGGCCACTTACGCCGCTGCCGTTGCTGTCCGAGCAGATCTAATAAAGTCCATGGG
Organism: Drosophila aff. chauvacae BK-2020; assembly: GCA_018903765.1. Taxonomy (NCBI): domain Eukaryota; kingdom Metazoa; phylum Arthropoda; class Insecta; order Diptera; family Drosophilidae; genus Drosophila; species Drosophila aff. chauvacae BK-2020. The sequence continues at coordinate 2,931,137 of JAEIGO010000916.1, read as the reverse complement.
ATTGGGTGTCGCTGCTCCGCCTGTTCCCAGCTTTCGCCCAACTACCTGGGCATAGTCATCGGGGGTCCACGGCTTAATAGAATTGGCCATCTCCACTTTCATTGCCGATCCACAAACGAGAACGCAGTGGTACCCAAAAAACGCTACACGCTGGTGGAGAACATTAAGGTCAAAACGGAGCCAAAACCTGTTAGTTCTCAATCCGGTTGCTCATTGGGCGGCGACTCCGCTTAGAGATGCTGCGCGATGTCTTAGTGCTATGATTCTGTTCCCATAGCACGGGACTGAAGAGTTGCTGGAGGCACTCGGCGGTCGGACCAGCCTGGTCGCTTCTACGCGAGCCCCGGGTTCCTCCCCTCTTTGCGCCGACAGAATCGCCCACGGGAACGGCCCGAACGGTCCCCAAAGACTCTTCTTAAGTCCTTACCGCTGGTCCTTATTTGCTAGTCCTGGTTAGGAGAACCTTTGCCGATCGCCGGCTTAACTGAATAAATCCCCGGAGGGTTGTGGAGAGCTTTATATAGCGGTTTGGCGATGGGTAGTGTGCCCGCATATCGCGACCCATTTTGGACACGTTAGTGTGCCCGATCCATTTTTGGTCATAACTCTTGAACCAGTTGAGATATTTTCATAATTTTTTTAAATGAAAGGTAATAAAATTACCTTTAATTTCAACATTTTAACATTAATTTTCGAGTATAAAATGTACTATTTATCACACCATATAGTATGACCACTTAATCGAAAGGTTCTAAAATAACCTTGCATAAAAAACTCGGTCCAGATAAGGATCCATGACAAGCAAGCTGCAGAAACTGCAAAGAGATTTCATTAAGAGATTACAAGAGACACCAGACTACACCAGACTAAGTAACTTCGGTGCCTACCAGTTGGAGTCACTAGAATGCAAAGGAAAGCTGAAGGTCTCAGTACCAACCTGAGTCGCTGAGAAAGACTAGGATTGCTAAGGGACGATTACGATCACAACAGGACAATACAGAGGGAGTGGACCAAAAAGGAGCTCAGCCCTAATTGGAAGTCCTTGGGGCTCACCACTATAACCTACCTACCATGGCTATCATATACTGCCAAGAATATGTAAAACTGTGGATTTAAAACGGCGACTGTAAAACTGAAAATATAGTATATGTATAGTAAAACCAAAATATAATTATATGAATGGTTTGTATAATTCCTACTAGTTTTTCTTTTCATAATGATTTAATTGTAGGCTGCAAGGGTATACAAACTTCGCACTGCCGCGTGAATTAGTTAGAGAAAATTTATTTTTAGTAAGCAAATGGTCATCGCACATTTTTAATTTAATAAATATAAATCGTAGTGAAATTTCTCGCTGGGGTATCTAGCCTTTATTGCATAAAATATTTTCTGGCTTCCTGCTTGAGGTCGGGAATTAGTCTTAATACTTAGTTAATTAATGTTTCGTGTTCGATGCTTAGTAGTTCTGGCGTCTCTGAGAGTTGCGCGTCTGATTGGCCAGACAGCAGGCGAAAATAAAGGCCACAAGCTGAGGAAAAAAATATAGTTTAGTCTTTATTTAAATGGTTGGGGTTTTCATCACAGTTAAATTACCTCAACGACAGTCACACCCAGGCCGGCGTACTTAATGATATTCACGTTGGTATTCCAGAAGGAATCAATGGAAGACAGGCAACTGGGTCGGGTCGCCACCTGCGTGATTCCACAGCTGCCATTGGAGGGAGAGTCGCAGCAGGAGGCGGGGTACGAAATGCCGTAGTCAGCGAATCCATGCAGGCCGCAGCACTTGAACTATAACCGCAAAATTAGAATTAAATTAAATTATAAATTATAACCAATTTAAAACAGCTGCCACAGTACTATTTTTTCTAAATAAACAAACTGAATAAAATAATCTAAAATTTCAATGCTCAAAAAGTGAACAATAGACATTTTAGTAAATAAACAATTAACTAAATAAAAACAGTTTCAGTAAACATGTTCATCTTAAAAGTCACTGTTAATATTCTTGATATCTTAATATAACCAAATAAACCTGTAAAATAAATTCGGTTTCTACACTTATTATTACTATTAATTATTATTATTTATCCAAGCAAAAAAGGATAACAGAGTGCAACGCATTTAAACAGCTGCATTTGCTTTTCTATTCTTTTACTCGACTGCCTAAAAACAGCTGTTCTAGGGTCGTTTTTAATTAACATTATCGCCGTAGAACTTTATCTGAACTTTATCAGCCGAAAAAGGAGCCGATCTTCTTTGCTAACTCACTCACAAACAACCCAACAATAATAATTTGATCGCTCAATAAGATATGCTCACTTAACAGCTTAATTGCGATAAATTAACAGATACAAGACTAGTACGCGAATATTATTTTCTACGTCTAAGGTTTTAATTAAATCGTGTTAAAGTACTCACGGATCGCTGCATTGTGTCCAAGAGAAGGGAGTCCGTTTTGCGCTGATCCCAAATGGTCTGAACAATCTTCTCGAGGGACGTCTGTATCTGCACATGGTCAATCCACACGTATATGATCAGGGCCAGCTGACTGATCAGCAACACCAGCATGACCACGGAGTACTGATAACCGGAGAAAAATATATTAAATTGATTCTGAAATGCAACGAGATTCCTTAACGCACCGTGGTGAGACAGCAGGCGTTCTCTCGAATGGCTCCGCAGCAACCCATGAAGGCAACCAAGAAGATGAGGCATCCCAGGACCAAGATGATGATGGCGACGCTATTGGCGGTGAAAGTCTCATCGAACTTTGAAAAATCCTTGATGGACGACACCATGATGGAGCCAAAGGTGATGAGCAAAATGCCGCATATCTGTAAAGGGAAACCACAAATGTTTTCACTTAGTCAAAGACTTTGATAACAGTCATCGCGAAGGTGATTCAAGTTAAATTGAAATCCAATTTAATAACAACCTCCCGCACCCATGATAAGTACACTCATACTGAACTTAAAAAAGAAAAATATGTGTGGCCATTGCGATAATAACAAGTTAATACTTTTAGATCTGGGCTAGTGCATTAAAAGAAAACCAATTCAAACAAACAGCTTCAAAAGAGTCTGTTTTCGATCTTGAGATACTCAAAACATTTTTATTTTGGCTCGAGCCCAAATAGCCCTACCCTTGGAAATATATCCTAAATGATAAATTACTATATTGATTTAACTATCTAAAGAGAGTGTGACCGAGATAGATAGAAGGTTTAAACTACGATCTGTTAAATTAGTTTATTCATACGGACAGATTGACTCGCCTGGTGATGGCAATCAAGAATATGCGTTATGAAAACGAAGGTTCCGCCCTCTGCCAGTGAATTATATATTTTTGTAAACTGGTTATAAACATCAAACTAAATTTTAATTGTAGCTGAAAAATCTCGTAAATAACTATTGAACACTTAAGTTAGGGCAAACTATTATTACAGACCTGACAGCGATACTTAAATTAAAACAAAAACCGAACTGCCTTAGATATTACATAATTTTCTCTAAGCTCTCAAATCGATGTTATTCTTAGATAAAGTTTTTCACATGGCAACAATTCGTTTCAAAGTGTTTCATCACAAATGCTTTGTAATATTCAGATCTGTGGCTGGGATTGCTCCGGGACTACATACGATCGTACCTATTACTCATGCTGTTATCTCCGCTGGATACACTGCGTTTTCCGACAACTGTTTTGGCTCATTAACCGTAATTACGTACGGCATTGGCATGCGATGATTTATTTAAAGAATTTTACGTTTTCAGCCGTTTACCCAATTTTCCCTGTACTTTTTGATAAGATAACTTTCGAAACAGCGGTATCCAGGGCGGTGAAGAGCGAAGACTTGAGCCTGAAGATTTAATTTGTCTTTGCTTTGCCGATAAGATAGCGCCCAAGCCAAGGGTTATTTTTGCAAACTTCTCCAGGCCTGAGGGTACTAAGAACTTTGAAACTGTGGGGAAACTTTTCTTACCACAAACAGTATATTGAATATGAATAGCACATATTTCACAAATACTCCACCGCAATCCATGTCAGTATTATTATCGCTCTCTCGTTTGTGTCGACGGAAATTCCACTATTCAATGTGTCCGTTTCGTTGCTAAACTGTAACTGAAAAAGTTCCATGTATGACTATTCCTTATTAAAGGTTTTGTTATCGCAAAAAGCTTTTTTATTTGAACAAAAGCAGTGATAAGGTGAGAGAGTTGCACCGAAATTCCTCTGAAAAGTATGCGACACAATTTGAAGGCAATTTATTTGTAATGCCTGTTTTTAGGATACCGCAAAATAGGATACCTTGCAATATATTCTAATATTGTTCCAAACGAAATTACCAAATGTAATTGTTATCCAAAAACATTTCTGTGGACGAACGTTCACTTAGTGACGGTAAGCACCTAGAGTGGGTGCAAGGCGATTTATTTGTATACGCAGTACCCATAGGGTAAATAGTTCTCATGGCCTATCAGCTCCGGCCCTATTACCTAAATATATTTTATACCAGCACTACAAATTTCAAAAAAACGTGACTAAAGTATAATTAAATAACTTTCGTTTTTTATTGAAATGCGATAAGAAACATTGGAGTTACTAGACAATACAATTTTTGTTACATATGTATAATAAATGGCTAATATTATGCGTGCACAAAATATTCATAAGAGTTTCCTTCGATAAGCGCTTCGAAATTTCGCATGACGTCAGCTACATAGCAGGACATTGAAAATACAACGAGCTGGGGAAAATAATCTATTATTATGGAAAGGATTATTATCCTGTAAACAACTTGCCTCATATGCAATTGGAATAACAATGGTAAATTTCACTATGTTGACCTCCAGATACCATAAATAAGGCACAGTTCGCAGGACTTTTTCAGAAAGACCCAACCATAAATAGCAAGCAAAGTATATGTGCAGTAACATACAGATCAAGTTTAAAACGGCGTTCTAAGAAGGAAGAGAAAGGAAATTAATTAAACAAGTTTATATTTATTATTGAGTACCTACTCACCGAGGTTAGATAGGCCGGCCTTTGGGTCGCTAGTCCGTAGAAGCTCTGCCAAGGCAGTAGGAACATTATCATTCCAAATATCTGAACTGTAACGGGTATTGCCGTTGTATCAGCTTCAACTTCGCTGCTTTTGACCTTTCTGGCCATAACCGTTCCCACACTGATAAATAACACTCCAAATCCCTAGAATTGAGGGTTAATTTTCAAGTAATCGTGCAAACAGTTTTGAAAAAATGTGTTTGGAGAAAAACGCGTTTTAAAGTTGGTGTACACTACTGGCTACTTAAAAGTGTAACTTTAAAACGGTTTCGAATTTTCAAAAATCTTGTTAAACACGGCTCTTATACTATACATGTTTTAGACGTGATTTATGATGAAAGAAAACCCGATTTATTTTACGCGTCACAGTAAACCACCAACATAATGTAGAGAAAACTTTAACAGTCATCGTTTTTTCAACAAATATATTATATATAGTGACATATTCACATAAGAATATGCTGTATATCAGATCCCATTTGTTATTGTATACAAACCCATATCACAAGCTGGAGAGCTTGCTCCCGAATAATTGCCAACAAAGGGCAGCATAAGAAATATTTTTTGTCGCAAGAGTCTAAAGCTAAGAGTTAATGAATTAAGTATGAAAACTATCATATAGGAACGATCGGAAATTTTCTTTAAAAAAAATTATAACTTTGCAAATTTTTATTTATATTATCTAAGAACACTCGAAAGCGAAAAGAACCGCAATCCTTAAATATACAACATTTTAAATACTTGCTGCAAGGGTATTTAAACTTCGGCTTGCCGAAGATTGCTTACTTTCTTGTTATTTCATTATATTGTCTTTAGTCCGCGGGACGAGGCATTTATTCGACTCAGTGTAACTATAAACATTTTACTATATTTATACTTTATATTATTTAAGATATTTTAACCCTGAGATAATGATTTTAAAATAATGTTTTTCAAATGTAATCAAAACCAATACGTATACGTATTTTAGTACAATCCATTTTCAGTGATCCAATTGCAAACTGCAATCGGCTCACCAAAGTTGGCTACTTTTCTTGATTTGGTTTTGTTTTGTTTAGCTTATCAAAACTTTTAATTTGAAAGATACAAAATCTTTTAGGAACAACAAATGTTCGTCTATTCTATATCACATTTCTCCTGCTCATATTTGATTGGTTTTCAACTCATTTATCGTAATTCCTTAATTTGATAAAGATATAAATATGACGTATTGAATCATGCAACTTTGATGTTCACTTTATAATGTTGATAACCAGAAAAGTTAAAAATGGTTTGCAGAACAATATTATTCGATTTGCCTGATACCACTGATCACATGATTACTTTTATTGTAACTGTCCTTACCGCAAGCATTACATTAAGAATATAAAGTAACAATTTGCAATTTTCTGCAGTTCGGTTCATTTTTTGAGATTGAGGAATGGGTTTCGAACCGTAAAGCTCCGTCTTTGCTTTGAAACTGAAAACGTATTTGAACATTTCGAACTATAAATCAATAAAAAACTCACAAAGAGAAATATTGGAATTTTACGCTGTGGTAAGAGTGTTTGAAAGAGAATCGTTAAGAACATGAACTTCTTTTGTATGTAGGATGTAGTTTTACCATTTGCCTACTTTCTGGCTGACAAATATGGGGGCATGAGTTAGAAAGAATTCTAAGAAGGTAAGATACATTAAGAACGCTTCATTTTACATTGTTTTTATAAATATTTATTTTATTTTTTAATTCAGTGATTTTATGTGAGCATAGACTCTAGCGCTTTCTAGATATTGTGATACGATTGTGACTGTAAATACTTGTTAATTGTTATTTAGACCTAGTCATATAGTTCAAGGAATACAAAGAACGAATTCCGCAAGGACAATGTTGCCAAACACAAATGAAAATTTCCTTTTTTTTATTAACAACTTGGTTGTACCAGTTAAACGGTTCAGGAAAGTCCCTTTTAAAATATATTGTAATTCATCCTATAACTACACTACAGTAATAAATACAATAATAAACTCACAAAGCTAAAAGAAATTGTAATTAATTATATACTTTACTCCGCTTTTTCCTATCGCCCTATCGTCTATTTTAAATGATAATTTTGTGCCTCACGACACTAATTCAAAGCCATTCAGCTTCTTTTAAAATATTTTTATATTTTATATTTTTATAAATGATTTCTTCTTTATTTATTTCATAATCCAGACAAGAAAGCCCAACCTTTAATGGTGATTAGCCAGATGAATCTGGGATTTTCAAAGTACTAAATTAATGAATGAAACAAAAAGAAAAACTATAGTTCTTATAAACACTTCTCATAGATAACACATTTAAATGGGATTTGAAAACATTTATGTTTATTCCAAGTAAACGTAATTATGGCATATGGGTTACAAATAATTTATTCAGTGGGCTCCTTCAGGATCTAGGCATAAACCTGCCTGGCGCCACCCTGCCTGCGCATGCAGTTCGTGAGGGCGCCGGCGATCAGGAAGACGATCAGCTCGAAGATGCAGATGCCCAGGCCGGACCAGCGGATGATGTCCATGTTGTCGTACCAGAAGTCTCCGAACTTGTTGATGCAACCAGGCCGAGACATGTAGGTGGAGGGGTTGCTGCAAACTGTGTTGCGATTTACGTAGCCGCAGCACGTTCCGGGCACGGCAGTACTGCCATAACTCGAATATCCAGTGGTGCCGCAGCACCCGAAGGTTTCCTCCAGCACACCAATAGCGTTGTAGTCGTCGGAGTCCCACAGCAGAGTCACCATGTTCTTCATATCGCTAATGAATGCGGATCGGTTGACGAACACCCAACAGGTGATCACCAGTTGCAGGATGAACAGCACGAACATCATGCTGGTGTACTGGAAAATGCATATCGATTAGTTTTACTTATTCAACCAACTTGGTAGTGAGACTCACCGCTCCCGTCATGCAGGCACTCTGCCGGAAAATACCATAGCATCCGAAAAAGGACACTATGAAGATCAGGCCGCCCAGAACGGTGATGCATATGGGAATGGTGTTTGTGTTCGTGCTACCCATCACGTCAATGTGGCTCAGATCGGACAACATAATCGAGCCCAGCACGATCAGGAGGATGCCAACGATCTGGAAATAACGAAAATAATTGTTAGATGTTGCTAGGTCAAACTTAAGATTCAAAATATGTACACGTTTGACTAACAAGGAAGCGTTTGCGGCAAACAATTTAGTCGATAGAGCCAAAGGTATAGGCAGAAGGATATATATTTAAAAAAAAAAGTCTGACAGATTTGTGTACACATCTATATATATATATGTACTATATAGATGAAAGTTGTGAAATTATTTGCGATTAAATTACGCTTTGATTTTCCCTACCACTTAAATTTAGTTCATCTGACTTAAAAATAGAGTATTATGTTTATTTTCTCTTTCTTTAATTATTTATGTATCTAGGAAAATGTATTTATGTATGTTTTTTACTTAAAAAATGAAGAAAATGTCAATTAACTGATAAAATATACATAGCATATATACGTATGTCCCACAGGAATTACACGAGGCTAATAGGTTTTTAAATTCACCACCACAAATAATATGGTGGCATGAATAATATTGATAAACCCCATGACAAATAACATATCGAAATCGAAGCGACCGATGCGTAATATGGGAATTGATATAATTTATTTATAAAGCGATGACATAAGTTTTGATTTTACATGTAGTGTTATTTTAATAAATAACTATGTAGACCAGTTTAAAATAAATATGATAATGAGCAGTAAAAAATATAATAAAGAAACATTTTGATTTAGTTTTAAAGAATTAAGTATGTATGTTTTTTCAATTGAACTTTATATCTCTGTTAAGTGTAAACACACAAACTAAGGCCAGGTCTTAGATAAAACAAATATTGTATAACATCCAATGCAAATATTGGGCTTAATTTCGATATCCAAAGCCTTGGCACTTCCTGGTTGTTTTGAACACAAAGGTTTTCAATAAACTTTGTTAAAATTTTAATAATTAACACCGTTCAATTTCTGCTTTCGATATTCTATTCAAATGAGTTTAACAAATCCCCAGTGATATCTTCAGTCCTGCAAGTCACATTTTTCTAAACTCACCAAAAACACAATATTAACGATATATAAAATAAAGTTGACTATTCCCGATAGACAACCCATTTTGTAGACTTTCAGGTGTTATCCTTTCGCGGGTGATATAAGTTAATTAGTGGTATCCCAGGGGTATTCTGTCGTTCGATTGGACTGGTCTTCCAGTTGCGCTACCGTTTTTAAATTGGCCAGGAGACACGGCCGATATCGGAAAGATACGCGAGTGCCTGATATCATAATCACGGCCCAAGGAAGGCCAGATAATGGCGGGGAAATCGATGACATTTGGCATATGGAAGTGATTCATTCCTAAGGGCAATTGATCTCGGAGAGGCGGTCGTAGGCTTATCGACTGATAAGGACATAGTTTCAGGAAAAACATCAACTTGTCACGATTAGATAGGCGGTGGCCAAAGATAGACAGCGTATATAGCAATAATATTTCATTGGGCTTAAGCTATGTCGGTTTATTTATGGAGAATGCTGGATTTTGGGAGTTAGTAATACACTAGAACTGGACTACATCTAGGGGCGTTAGATCAGACTCTCGTTTTAGCGCTTCCTCATGGCGCTGGCCAGGCAGCAGGACATGATGAAGATGCCCAGCTCGAACAGGGCGAAGATCAGACTGCTCCACCGAATAATGTCCGTGTTGGAGGCCCAGAAGTCAACGAACTCCTCCTGGCAACCCGGTCGCTGGGTGTAGATGGCAGCCTCGCACGTCTGAGAGCGATCCGAGTAGCCGCAGCAGGAAGCTGGAACATTGTTTCCATATTGCTGGTAGTTCTGGTTGCCACAGCACTTGAACTGCAATAAAAATGGGTACATTAGTAATTGCTTTCAATTGTGAAATAGATTGCCAATTGATTTGTTGGCTAAAGAAGTTTAGACTTACCGCCAATTGCAGGACGTCCATGGGGTAGCCCTGGGCGGCATTGTTCTCATCCCAGGCCTTGTCCACCACCTTGCCCATGCTGGTCAGGAACTTGTCGTTTGCAGCAAAGATCCAGATAGAGAGGGCCAGCTGAAGACCGAACAGGATCAGCATGCAGATGGCGTACTGTAAAGGGAGATGGTGAATTGGTATCAAAATATGTCACAAATCGAGTAAAATAGACAAGCAGCCGAGGGCCACGAGTTCAGAGCCTGATTCGAAAGTGTCTCTGTCAGGCTAGGAGCTAGGAGGCTAGGAGCAGTCAGAGCACTGGGATCTCAAAGATTAGCTTTGAGCCCTTTCGGTCTCTAAATAGTTCTGTATCAAAACACAAGGATCTTCAACTCACAATGGTCGTGCAGCAGGCATTCTCCCTAATCGTGCCACAGCATCCGAAGAAGGCCACCACGAAGGTGACGCTGCCGATGACAATGATGACAATGGGGATAGTCTGCGTGTTGACTGCTCCATCGAAGGCGGTGAATTTGCCCATCGTGGACAGCATTATGGAGCCGACAATGATCAGCAGGAGGCCACCGGCCACGAAGATCAGGTTGAGCAAGTACAGCAGGTACTTGAACATGGCGGATAGGCAATTCATGGTGCTGGTTTTCGGGTGTCTCGTTCGTTGGCTGGATAATCCGTTCGTTCGTTGCGACTCTTTTCGTCAAACTGAATTGGCTTTCGGGCTGGACGCGGCTATTAAAGCTCATTCGAAGTGCTCATCTTATCGGAGGCAGAACTTATCTCGGCCATAAACCCCCCTATGTACCTGGCTCTCTACTATCGCGCACTCTGCTCTCCCTATGTACCTGGAAAGTCGTTCAATGGATCTTATCACCTTGCACCCAGATACTACTACACCGCTGAGGTTGTAGGAACCCAGCATTTGCGTACTCAACCGACTCAATGAATCACTTGTTGGTCTAAACTCTTTTATGAGTGGGAGAAAAATTGCCTAATATTCATACAATTCAATGTTGGGGGCGTGGGTTCTCCATTAAGATGAATCATTCAGCCGCCTTATCAAACAGCGTGGAAGAGTTTGCCCGTAGGTTGACTCAGCAATTGCTTTGCTTGGCCACCGTTTCCTCGTGAGTCCCCGGCATTATCGCGACGATTTATATACTATCAATCCTATAATAAACTTTTCGGCGGGTGCACTCAGGGCGTAACCATACACGCCCGATTAGGATCATTATACTTTCCGGGGTTTTTCTAGGTCCAAACAATTCCACACTGGCCAATAGTTTTTGAACCCAATCTCTTCACGATTTATATTTGTGTTTGTTCGTATAAAAAAACCGTATATATACTTATCTGTGTTTATTTCTGTGATAATTTGCTTTACTGGTAAAATGTCAATAAGGCCAATGATTGATAGACTTTTGGTTAATGTTGTTATTAAATCTAGCTATCTATCTCTCCTGCTAGAAAAACATGTCATCAATGAGCTCATATTAATAGAAATGTAGAGGGATTATATAGTATTATTTAGAAATACAACGACAGAGAATGTTTCTCAGAGGCTTCTTATCCAGGATAAATATATTATTATTAAAATGGAAAAGACTCAATTTTTTATAATTTTAGTAAGTAGAATTTTTTTAATTGACTTGGAGAGTGCTAGGGGAAGCATAAAATAAAATAAATAAACATTAAAATGCTACTTTAAAAGAAGTGAAATTGACCCATAATGCAACCCCCAATCGTGAGTCATGGCCTTGTTACCACATGCTAAAAAGGACAGCCTGACTTCTAGGCTGTAAATACCCCTTTAGAATTAATTAAGACACAAAGTTTTGCTAAAAAGAGTGTTCCTCGTATCAAAGTGAACAGTTTATTTATCAAACAAAAAGAACAAACTAGCTCCACCTCATGGCTTTGACCAAATGACAGGCAATAAAGAAGATTCCCAACTGGAAAAGGGCAATGATTAGACTGTTCAGTCGAACAATGTCCATGTGGGAGGCCCAGAAGTTGACAAACTCATCGTTGCAGCTAGGACGCAGCTCATAGATGGATGCCTCACACTCCTTGGACCGGTCATCAAAGCCACAGCAGGAGGCGGGAACCTCAGATCCATACTGCCCATAGTTCTGATTTCCACAGCATTTAAACTGTATCGAGGAAACACTTTCATTAGCAATGAGACATAGAAACCCCAACCAACTTACGGCTAATTGCAGGGCATCCATGGGATAGCCGTGATCGGAATCATTTTCAAGCCAGGCTCTATCCACCAGCCGACTCATAAAATCCAGGAAGGTGTCCTTTTCGACAAATAGCCAAATCGATAGAACCATTTGCAGGGCGAACAAGATCAGCATACATATGGCATACTAGGATAACAACAGATCAGCTTTATGCTATTTTCCATATATCTTAAACTCACTATTTTCATAATGCAGGCACTCTCCCGAATAGTGCCCCAGCTTCCCAGGAAAGCCACCAGGAAGGTGACGCTGCCAACCGCGATGAAGGTGATGGGAAATGTTACGATGGTCACTCCATCGAATTGGGTAAAGTTACCCAAGCTGTTCACCATTAGGGCACCAAAAACTATCAGAAATATGCCACTGACCACAAAGATTAGATTGAGTAAGTACAGAAGGTACTTTAAGGTCGATGAAAAACAATGCATGGTAAAAAATGATAAGTCGCCTGTGGATTATTCAGATTATGGCTTTTCAAACAATCCGCCTGCTTCATGTGCCTGCCTTCGTCTAACTAATAACCACCAAAATAAACCTAAACACGACATGATTCATGCTTATCGCACATAATAAAATACCAGAGCTATGAGGTTTGCTCTCCCAATCTCCATAAAGGTCAGTTAATCTATCTAATCATTGTTCACTATCGAAGGTACCAGATTACACCTATAAAGGATGGATGAACTTGGGCAAAGATATGAAAATATAAGTGCGATCTGGGGTGTTATGGAATTTACAAGGGATTTTAAATATTTTAAATAGGAACCTAAAAGGATTTTTCGACACAAATAGGAAATCAAATTACTGTAAAAATGTTGTTGTTATTACCCAAACGTTTTTAATATTTGTTTTGTTTTACTGTAGGATCTTGTTTAATTTTTTAATTTAAATAAAGTAAAAGTATTCACAATGAACTCAAAAACTAATTAATATCTACTCATTTTATTGGCAAGTCGACAGGAAACCGCACATATTCCCAACTCCACCAGTGCAATAATTATGCTGCTCCAACGGATGATGTCCATGTTGGAGGACCAGAAGTCCACGAACTCCCTCTTACAGCTGGGCCGGAGAGAGTAGATGGATGCATCGCACTGCGTCGAACGATCTGAGTAGCCGCAACAGGACGCAGGAACCTCATTGCCATAATCCTCGTATCCCGAATTTCCGCAGCAGTTGAACTGAATAAATGTTAAATATATTATTGTGTACTTTACTATAATTTAACTCACTGTCAGTTGCAGGTAATCCATGGGATAGTTGTGTTCGGCATTATTATCAGTCCAGGCCCCGTCCACAATATCGCTCATCATTCCAAGGAAAACGTCGGAATCGACGAACAACCAAATCGATAGCGATAATTGGAGGCAAAATAGAACAAACATGCATACGGAATACTAAAGGAATTAGTTGTGGATTATAAATATCACAATATAATAACACTTCTAGTTACCGTTGTTGTGAGACAGGCGTTTTCCTTAATAGTACCGCAACATCCAAAGAAGGCCACCAGAAAGGTGACACATCCTATCACAAGGACCGACACCGGAAAGGCTAATGACTCTTCCGAACCCTCGAAATCTGTGGCATTTTGCATGCTGCTCACCATAAGGGACCCGAATATTATCAGCAGAACGCCAATAATAACAAAGATCAAGTTGAACGCATACAGGAGGTATTTGAAAGCGGATGATAGGCAACCCATGGTGTATTTTTTATTTAAGTCCTTCAAGGAAAACCTAAATAAGTTTCTTTGGATTGATTTCGTCCGATCGCTGGGTCTACAGAAGACTAACTAAAAGGCTTTTATCCAAAAAAACTTCCACGATATATCGGATCTTATCGATGCTTAGGCGTTATATACAGTTTTGTGTACTTTTCTCTGAACATAAAGATATTCAGAAACGCATTTCAGATTGTAGAAATATGAGTACACAATCACTGATATTGCCTTTAGGTCACGGGCAAGCAGTCTTTTCTTGACTCTGAGTAACCCTTGTCCGCTAATCTTTATGGTGCTTGAAATAGCAATTTACAATTGTTCTATTTGTATGTTTATAATTTCTGTGTAAGTGCAAGAACTTGTTTGTTGCTACCGACACTTTTCAATAGAATTTCAAATATTCAATTCTGATAACACCAAACAGCTGATTCTACCTATGAGTACGTACTTCGCACCTGGTACTTGTAGAAAAGAATAATTTATATTTTAGTCGCAAGATTATAAAGGGAAAGAGAGAGTCTATGAGAAGGAAGACCTCTCAAATCTTTAAGACTTAAGATGCTCTGATCTAAATTATTCTTTTCTGATTGGTTCATAATAAGTGTATGCAGATACCCGGCAGAGAAACACTCGAATAAACTTTAAAAATTAAATAAATCCTTTGACATACATACAACATATAAATATTAATAAATTGCTCTGTTTATTGCAATCTCTTGGTGTATAAATTATTTTGTACAGTAAAAAATATTAGCACAATCAATAAAATTCTCAACTAACGATCTTATAAAGGTGATCATCTCGAATTTGTCCAGGGATTCGCTGTGTATAACTTGAGATTATGTAAATTTCAATGGCCATCTGTATCAGGTGAAGTATTCGTAAAATTGGGCAACATAATTCGTACTCTCGGTTTCAATTAAAATTAGAAAGGCCTTTGCATCCCAGAATTAGTAGTCTGCCGCGCGTCGTCGATAGTTCCGAATGCTGTTCGCCAGGCAACAGGCAAACACAAAGCCAACGAACTGGAATTTAAATGAAATGAATATTAGATGAATCCTATTTGGAAAGAGGGATTTGGTATATCGACACTCACTTCAATGGCCGCAATCACAAGTCCGGAATACTTGATGATGTCGCTATTCCTGTCCCAGAACTCAACGAAGGCTGCCTTGCAGCCGCGCCTGTAGACGGTTTCGGTGCGGCAGTTGTTGGTGTCCTTGCAGCAAGAGGGCGGGAAGTAGCCCTGGAAGGAGTAGTCGACATAGCCACTGCGTCCACAGCACTCCATCTGCGCAAAGAGATTTATGATTTACAATTTCGACTAGCTAGCTTTAGAGCTCAAAACTTACGCTGATCTGTATGGCATCCATGTAGTCGGCACGACGGGTGCGGCGATCCCAGGCCTTCTCCACCACATCGCCCATGATCTGCAAGTACTTGTCCTTTTGCACCCACATGTAGATGACCAGGGCCAGCTGACCAATCATCAGGACGAACAAAAGGATCGAGTACTGGGGGAAATAATATAGTAAGTACAGCAGAATGTGATCAAGGATATTCCTCAAGACATACCGTCATAGACATGCAGTAGGACTCGCGGATGGCGCCACAGCAGCCGAACCAGGAGATGAGCAGAATGACAGTGCCCAGGATAATCATGGTTATGGGCACCTGCTGGGTGCGCAGGGCCTCCGCGAAGTCATCGATGTTGTGGATGTTGCTGAACAGCAGAGCACCGAACACGATCAGCAATATACCGCATATCTGAAGAAGTCAAAGATGTTATAGGTCAACAATTAGGAGATAAAATAACCATAAAGCCATAGCCCTACCGAAATATCACAACTTGGTTAGCCTTTGCTCTTTGCATACCTTTGTAAAGGAGTTTATGATTTTAATCAGAAGTTAGGGACCGTAATATTTTATGTATATTTTGGAATTTAAACTGTTTCCTGTCCATGTACTTAAAAATAAGGCGAGTATATAGTAAGTAAAGAAAATGTGAGCTAAAATTTAAAGAACGAATGAAAACCTCTAAAGACTTATAACTCACATAAACTACATATATTCACTCACTAAAATGTTCATTGGGTTTACCTAAGCTTTTTATTTTGACGTGAAAGCTATTTAAAGCTTTTTTATTATTGGGTGGCAATAATTTAGAATATATGGCATGCACTGAAACCTGCTGGGGAGAGACACGCAGGGTAATAATTTATTTAATTAAAAATTACTTTACTCTTTTAAAAATGTAGTGTAGCGTAACCAATTCATTTGCATGCCTCTCAAGGGCTTATCTCTTATCAATCCGCCCGATTTGGTTAATTAAGATTACCAAGCGCCAATATGCGATATAGTTATCAAAAACAAATTTACTCTGGCTCTGATTTATTTATCGCCCTGCGTCATTCGGCAGATTAGATGCCGTGCAGTTGTCCGATTTATCCAATTATCTAACCCATAAGTATTATTAAGGCCGCAGCATGACTAACCCCGAAGGGCTGGGCCGTTGGCTGGGTGGGATCAGATCGGATCAGATGAGAGATGAGTGCGACATTGCCTAACCGCTCACGTATATAGATTCACACCCACCCGTCCGGTATTTCTGTCCCGATCCGTGGAAAATTGAGTTCAAGTCTACTGTGACCGTCGCCCATTTACATCGTCTATGCGTGTGTGGCAGCAATGTTTATTGTTTTTTTACAGAGTTTTTGGCTCGCCCCGCAATGGGAGCAAGTTCACATTTAATTAAGTCAAGTATTTTCGGGCGTCCCCTGTAATGTAATTACGCAACTTTCCGTTACACTGGGAGTGCTTTTTAGAAAATTCTTTTGCTTCAGTCTTTTAAGTATATTGTGAAATAAATATCAATTAATATTCACCTCATTTGAACTTATTTTTATTTACTTGATAGGAGCTCAGAAACTTTGCATCTTTTTAACTTTTACAGTTTTCCAATTGCAATTTCGTAGACTTGAAAGGTAAAATTTATTGCCAAATACTACTTTTATGAGCCCTTTATCATTTTTGTATAAGTTTATAATAAATTGCTGTTTGAATTTTCAGCAAACATAACTCAAAGGGAACTCAAATCGATACTGATAACACCCATTGTTTTGAAAATTTAGAGCTCGTCGTTGACTAGGTCTTTATGGGTTTTAGAATTGTAGAATTGTACGCTTCTATAAAAGATCCGTGTTATACTTATTTAAGATTAAAAAATCTAAATTTTTAATAATTTTACAACCATGGACGTTAATTACTTGTTGTGCATACTGTCTGCTGGCAGGAGCCAAGAAATTGGCAGACTCTTTAGTCAAAAGTTTTAGTCGCAATACCAATTAACATTATGATGTTAATGAAAATTTGTTTAATATGTAAAATACTTATGATATCGAGTTGTTTGAAAATGTTAAAACATTTTTTACATGACGCACCGAATCACACCTGCAAATCAGGGCTCCAAACTGGTTGGACCCCGAGTACAGTTTCACGCGGCGGTGCTGCGACTCCGAGAGGCAGTTAGTTAGAAGTTGCAAAACAATATATCGAAAATGCCACAAATGGTGGCTGGCTGGTTGGCGTTTCGACGATTGTACTTGGTGTGTTTTGCTGTTTGAAACCAGTTAACCTCGAGCGGATGCCAGTTAATGGGATGCATGTTTCTGCGGCTCGGATATGGGAAACTCTTTGGCTCCAAGCCAAACTCGTTTCCAGCCAACCAAAGTAAACAAAATACCTTTTGGTATACAGAATCTCTTGACCACCACTACGTCACTTAGGTAGCCCAAATTTAATAACGGGTTTGGCACACACACCGATGATCAGGGATGACAGAAAATATAGATACTGTTTCGATATTGTATGCCAAAAACCATCCATAAAATAAATTTATATTCCGTTTGATATATCGGAGCAATGTAATCGGTAATATTTAACATAATTTTAATATTTTCTTGACAATATTATTAATTTAACGTTAAGTTCGATATATAAAAAATATGTTACATCAAAGTTTACAATATTTTTTGATATGATGTTGAGTTCTATATATTTTCTATAATTTCCCCTCGACATATGAGCATCCCCACTGATGATCTCAAGTACATACCCCTTTCTAAACTATTTATCTTTATTTCCTAATTATTTCTGTACACGTTCCCTTTTATTATAATTTCACCAAATAATTAATTCTGAATCCGCCTTCAACGTTCCCTAAGTTGTTGTTCTCAACCAGTTGCGTCGGCTTTACGCTTTAACTTTCTCAGAGTGAAAAAGGCAAAAAACACTTTTCCCCCGTTTTTTCACTTCGATCGAGGAGGAAACCTGTTTTTACCGTAGCAAAGTCATGATATCATGGAGACGGAACTGGGCTTGGCCTGGAAAATGATATAATCCACGGATGTTTTTACTCACCGAACATAGCAAATTAAATATAAATAGAATGTATTTAACCATGGAGATTCCGCAGCTCATTTTGCTTTCGGACTTTCGGTGGGTGTCGCTGGTGGAGGTGGAGGAAGAACTGCAACTGATCGTCAGGGGAACGAGAAAAAGAATGGAATTGGGAAATTCAGATACGTATTTCTCAAATACAGTGGAAAGTTAAGTATTATTATATCATTTTATTTGGGCAACAGGCACACACGCACGCACACACACACACAGGCATACGCACTGATGTCATCCGTGGCAAAAACATTTTGTTTATATTAACGAAGAAAAAATGCTGGCGTTCAGGTTTCGCTTAGTGTGGAAATTAGCACACGATCTCACGTACCGCCGGGGTATCGATTGTCGTTCGTTTCGTTGGGCTGCAACTGGCCCTGGCACTAAGCTATGGGGAGGTGTAGGGATGCGGCCGATCCCTGCCGGCATCAGCGCACCAGCTCGGGCAGCAGCTTCTCCTTGGGCAGCAGGCGCTGCTTCAGCTCGTAGTAGCGCCGCCAGATGTACGGGTGGCCGGCGGCCCAGGACAGCCACGCCTCCTTCTCGGCGGTGGTCCGCTCCACCTTGCGCAGGTACTGGTAGTACTTGCCGTTCCGCTTCACACTGGCGGCGGCGTCCTGGGCGAACCGAGCGAACCGCAGCTTGAGCAGGGTCTCGGAAACGTCCACCAGGCGGTTGCCCTTGGGCGGATGCACCAGGCACAGCTGACAGACGACGAAATCCTGCCCCTCTCGCCCGCTCTTCAGTGGCAGGAAGGTGGCCTCTCGTCCAACGAGGCACTGCTGCAGCCAGGAGTACCCGTTGGCGTCCACACGCACGCCCGGCAGCTTCACGGGCAGCAGACGCTTGCGGCTGGTGAAGAGCGGAATCAGCGGCTTGTGCTGGATCAGCAGCAGGGTGTCCTGGTCGCGCTGCTGCACTCCGGCGATGCGGCCCGTGTGCATTACGCGCTCGCTGATCAGTCGCTCCGGGATGTGGGAGGGCTGCTTGAATTGGCGCACCAGATAGGCGGGCTTGCGCTTCGCGTAGGCCACGGCCAGCATCAGAGCCGAGGTGCCGTAGATGGCCAGCTCGCTGCCGACGGTGTCCCGCTCCAGGTAGTTACATAAGCCCTGGTACTTGGCCCACACATATCCCTTGGCCGCCTCCATTAAGTAGCTTGCGCCTGCAAAGTGTTCGTTCGTTAGCTGGATTTCGGGGATGTTGTGCTGCCACTCAGCGATCGGCAGCTGACGTCACTTTACCAAAACACACTCGTTATGTCGTTACGCAGGCCCAATCTATATGTACGGCCGTGCTAAATGCCTAATTTTGTCGCCGATTCTGCTGTTTCTTGGCGACGTTTCTGTTTTGCTACTGAAAACCTTTGGCACTTGCTCGGGCCGGCGGCGACGCCGCAAGTGCGAGCGGGACGACTAGAGTGTGTGTTGAGTGTTTGTGATCTCACTGCACTTGGCTCGCCAACGCTTTGCAACACTGCCTGGGCTCCCGCGTTCTCCCCCTCCCACGCTCACTCGCACACATGCACACAGAACTCAAAAACAAAACTCACACACGCTGTTTATTCCGCTTAGCTTTCTGGGGCTTTTGAGTTTGCGCGCGCTCAAGTTTTTTTTGAACCGTTCCGTTCGCGAGTCGATTTCAAAATGAACGGCTGGCAGCCGAAAGATCGTCTAACTAACCGCCTCACAATGGCGCAAAAGATACAGATACTATACAATAATAAACTTTTTGATGACAACGGATCGTCAAATTTTTTTTCATTCGACAGGTAATAGTTCAAAAGGATTGAATCCAAAAAATTACTCAAATCGGTTCAGTATTTTAGAAGTTACACGTGTTCAAAGTTAAACCTATTTTGGGTTGCAAAAAAACATTTCGTTTTTTAGAAAAAATCTGACTTTGCGGTCGATTTTTAGGTAAAATATGTTACCGACCAGCATGGTTATGGTCTCTATCGAAAGGATCATTAAATCTCGGTAAAACCAAGGTAGAATAAAAGTATAATATGCACTGCACGCGCAGGCATAGCTGTTTTACCGAAGTACTCATTTTTCACCTATTTTTCAACTTTGATGGAAAAAAAATTTTTTTTGTTCTTAATTATTTATTTATTTTTTTTTTAAACATTAAATATGCACCATATTAGCATTTTCAGAGAAAACAAACGAAACGTATTTTTTGAAATTGCATAAAAATTGAGAAAACTGCCTCAAAAACATTAATTTGTGAGTATAAAATCTACTAGTATTAAAATTACCTTTTATATAAAAAAAGAATTATGAAAATATCTCAACTGGTTCAAGAGTTATGATTTTTGTAACCCTAAAGTATCTAATGCGCAACTGTGCCGCCTGTTGATTTGCACCCACACAGGCGCAGCGCGACGCTCACATGTACGCACCTTGATATTGGCGCGTAGCTTTTGTTTTGGTTACGGTTCGCCCGCCCCCTTTCCCACCTCCCGCGACGCTTTAATTGCACCAACTTGTTTTCGCTCTCTGTTACCAATCGCGTTTGTTTATTTATGCAAATGCGGTTTGCGGCCATTATTTGTTGTTGTTTACCTGCTACGGCGATTACAGTTGCCATAGTAGTACCTCTGGATAATCACATTTTGATTTAAGGGCCACCGCCCTTGTAAATCAGAGGCGCAGTAAACAACCCCCCAACTAACTGGGTCTAATTGCGAGCGACATGATGATAGAATAAAAATATTCCGTAAAAACTTCTTATTTTACTTCAAAAATTAAAAAGTACAGGTATTTATTACACATTTATTTTTTATTTGTATGGAATTTAAGAAAATAATTCTATTTATTTGATAAATTGTGGGGGATGCTTGCCAAGTTTCTTAACAAACTAGATCTGTTTTCAAAAGGTACGTGTTATTTTAGCAAATTTGGTTACTTGGTTACTACATATTGTTGTTTCTCTTGTGACTAGTGATCTGGATAGCCTTTTACTGAAAATAAAGCATCAGTTAAATTTACAATACATAAGTTCGTCTGTATTATTAAGCCGCAAAACTTTCGGTGTGATTTACACGGCTGCTGGCAAACGTGTTTTGCGGTTTTCTGAGTGTCGTAGGCGGACTTTTCACGAAAGTAAACGCCATGAACCACCAACCAGTTTGGTTTGAAAAACATTGGAAATTTCAGCGGGAACCCATTGCTATGGCTTCGGGCATGGCTTCCGTTTTTAATTACTTGCCCGGGACCAGGGGAGGCGAGGTGAGGCGCTCGAGCGTTGTAATTGTCTGTAACTTTTCCTTGACACACTATCCAGCCACAACAATTCAATGGAGGCAGCATTAACAACAACGCCTCAAACTGGTTTCCAGCTTACGTAATCCAATTGGGTGAAAACGTGGCTTGGAAGCATTATTTTTGGATTTCCAGAAAAGAGAACGAACGCCAGCAGCAGCTGTCTAGAAGTTGCCCCGCTCGCACCCGCTGACATTGCTAATTAACAAGTGTGCTCCGCGCAATTAACCTCTCACGTTGTTCCGTATGTAAATGTATTTCCACAACAAGAGCACGTTAAGAAAGAATAATTTTATTAAAATTCGTCACAAACATTATTCGAAATAATCGGTAGTGACTGCGGTGAATGGAATTTATTTTCATGGATTTTATGTATTTAGAATTTAGAATGCATAAGGATACCAGGCCCAGTCGATTCGTAAACTAACTGCTAAATTTAAATATTGTATTTACTTTAACATTACTTTCACATTTAATTTTATTATTTTCTAATTTTCCGACTTCTTAAGCTGGCCGATATTCAGATTAAAAAGATAATACAAACAGTATATATTTATATGATTTTCTATTTTTTTTATCCAAATACCAAAATAATAATAATAATTTAATGACTCAGGTATGATATAAAATTGTAATTGCATTAATTGTTGTATGTATAAAAAATCAAAAATAAAAAAATAATCGAAACTAAATATTTTTGGGGTATTTTTTTTAGACAATCCTTCCAAAATGTTAAATTGGTACCACATTTTAGGATAATAAAACCATAGTCAAGCTGTAATCAAAAATATTACTCAACTGGTTTATGAGAAGAAATTCAGGTGAATAAACAATAATTACTCGGTTTTAGAAATCGAAATTTTACCGGCTGTTCCATAAATTTATAATACTCACTATATTTACAGAAATCTTTGAAAAATTTGCTTTTCAGTTAGTGTACAATTTTCGGAATATTTAGTTTCTTACTTCCAGTCAATGATTTAGTTGTCTTATACATATTTGATAAAGTAACCATAAATATTTATTCGGATTCAATCCATTTAAATATACATATGTACATTTATATTTTATTAAACACAAAAAGGCATTAAACTAATTTTATAATATTTCTATATGCCGCTTAATTTTAGCCGCTTTTTGCAGCCTCCATTAAATGGAATTTCTCCCGGTGCCCGTGTTCACCAATTATTGACAATATAGAAACGATTGTGAATCATTTGTTTGCTTCCTATTCTGGACTGCTTGCTTGCCCCCCAGCAAGTCTCTTGTAAAATGTCAAATTACCGCTAAGTAGAGAATGACTTAAGTGCGATTGTCCCATCGCTCATGGGGAACGGGCAATTATTGGAAAGGAAAAGCTCGCGGTCGGGATTCGGAGAACAGCATGCGTCACACTCGAGAAAATGATCAGATTAGCGCTACCGCTTACCTAACGAAAAAATAGTACAGCGGGTGGGATCCAAGGCTGATGACGATCAGATTAGCATTCAGAATCGTTTCCCCAGCTGTGCAAACAATGAGCAGCTTGGTCGAGCAGCGCTCTGACAGTTCCCAGACTTTCTCATAAACAGATGCTTTGTAAAAAGTGGCATTGCCAAGGAAAAACAAGCAAAAACCTGGAATCCCTCTTCTCTATTGAGATCGCTGAATTTGATATTAATAGATTAGTTTTTATATAACATTTTATAAGCTAAGAGAAGATAAGCAGAGAAATTCGCTGACTTGCGAGTCGTGTTTGGGGGTAGCATTGGGCTAAAAATATACATAAATATGTACTTGTGACTCTGTTTCCGCACATTGTTGAAGGATCTCGAGAAATATAACTTTTCGGTTTTTTTTTTCTTATCATCACATTGTTTTTAGAAACCGAATGGACTTACAAGTTATCAGAATTGACGTGGGACTTCTCAGTGACGTTTAGTAATAACCCCTGTGGGGATCCCACCGTTCCCCTGGCACTTTACATGCCCAACTTTATCAAATTTATTTCCCTGCCTTGAAGCAATGAACCTTAAAAGTTAATTTTTTCCTTACAGCCGACACGAAAAGCTAAATAACCTTGAAGTTTTCGATTGGAAAATAGGGACGCCATAGTTGTGTGCTTTATTTCGTGTGACCGCCTCCAAGTGGGCAGCATAGTCAGTATAATTTCCATTTAAAATCGTAAGTATATCAGTGAGTGAGTTCCATGCTGCATCCTCAGACAATCCTCAGGCTAGTACAAGCGTCGGTAGTGCAGCTGCTGGCCAGGCGGTGGCTGAGCGGAGCCTGACACCGATCCCGGCGGGGCTCCCGGCAGCATCGCCAACTGTTGCCGGGCCAACTGCTGCTCGTGGGCAGATCCACCTCGGCCCGGGGCATAGCCTTGCGTGATGCTGCCCGCCGCCTTGGCATTCTGTTGGGGAAACTGTGCAGAGACATTAGTGAAAACTGTTGGGGATGATGAATAACCCACCTGGCTGCTGCTAATCTGTAGAACGTTGGGATGCAGCGACAGCTCGCTGAGCAGAGGCTTGAAGATGACACCCTCCGACAGCAGATGTGGCGGCGGGGGCGGGAGATGGCTTGGAGGCGGGCCTTCAGGATGCTTCACCTCGATGTGGTAGCGATCCGGCAGCTTCTCCATGGTCACCTGCGGCTGCTGATTAGCCTTCGCCGTGAGACTGCCGCCGGCCTGAACCACAAGATCCGCCTGCGAGATGGCCGGCTGATCGAGGTTAATGTGGAGCACCTGCATCGGTTGCGGTGGCGGAGCCTTGACCGCTGACTGTGCGTCCGGCGGCTTGCTGACGGTGCTGGGCAACTCCAAGTAGGCTTGGCGCAAAGGCAGATTGTAGTTGTAGATGGACTGTGTCGTCGGCGGAGCGGGGGCCGTCTGGTAGAAGATCGTTCCCGTTCCCGGATACTGAGCAGTGGTCTCTGCAAAGAGGGGGGGAAATGAACGAAAGAGCGTGTCATTAGAGACTCGTGGCTTCAATAGTTTCCGGCAAAGGATCTCTCGGTCTCTTGGTATTGCGAGTGAGGTGCTTACTGTTCCATGATAATCTAGCATAGTCCGCGGCACGACGGTAGTCATCGTGTTCTGCGAATCGATCGTAAACAAATAACGAAATGAACATATAAGTTGTGTGCCTGTGTGGTTAGTTAGCGGTTAGTGTGCGCAGTCAGATGAGTTTCTCTTTGAGCAGGACGGACGGGGTTAGTTAGAGCGGGTGTATGGTTAATCAACTACAATGGAAGCTCCGCAGAGCAGAAGAGACGCAGTGATAGTGATGATGACCAGTCGATATCCTCCAACTCGAACTTTAAGCAGGCACTAAAAGAGATGCTGCTTTTCTGCTGTTCGAGTCAAAGGAGTTCGGCAAAGAGTCTGAATATTGTTTTACGGATATTAAAGTCTCTCTGCCTTTGGCAGCGTTCACTGTACAGGGACCAACTGGCCAACATAACACAAGCAGGGCCTGGGCTTACTCTGCTGGGCGTAGCTGGCGGCGCTCTTGTAGTACGCCTGATGCTGATTGGGCGGCGAGGGACTCCTGCCCCGCTTTGCTGGTTGGGTCCCGGGCGGTGGTGGTGGCTGAAAAGAGGGGAGAGGCATTAGCAAGAAGAAGAGGCTGTGTCACGCATCCTACCTTCTGCAGCAACTGATGCTGGTGCTGAAGTCGCAGGGGTGGCAGGAAGACCGCGACGTTGGCGGCTGCCTGCTGAATGGCGAAGAGATGCTTCTTCCGTATCTCGTCCTCGTTGAGCACCTTCTTCAGCTGCACGGTTAGCTGGTGCTTCTGACTGTGCAGGTCGGCCAGCTGCTCGTCGAGGCGCGTGATCTGGCCGCGCGTGTCTTCCAGCGACTGGTTGGTCTGACGTTCGACCTCCTCACGCTCCCTCCGCAGCCGCTGTTCCTCGCACTGCGCCTCGTACTCCTCCTGGCGCCGTTGGCGGTCGGCCACGATGAAGCCCTTCAGAGCTCCGCGCAGCTTCTCCGCCCGCTCGGCCTTCGCCGCCTGGGCGGCCGCATTGCTATTGTTCACCGCTGACGCTGGCGGCATCTTTGTGCTCTGCTTAGTTATCTTGCCAATTTTACAAGCCTTTCTGGACGCACTGGGCAAATCGCTAATTGTTCGACCGAACCCAACCGAAAGGCTCCAAAGTGGAATGGTGTGGCTCTGGCAGCGGCTGTGGGCTGTTCTGGAAATCGTCTGGGAGAGCAGATGGCTGGCAGCGGGTTGGGGAATTCCTCGAATAGCCGTCTTCGCACCTTGTGGAACGGCAATTTGGCGTCTTGCAGTATGTTTTTTGTTAAATACAGCACGATTTCTGGCATAAACAATTTGTTGTGTGTGGGATGTGCCAACCAGCGTTGCCACATCGTCTAGAGGTGTAGAAACATCGATGATTGCATCGATTTCATAAATGCAATTTATATGGTCCAACAAAAAATATTAATCGGTGTATCGCCTACCCAAAAACAGTGACATCGATGCCAGCTCTAGAACAAATTAAAAGTAGAGTTGTCGGATATTTAAAAAAATATCGTATCGATGAAATTTTGTTTATCAAAATGAAACATAATATTAAATAAAATATCACCTAAAAATATTAGCTTTAAGAAATAATGATTTATTTTTAATTTATTAAATAATTTAACGATGCATCGAATTCTTGTGGTTGATGTTTTCCGATGTTATTTTTTATGCGCGGTCAATAAAAGTGAGCCGAAGGCCCATTTGGATAAGTTATTTATGTTACGATGAAAACATTTAATTCATTTTTCTTGTAGGCTATTGCATACACAGCCTTTCATGAATTCTAATTGATGATTCGTCTTGACAAAAAATATCAAATAAAAATATTGCTATTTCGATATTTGGGAAAATTAACGGAGAATTCTCTGACACGCTCATGCTAATTCTTAACAGGATTGTTTTCCGATGTTATTTTTTATGCGCGGATAAGTTATTTATGTTACGATGAAAACATTTCATTCATTTTTCTTGTAGGCTATTGCATACACAGCCTTTCATGAATTCTAATTGATGATTCGTCTTGACAAAAAATATCAAATAAAAATATTGCTATTTCGATATTTGGGAAAATTAACGGAGAATTCTCTAACACGCTCATGTTAATTCTTAACAGAATTGGTAACAGAATTTGTTGAGACATTTTTGGTGAACTAATATAACTCAATATCACTAATTGTACTCATTGCTATGATCATTTTTTTGTATTTTGCCGTCGCTCATCCGCCTAGGTGGCCGTGTTCGAAATACAAATTTAGCAATGATTGAAATTTTAAGAAAAGCTGAAAATAGCGAAATATATGTTATATTTTCTTATCAAAATAAAAAATAATAATAAAATAAATAAAATAAAAAATACCGCTATTTCGATATTTGACCAAAAAAATCGTGATATATATCATCTTTAGAAAACAATCGATATCGATATTTTGATATGAAAAGGAAAAGCCGTGAAATGTGTTCAGCTCTTGCGTTTATCAACAATTAGCCATACAGCAGCGACGAGCGCCAATAAGTGATACAACGTGCCTCCCACGCGAATAAAAATAAAAGTAAACCGTAAATTGGTGAAAAGAGAGGAGTAGAAGCAGCACCAGCAGCGGCGGAATAATCAACAAAAGCGGCAAACATGGCGAGTGAGTAATAAGTAACAGAAAAGGAAAAAGAGAACTAAAAGTACATAAAAGAATGGCCCAATGCAGGGCATTTCACCGTTTTTACGAGCGTTCGTCTAAAGTACACTCACACCCGCTTCCCTTCTTTTTGTTTGTTGCTCGCGGCGCGCAGTATAAACAAATGCAACTCATGCGTATCTTTGTGTGTGCGTCTATTTGTACCTGGCCGTGTGTATGTGAGCAAATGTGTATGTGCGGGTGCAGTCAGTGCAGCATTTATGAGCTGCGAAGACCCGAATAATCGGTGCCAGGTGCATGTAACTGGCGGCGGCATAATCCTCGGGGAAGGGGAGCGGAGCTCCCCGGACGGCATGCTGCTCCCGGGAGCCATGCGAGAAAAATCAATATTACGCGCTTTTTTCGGATTAGACGAATGCACTGCACTTACCACACTTATCGGACGGTCACTTTCCCAATCAGAAGTCGACTTTTATCCTTTAATGGCCCGGGCACAAGCTCTTGCAATTCTGGCGGGAATTGAGTGTCCCGTTCACTCGCTCAAAACGAGCGACGGACGACGGGGGGCGGAGTGCGGTTGAGGCAGTGGCCACCACCTTTTAGCAGAAACCATCCACCCATGCCGCCCACTCCACCGCAGGGAGCATGAAGCAGCAGTGACGACGCATTAATAAATGAGAATATGCCGCCAGTGCGAGGTGCAAGGTTTACCGGCGTGTCTCAACACCCCGCCTCCGCTCCTGCCCAGGCCCAGCCAGTCGCTTGAGTCCCCGGGGGTGGTATTACACTCAAGCACGCGGAGAAATGGGAAGAAGTCGGTGACTCGAATGTGGAATACCCTGAAGAAACGGGATTACAAAAATGACGGCACTAATACTGCTCTTTGCTTTAAAAAATGTGAATTTAAAGGATCTAACTTCGATTTGTACTTACCACTTGTCAGGATATAGATAAACTAAGAATATAATACAATTTGTATGAAACAATACAATACCCAAGCAGTTTAAGATTAAACTTCCGATCTGATTACGGATGATACTTGCTGCTTGTCATTCAGAAACAGGGTTGGGCGACAACCGTCAAGCTCAGAGCCTGCTAACAAAAACCCACCTTTATTCCATGAGGCAGACCAAAAAGTGAATAAATCACTACAGAATGCCTCCTCAGCGACATGTGTGTTTTGTTTTTATAGAATTTACCAAGCAATGCTTGTCTTGTCCCGGACGTTAAGTAGGTTTCGTTTTTGTATTCCTAAAGACGCAACTCTCAAAGGCTTTGTTTTTGGAAGCTCACTTCGGGCTAAGCTCGTCTGTGTGGCGCCCAGCACCTTAAACATAATGGAAAGAGCACACATCCATTCAGGATTTACAACATTATTAATGTTTGGAGTGTTAAATATCTCTCTTTATAATCAGATACACGTTTAATTATGGTAGTTACCCATATAGTTATATGCAAAGGATTCCCTATGTTGTCTACTCTTCGACTGTCAGTTAAATCAACACATAAACAAACTCTTCACAAAAGGTAGATTGTTTATACATACCCTTTCTGGAGGGGGGAAACCGTGCAGAACGACAACAAACAGCACTTGAACGTGCTAGAAATCCCGGGCCGTGGAAACTTCCCTTTTTTTCAGGGGCGGCAGTGCATCCCAAGTCCCATACCTTTTCCATTTCCTCCACTCCCCCACGGAGCCCGGGAGCAGCTGTGCCCAACGTAGCGAGACCCACCAGGCAGGCGGAGAAAAAACAACCAAATCAATTTCATATTCTATATAGACTTTAATCTTTTTATTTTATATTCCTAAAGGAAAACACCACGCAAGGGTTCTCATTTTTTACTTCTCCAAAAACTCGATTATAATTCAAAGTTTAAACAATACATTTATTTTTCTGAGTGCCGCTCCCAGCTGCGGGATGTTTGCCACGTCCTCCCCATGGCTCACTCACTTTGGATTTTAATTGGTCCTTTGTGTCTGCATTTTGTCGACGCGTTCGCTTGGTGCCGTCTTTGGCACAATTTGACTGCTGTCCTTGCGGCCGGAGCGGAGCTTCCATCAACCCCAAAGCGCTGATAAGGCCCGATATCAGTTGCCAACAGAGCCCTGGGCCTGGGCTTTATTGTTATTATTATTATTTTGGGCTTTTTTCATTCGTTCCACGCAGCTTACCCAGATTAGCTGGCTGTTATTGTAGTTTACCCAGCAACGAATTTATTGCCTTTTTCCAGGGCCTTTTTCCGTATTCCTCTGGCGTTGCTTCATTTGCCTCATCTGGCGACTTGTGATTCCCCCTTGCCTTGGCTCTTTCGCTCTAGCTTTATTCTTTTTACTGCTAATAAGATTTTTGGCCCTCCTAATGGCCTTGAGAATGAATGAATACGGGGGCGGGGCGGGTGCTGGGGTGCCAGCTAGCTTTTAATTGAGTTCGTGCCCTATTCAAATTGGCATAGAAATTAATTTCAATTAACTTTCGAGTCTTTTGGAGAAGCTTGTGTGTCCTCTTGACAAGTTTTTGAAGCATACTTCCTGGGGCCAGTGGAGGGTTGTCCTCTTTGGGGGAATCCCCCCATTGGGGTAGTAAACTTTAATTCACATCAATTGCTTGTCAAACTGTACAAGTTTTGGGAGAGGGCTAAATGGTTTAGCTTGTAAATACATTTATTAAAGTTTGTTTGTGTATATTTAAGAATTTTGTTCTTTTTATTGCGAAACTTGTAAAATGTAAATACTAGCACACATTTTAAGTTCTATCTCTGCTGGTTTTATGTATCTATGTATGTATATAAAATAATAAAATATGGTATAAGGTATAGGCTAAAGCAGAATGATCAGCTTAAGTCCGTCCGTACTATTTCACGTACTTCCAGAGTGGAAAAATAAAGAATGAAGTTCTTCTATCCTGATTAGCATTTAGCCAAGAATAAAGTGCTTCTATCTCGTTCTTTTTCTTACTATCGCACAGATTATTCTTCTATGGTAAGTCAGGTCTAGAACCTGGTTTATCCGAATAGAACCCATCAATGTAAGCCATATTCCCTGCTTATATATATTCTTATTCAAGGATACTCGACGGTTGCTTTCTTTTTTTATTTTTAAAGAACTTTACGGTTCTTACGAATAGAATTCTGCAGTACCTTTCCTTAAGACTTTAAACGATACTTTTTATTTGTTGCTCTCAGCTTGAGCTAGCTTTTCAATTTACAGTTGACTTTTCCCAATTGTTCAGACTGGTTTCACATAGAAAAATCCAAAGCCCTAGGCAATTTTGTGTTTGTATTTGTAGCTTTCCCTAAACATGCATATATACATATAAGACCAGCAAGGAGTTGAAGAACATTTATAATCCCACTGCATCCACTGAACTCGGCTTTGACTCGAACAAAAAAACATTTAAAAAAAATTCAAAGTTTGCAAACAAACAAAGAAAAACCAAAACTTTTTGCTTACGCACGCTGCCGGGAAGGAGTTTAAAGGAGATATCCACCAGCAGGACACTATGGGAGTCCGACAGCGGAGGCGTCTGTGCATCGACCGTGTGGTGAGCGACCTGAGTCTGGGCAGCTACGAGCAGGCTCTGGCGCGGATCAACGAGGCTGTGGAGAATATAAGAGACCATGGCGAGATCCTGGCCCTGCTGGAGCTGAAGAACATAATCGTGAGGCTGCGGCTGAAGGGCGATGCCCAGAAATTAATTGGGCCGACGCGCCAGTCGGACGCCTTGCCACACGGATTCTCCCCCGATATGCTGGACGTGGTGCAGAAGGTGCTGCGGTGCCGCACCCATTACGAGGTGCTGCGTGTCTCGCACTACGCCACCTACTCGGAGGTTAAGCGGGCCTATCACAAGCTGGCCCTGCGCCTCCATCCGGACAAGAACCAGGCGCCCGGCGCGGAGCAGGCATTCCGCCGGATCAGCGAGGCAGCAGACTGCCTCACGGACAGCCAGAAGCGCATAGAGTATAACCTGGACACATCAGTGGCTAGCGGCTGCGAAGGTCAGCATCGGTCGGAGTACGATGACTGCCGCAGCGAAAGCGGTTGTGAGGAGGAGGAGGAAGAGCAGGACGAGCCAAAGACTGGTCACAGAAGGCCCTACCAGGCGGCCAACCAGCGGAGGCCCCAGTCCCAATCGCTGTATCAAACGGAGCAACTTGTGATCGGAGTGGTGGCTGCCTTGGTGTTCCTGATCATCACCATGCACTACATAGCGGCTGCACCGGTCTACAGCTTCACGCCAACCAGGTGAGTCCTTGGCCCCCTGCCGGCTTCTGGGGTTCTGGCTGTAACCCCCCGAATCTTCCGCAGAACCCACAGCTTGCACCGCGTCACTCACAAGAGTCACATAGCCTACTATATCAGCCCCAAGAACCTGGCCAAATTCACAGAGCAGCAGCTAATCAAGCTGGAGAGAGAGATTGAGCAGGTCTACATGTCGGACCTCAAGCAGAGGTGCAAGCAGGAGCGGAGTCTGCGTGAGTTTGAATCGAACTCAAGGAACTATCGGAGATGTATTTCGGTTTCTCCTTCCAGGGGATACACTGCTCCTAAGAGGGCGGCAGGCCAGCAACCAAAGGCTCTTGGAACAGGCCATGCAAATGCCAACGCCCGCCTGCCAGATGGTGTACCAACTGGGAAAGACCGTGCCTGGGCTGCAGCACCAAGAGAGTCGCTCTCTGCGAGATCAGCAATCAACCACACGATAGTCATCCGAAATTTGCAGTCGACATTTCCTGCCAAGAGCCGTTAGGAATAGGTTTATTGATCTAAAAGTGGGAATAATATCATGGAGAAAGTGTATACTTTGAAATAAATCTATTTGTTTCTAATTTAAATGTATTTGTAAATGTATTATGTTTAAGTACTATTTTATCAAAGAAAATATAACATTAAGATGCGAATCGTTATCGGATTTTCTGGGTTAACTCCAGGATCGGATCTCTTTTATCAACCACTCGAGAGATCACTCATCTTATTGATGTAAAGCCCTTGCTTTTATCTTATGAAAAGAAAAGGAGGAAAATCCTAGGGAGTCTCTTCTTATGATGTTGATTTTGTGTTTTCCCATTCATTAATTCATTCATTGTTAAAGACCCCTCAATAAACCCTGACATAGATTTATTAAAAATAACAAATAATGAGAATAGTTATACAATGTCATGTCCCATACATTTTATTGACTGTATTTATTTCCCAGAGTCATCACCCAGTTTGCCAAAATACATATCCATCGTTCCCATGACTCCCATTTTCGGTACCAAGCTCCTCTCTGGCGCTCTCTTAACCCAAATTTGCACAACTTTTTTGGCTACCAGCAGGCCCAGAGAGCAACAATACACCTAAAGCTGACTTCAACGACACAAATTGTACATGAATAAAGCATGCAACGTGCAACAACAAGTTTTGCACTAGTTTTCCTCATTTTTTTGGTGCCTGCTTTTGCTATTTTTGTGTGTGGCCAAAGTCAGTGAATCGTTTAATGGAGAAAACCAAATACCACAACAGGCTGAAAATAAAACGCAGGCTGGAATCGGAGTCCCCCCGCCCCACAGAAAGAGGAAAATACGAAAATAAAATAAAGCAATTGCCCCAGAAATTCAAGCGAATAAATGCCACGAACGCCGCCCGCTTCCGCAACGAAAAGCTAACGAACTTGCCACGGAACTCGAACGGAATGGATGGATGGATGGATGGATGGTTGGACGGTTGGATGGCATACTCTGAATACCAACGAGTACCAGTTACCAAAGCAAACATTCAGAGGCACGCAAAAGGCTGTGGCTGTGCGCCAGCAGCAACCGAGACGCATTAAAGGAGCGCTGAACTGCCTCCTGCCACCGGCCACGCCTGTCGGAAGTTACGCTGCCGCCACTGCACCTGTCCATCCTCTTGCATCCCTCGTCTACCTGTCACACCAAGAGGGGCGACGTGGCTCTGCCACCTGTCCAATTGCATTCGGTGTGGCGGGACGAACAAATGCAACAATTTCCCTATACCTCTATATGCAGATGCATCCCATGTGCATTCATACCTTTTATATACAAATTGCAAGGGTATGTTTGTAGTTTTTACCATATGGTAAAGAAAGTACGGGGTAGGTTTTTAATTAGAGGTTTATTCAGAGTTTGTGGGAAACACTGTCTTCTAATTTGTAAGCTTAGTAAGATCTCTCGTTAATGTTAAGGATATTCCATGATAACCAGATTTAATTTGTGTGAAAAATCAGATCTTTAAGCCCCTTAAAAGAGCAACATATTGCTTTCTGCGAGGTGTTTCATAGTCGGGGCTCTAGACTGCTTCTTTGGCTTCCTGCAGAATAGGGCTTACACTTGTAAGTGCAACGTGTCTGCGAGTTAGTTGCCATGTTTGTTATGGCTCCTGAAGCAAGCTGCTATTGCCATTGCGTCCTTTGTTGCTGTTTCTATGCCAAATCGTGGACTCCACCGCTGATGATGTGGAGGATGATGATGATGATGGTTGTAGGGGTCTCTCTTTGCGTTTTTGTTTCGCTTATTCATTATTTAAGCTCCACAAAGTTTGTTGAATTGCCCACCCCAGGTCCACTCGATGTGGCTGCTGTTCCTACCAACTGTCGCCAGTTGTCGAGTGGCGGCGGAGTCTGGCCTTTGCCCTTCGCCCTGCTCGAGTGCCTCGTGGGTATGTGTGGATGTATTGCCCAGCATGTGTGCTGCTCGGCGGCAAAAAGGGACTGACTGAAATAATAATATTGTGATAATGTTGGCCATAAAACGGGACTCTATGTCCCTGGCTAAAAAAATAAAATCAAATTCAAATTTAAGCCCAAAGGGTGGGAAAGATAAATAATTTATTCGGACAAACACTGAGCTCTATCGTTTGACGATATATTTTTTGATTCTATTTAAGGGAATTGAGTGGATAATTTGCTTGAGATAAGGTAAAGACTATCACAATTTTGTGTTCTTTCTTGGATTGTCTTTTCAAAAACTTTATAACTACTTTGTGAGCATAAAAACATTTAGTTTTCAACCTTTTCCCTTTTAAAGAAAAGTTTATTCTATTTAAAATGATTAAATCGAACTGTTATCAGACTCCAGATTAAAACCTCACAATTTTCGTACCATCCTTAAAAGATTTCCCTCATATAAGTATATGCAAAACCCACGAATGCCCTTTCTTTTTCCTCTCCCCCGTGGCAAGGACTTATGCAAATTGCCTGCCCATCTTGGGTCCTGTTAAGATCCAAGCCAGCTGTTCGAAATGCGAAGGAAACCTTTAATGGGACTCACGCTTGACAAGTTATCTTAAGCATTTCTTTAAAGTAGATTCTGGAGGTTTAACTCTAGGAACTTCGAGCTATAGATGCAAATGTGGCATGGTTTAATGTCACTTACCTCCTTTCCACATTATATGAGTAACCATCGACAGTTTTTGGCTTGGCACGTTTCGCTTTAGAGCCATTTGTCTTGCCTCCGTCCAGGCAACGACGATAATCGAAATTGGCAATCAATTTTGCGGTGCCCAACAAAGACAAGGGTGACATGGCAGGGTGACATTGCGTGCTCCTTGAAACGGAGCAGCGGCTACGCTTTAAAAATATTGAAAAAATATGTTATAAATTTCACCAAATTCTACGCAAACTAGTTGGTTAATTTTCGATGAAAAGAGCACTTTATTTTATATTTGTTTATGAATAAAATGTTGTGTTATATCCTAGAGTTTAAAATTATATTAAACTTAAATCTCTCCTTTGTCCCAGCTGAAATCGACGAGCTGATTGAGCAACTGAAGACCACCAGCGTCAGTCCTGGAAATACCACAAACCTGCTCTGCGAGATCTCGGCCACCAAGGACCCAAAACTCTTCGACAAACACGAGCTGGCGGAATGTTTTCTGGGCCTCACCCGGTGCGATGACACAAACGTGCGCAAGGAGGCCGCCAAGTGCATTGCGGAGATCACAAAATCGGAGATTCAGCGCAAGAAGTTCACAACGCGGGACATAATTGCCGCCTTTCTCGAGTGCCTGCGCCAGGTGCCAACGCCCGAGGGCAGCATGGAGCTGCCCATCCAAATCTGCCGGGCCCTGGGGAATATATGCTACCTGAATGACGAGGCCAGGGATCTAATACTCGAGCTGGAGGGCGATGCTGTGCTGCTGCGGCTGCTCGACATAGCCAGCATCGAGGACGTGGCCAATGCGGCACAGTTCATCAAGGTGCGCGGCGGTCTGCTGTCCAACTATCTGCTCGGTGGCGAGGGATTGGCCAAGCGGGCCATGGAGCTGGGCGTGATGAAGAAGCTGCAGGCCATTATCGACACGGGGGCTGCCAATGTGGAGCAGCACGAGGATCTGCTGCTGAACACTCTGCCCCTGCTCAGCATCCTCACTGAAAACGTGGCCGATCTGAACTTTGACTCGTCGCTAAATATCCAACTGTCGCGTATACTGGCCGCCTCCACGAACCCCGATCTGGCCGAGATGTGCCTGGAACTGCTGCACTATCAGGCAGAGAGCGACGAGGTCAAGCTGCTGCTGGCAAAGGACGGTCTCTGCGAGACGATCTACAACCTGCTGGAGAAGTACAAGACTCTGGCCAGCACCAGCGAGGCGAGGGCGCTGATGAAACTCGCCTGCGAACTGATTGTGTTGATTCTCACAGGCGGTAAGTCAGTCCTTTATAATGTAATTATATTCAAATAAATCCGTAATCCTTTCCAGACGAATCAATGCATTATCTATACACCACACCGCTGCTTAAGAACATGGTCGACTGGCTGGACTCGTCGGACATTGATCTACTGACCACCGGCGTGCTGGCATTGGGTAACTTTGCACGCACCGACAGCCACTGCATCTACTTTGTGGAGCAGCAGACCATGAACAAGCTGCTCGAGGTGCTGGCCAAGAACAATGGCGTCAAAGACGATGTGCGTCTGCAGCATGCGCTGCTCTCCGCGCTGCGCAACCTGGTCATACCCAAGCCGAACAAGAACGCGGTGATCCAGGCGGGCCTGGTGCAGACCATCCTGCCCATGCTGGAAATCCACCAGCCGCCCGTCGTCTTCAAGCTGTTGGGCACGCTGCGCATGACGGTCGACGGCCAAGGTGAGTGTGGATACAAAAATAGCTTGCAATCCGATCCACAACATCTGTTTCTTGCGCTTTGCAGAAAAACTAGCACTGGAGCTGCTGAAGAACAAGGCGCTGATTGTGCAGCTGGTGCACTGGAGCAAATCGTCCGACTATGCGGGCGTCACCGGGGAGTCGCTGCGCCTCATGGCCTGGCTTATTAAGCACGCCTACCTCAGCAAAATAGCCTACGCCCTGCCGCGCAAGGGCGATGCCCCCGCCGAGCAGATTGCCGACAGGATTCCCCTCTCCCAGGACTACGATCGCAGCAGTTTAAGTGAGTTCCTGGCCAACGAGGGCACCGTGGAGGCCATGGTCAGCATGCTTACCGCCCAGCATCTGGTGATGCAGAACGAGGCACTCATAGCCCTGTGCATCCTGGCCGTGGTATACCTGTCGCAGGCAGCGAGCGAGGCAGCTCAGGCCCAGCGCCTGCAGGAGGAGCTGATCAAGTGCGAGGTGGGCAAGAAACTGGCCGAGCTCATTAGCAAGTCCTCGGACAGCATGACCAAGGAGATTGTCGAGAACCTGCAGAACTGCGTCAATCTGTTAAAGTCCTCCGAGCAGCTGTTGGCGCATCTCGAGCAGCACAACATCAACGAGTTGTTGAAATCCATACCAATTCTCACCGAATACTGCACCTTGTAAGGGAGGGGCGTGAGGGGGGGCGTAGTGGTATTGCATTTATAACCCAGCACCGCAGGATGCCTCACAGCAGGAGGGTGGACGATGGGTGGATTTGAGGGAAATGCCAGAAGCATTCTTTGGGGCAATGCTAGGCTCTTTTCTCGGATAAAAGAAACAGAATAGCGGCAGCCTTCTTATCTTTAAATATGGAGAAGTTTGCCATTTCTTCCAATAATCTCTGGAAAGAATAATGTATTAGCATTGCCCAAGGGCTATCTCCTGGCAGCTACGCTGATCAAAGACTTTAGAATAATAAGATGCATAACGTCCATACATTTGAATTGCTATATGTAAACACAAAAATATGATGCTCTTCCATGTGTGAGAATACAAAGATCCAGATGGAGATATAGAATATTCAAGAATACGTAAAAACACACAGAATGTATGACTCTAGAGTGCTCTTCCTTTCAGAAAAAAATCTAGATATATGTAAGCTCTATAGTGCAAAAAATGTCATGGCGTTATTCATCTTGTTATTACAAGGTCTCTGCTCTGCTTTAGTTGTTCCGTGAAATCAACCCACAACCCTGAAGCCCACATACACTTAAAAAATTTGAGTAGAATTTTGAGGCAAGAGATTGTATTAGTATTCACCTTAGAGCAACGATTCAGATGTAGACTTGGTTGTAGTTTCGAGCAAGCACAATGGAACGAACACGGGATAAGAGCAGAATGTATTTTTTAGACGCAAGCGTATTTTGACTGCATTTATGAGTCCGAATCCGGTAGTGAACGGAGTCGTATAAATATTTAAAATATATACATAACATATACATACGTATAAATATAACAATATTTGATAATTTAGCATATAAATCTTTTCTGTTACATGATTTTTAAGAGCACAATAACAACAACAAATCGAGGTGATATCGCTAAATATGTATATTTAATAAATGTATTTTATGTATTGTACTTATAATTTTTAATTGACACACACACTTTTAACCCGTTGCCGCCACACACAAATACAAATACACCAAAAAAGGATAACGATAACGAATCATTTAAGCGCACAATGTAATTTAGGTATTTTAATTGGTGCACAGAAACGTACACTCATATATATACATATATTTATTGTAAATCTTTGCAATGTTCTCAAAATGCATTTTAAAGCAAACTTTTTAAAACCTAACAAAAAGGCAACTCAGTAACAATCAGCAATTCAAGAAATAGTTGAAACTCAGAAACAATTAAAGGCCTAGGCGTAGAGTATGTTTCAAATTTTACCAATTATAACCAAATGTTTGGTCACGAAAACTATGAAGAGCACAAAATACGAGAGTAAGCCATGCGAAAATGGTATTTACATATATTAAAAACGTTGAAATACACACATACACGTATGTACACCAAAAGCATACTTATTTATAAATTCTAAACACAATAATGTACATTTAATAATTCAAATAAAATTTGAAATGCATGAGTAATAAGAGTAACTAAACCCCAGAATTGTTTAAATTTAATTATTAGCGCGGCAAAACTTACCGAGTCGATATCGATAATTCGAAATGTGCGCTAGAGATGGGCCACACGGACTTCCCTCGTATTGTGCGTGACATATCGATAGGCCGATAAGCGTGCTGGAGATGGACTGGCTGTTGTTTACAAACGATTCCCAAAGTTTTTTTTTCAGTGAAAGATTGTTGAAGTTAGCAACATTTAACTAATCAAAATTGTAGTAAAATTGAGTAATATACAGTCAGTCCATGGTCGCCACAGGTTCATCGTTGTTGGTGCATGACATGCACAATTACCATCTCTAGCCAGGGCCGAAAAACCACTTGCATTCCAATTTCTCCGCTGCGTTTTCACTTTCACAAAAACAAATCATCGACAAAGGTAAATAAACAATAGCGCAGGTGGCGGGAACAGGTGTAGAATTCGTAGGCGTTGCGGTCTTCCCGCTGATTGCCAAATGGCCACCTGTGAGGCGGCGGTCTGCGACGCGGGACCAGTGCCCGTAAAAATTCAGCCAAAGGAATATGCTTACTCGCTCCTGGAGGACCCGCAGCGCACCCTTCCTCCGCCCGCCGCGGCCGGGGAGACGCTGGGTATTCGCGGCAGCTTCGACTACTTTCACTACGGCTGCGATGGCCACCAGGACGCGGGCTGGGGCTGTGGCTACCGCACGCTGCAGTCGGCCATTTCGTGGATAATTCGTCGCCGAAGCAGCTCGTTGACGGAGGAACAGCACGTGCCCTCGATCCGGGAGATCCAGGAGATCCTGGTCCGCATCGGCGACAAGGGAGCAGGGTTCGAGGGCTCGCGGGATTGGATAGGCACCCTCGAGGAGTTCTACGTAATTGATGTGCTCTACCAACTGCCCTGCCGGATTGTGCACGTGAAGGAGCTCGGCTCTCCCGAGGTGCGCGCCCAGATTCGTAGCTACTTTGAGAAGTACCAGGGCTTCATCGCCATGGGTGGGCTCAGCGACACGGCCTCCAAGGCTATAATAGGCTACCATAGTAGTGCCGAGTCAGGTCGGGTCTACCTGTTGATTGTGGTAAGTCATCATTCCATTTTGAGCAACCAGCGAACTCATCCTTCATCCCATTTAGGATCCACATTTTCCGAGCGTGCCCAGCAGCCGGCAGCAGTTAATCGACAGTGGCTATGTCCGTTGGGTGCCCGTGGACGAGTTCCCGGCAGGAACGTACAACCTGTGCCTGATACTACAGCCGTAGATGCCACTCGCCGCCGTACTTAGTGTTTCGCAATAAAACTCGGCTATTGTTAGCTATCGTTTCTTACATTACTTCAGCCTCGTTTCTCTTTCTCCGTTCCAGCGCTCGCTGCTCCAATGGACACTATCAATTGGTGACTCCTCCAATCGACTGATAACTGCTGCTGCTATACCGCGGCGATGGCGCTGATAAGCCCACGGCACTGAGCCAAATTCCTCGACAAAACTGCTAGAAAAGCAGCTGTTTAGCCTAGTTAACTTTGCAATAAATCATCAGGTAGGCGGAAAAAGACTACCGGAGCGAGCTAATGGAGCTTCTGCATCGCGCCCTCCTCAGCGCCGCCCTCGGTGCGTTGTCGGTGTTCTATGCCTTTGTCAAATTCAGCCTTGGCTACTGGAAGCGACGGGGAATCCTGCACGAGAAGCCCAAATTTCTGTGGGGCAACATCAAAGGCGTGGCGAATGGCAAGAGACACGCCCAGGATGCTCTTCAGGAGATCTACACTTCCCACAAGGGCAGAGCACCCTTCGTGGGCTTCTACGCCTGGCTGAAGCCGTTCGTCTTGGTGCTGGACCTCAAGCTTGTCCATCAAATACTATTCACCGATGCAGGTCACTTTACGTCGCGCGGCCTCTACAGCAATGCCAATGGAGAGCCGCTGTCGGGCAATCTGCTGCAACTGGATGGTCACAAATGGAGGACGCTTCATGCGAAATCTGCCGAGGTCTTCACTCACAGCAACATGCAGAAACTACTCCCTACTTTGGTACAGATCTCAAGGAAAATTCAAGGACAACTGGGCAAGGAGGTCCTGCAGAGCCGCAACATAAGCGAATTGGTGACTGGTTACAACGTAGATGTGATGGCTTCTATGGTCTTTGGCTTGGGACATGGTCAGGACAACCAGGAGTTCGCCAAGTGGACGCGAAGCTACTGGGGTGACTTTAAGCTATGGCAGGCTTATCTGGCCTTGGAGTTTCCGCTTATCGCTCGGCTCCTTCAGTACAAAAGCTACGCGAGGCCGGCCACGGCATATTTTCAAAAACTTGTGTTGTCACAGTTGCAAGAGCAGCGTCGCAGGGACCGCCAGCCTCTGCAAACGTTCCTCCAGCTGTACTCCAATGCGCACCAGCCACTCGGCGACGTCCAGATTGCAGCCCAGGCCTTCGGTAGCCTCTTGGCTGGTTTCGCTCCACTAAATGCGACTCTGAGCTTCTGCCTATACGAGTTGGCGCTTCACCCGGATCTACAGGATCGCGTCAGAGCGGAGATCAGAAGAACCCTGGAGCAGCACGGCGGACACTTGACGCCGGAAGGTCTAAGGGAGCTAAGTTATACGAAGCAGGTCCTGAATGGTTAGTAGATAGTTTATTTTTAATTTCAGATTGCATATTCTGAATTACGAATTTCTTTTGTAGAAACGCTTCGCTTGCATACACCACATCCCTTCCTGTTGCGACGGGCCACCAAAGAGTTCGAGCTGCCCAGGTCGGTGTTCGTCATAGCCCGAGGGAACAATGTACTGATACCAACGGCTGCCATTCACCGGGATCCAGATATCTACGAGGATCCCGACCGTTTCGATCCGAATCGGTTTGTAGAGAGCGCCAGACAGTCTCGACCACCGGCTGCCTTCCTGCCCTTCGGCGAGGGACTGCGCGGGTGCATTGCTGCTCGCTTCGCGGAACAGCAGCTGCTGGTGGGTCTGGTGGCCTTGCTGCAGCACCACCGATTCGCTCCTTGTGCCGAGACCGCGATTCCCATGGAGTACGACAAAAAGAGGCTGCTACTGATGCCTAAAGCAGACATTAGGCTCAGCGTGGAGGTGGTGGAATAAGCTTTAGGGGGGGACTTCCCTCCTCACGGTGGATGGGAGCACGGTTCTGTTGTATTGTTTGCTTCGGTATTGCTTTAGAGTATCGCTTTTCTGTACAAAGTTGTGTTTATATTTGTATATGCACCTAATTCGTTGATTTCCTAAAGCTGTGGACTTGTGTGATAATGCTGACGATGACCTTAATAATCTACTGCACCAACAACAACATTGTAGACAAATAAATACCTTAATTGTTACCAAAATATAAATATTTCTTTAATTGGGCGCATTTTTATTTGATATATTTACATTTTAGGAACTCGTAAAATAATTAAGGGGAGGTTCTTTTAGATTTGGCCGAAATAAGAGCAAACTTTGATAATTTTTTGTGAGAAAATGAAAAGACCTACAAAGTAGTGCTTTGGTACATAAATGTATTGTTTATTAATGAATTTGAAAATGAATATTTTGTTGTACAATATTCAAAATTCCTGCGCATGCATGTCCGGAAATTGATACAACCATTCAAAGGAGTATATAAAGCATTATTTTACCAATTAAGCTCTCTTAGACCTCTTGGAATATAAAAGTATTAAGTATTATTAGGGCTTTTAAACACACAAATGTGTTTATTTGAATTTTTATAAGCTTATAATGGGTTTTATGAGAAAATATATTTGTTATTCAAGATTTGTATACAAAACTAAGCTGCTCGCATTTATATATGGCTCAGTTTTCCTTTAATTCCATGATTTAAACGTATTCCTGCCACTAAGTTTATTGTTTTTAAAAATAAAGCGAGCAGAATAGTAAACTATTCAAGAGAATCTTCCAATTACCTTTTTAAAAAAAAAAATTTTTTTTCATTTATTTAATATAGAGAGAGTATAGTTTCTATACCCTCCAACAGGTGAAAAAACGTGGTTAAAAATTCAACTTTTTACAAAAATCGTATATTTAAAACAATTTTTAAAATAAGAAAATTGACTCGGAGAAGCATAGCCACCGTTAAGTTTTTTTTAAGGTAAATTTTTAAAAGTATAAACAAGGGGACTGGTCCCCTTCAAAAATGGACGTATAATAGCCACTATATTCCCACCTCTGGGCCCCTATACAAAGCCTATGTAAAAAAACTACGTTTGCTCTGAGACGCAAAAACGCAGCCTAGTGTAAATGGGGCATAAAAATGTCAAATATATCGACATTTGGCATCTAGCGGGAAAAAGGCAACTCTGGCAACAACAAATTCACTTTTTCGCGTAAAATATCGATGTTTCGATAACGTCGATTAACATCGATGTTTCTCCACCTCTATAAAAAAAACTAAAAATTATCACCAAAAAGCGAAAAAAACGATTTAAATATTTTGTATTATAGTGAGCACTTATTTTAATTTTAACAGTTCGTGGTCTCTGGCGACTAAATGGTTGAATTTTAGCTATTTTTGGCTAAAAAAAAGCGGAAAAAAGCCGATACGTATTATGAAAAATCCAGAATTGCCGCTTCCCACAATTCTATATTTTTTCCCACCTCTGAATTTAAAAAAAAGACAAATTTGACGGGAAAAAAGCGGAATTGGCAGCCTTGATTTTGTTTTTTGTTTGGCTATAAGAAAATCGTGTCGCGTCGCGTCGCAACGAAGCAAACGGGAAACTCGGAAAATCTGCACAGACGGACTGAGCAAAAATAACGGTTGAAGCGCCGATTTCTAACTGTTGTCTGACCGCAAAATACAAGTGCGATAAGTGCGCGATTAAATCAAAAGTGCCGAAATGCGAGCGGCGACGAAAAGTGCTGGGTTCGAATCGAATAGCGAATAATTTTATGCAATTTTCCGGGGCAAACGGAAAATTAAGCGTCTGTCTGCCAGGCCAATGTGTGTGTGTGCTTTGTGCCCGTGTTCGTGTTCGTGAGTGTAGAGCAAAAACAACAACAGCACGACGGCCAGGATCAACGGTGCCGCTCCAGGGTAGTTTGAGGAGGCGCAGGAACACAGAAAGGCGGAATAACGTGAGAAGGGGGCGAAAGGCAGAACGGGAGAACACACCCCACCACATACAAACACACACACTCTCGTCCACCCGCTCCTTTGTGTGTGCGCTTTTGCCGCCTGAAATGCAATGCTACAACAACGACAGGACGGGAAGCAGGGGAGGAAACGCTTAATTGTTTGCAGCATCATCGACGGCCGAAAAAATCAAACAAACGATTGCATTTAAGACGTCTCGCCCTGGGATATTTCATTCTTCCACGCTGAGCGGCAGATGCACCACTTTCAAGCGGCCGAAAGTGCATTGTAAGTATCCTTCGAGTGTGCTCGGGGCTTCTTAATATCTGCCCTTAGACAAAACAAAAGGAATCGAGAGCGGTGGGGGGTGGTGAGAGCTAATAATGAAAAATCACTCGGAAGTGAAATAATTGGGAAGGAGAGAGGGCAGAGACAGAGCGAGAGCAAGAGAGGCAATGCAGTTCGCCAACAACAAGTTTGCACAGCTTCCAGGCGGAGAGATTCACGTTCAAGGACTTCCAGTTCCAGTCGGTCGTGAGAACCAAAAACTCCTTTCACGGCCACTCTGAAAGGGATTTCTGTGCACAAGAAAAAATTAAACGAAATGAAAATATTAAAAAACAAAAATGTTGACAGATTGAACGATACAAATATTTTAGGTTATGCATTGTTTTTTATTTTTATAAAACTGATTGTTTTTTCCAACACACACTTCTTAAAAATGTATAAGTTTCTTATACAAAAAATATTAGTATATTTTATTTTTAATAGTTTTCCATGGAATTAAATTTTGCTGGTGTTAATTATTTGTACTTTAATATTGACATGGTAGTTTTGGTCGAAAAAGAAAGCTTTTGAATTTATTTTTCCAAGTGTGTACTCCCCTTTGGAGTTTGGAGTTGCGCGGTAATTGCGCAAGTGCAAGGACATCGCTGCTCTTCTGTATTGTTACCTGAATTGTTTTTATCTCAAAAGAGTAATTTTTTAATTCAGCACACCGGGGGTCATTATTTTGTGTGGGGTGGCTCCGTGTCTCCCGTTGAACTTTTGTAATCGCTACAGGAACCGGGGCGGCACGTTTGTCGCCCATTGTACCGCTCGTCATAGGAATAACTGTTTTAATTTTACATTTTCCCAGCTGTCTCCCTTATCGCTCGCCTTCTGTGTAGTCTCTGCCTGCGCATACCTTTCAAACGACTTTTGTGCTCGCCGTCACATGTGGCGGAG
Organism: Drosophila aff. chauvacae BK-2020; assembly: GCA_018903765.1. Lineage (NCBI taxonomy): Eukaryota > Metazoa > Arthropoda > Insecta > Diptera > Drosophilidae > Drosophila > Drosophila aff. chauvacae BK-2020. The sequence continues at coordinate 2,886,186 of JAEIGO010000916.1, read as the reverse complement.
ATAAGCGTAATTAGGCCTGGATTTTGTTTACGTTTCGAGATTATTATTTCGCACATTTGTCTAAACAAATGATATATGGACGTATCAGAACTTTCCAACAGCGGCTCTAGCGGTGTCGGGTTCCCGCCATAATATGATACGTCTGGAATGTCTGGTGGTGCAGTCTCATTTGCCTAGACAAATGCATACATACACACATATGTATGTACGGTACATAATGTACCTACATACATATGTATAAGGCTGCTCGGATTCGAAAGTCCGCCTGGGATGCCTTGACCAGTGGCCAGCGGAGTGAAGGCCTTGGGCCATCCGAGGCTCGTGGAGAAACCCGATCCCAAAACCATCCAACTGCCGCCGCACCTGTGCAATTGCCAAAAAGCGAAAGAACGCGAACTCTGTGAGAACAACAATAAGAAGTGGGAGGAGAACGAAATAGGGGAATGAAAGGGGGCAATGAAAGAAAGATAAAAATAACGGCAAACAGCTGTCGGGCATTGGAAAGAAACTTGCTCCTGCACGGCGAAAAATGGGATCACGTTGTGTCTAGGAGCCTAATAAATACAGTTTTTGAAAAATATTTTCTTTTTCTACTTAAATAACTTGTAAAATCTTTATATTATCTAAAAGTTTTACTCGAACATTTTAGAAGTTAATTATTTGTATTTAAAAAATGAAGTCAAAACGTTATCCAAGGTCTTAAAAAGGCCTAGAAGTTTAAAATCTATCACAAAATATCACAGTCATTTTCAATATTTGTAAAATTAGCATTCGTCGTATTCTTGTATTCATTTAAAAAATATAAATTTCCTCGGTGTGCCTACCACTTTGCGCTGTATAAACAGAACCCTGCAGCGTTCGTCTTAATAAAATGCAAACAAAACTGCACAAAAGGAAAAACTCAAATACTCTCGAATAAATATAATTTTATCTTTATGGAGAAAGACCGCACCACCTCCCTCCCCGCATCCTTAGCGGCACAGAACCAACTGGTTGGTAGGCATAGACTAGGCACTGATCTCTGCCAAACACGGAACGTGGCCAAAGCACAATTGCCTTGGCGAAAAAGAAAACAGGGAAGCAACGACACGAAAATAGCGAAAAAGAAACATTTACGTAAACTCTTTAGGTTGCACATTTGCTTTTGCTCGGTTCCTCGCTATCTGCCACCCTCGTTAATCGTTTTCCCTGCCAACCGTGTAATTTTAATTATAAAAGTTCCATATGGTTTGCAAGTTTTAGAGATTAAAACGCGTACAATTAATGTAGTTTTTACCTTTTTTAAAATGTAGTAAAGTTTGAACAATACAAACTTTTTAAATTTAGTAATTAAATTTGAAATTAAGCTAATTAAACAAAGATATATCGGTAGCACTTCTGCAACAGAGATTCCTACTTCTTAAAGCTTACACAATTGATTATATTATTATAACAACCAGTGTATTTTGTTCTCAAATGAAATTTGAGCAGAAAAATACTGGCCACTTTAAAGACTTTCCGGCGACGAACAACGACTTGAATGACTAAAACTTGTAGGTGCTTTTTGTGTCTACTGCTGCTGCCCACTCACAAACAGTTTTTTGTTTTCGTTTGATTTGTGAACTGCATGGGTGTAGCTAGTTTGTGGTATGAATGAATCCACGAAAAGGCGTGATTTCGTTTGCATTCGCTCAGGGACCCCAAGTCCCACTCACCACGCCTGGTTTTCTGGCATCTTTCGCAACCACTTTCGATTTTCTTGACTTGTCCTAATGAAAATCGTGTATAATCCCAGCCAAAGTGTCGCCTCGGGGCTTTTCATTTGGGCCGGGTTGCGTGCCGAATATCCAGCTGCGTGAATAGAATGGCGGGCTCATTAAAAAGTTGAGAAAATGTCAGGAGTTCAGGCCACGATATCTACACTCTAATGGATTTCCTTTTACTCTCGCTGCTTTTCCGCGGACTCTGGCATATGAGCATTAATTATGACGGGCTGGCAAATTAGCAAAAACAAGATGGAAGTGGAATTCCTGGGTCCGACTAAATAACTACTATTTTTTGTGCTGGCAAAACAAAAGCTGGGCGAAGCTCTTTACGCTAACGAGACACGGGAGAAGGCGAAAGAAAATGGTGAAAACAACAAAAAGAGCAGTGAAAATTCACATTTCCTGATGGCCACAAAGTAGAGAAGTCGTCGAGAAGAGGCAGAACCAAACGTGCTTATGGAACCGGCAAACAAGAACATAACAAACATGACAAACTACGGGAGTAACATGTGCCGGCTAACGGCACTTTTGTTTATCATTAATAACCATTTTGCCATGGTCGCAACCTCAAAACGTACGAGATGAAAAATACTAAAAAGCGGGCGCTCTTAGGTTAATAATAACAAATGTTGAGATTCCTCTTCTTGAAAATCAGTAAATGCAAATTTAGCCACTTTAGCATTGGCATGTAAAATAGTTTCATACTTCAATGAGTAATTTCCAATCCCATGGTAATTGCACCTAATTGCCAGGTAGAAGGCGTATAATAAACTTTTAATTTAAATGTATTAACTTAAATGTATTTAAGTAATTTAAGTCTAGTAGAAAATAACTATTTAACTACTACTTCTACCTTTAACTATACAAAAATGGTTAAAGTGGTTTTAAAATTAGATTTTAAATATGTTTTTACTGTGATTGTTTTTGCTGATGTTGTTAATGATTTCTAAGGATCTATGAGTGTATAAGCCATTTTAAGAAGTTTGTTCATATCCAAATAATAAATCTAAACGATTCATTACGAAGCAAATCTTTCGGCAGTGTGGAAAATGTGCTCCGAAATTCCATCTAGATGTACTGCCGCCTCTTGGGCCATGTTTTGGATTTATTTTCGTTTCGGCTGCCTTGCCATGTGTAAACGTATAATTTTATGCACAAATCGATTAAACACCGCTAAATGCCGTCAGTTTATTTCCAGCGGCTGTCCGAAAAGAACGCCTGAGTTGGTGTTTACAGATTTGTGGGCGGTTCTCATTGCGAAATGCGCTCTGTGTACCTCTCATACCTTTTTTTCCGGTGACTCCTGTTGCCCAAAAGCTTCCGATCAATAATTATCGATTGCCACACTCGCGGCCAAAACAAATGCGTGTTTACAGCTCTTGGCTGGCACTTCTGCTGCGGCTGATTAGATAACGCAACTTATCAATCAGTATGACCCAACATGGGATGCCTATCAGCTCCAATTATCGGTGATATGGCCTATTTTACAATGTGTCGAATGTGCCGCGAATTATTCAATTAAGGCGAAATCAAAACAGCCACAGAGAATCGGAATAAGGAGAGATTTCCCAACACTACTGGCCCGCCAGCCAGTGTAAACACTGAGTGTTTTCTGTTTTCGCTATATTTTATTCATAGAAAATTTGGGTTAATGACGTGCCATACGCGTCGGCGGGCGGCAGGGGGAGAGAGCTAAAGCAGATGCCCCCACAAATCCCAGAAACATCAAATAGAAAATGCTAGGCAGGGCATAGATGACGCTAAAGATAGAAAACCATTGATAAACATAAATGTTGGGGCATGTGTGTGTATGCTGGTGACGTTGTCGATTCCGCTCATATAAAAAACTTGATCTCTAGATTATCGTCGTTTTATGAGTTCTTTTCGCTTTTCTTTTCATCGAGCAACCACTCGACGCATTTGATGATCGACGCTTTCCCAACTCCGGATCAGAGAGCCAAGACCCGGACCCCAGACCCCAAACCCCAGACCAAGATCAGACCAAGGGCCGAGGCATCTCGACACTTGGCTGACCACAGATGTTCATAGTGTTAGATGCTCGTAGTTGTCGGTGAAAGTGTAAAGTCATGGCGGTCTGCTGCCGACGATGCACAATTCGCCAGCAATAACGTATCGTTTACCTTACGGCCGGCCGCATAAATCTGCTAAAGACCCCCAACCTGACATTGGAGCTCTTATCCTCTCTCTATTTTTACAATTGTTCAAATCCCTCGCCCAATGCAGCTGTAAAATTATTTGTTTAACCGAATCCCACCTAGAACTGAGGGGACAAAACAGAGCCGAAGCAAAACAGAACACCATACACTATACATACGGAGTGGATAAGAAAGTTTCCAGCAGTGCATTAAAGTGGTGGGCTGGAGAATGGAACTTTCAAGTCTATTTTCAGTTCGCAGTCTTTTCTCGTTAACCGATTCGATTGATTTAAATGTTTACCATACGGGTCTTAATAAGTTTAAATCTGTGGTAAATTTCGTTCTCCTCAGCCCGCACACGTATAGAATGTAAATAGTGTATTGATAAAAAATGTAATATCAAGTAATAGCTTTTCTTTAAAGTAAAATATCTATATTTCATCTTAACTGTGTAAAATTACATAGTATAGTATTTCGCGGATATATATTACACATACTATTACGATTTATTGTTAAAATGAGGTCTTACAAGAAATGTACTTAAGTCGCAGTTAGTCATAAAAATCCCCCAAGTTCCGACTTAGTCCCCAAATATATTGCTCCGACACGTTGTTGGTCCACCCTAGCATCCTCATCTGCATTTACGCATAATTACACAATGAATGAGGGGAGATAGGGCGAATGGGATGCGGATGGCGGTGCGTGCGCTCACATCTTTTGGTAAGCAATTAACGGCAACAACTCTGTCTGTCGCCCTTGACAAAAGTGTCTGCAGCATTTGCCCCGCTCCTCTTTTCTGTCAGTCAAGTCACTTCCTGTAATAGAAGTCCAGGCGGCATGCAACACAACATAAGAGATGTCTACGCCGATACAGTGGGGTTCAGCAAAATATATAATATAAATATATAACAATCTGCTGCTTTGCATATTTATCTTTAGTTGGTTCGAAAATGGTTTGAAAATTCTACTAAGTCTACATATGTGGATATTTATCCAGTACCCTTGTTATACATCGCCTGACGAAATATTTACCTTCGTAAAATCGAATATCATATTTTTTCCAGTCAAATATTTATCATAATAATCCCCGCTTATTTGTATAAATCTTTTGCACTAGTAAATCTTTTAAGCATAGGTTTTCCTCTATTATTATGAATCCTTTCATAAGGCGGTCGCTGACTCCAATCTCATGCGTCAAGCTTCCGTTTGCAGCAACTGAAATCCGAGAGAAACCGCAGAGTTGAAGCCGCAGAGAGAACCGCCGTAAATAGGGCGGAAAATTATGCGTAGTGGAAATTAAAACGTATTCAGCATAAACATCAGACGGAACAACAACCGGAGCAACAGCACGGCCACATCATCATCGCCAACTTGACATTTGGTCGAATTTTGATGCGGGTTGCCTTAGAAGTCGCAGATCCCGGGTTCCCACTGTGTCCGATGGTTCCTTTTTCTTTCCCACCTTTTCTTTTCTGGCCGGCCGTAAGAGGTTAGTGCTCTTCTTTTTGGGCTACTTTGCGAAATTGTTGTTTTCCTGCTTTTGTTTTTAATGCACGATTTGGTAATTTGGGCATTTGGCTACTGCCGAAGTTGCCCCCCGATCGCATCACGATCGCATCCCAGGCCTGACCCCGAGTCGGGCTAAGCTCCGCATTTCCCAAGACAGCGTCGCGGACTTATCTTTATGCTGAGAAAAACTCTTATTTCCGCTGGCAGATGATATGCAAGCTTGGGGCGCACATACACACACGTTACTGGCCCAACCAGTTGTAGGCTTATGATTTAAATGCAGCCAGTTAACTGGGTCAATGTTTCGACGCCGCTCTCGGTGAGTGTGTTTGTGTGTGTATAGCTAAAACCAGATTTAACGCACTCAATTGCCGAAAACAACGAAAACTTATTTCCGCACTGCAAAGGAAATTGCAACTCTGCAGCACGGCCAACAACAGCCCCAACATCAGCAACTACATAAAGCGGGCCTGTCATCGTTCGCTTTGTGGCCACAATTTTATCTCGAGAGGTCATTTACACTATTCAGCTGCGAAGCGGAGAGCGAACAAAGAGCGAGCGGGGCAGCTGCAAGTCTACTCGAACTTACCCGCTGTGAGTGTGAGTGCGAGTCTGCCGCGGTTGTGCGCTCTCTCAGATACCCTGTACTCCGTTAAGATGGTCTTGAATAGGGTCTTGATTTAACTAGCTGAGTAACAGAGTTTCAGTCCTTCATTTGCTAATTTTTATGAAGAAACATAGACAAGAAATGGGAAAATTGTAACTATTTCTTTGCTTTTAATTAAAAAATATATTCGTAGTTTTATGAAATGAGTAACGAAGTTTCAGGACGTATGAATATACTTATTATAATTATTTATATAATATAATTATTATTAATATATATAATTATAATTATTTTGTTGAACTTATATATGTTTTGTTAAACTTTATTCGTAAAAAGGAAAAGAAAAATAAGAAAAGAAAAAGAGAAAAAAGAACTAAAAAGAAAAGAAAAAAAAAAAAAAAAAAAACAAAAAGGGAAACAAAAGAAAGGGGGGAAAACAAAAGAAATAGCCAAAAAAATAAAAAACAAAGAAAATAAAAGCTTTTCTTTATTTTTGTCTTCATAACTTAGTGCATAAATTAAGAAACCTATCTAAAATTATATAAACAATTACTACATACTATATGTCTGTATTTAAATTTTTAGTACGAGTACGAATAAATTTTTAAATTTATTTTACAATATTTTCAAACTATTATGATAATTAAGATCTTTTGATCAATAACGCAAAAAGAAATAGATTTCTTTCAAGCCTCCCTACGTATACCATAGAGTTCGCTCTGCTGATAATGTCTCAGTCGGAAAACGTATCGTTTTTTATTTCATTTTTCCCGACTTGTTCTCGGATGCCTTCTCTCCCGGCAGTCATAGACAAAAGATACGCAGTCTAGGCAATCAGTTCTCGTTGCTGCGGCCGTTTATCACTTGTGGGCCTCGTCTTCCTCCACGCTTGAGTGTCCATTGTGAACGCTTTCTGAATGCATCGGATCGGTGCTACACAGAGACGGACGTACACTTGTAGCCGAGAACTTCACTCGGAGTTGCCGTCAATGCCACAATCAGCCCGAAAAATGTATGGGGGCCGAGAGTGGAGATGTGGCTTCAAGTGCAGTCTTGAGACTCGAGCCGGGCTTAGGCCAGTTTCTGGTCGAAGGTTATTGTGCTCGAGTCGCCATAATATGTACATATATGAATTTGACGCCTCGCGGGCCCTAATTGCTTCCAGCAGCGAAGTCGCGTTAGTTTTCTCGGTTTATCTGCACTTTCGAAACGAGCCACGGAAACCTGTCCAGAAGTAGTTGTCACGTATATGGCGGACCTACAAATGGGTCAAAACTATTGCACTTCCCCATTGCCAACGGAAAGTCGTTTGCATGGGCCTCAGGTCCGGAGTTTCAATTGCAATACCCGTAAATTGTGCCTGCAACTTCCTGTACGCCACCGCAAGACATATCAATTATCAATTAATAATTAGCAATTAGCCCCGCTACATGAGCTATAAATCAGAATAGTCATATCAGCAGGAGCCCAACTCGGGCATCGAAAGCATTCTCAATTTGGGTCAACGATCCCCAAATAAAGTTTGATGTTGCGCCTACGCCGACTTTATGTCTCTGTTTTTCTTTTATTAATATGCCTAATTAAGCATAATTTCTTGTTTGGAAAGACGCGCTAGTTTACATGTTTGATTATTTATGAGAAGCCGCTTGGGCCCGCCCCGTCAGCGAGAAATTCCGAAGATTTATGGGGGGATGTGAGCTACAAACTCCCATCGGAAGTGCTTGTGGATTATTTGAACAAGATTATTTATAACACATATTTGATGTTTGTTCCTTCCCTCTTTTCAGATCACTCAACGCACTGCAGGAACGATTTGAATTTACTTGGTTTTCCCAATCAAAATGAAACTGAAGTAGAATCACGTTGATAGAGTCACACCGAGCAATTTTGCGACTAACGAAACCCAATCGATATCTTAACTGAAACACTAAACAATAAGGAAACATGGATCTAAGTCTGGAACGCGACAGCTCCGCGCTGGGTAGTCTGTTCCAACAGATTATCAATGACATGAAGGTGAGTTTTCCTCTAATTATTGTTCTGCAGTTTCTCCGGAAATTCAAAGTAATTTTAGACACGAACTCTTCCACTGAAAGTTCCGTTTTCGGTTCCTGGAACTTATCAGCGTTTTGGGGGAAAAGTCCACATGTGCATGTAGCCACCTTATTCACTTGGAGCCCACTCAAGTAACATAAAAAATGAAGTGATACGTTTTCGCGGTGACTTGCTCCAACAATAAGAAGCGACCCATTGTCTGAGTTGTTTGCCAGTGTGTCAAGAACTCTCAGCATTTGGTCCGAAATTCTCTCGTGTGTAAACAAAAACCCCGAGCAAAAGGCAAATAAATATAAACAAATAATCTGAACCAAGGTCGGGGCAACATACACACAGACATGGCAATTAAATTCTGATATACAGCCATAAATTAATGCAAGAGAAATGTTTCGGGTACAGCAAAAACCCAATGGGGAATTGGGTTTGTTTCTGTTTTAATGCTCGAATTGTTTTGTTTTCGTTTAACTTCTAATTGCTTTAATGGCAAAAAATAAAATTGCGAAATCATACCAGAGTCTAACAAAAAATTCTCCACATTTTTTCGCATGTGTTTGTACCTAAAGCTCGAAGAGAAACACGATACAGTGCTCCTTGAACATTTTGTGGGCTCTTTTTTAGCCATTAATTGATTTCATTACTATCTGTCCATTGTGTGCTATCAATAATTTATGGCTCTCATGACGCCATTCGGAGCAGCTTACTTCCATACATAATGGTTTATTGCGCTTATATAACGCCGAGCAGGCAATTCTATTTAACAAGCGAAAATTAACGCCGGGTGCGGCGGTTACTGGGAGTGGGAACTATCTTTATCTCCGGCTAAGCCTCGAGGGTGATGCCTCCTGGGATACGAGGGGCATGGGCCCTTGGACGAACTACTGACAGCTGCCAATGATTTGTGACTTAGTGGCACTAATTTAAAGCAGGTAATACATTAGCTTACCTCTCAATTCTAATCCACTTCTTTCTGCTCCCCTTCATGCTCTACAGTCCCCCGATTTCTCCTGCCTCACATTCTATTTTCATCATCGGCAGATGTAAAATCAACTTTAACATTTGATGCTCTTATTTTGAAGGGTATATCGGCTTAATGTAGCAAAAGGCAAGGAAATTGGGTTTTATTTAATGTTCATTTTTGTCTTTGATTTCTTTTTTATAAAAGGATTGCAACGAGTTATAGATAAGGATAAGATTAAGTAATATTCTATGTACTAATAAGGATTGTAAAGGATTGAGCAAAGTTCAATCTAGGATTGAGAAGGGGTAGCCCCTTTACATTTCTATTTCCATATAATAAATCGCAGCATGAAATTGTTATAAAAGAAAAAGGTTTGGTATATGATTGAGCAAAAGAGTATCTAACAATAAGGTGCGTAACGCCCATAGATTTACATTTCCGGATGCAGGACCGGGACTTGTTTTAAAAACAATCTTAGTGTATAAAATCGTGTTACTCATCTTATTAATATATTGACTTTGATTGATAATAATAATTCTCTTATTCTCTTCTCTGTTCTTTTGTGGTGTAATATTGAGAATTAACAAGTATAGTTTTAAAAACCAATGCACAAAATTGTTTACTGCGTTTTACTGACAGTGTATCAGCAGTGCGGTCTTACTTCCTCCCCTTCGGGCCTGCTTCATTTGCTATGCTGAGGCGCATTCGGGAAGAAAATTACATTTTCAGCACATTGTAACAGCGCGTGGATGTGATTGTGATGCCCTCAGCTGCTCGCATGGACTGCCACATGGGCAGGTGTTGGAATTCGCTGCGTCTGGGGTCTGGGGTCTGGGCATAATACCGACATAAACTAGGAGGTGAAGATGAAAGAAGCCGCCGCCTTCCCGCCCGCTGATCGCTTATGTTAGGAGAGAATACAGACCAGTGACTTCCCCCGGGGAGTGTGAACTCACCTTCGGAGCCAGCCACTGCCGACTGTCAGATGCGGGCGAGTGCATTTTGTATTTATGAAATTTGGAAATTGCTCGGCACGCAATTGTGCAGAAGCTGTTGCTCTTTTTCCAACCTGAGTGTGAACTAGAGCAGAAATATGTACACACTCATACTGCTGTACGGGTGGAGCATGTGCAATATGAATGACTGTGTGCGCTCGGATCACCTTACCAGGCAGTTCTCGCCGCCTCGCTTGGCTCTGCTTCTGGCCTCATTCCTGGCAACAGATAGTTGCCGTTGCTTTTTGTGGGCAGAACTGCTGGCCAACTTCTGCGGAGCCGGCAAATGCCAATGCAAATGTCACCCAGTCGCAGGAGATGCAAATGAGCCGCCGGAGAGAGCGGGGGCCCTAAAGGTTAACCCTGCAGGCACTTCAGCCAGCACTAAAATTAGTTTCTATTTAATTGCTGCCTGACTGGCTGGCTGGCTCGCTCTCCGTCTGGCTACCATTCTTCTTCTTTTTTGGCAGCAGACCAGAACAAATTTATGCCCGTGCCGAGGCAGAAGCAGAAACTTCTTAAAGACTGCCGCAACTTCGGTAAGCGTAAAGTGGAAGCAGGACAAGGAGTTTACATTATTTTCTCATTTTATTTCTGAATACTTGTGGCTAACGGAGTCTCTGAGCTGGCAATTAAATGCGGCTAATTCTCGATTGGGTTTTTTACGTTTCGGTCGGCCCAAAGTTGATCCACGCAACTGAGAGTCAAGCGAGCCGAAAACGAAAAATTAAGCAAACTTAAAGGTTGTTAGCTTTACCCAACCGCTGCTTCGCTCCGCTGACTGCACTTTGCTGTGGCCAAGTGTGGCAAGTGGGCGAGATGGGGATACGAGCGCCACAAATTGTCACATTTGACAATGGCAAATCTCGGGTAACAGAAAGCGGCCGGAAAACGCACTGCAGCTGGTTATGAGTTTTCAGCAAAAGTGAAAATTTTTCTGCTCCCTGAACCCAGCTGAACCGAGCCATCACTTTTGCGGCTTCCTTGCAACGTTGCCGCGGCTTTAATTTGCCCATAATGATGCCCGTCCATGCCATCAAACCACTTTGATGTCGTTAGGTTGAAAACAATTTCATTTGCGCTGTGTTTATTAGTATGTTTTTTAATGTGTCGTAAGAGGAGTACTTTGAATTCTAGAGTTATTTCGTTTTAAGCGTAAGTGAAAATCTTAAGCAAGCCACTTAAACATGACCAATATTAAAAATAGTCTTAATAGTCTTAATATTAAAAAAAATATAATAACAAGGAATAAAATATTACTTGCAAGGCTTTATGGTCTGGTGCAGCAAGGCCTTTGTAATAATAATGGTCTGGTGGCCTTGAGTCCGCTGGAAATAGAATAAAGTGACTAGATTTTTGAAAAAGCTAAACATTTTTGTAATATTGAATTTAAAAATAGCTATTTTACTATAGAAAAGGCATGACTTTTTCGGCCAAAGAGGATAGTCTAAGCCGATAAATTTATATTTTGCTTAGAATTTTCTATTTCTTTGGGCGAAGAAAATTGCTGACTTGCGAGGCAGGGCATTGAGCACCCTGCTTTAATAGAAAATACTTGGCTGTAAGCTTATAATAATTGTTTGAAAAACATTATAGATTCTGACTCATTAGATTTAACAATCCTTCTCTGAGTTGTTCACTAATTGACGGCCTTATCATCTTTCCGTAAACAAAATTTGCATTTGAAAGCCAAAAATGTGAGAAATAGATAGACTAGGCCGTAGATGGTCATGAAGCTAGCGCCGAGAAAGAGGCCAATGGCGCCGCCAAACGACATTATCAACTGATCCGTGCTGAACACGACCCGTCGCTTCATGCCCATTTTGGGCAGATCCATCTTGATGATTATGGTCCGCTCGAACTGCTCGCCCACGTAGTTTTGATCGCCCTGAAAGGAGGCTGACATGGGTTAATGGGGGGTTTCACGGAGCGTCAAGAGCCCAGACCCACCCCGCTCTGCTCGTACTCCTCGATGATGCTGTAGGTGTTCTCCCGGCACAGTGGAAAGCACTGGCAGGGCTTTTCCAGCCACTTGGTGCGGGCCAAACAGAGCATCCCGGTTATGTTGCAGACGGGTGCCTTGGGGGCTGCCACATAGAAATAGGGCTTACAGTGGCACAGCCTTAGAGCCCAGTTGATACGGCACTCCAGGCGACAGAGGCTGGGATGGTATGGCTATATTGAGAATTATGTTGCTCTATATACGAAGTCACATTAACCGGGGAATCTCACACTCACGTGGTAGTAGTTGAGGTTGTTCTCGTCCGTGTAGCGACATTTTCGATAGGCCACAGGTAAATTCCGCACCTCGAGATCCGCCGATATGGAGTTGACCAAAAGCTTCAGGACATAGGAGCTCTTGACCTTGGCGTCAAAGGTGACGGTGCGTCGGTCGTCGGGCAGCATCATCTCGTTGACATCGTGTAGGTACTAGAAAGTCAATTCGGCTTAGATACTAGTTTCTTAGAGTTTATTTTCATACCAGAAACACATGGGTCAGGATGCTATTAAAGGGCTTGTGCATGAGCTGGCAGTCGTTAAAGAATCCGCACTGCTGCACTGGCGTCACATTCAGGTCCTGTCTGATAGCAGATCGTATTGGGATCGATATATAGTATAGTAAATTTGTAACCTGTGGCCACTCACAGTGCTCCGTAGGGATTGCCAAACCGTGTTAATTGGCTGCTGGTCTGGCATAGACCCATTTCCGTTATTATCGGCGCCAGGAGCACAGGATAGGGAGGTGGCAGCACCTTCTCCTGCAACTTTAGCAGCATCTCTAGGTAGGGCAAGTTGTCCAGAGTGGAATCATTTTCAAAGGGTAGCAGGATATCCAGATTGTTGTACTTCAAGCGATTGAGCACGCGGAGGAAGTTTCCATAATAAGCTGTCGATGCCGCTGTCCCGTTTGCAGTGGGGTCCACTCCCCAGGTTCTGGGTATTAAAAGTTAATAAAATATCTAAAATAATCTATTCAATTCATTCCTTTTCCTACTAAAACAACCCCATAGCCCGACTGGGATAAAAGCAATATCATCTTCTGGATTATCAGGGATGCCCTGATAGCTCGACTCACTGCTTTATGACCTTGTTAACCGTCTCATCCGTCTCATAGTTGGTACAGAGTGTCAGCCCCAGGAAGGTAAAGTTGCGTAGGGCAAACAGATACTCGTACTCATACACAATCGGATGTTCGCGGAACCGATCCCACTGTGCAATGCAGCTGTTGATGGCGTAATACGCCGAGGTCACGACCATGGCGAACCAGAAGAGACGCTCGGTCCAGTGCAGATCCCTGCGAGCCACATAGGGGTTGCCGTGGATGGAGGATTCCTCGGCCAGCTCGGCGCACCAATCATGCTGGTTTTCCGGCACCGACATCGGCGCCGGCTCCTGCTTCGGCCTGCTGCTCCGGGAGTGCATGATGAACTGAAAGGGAAGCTCCTCGCATGCGAACCACAATAGGTGCTGTAACGCCCAAGGTATTCATGTGCGGCTTGTTTGGGTTTGTTCGACAATCAACTTTAATGGTGTTTCGCTGTATGTTAAGCATGCATATATAATTGCAGAGCTTAGACCTTAGAACCGATACTGGGCGCTTGGTGTTGCTCTTTTCGAATGCCCGTCCCAAGAGGGTATCAATGTTGGCAGAATTTCCAGGATGATTCTCGTAAGGAGCATATATTCCGCCACACAGAGCTATGATGCGTAGTTGAAGTTCCACGATCCGTAATTTCGGCCACGTCTTGATCACGTTTCTATATGAGGGGACATTCCCAACAAATCTGTATTTTTCAGCTCTTGATTGCGTTACATCGATTTAAAAAAACCAATTTTATATCTACATTATCCAGAATCATAAGGGTCGTATATATTTAGGCTAGTGTTATTGGAATGAATCTATATGATTACTCGGTGGGATGGTGTCCGCAACACCTGTGGCTGCTGTTTCCGATCGGGCGGGTCACGCCCACCTGCCCGGCTAGCTCAGTCGGTAGAGCATGAGACTCTTAATCTCAGGGTCGTGGGTTCGAGCCCCACGTTGGGCGCATTCATTTTTTTACGTTTTCTCTTTTGCTTTGGATCTGCAGTTCGAATATTAATTAATTGTTTATTTTCAAATCATTTGGTCATTTTAATTTGTCACTCATTCCATAAAAAATACAGATACTGGTCAGTGGCGTTTGTTTTACATTGATTATGTTGCGGCAAATGAATATGTGTATATGTTAATACATTTAAATGACAGAAAAATTAACTCAATTAGTCTATTGTTGATCGTATTTATAATTTATTCATCAAGGCGGTTTGCATTTATAATTCATTAGGTATTTGTGTGCCTGAGTACATCATATCTTAGGTCAATCTATTTTTGGCGATTCTCCGCCATATAGAATGCTTGCTGGGCTGCCAGAACTTTGGCTCGCGGAATATTGTATGCCCGGCTAGCTCAGTCGGTAGAGCATGAGACTCTTAATCTCAGGGTCGTGGGTTCGAGCCCCACGTTGGGCGAAAGCTTTTTTGTTTTCCTTTTTCCAGGTTTAATTTTTTATTTTTTTAAATAAATAGAACTAATATTTATATTTATATTTTTTTGTATTAAATTTTTGTTATTATTATTATAGTCTATTTGAATTTATTATTATTTATTTGTTATTTTTATTTGTATTTATTATTATTTATTTGTTATTATTTATTCATATTCATAAATAATTTTTCATAAATAATAAAATTAAGGAAAGCATAATAATAAAAAATAAATAAATAACAATAACAAATATTTATTTATATATATTTTTTTTTTGGTATTACATATTTAATTTTTTTTTTTATTATTTATTTATTAATGTTCTATGTTTATTTTTTACCTTGCCGTCCTTTCCCTCCTTCTTCCCCTTGAGAATAACTGTTGGTTCACTCGTTTGCTTTTTGGCGCCCCCTCCACCAAGTGCCCGGCTAGCTCAGTCGGTAGAGCATGAGACTCTTAATCTCAGGGTCGTGGGTTCGAGCCCCACGTTGGGCGAATTATTTTTTGTTTTATTTTTCTTCCTT
Organism: Drosophila aff. chauvacae BK-2020; assembly: GCA_018903765.1. Lineage (NCBI taxonomy): Eukaryota > Metazoa > Arthropoda > Insecta > Diptera > Drosophilidae > Drosophila > Drosophila aff. chauvacae BK-2020. The sequence goes on along the minus strand of JAEIGO010000916.1, from coordinate 2,871,109 downwards.
TTATTTATATTTTTATTTTAAATATTTCCTAATTGTTTTCTGTGAACTTTGGCTGCACAGCCAAGCCACGAGTATTTGATTTTGGCTCTTGCCTCTATGGCGTGGGCTCAGATTGTATGTATTTATAGGCGAGTCCAATACTACACACGAGACCTAATGAGTTTTTATTTATGGCAGCCTTCGCAGCTGACGCAACACGCTGCCATTTCTATGACAATACATATATCGCGCCGGTTTATTCTCTTCCTCCTCCGCTCGCCTGTATTGTTTTCTTGTGCGGAATCCGCTAAAAGGCTCATTCAAGGCTAGGTCTGTACAAAGTGAAATAGCAGCTCGCAGTGCATTCCGGTTGAGAGCGAACAGGATGTGGTCAGGATGCCAGCTTGTGAAATATGGAGCAAGGCCCTTCTGCTTTGTGAATAAATGGAACTATTAACGATTTAAACGATTTACATATTTGCGATTTATACCTCATGTATCCTTAAATATTTCAGTAAAAAATAAATATAAATATGATGAATACATTGAAATCTATTATAGTATGGTTTTTAAATACTCGCTCGCTAGCATTTAGCTGGATCCAAATTCACAACGACCTGTGGTCACAATTCCGTACCGTCTGTAGATCTGGCTGCTCCCCCGCACAGACTATAAAATCCGAGCCGAGACAGGAATGCGCTCTGCATTTTCCCCTTGAAGAGCCACAGACAATTAAATAGCGCGAAGAATCGTCGTCTTAGCCGTATTAATTACTCTGCGTTATTCTGTAAATGGCTTTGCGGGAATGATTCCTGTTGATGCTGTTCACTGGGCTGACGTGAACTGACTGATGGATCACTTTTTATGTGCTCATAGCAAGTTTTATTGCATATGACAATGTCGAGATTCTAGCTGCGCCTGCTTGACTGCATGTTGACTCTTGCTCTGTCTACAACGAACAGTAATTAATTTTAATGAATATGAAATTGCATTTGCGATACACACGATGGAATCGAAGCTTGTGTTTAAATTGTGCTTGTTATTGCGAGTGGGTGTGGTGTTGTCGCGCAAAATTATGCAAAAGAGTTATGAACTCATTTCGTCTTACTTTACGCCATTTCAATGTTTGAAAATGTGACGCAAAGTCTGGTAAAAAATCGGAACTAAGACAAAATACTTCGCGGTGCTAAGTGATATGAATGCTTCACTAGATCAAATCTGGGTTCTGGTTGAAGTGATTAGGAGTTAACTTTGATGTTGAACTAAAATATAGTTTAGTCTAAGTTGCAAAATAAAAGTGCTTGTATTAAAATTGAACTTAAAACAAGTCAATTGTTATAGCAGACAACAAATGGAAAGACAAGAAATATAACAAAAGGACCATTCACGCTCTCATTTTAAAAAGCGAGATCAGTTTTCGCTCTCTTTTGGAGAGTTCCCATTAAGGAAGCTCTGATCAAGTCCAAAGTCAATAATGACTATATAAAATCCAACATTAACAGCTGAGATTCCATTTTTAAATGCCTCTTCTGCAGAGAGGAACCAAATGATTATATGGGAGATGTTTGCAAGCCAAGCTAAATTATTAAAACCTCAGTATATCAAGTTCTGATGATCTTTATCTCAATAAACAATATGTACATATATACCCCTTCGTTTTAATAGTTCGTGCAATTTTTAATAATGTGCTGTTGATCTGTTTGTCCAATGTAATGTCGAGCTGGTTTTAGTGCCGTGTAATCCTAATCTTAATCCGTAATTATTCCCCATTGGCTATAAAAAGCCTGATTCGCCGTATTGTAGAAACAATAATGTTGAGATTTTTGCTGCTGCTGATTGCGGGCGTAACTGGGTCCTGGGCCGTGGACTATGAGCTGCGAATCGAGGATCCTGATCTATTCTCACCCTGTACTGAGCCTCCTCCTGGATCGATGAGTTTTGATGAGCTGTTCACCAAGGACTTTGTGCTCGACCAGGACGCAGATATAATTCACTTTGCAGGGAATATAACTTCCATCTGGGATGTGCAGCCCACCGACCGTATTTCCGTAAATACATTTTTTTTTAAGGGAGCTTCACGGGAACCAATCAGATAACCATTTCAGGCCCGGTTCTCTGTAATGCACTTTGAGCGGGGCAGCTGGGAACCCACCACGTTCACCGTGGCTACCCCAGACTTTTGCGCCGTGATGTTCGACGAGAATAGGCATTGGTTCAAATACTGGACCTCATACATTACGAACCGCGAGGAAGTGGAGGAGAAGTGCATCAAAACTCCTGGTGTGAGTCCCGTCCTTTAGGAACATTTTTGATCGGCATTACGCGCTTTCGAAATGACCTTTTATTTCAGACTGTCTTGGTGCATAATCCGTTTGATTTTCGACTATTTCTGCGGGACATTCGTGGCGTTAACTTAGCAGGCCGCTATAAGTTGGTGATCACATTTGAGGCGTTCGACGACAAGGACATCCCGCGACCCAACTCTATTTGCTTTGAAATCCGAGGCGAATGCGAGAAGCTTAAAAAAAACGGTCCCTGAGCTGAGCGCATGCTGCTATTGAATACCCAAGGATTTGATAAAAAGTTAAATTACAATATAATTAAACTGTAATAAGATTTAATTAGCAGGTTGGAATGCCTTAAGACAGACATTTGAACCATGAATATTATACCATTGTATTTAAATATATCGTATTCAATCAATCGTATCTACATTTATTTTAGCAGATCAAGTTTGACGCTCACGGCGAACCATACTTAACCTGTCAATTTTTTCAAAAATATATTAACAAAGACATTTACAAGTACATACTTCGGTAAATGGTTTTTGCAAAGAAATAGATTATAAATAAATATAAATTTGTCAACTTTTGTAAGGGTAATTTATTAAAATAATTTGCTGACAAACTAACATGTTTGAATCTTTAAAGGAAATAAGAGATTGTTTCCAATTCACTAGTCTTGATTTTACCTAATCGTAATATTATCTTATATCTTTATCTTTTGAGGTGGCTTGGTTTGTAAAAAGATCTTTTGAACACACAGTCCAATCTCCCTTGCTTTCTCACTTCTGCCAGTAGCGAACGAGAGAGTTTTCTTAACTGCACTCTAAGAGCTTTGCATTTTGACTCTCCGAATAGAATTGAGCGGAAAAACTATAGAAACCAAAGAAACCGTCACAAGCATGAAAGATGTCTTTGTTTTAAGCTTTTTGGCTTGTTGTATTGGCAGAGCATTCTAGAAGAATTGTCACAAGATATGACAGGTTATTAATAATTTTTGTTTATTTTTACAAAACGTGCACACAGCTAATTCTAAACTATTCTTGACTATTCCCATTTATATTCCCATATAGTACAATTGAAATGTCCTTACAACGTGGTTTAGAAAATAAATAATCGAAATGCTTGTGTCCCCCAAAATAAGCAAATGGAATTTAGTGAAAATTTTAAATTAATTAACATTCCGTGATGGGATTAGGAATCGTGTTGTTTGTCACTAATAATTGGATTACAATCATTGCAATGTTAGTCGGTAGTTCGTTCTGATAATCTCTGATATTATGTGGCACCCATTATAAAAGGACGGATCCCACATTTGCTGATGTGCAATAATGTTGGGAACTCTGCTTCTACTGCTTGTCTTCAGCGCGACTTGGTCCTGGGCCCTGGACTACGAACTTTTAGTCGAGGACCCGGACGTATTCGTGCCTTGTACCGATGGACCGCCGGGCTCCATCACCATCCAGGAGGGGTTCGGTTTTGACGATCTGACACTGACCATGGAGAGTGAAACCATTCACATCTCTGGGAATGCAACTATGAGATGGGAAGCAGAGCCCACCGATCGAGTTGCGGTAATCTTGCAGATGCAGCAGCCTCACGTTAAGCCCTAACGGTGCAATTTTGCAGGCAACGTCTAGGACATTCTACTTCAATCGGGGTACCTGGGAACCCACTCTCTTCTCTTTGACCTTAATGGACTTCTGTGCCGTAATGTACGATAGAAATCAGTATTGGTTTAAGCAGTGGACCACCTATATATCCAATCACCAAGACGTCGAACACCTATGCCTCTCGAATGGAGTGAGTGCCATCTCTGTCAGATTCTCTTTGACCACATTTTTCAAGGGTCTGGCCTTTTTCAGACTACCTTTGTACACGATCCCTTTGATCTGAAGCTGAGATTTGACAATATTCGCACTCCTATTCAACGAGGTCGCTATAAGATAGTGTTTACTTTTCAGGCAATCAGCCACAGCAACGTACCGCGCCCGACTTCAATTTGCAGTGAGATCAGAGGGGAAGTCTTGAAGGCTAACTAATTGAATTTTTAACATTGACAATATTAAATTATAATTAATTTCAAGCTTAATTGCACTAATTTGTTGGTCTTTTATTTTGATCTTGGTAATTCCAAATGAAATTGTAAGTACCAAGATGAGGTTGGTGTAAGAAGAAATGTAGTTCGTATGAACTCCTGTGTTTTATACCCTTGCACACTGGTTTTTTATGTGTTTTTTTTGGCAGAAAGTCAAAAAAAATTTTTAACGGAATAAAAAAATTTATGGTTTCTTTATATTTAGGATAGTCTAATTAGATACAAAAAAGTCGATTTTTACTTTTTTATGCATCGCTGGCTTATCGCCAGCCTCTCAAAGACAGCCGATTGTCGATAACATGCGTAAGACAAAATTGGCGACAAATCATTTTGCAACATTTGTGGTTTATATTTCCTCAGAGAATTAAAAAAGTTTAAAGTGTTGTCATGGAAAACAGTAGCACAGGTATGTAGATTTGTAGTTCACTAACATTTTTGTGTATGTTATATGTTTTTGTGTAGTTGTATCGTGTTTTGTTTATGTGCCTTTTTTACAGTCAACTTAACAAATGTAGCTGTGTTTCGTGGAATATAACTTTTGTATGGCAAACCACTGCAAAACAATTTTAACGGCAAGTTATTAACTAACATGTGTATAATATTATACAACTAGTTTCATATGCTCCTTTTTGTTCCTTTTTGAAAAAATTACGTTTTTGTAGATGAATACATGCAGAGCTGCTAGACATTTTGAGCAACAATAGTCGCTCTGAGGATGCAGTTAGGCAGCATATATTTTTAAAAATTTGTCAGAATAATTTAATTGAATGTTGTATTTCATTGGTAAATAAAAAAAATAAAAAATAAAAAAAAATTTTTTCTTTTGGTAAGGTAGGCAGGTAGGTGGTAGGTAGGTAAGGCAACTATATGAAAGTTGACCAAATCACTTGAAACTTTGTGAATCATCTTGGGGGAAGTAAAGAGTAACACAAACCAAATTTGGTGAAGATAGGTCATCATTTCGAATTTCTGCCAAAAAAAGGCAAGAAAAAACCACAGTGCCTTGTAGGGTCGGATCGGACGATTATATGATATACCTGCGAGAGTATTTAAACTTCGGCTTGCCGAATTAAGCTTCCTTTCTTGTTATTATACGATTATACTCATATTGCCAGAGTACGTCTAGATAAATATAGTTTTTACAATTTATTTTATACTATATGCGTTCTACGATTTTGTGGCTTTTTAGGGCGGTAATAACGTGACCCAATTTAGAAATAAACTTGATATGCCTGCAAAAGATGAGAGTGCCAACAAACAATTTTTTAGCTCTACCTTATATAGTGTTTGAAATCTATTGTTTTGTCAGGAGAAATTGGCCTTGCTAAATCGATTCGGCTGGATATTTTGTTTGGTGCGTTGCTAAATACTGTCCATAAATGTTAGGTAAAGTAAAAAGTTCGTTCGGTTTTTATCTGATGGCGTTTTGGTCCATGGTTCTGGTGTTACGTATCGCATTAAGTCTTTTTTTTGCGATAAAAATTTGTCACTCATCCAGAAGAGGCGATCTTTGATCAACAGAGGCCGAATTGTGTTCCATCAGGACAATGCCAGGCCACACACAACTTTGGGGACGCGCCAGAAGCTCCGGGAGCTCGGATGGGAGGTCCTAAAGCACCCACCTTGTAGTTCGGATGTGGCACAACGTGATTACTTTTTCCTGTCCATGGCGAACGGGCTTATTGGCCTCAAAAGCGGCCTGTGAAACTAGGCTCGCCCAGTTTTTTGCCAATAGGGACGCAGCCTTCTACGAGAGGGCTATAATGAAGTTGGCATCTCGTTGGCAACAAAACGTTGCGAACAAAACGGTGCATATTTCACTTAAATCGTACACAAAGTTATCATCTTTTGAAAAATTAATAAAAAACCTAACGAACTTTTCACTTGACCTAACACAAAGGTAGCACGTACGATTTAAAATACATATACTACACATAAACATATATTTTAATATTAGAGTTCAATGTCGGAGAGCTCTGAAGTTCGTGAGAAGGAGACGTAAATATAGTAGTTAATTTGTGATGACAGCCCACGATTAAATGTAACTACAATGTTGTGAGAAGTCAGTGATGATTCGATTAGAAGGAATGTTGTTTTGGCCAGTAATGTGCTTCATTACGGGGCTATAAAGGGCCCGATACCACATTAACTGGGGTAAAACAATGTCGAAAACTCTACTACTACTGTTCATCTTCGGCGTGACTGGGTCCTGGGCCGTGGACTACGAAATGTTGATCGAGGATCCGGACATATATTCGCGCTGCACCGAAGGACCGCCCGACGCCGTCACCGTTCAGGAGGCTTTCGATTTGGACGATCTGACAATCGCCATGGACAGTGATATCTTGCACATCTCCGGGAATGCAACTGCCAAATGGGAAGTGCTGCCCACCGATCGGATTATGGTAATCTCGCAGCTGAAGCACCCACCAGATGGGCCTAACGCTTGCGTCCTTGCAGGCAAAGATTGACGTATTGCACTTCAATCGCGGCACCTGGGAACCCACACTCTTCTCTATGAGCACACAGGACTTCTGCGGCGTCATGTACGATAAGAATCAGTATTGGTTTAAGTACTGGACCACCTATGTATCCAATCGCCTCGATGTCCAGCACCAGTGCCTCTCGACTGGAGTGAGTGCCATCTCAGTCTAAATCTCCTTTTCTTTTCCCAATTTTCAAGGGTCTTGATATTTCAGACCGTCTTGGTGCATGACCCGTTTGATCTGAGGTTGAAAATGATGAACTACCGGGGTCCAGATCTTCGAGGACGCTATAAGATGATGATAACCATGCAGGCATTTGACAAAAATTTGCCGCGACCGTCAATAATTTGCACTGAGATCAGAGGGGAATTTTTTAAAGTTTAGTAGAGGTAACATGACTCCTTCGAGGGATTTTCATGGAGTTTAACTTTTGTTTTAGTTAAAAAAAAAATACTAGTACAGCGATATATTTCAAGATAGAAAAACCTTTAAATTAATTAATTGGTTCCTGGCGGCTCACCGACAGGAAGTGGTAATTGTTATCAAGATTAAACAAGTTGTTTCCGCATTTAAAAAAAACATGTGTTTGTTTTTGCGATCATGTTACTCACTAACGAGCACAGATTTGCAAGAACGCAAAGGGGGCGTTTCCTATTTTCAAGGACTAAGTACTGATGCTGATCTGGTACATATGTAAATGTATCTAATGGGGTCGGAAATGTATTTGGAAACATATATCACTTCGTGGTATCAGAACTAGGGGCCTTATCGCTGTTTCCTGGCTACATTACGCTGTGCATTTCTTTTATATTCGTTTTGCTCTGCGGCTTGTGGTTTGTGGCACGCGTTGTCGGCAACTCGAGTTCATGCTGCGGTTGCCACATCGGTTGACCGCATGTTGCAAGCTACTCCTTGGGTTACGGCGGGCAGCAGAACGAGAATGGGAACGAGCAGTACATGGGGAGCCAGGCTAGGCGCTTTTCATATTTGGGGTCACGACTGCCATTGTCGGATGAGAAATATGCAAATGCAGCCGACTGTCGGCTATTGAATTACCCCATGATGATTGGCATAAGCCCGATCGATTCGAATCGAAGCAATCGATTTGCCAATTTGCCAAGCTTTGCGGCTGGGTGAGGGATAGCCGAAAACTTTCGAGGCGGGAGGGATGCCGCCTTGCCGCCGAAACACTTTCATTTCATATTCCTGCTGAATAATTTTCTACTTTCTAAAACCGAAGAGCCCCAAACAGAAACAGTTTTTAGGTGCAAATTAGCGGCGCACGACTCACCGGCAAAGTCAACATCTGGCCAAGACCGAAATTATGGCCCGAAGGCATTGATACTCGTATAGTTCGTTGGATCGCATAGAAAATCAATCAGTGCGGACTTCTGGCCAGGCTCTGGACTTTGCATAAGAAACGGCTCTTTCGGGAGCCTATTGCCTGCTGCTTTGTTCTGTAACCCGAAATGTGCAAACTAGGACGGGCCGATGTGATGGCTCTGAACCCGTTTTGGCCAACTCCGCCCCTTTCTAGCTGCTTTCTGCTGCTGCTGCTGCTGTTCGGGAATCTTTGGGCCACTATCGAGCAGCGACTGCAACGAAATTGATGCATGAATGGGTCTGTGAACCAGCTGAGCTGAGGAGTCGGTTCGTGTGGGCCGCCTTTGTAGGCTATTGGAAAGATCAAGAGTTTATAATGCCAGCCAGAGCCACACCGACAGCGCTGTGTCTGGTTGTGGGTCTGTGTGTCTCCGTGGTTGTGTGAACTTTTCCAGTTTGCCGAGAGTTGGCTGTGCAGCCGCTGCTCCGAGTGGCATAAATTGTGGGTTTTTAGGTGTCTGCCTCGGCAGAGAGTCGGCCTGCCAAGATAAATGGATACACATAGAGGTGCTTGCCTGGATGCACCATCATGTACATGGCACTCGCTGGCTTCCTCAGCCCACAGAGACTCCAAGTCGATGTCTGCCTGAAACTGGAAGTGTTTCGAGTGGCGGGAATGATTCCAGCTTTGGCTTCATTCAGCTGACGATTTGGAAAAGATTAATATGGTTTTCCTTGTAGTTCAGATGTGCCTTTTGTTTTTTTTTTTAATAAATATATATAATATTGTTTAGAATGAAAGCATTCTTTGCTTAGCAATTCTAAATGAAAAGATTCAACATTTAAGATCGAGATTTAACTAAATTTATTCCGAAGAGTGCAAAATAGTAGTAAAAAGTCTGAATTTTGTGACAAGTTATGTTTCAGAATAAAGGCGAAGGAGTATGAATAAACAACCTGCTCTTGACTAATAACAAAAACGATCTGTGTTTGATCTACCATAAAATTCTTCTTTACCAAAAATATTAAATCACAAAATAGGAAGTATTCGTATATTTAATTAGAGATTTCTTTATAGACTTCGTGCTCATTTTCGTGTGTGTCCTGTTTGCACCTTAATATACCCTCTCGTCGCTAATCGCTCCCTGGCTTGTTTCCCATCCATTCATAAGGAAATGTGCGGGCTGTAAGTCGGACCAGCTGAGCTCTCGCCCATCGCCAGCACAAAATACAACTTGCACGCCAACGCGAACGCGAACGACTTGGGCCTGGTCAATGTAATGACAGCTTCGCGTGTTTTGGTCCGCTCGTGGATGGCTGGATTGGTATCTGGTATCTGGCTGCGGTGGTCTGGTGGCAGCTCTGTATGACAACAAAATGTTCATTCACAAAATGCCGCCAAGCCAGCGCGCGGCCTGCCCACGCAATCGAGGCAAAAGACGCTTATCAAGTTGTCGTTGGCTGTTGGTTGGCAAACAAAAAATTGTTTTGCAACGTTATAAATAAAATAAAAAAATACAATTTGCATGTGGGCTGCGATTTGGAGTTAAACGTGGTTCAATCATCGGGAAAATCGGCTTAAAACTGTATGAAAATGTAAAATATTTATGGCCTCTGGGGGAAAGCATTTATTCATATTTATTACATTTTGATTTTCTCTCTCGCTTTTTCCCTAGTTTTCTTTTTTTTTTAATAATGTTATTTACCTTATTTTGCATATCGTAAATGGTGGCCCATAGTTTATCGTTCGACTGTCTCATTGTTAAGGGCTTCCATTGCACAGACAAAAAATAAAAAGCTGAAAAGCTGCAGAAAGTGCTGAAAATCGATTTCCGTTCAATTATTATTTTTTGCGCTCTGCTTATTTTATTTTTATTTTTTGTTTGTTTAGTGTTTTCCCCGTGTTTTGGCTTCGGTATTGTCTGACTGTTTATGCAACTACCCTGGCCCAGACCCGGCTTCTTTTGGGCATTTTGCATTCGAATCGATTTTGCGATTGACATTTGGCTGGCTTTTGTTTAAAGCTGTGTTTGAATTGCGCAAAATCGAAAGTGAAATGGAAATGGAATTGCAGTTGGCATTTGCTCCATGGGCTGGGCTTGGCTGGGCTGGAGCTGGAGCTGGTTTAATCCCGCTGTTGGTCAGTAAATTAAAACACTTGATGGCTTCATTATAAAGCTTCCCCTTCGCCTTCTGCTTTCAATGTCATTTGTTGTGCAATTGAAATATTCTTATGGGCAATTGCCAAGCAAAACAAAACGAAAACTCGTTTTCGCTTTTATTGCCCATTTGCGCCTCTTTGCTTGCTGTTATTTCTCTTTGAAAAAGAAGCACACATAAAATCTTTAGCTGCCTTTTACGGCTGCCTCTTAACAATCCGTTGCCGGACGCCAGCGACTTGCCAAATAGGTATTCTGGACGGGATTATGTGAGAAAACTAGCGAGAGAGAGACATATGGTTATTTTCTGAATATAAATCCCGTTTTGTATTAAATTAAATCGAATAGAGACATTCTCTGAAGAATCTTTGTCTTTGCAAATTTAATTAAATGTAATCATGACCCCCCAGAGGCGAACTTTCACCCCCAGGGGGTGAGCATCGATATCAGTCCATATGGATCTCCTGATTCCCCAGCGTTGTTGGTTCATTTACTCATTGAATTCGCATCATATTTTTCTGCTTTAACACGTACACAAACATATTCTGTTTTAATGAAAAGCGCAGACAACAAAAGTCAACTCAATTAGATTAAATCCAGCTAAAATGACAACGATGACAATGTGAACTTTGAACTTTGTGCCAAGTAATGGGATTTAAAGTATGCCCCCACAGGCAACCCGAAATAGAGCCCAGTCAGAACCTTCTTCCCTTCGAGCTTTATCAGTGGGGAAACCTCTTTTTTATGGAACACGTACGCCCAATTTGTGTTTTTATGTCAACCGAATGTAATTTTCCCATAGACGAGAGGTTTATTGCATTCCTTGACTTTGGCCAGCCTCTTATTGATTTTCCTTGGGCCTTTTCTTTTGTTGGGGGGCTTGGGAAAACGTTTGGCTTACGTAAGATTTTATTGGCGCAAGAAGCACTTGGGGTAAATACTTCATTGGCTTTGCGATACCCTGATTGTTTGTTGGCCAACTTATTCAACTAATTTATTCTCTTCCTGTCTTGCAGAATACTTCGCCGCTGTGGGAGGACTTCGTAGCGAAGGCCGGAAAACTGCACACATGCCTGAGGTAAGTTTATGCCAGCAATAACATTGATTTCCCTATCGGAAAGTTCTGCCGCCTCTAAATATCAACGAGATCTCGACAGGGGCCAGACAGCGATTGCAATTGCAAAACTTTAGAATGAGAACATGCAAATGAGTAAACAAACTTTTCGTTTACCTCGACTTGCTTTTTATGCGTCTATGATGATTATTTTTGTACTTTTTCTGTGCTGTGGAGACCACCGACGCGGTCTTCGTGTTTTTGTTTATTTTATTTTCTCCCTCTGTTGTTTTTATGCTTCGACTTGGCCCAAATTCGCCTTCGGACGAGGATCCCCGAAGCAGTGTCTGGGCATCGGCATATAGCCGCCATATAGCGGATGCATTAATCATACCCCGAATCACGTTGTCCGAGCTGAAATCACCGGGCTTGCCAAAACTCGCTCCGAGTGTTTGCCCGCTGCGCTTGACACACATCCACGCCGGGTCCATGCGGGGTGTGGACTTTCGGCGACCACTTGAGTGGATCAAGACCCACCGTTGGGTTCACATCTCTATATACTCTTCCAAGGGGTACTCGAAATTACACTAGCGATTTGAAAAATAAATACAAATTCATATACACCTAGAGTCAGTTATATAGACATATATGCTTTAGAGTTATTTCAACGATTTGTTCTCACTCTAAACCAAAGCCCAGACTTGCTAGTCCACCAATTTCTTTGCCAGGCCTCTGCCACCATACACAACGCAATTACATTCTGAGTATTCCGTGTTATCAAATTGTTATTTTGTGGTTTAATCTATCAATTTTAAGAGTTCATTCGTTTTTTTTTACAAAAAATATTTTTTGATTTTATTATATCTTTAATTTTAAGATAAAGACTCATGTAAATAATTTTCAGGCAACGTTCTTGGCTAGTTATTATATTTAAATATCGATACTGAAAGAATATTTTTACGATACATATGCGATAAATAAATATTTTGTTTAATATGTCAAATCAATATTATCGGAACAAAGAGAAATAATTAAATAATATATTTATCGACTATATCAATAACTTTTTCGATATATTCGATATATCAAAGTTCTATACGAATTTTGATTAATAATGAATGAAATATGTCGATAAACAAATCGATACTTTGACTTTAGAATACATGTGAAATAATATATAGGTACATATTTTGAAAACGTTCTGTGTTAATCGCAAAAAGAGACAATTAATTAACAAAATTTATTAATCGATAATATCGATATAAAAGCTAAATTCTATATTTTTAAATATTTGACAATTCTTTATTATTTTCTATATGATACTCAGCACGATGCCTTTATCAATATATTATCGGACTCTTTTCTCTTTATATAATATATAATGTACTAACTTCCGTTTAGTTGACTATAATGTCCGTTTTACTTGTGCCTTTGCAAAATTGTACCCTACAGATAGCTTTATCAACCTTTCAAATTAAAATTAATGTTTAAATGTTTAAATTTAATGTTTATTTAAACGACTCACACACATCAGTCAAACAAGTGGAAGGGTATTTCTATGTTCGGCATCCGTCCAGCGTCTTCAGTCCCCTTTTCCCACTGCACTGGGTGCGGTGTTGTCCCTCTTCATTTCTTTCTCTAGCTGTCTCCTAATTGAAATGTCGCCCACGGGCAATTGAAGAGGAGATTATTATTAACTCTCCCCACAAAAATAAAGCTGTAATACTTTGCTTTTCTTCGTTCGCAGGGCCGCCATCCAAGCAATCGCCGCCTATTTGGATGCCTTCCAGAAGATAGCCGATGCGGCGACCAACTCAAGAGGTAAGTTGAAGCCGCGAACTCGTCTGGGATGGCTGGCTGCCCCGCGCGAAAAAGTCCGGGGATCCCCTTTGTCCCGGCCTGGCACCGTCTGCGCACTATATCTCTTTCCGCTGCTCATTATTCATGCGTCCGCTCGCAGTCGGCGGCGGTCATCGATCTGATTTTTTACACACTCACGCTTTCGATGTTTATGTTGATGTGGCCGCTGCTGTTCTGTCTGCGCTCACGCATTTCGCTGCTTTTGCTATTTATATTTATTTATTGGCTGCCTTGCGTCGCACTCATCGAGTGTCCGATTATGCAATGCCGGCGGATGGCTCACCTCACCTCATGGGGGGAGGGGACGGGAAATTGAAAAATAACCAGATGCCCAGAGAAGGAGCAGCAGAGCTGGTCCCAGCATCTCCACCAGGGAGAGGGGCAGAGCTAGAACACAAAGCATCTACTTAGCACTCGTGGCAGTTGTCATGCTATAGTTAGTTACAGTTGCATTTGTTTGAGTGGAAAATCTGGGTTTTATTCATGGAAAATGAGGTATTCTGTGTGTATTCAGGTTGTTCAGGCAACAAGATAGTTATCTCTTGTAAATAAGGGCTTTATAACTCTTAAAAGTTGATTTTATAATCAAGCCATAATGCTAAGAAATGCATACATTCATAACTATTGATTTGTTTTCCGCATTAACTAATCATAACTACTTTATATTCAAACTCGTGCTAATATGAAAATACCATCAAGACATGCGATCTCCTAAACGCATTTTCAAATGAATGTAATTAATTTGAGAAACATTTGCAAAAGCATTTCCTGGGTTTAATTAAATATTAAATATAGTTGAACGTTTGAAGATGGGTAAATAATATAATTGAGCACTCTTGAAATAAAATGCATGAGGTAAACTCCTGGAATTAAATGAAAAGTATTTTCTGTGGGGAACCACAATATAAATTCAACTTTATTTAGTTGAGCCTGAAAATACCCACTCCTGTCTGGTAATCTGCACTCTCATGTGGGGCGGAGTTTTGCATTTGCATATATTGATCCACTCCCGCCATCTGCTGGCTTTTGGCTGGTGCCAAGTGCATATCCTCGTAATTCCGGCCATTTGGCCATTAGCCACCCTTTTTGAGCTCGGAGCTGGCTAAATGGTTTCATTAGTCTTAGTGGTTACTTGGCTTAGTTCGGTCAAGCATTGGCACAAGTGTCAATTGTCCTTTTCGAGGGTGGAACGCAATCCGAGCCCCGCCTTGGCTCGCCTTTTGCACTTGCCATCCTTTCTAAGGTGGTGCTTAGTCTGCTGGTCCCAAAGCAAATATTTCCCATTCAATTATGTGGGATTTGGAGCAAGTGGCTCCGAGAGCCGCCGCCCAGTCAAAGCAGAATCAATAAGCTGTCGCCCGTTCGGCAGATAATTACACATTAAATGAGGATGGCAACAGTCACGGCCTGAGTCGGAGGCAGTCCGAGATAATCGGGCCGGCTGTCACTCTTTGGTGATAGACAGAAGGCAGGAGGAGCCTGACCAGTTTTCCCGGATCCGACGTGGCGTAATGGGCACACACGGGACTCGGGATTGCAAGCCAGGGACTATAGCCAGGTGGAGTGGAGTCCCGAATCGTGCCGCATGCAATGTCCGCTGCACCACCAAATCGAAGCGACAGCGCGTGGCGTGCCGTCGTTTTTATTGCATGCTCTAAACATTTCCGCCGCAGCCAGCATTGCTCCCGATGTTCCCCTTTGCCAATTTAATTTGGCATTTATTTAATATTCTGATATTCCAACTGTTTATATAAAAATTCTGGTTCTACGCTTGAAAATATAATAAAGTTTAGACATCAAAAGTGTATTTTAGACCTTTGCAATTGCACTTGGATAAGAGCCACTGTAAAAGCAGATATTGTAGGATAATAAAGTGGTCTTTTGGGAAAGATTTATGTGATCTTAAAGATCAGTATTAACAGGCACATCCGTCTAGCTATGCCAGTTTTGTCCGTCCGTTTGCTTGGACGCACAGTAGTTCCTCCAGTTAAAAGGTAGCAGAATAAATCGTATCAAAACATCCTCTTTCTATGGTATGTTTCATTAGATTAAGTCACAGCGGGCCATATTCACCTTCTTGGGCATGTTCATATTTTAAAAACAATTCCATTAATTTCATTCCTTTCACTTACAGGCGCCTCCAAAGAGATTGGCACCGCTCTGACCCGCGTCTGCCTGCGCCACAAGGCGGTCGAGACGCGCCTGAAGACCTTCACCAGCGCCATTATGGATTGCCTAGTGCAGCCACTGCAGGACAGGATCGAGGACTGGAAGCGAACGGTGGCCACCATCGACAAGGACCACGCCAAAGAATACAAGCGTTGCCGCAGCGAGCTGAAGAAGCGCTCCAGCGACACTCTGCGCCTGCAGAAGAAGGCGCGCAAGGGCCAGACGGACGGGCTGCAGTCGCTGATGGACTCCCACATGCAGGACGTGACCCTGCGCCGGGCCGAGCTGGAGGAGGTGGAGAAGAAGTCATTGCGCGCGGCCATGGTTGAGGAGCGGCTGCGCTACTGCAGCTTCGTTCACATGCTGCAGCCGGTGGTGCACGAGGAGTGTGAGGTCATGTCCGAATTGGGTCATCTTCAGGTGATTAGGTCATCTCAATTGCCTGAATGTAAAGTCTAAAGTATCTTTCCCTTACAGGAGGCCATGCAGTCGATTGCCCTGGTAACCAAGGAGCCCAGTGTCCTGCCCCAGGCCTCCGAAGAGCTGATCCACGATGCCAAGGCCAGCATCAATCTGTACCCGGAGTCTCCGGGTGGCGGTTCCGGCTCTCAGGGCGGCGGATGCTCCAACTCCCTGGGCTCCCGTAAGAGTTCCGTCTGCTCCATCAGCAGCATGAACAGCAGCGGCTCCAGCAATTCTCCCGGCCATCACCACTATCCACGCTCTCTGTCGCAGGTGCGTCCCCCCGAGAGGCAACCATCCAGCGTCTGGCATTGTGCCGTCCGTTCATTTCTTTGTTTTCATCAACGATCTCTTGTGTTTCGTTTCGTTTACGTTTTATTTTAGTTTGTAACGCCCGCAATTCGCTTGAAACCTGGTGAATCCAGTGATAGTGGCTTTAGCTCATCGCCAGCTCTAACAACAACACAGGTTTTCATTTATTATTCTTCTGTTTAATTATTACCGATTTTTAGTTACTATTTTGTGTGTGTGTCTTGGCAGTGTTTTGTCTCATACTAACAGTCTTCGGTTTCGGTCGTCCTTTTAGACTTCAAATGCAACGAACCAGACGGCTAATGTGTCCACTTGGCCGCCACATTCCCAGGACGTGGTGGACACCCTCCCACCGACTGCCGACCGTCCGCACACCATTTCGACGGCCTATGAGAAGGGTCACCAGCGTCCACCGCTGACCGTGTACACGTTCCAGAACCCGGAGACCATTCCCGAATCTGGCACCACCGGCCTTAACAACGGATCACCTGCCAATGGACAGCCATCGCCGGGACAGACTACTCCGGCCACTCAGAAGTCGCCGGCTGCCACTCTTAGTCGTCCGCCGTTGCCAGTTGTAAGTATTACCTGCCCCGAAATAGATTTTTGAGAAGATTCTTAAAGAAGTTATGGAAAGACAGAACTCGCAGATGACAGTCCTTTGAGATCTATTTAGGAAAACCAACAGAAAACTCTTTGCGGTCTTAGCTTAAATGTTCTTAGTTGAACTTTACCTGTTACCCACTTTCAATGACAATGTAGGAGAGCGATTCAATTGATCGTAACTACAGAATGTGACACGTAATGTAATGTTCATTTGCGAGCTTTGTTATTGCAAGAATAACTCAAAGAATAAGATGTGTAACGCCATACAGAGGCAGTCGATAACTGCATTCGTACACACTTTAGACCTGTCTAAATGTTTTGGTTAGTTTGGCGTCACGCATCTTATTCTTTTTAATGTCTCTGCTTCCATCTGCCGGGTTATCATATAGTCGGTAGATCGACTATTTATATTTTGTTCATGCTATTAAGTTCTCTCTCTTGTTCTGGTGGTGGCCATCGCCTTAGAAGCCAGCCCATGTGGTGAGTATTCAAGAGTCAGAGCAACCCGCCGATCGTAGAACCAAAAGCGCGCTCATTTGCATGCGCCCACCCCTCGCTAGCACTCCTCGCTAGCTAAACCATAGGTTTCCAAACCGCATCATCATTTTGAGACCTCAAGAAAGTCTAATCTTTAAATTAACACTAACTTCTCCCGTTCCTCCTTGCAGCGCTGCTCGTCGCTGGAGCGGCCGCTCTCGGCGCAAAGCAACCATCGCCAGGGAAGCGGAAGCAATCTGCTGCAGCGCCAGTGCCCCTCGCCGATTCCAGCTCATATCACGAAAGGTAAGCGCCACCCCGACTCTATAGCTAGAGCTAGTCTTCGTGTGTTTGTCTGCACGCTTGCCCTTGGCTAATCCCATCAGTCTTACTAATGACCGTGTTGTGACACTCTCTCCCACGCCCCCACACGCATGTCCCTGCTAACATCATCCACGCACAGAGCTGTCCGCAGCGCATCACGCACAGCAGCAGCAGCAGCCGCAGCAGCAGCAACCGCATCAGTCGCCACAGACGCCGCCCACCTATGTCAACATGTCCGAACTGGCCAACATGGCGGCTTTGAAACTGACTAACCAGCAGCAGCAGCAGCAGCAGCAAAAGTCCGCAACACCGCCGTTGCGGCAGCAGAGCTCCATCGACTCGATCAGCTCGCAGCATTCCAACGACTCCTCGGGCTCGCATCAGCTGCTCCAGCAGCAGCTGCCGCCGCACATGCAGCAACAGCAGTCATCGCAGTCGAACCATCACTCCGCCACTGCCACACGCTCCCATTCCATATCCTCGACGGCCTCCTCGCTGCACTCGCACCCGTCGATCGACTCGACGGTCGCTTGCAGCTCGCTGGTGGGCCAGCACCACCACAGCACCAGCACCAACACGAACACCACCTCGCCGTCCAGTGGCAGCTCCACGCCACAGAACCATTACTCGCCCCTGCTAACCAACTCCCCCACGTCCACTGCCGCAGGTACTCCCAGCGGCAGCAGCATTGGCACGGGCACCGGCCTGGGATTCGTCTACCAGGTCAGCTCGCCCACTCCGCCGGCCAGTGAGGTTCTAAAGATCACCGAGCAGACGGCAGCTTGCAGTTCATCTGGTTCATCTGGCCAGGGGTCAGCGGATAATGGAGCCGAGGGGGAAACGGACGAGCGTTCGCGGGCCTCGGTTCTGCAAAAGGCATCCATGTTCGAGAAGGCGGCAGCAGCAGCAGCAATTTCGCCACCAGCTCCGATTCCAGTGGCGGCTCCGGCACCAATAATGGCTGCGCCACCTGTCCCGCCGGCAGGCGGAACAAACGGAGGGCGGCGCTCCGAGGCGGAGCAGCAGGAAATGGGTGAGTTGAACAACTATCTGCCAGCTGAGGAGTGACTACGATTGCAGCACCAAGACCACCCAGCACTTCAGAGCCCCGTTAGAGATTCCCACTCCTCGCCGTTCTTCTTTTTTCCTCCAAATCCCATTTTTATTTACCCGTCGTGCTCTATTTTGTCACAAGGGTGAGATTCTACGTTTACCAGAAGTGAAAAACGAATGCAAATGCCAAGTTATTAGTAACTATAATAACTTGGCATACTTTTAGGCATTGCTATTTATAGAATTTTGCCCTTAAAAGTGACTACAATTATAATTTATCCAAAGATAATAATAAGATGCGTAACGCGCAGACATTTCTCTCCCTCTCCTTCTCTTTCTGGCTTTTTAACAACATTTTATGAGAGCCCAGAACCGAAGAGAGTTCTAAAAACCCGAAGGCGTTACGCTTCTTTTATATTTATATCGACTTTGATTTAACATTCTTATCTTAAATATTTTTTGTAACCCCAAAATATCTTTGTTTTTGTTTCCCTCCCCTCTCTTCTCTTCCTTTCTTTCTTTGGTTTGTTGTTTGATTTGCCCAAAACAATAAATGAAACAACCACAACAAATGCACAAAAAAAAAACCACCTGAACAATTACTTTTTTTTGTGTTTACCTCACGTTCGTTCACCTTACCCCCCGATATATCTTTGTCATCTGTAAACTATCCACAATCAACCAAATGCACAACAACAACAACCAACAACAAACACACCATCTCCAAAATCGAATACCAACAACCAACAACAATGCAACCATGACAAACCAATCTATGATCTAACAGACAAGTCTTTCGAAGATTCAATACAAGCACTAAATAATTTAATTGGCGAACTAGACTCGTTCCAACGCGAGATCGATGAGGGCAAGGGCAAGCAGCAGCAGCAGCAGATGAGCAACGTGAGCAACAACAACATGACAACGAGCAGCCAGAGCAGCAGCGACAACAACAACCTGCCCGCCGCCGCTACCATCATCACCACCACCTCCACCGCCAGTGGCCTCATCGAGCCGTGCGCCATCAGCAACCAGACAAACTCCAGCGGCTGCGGCACGGACATATCGGACACCACCTCCGACGAACTGGCCGGGGACGGCTACGATGGCGATGCCAGGCGGCGGGATCTCGAGCGGGACCAGGACCTTCTGGGAGCCAGCGATTCGGAGCTGAGTCGCTGCTATGTGAGCGAGACGAGTTCGCTGACCGGCGGCCTGACGGCCGGCGGCTACGAGAACCCCACATTCGCGCACTTCGTGGCCAATGCGAACCGAGGCGAGGATGCCGTCTCGCTGGCCTCGGACAGCGTCTGCCTGGGGCAGCCTCGGCACGCCTACGTGGACACCTGCAGCGACAGCGGCAGTGCCGTTGTGGTGATCTACGACCACCAGATTCCCAATACGCCGGACATCGAGTTCGTGAAGCAGAACTCGGAGATTGTCATGCTGCGCACCAAGGATCCGCAGCCCCACTCGCTGCAGCTGCACGAGATGCGCGAGCTGCAGCAGCTGCCGGCCAACTTGGCCGGATCGCCGGACTCATCGCCGGACTCGGCCGGCGGCCAGGCCCCGCCGCCGCCGGCGACAGCAACTGTGGCGCCCGCCAAGCAGCGACTCTCTTCGTTTCGCGCCACCAGCGAGCAGCAATTGCAGCTCCTCGGACGCGGCAGTCCGCAAAGAGGTAAAGTCGCACCCACTGAGCAGGCACAGCAGAGAGGGCCACCGAAACAGCTCCCTGCACAGCAGCAGACCAGTGATACCGATGGCCACCAGGTCCCGCAGCAGCCCGTAGATCCTGCGAGGCGGCAGCTGCCGCCCAAACCTACCAGCTTGAGCCTTTTCAATGGCCCCCCCGCTCCCAGTGCGGGCGATAAGCCCCTGGTGCCCCGAAAGTCAGACTTTAAGTCGGACTTAGATGCGAAAATTCGCAGGCAAAAGCAGAAGGTTCAACAGCAATTGCAACAGCAACAGCAGCAGCAGCAGGCGGCACAACAACAAAAGCCACACTCACCACAGTCGCCCCAAGCCAGAAACTGTAATGTCACTAATAAACCAGCCAAAGCCAATGTTACAGCATCTGCATCCGCACCTGCATCACCGGCATCCGCATCTGCATCTGCCTCAGTATCAGTACCAGACCCGTATCCAAACCAGACTCATAGAATGCCAAACCAAAACCAGACGACGCCCACAGTAATGGCAGCAGCCAGCCCGGCATTGTTATCACCATCATCACCTCGCGGCCACTTGCCATTGCCATTACCATCATCGTCGTCGTCGTCATCGCAGTCATTCCCATTGCCAGCAGCCACACTATCATCACTATCATCATCAAACGCTCTGCCATCGATGTTGCCCGCCAGTGACCGACCACCGCCGCCGCCACCCGCCCATCCATACACGTGCTCCAATGCCCCAGCCCATCCAATCCATCTCGCCAATAGCAATGCCAATGCCAATGCCAATGCCCATCTCAAGCCGTGCATTACGCCCCGGCCGGCCTCGTTGTCGGGTTCGTTTCTTTGATTTTTGATTTGATTTTTGATTTCGTCCTTCCTTGGTTGTGATTTCTACCTTTCCCTCGGCTCACTACCTTTTAAGACTTGATTTTGGCTTTGGTTTCTAATTGTTCTAAGCTCTCCTCGCCACTTTCTTAACTTTGCTTTACGTTTATGTTTGATAAGCAACCCTTCTGCGATTGGAGTTGGTACTAAGCTCACACCACAGAGACTACATAATTGCATAAGATGCGTTACGTGTTACGCATCTTGTACATTTATATTGTCTTTCCTCACTCGTTCATTTGCACCACATCATCATCATGAAAACAGACAAATCTAAATGGATAAACTGCACGAAATACTACCTACCACTAACTGCCAATTGCTTATGCACTAAATAGAATAAAGAATTCGCTTAAATATTGGGAAATCATTTGCTGCAAATATTGTCAAAATTGTGAGAAAGAACACTGCTTGCCATCAGTTTCAGAACAGAGTCTGTCGATCTCGATAGCGCCTAACTCTTCTCCGTCGCTTCACTAACTCAACTCAACTCAACTACTGGTATTACATGGTGTCCTGTGTTTTTTGTGTGTGTGCCACGTGTATAAATCGATTAATTGTACATAACTGTGAATAACAGCAGAAGCATAGCGAGTGACAACCAGCTAATTTAACTCTTTGACCATCCACAGGAGGAGCAGCAGGCGGTGGAGGTACGCGAATCGCAAGGCGTTCGTCCATCAACCAGGCCAAGCCACCGCCGCCCGTAAGACGCAGCTCGTCGGTGACACCCAGTCCCGCCTCGGTGGGGGTAAGTTAGTCCTGCTACTACTTGCTAATACTACATACCTAAGCTAGTTAACTAAGCTAGTCTTTAAGGCGTCTCTGTCTCTGTACTCTGTACCACAAACACAGTCTTTGGTTTCCTCTAAGCTTTTATTCTTTAACTTATGATTTAACTTAATGCAACGCAGCCACAGCACATGAACCTGCAGCAGCAGCAGCAGCATCACCAACAGCAGCAGCACAACTACCAACTAAGCAGCTCCAGCGAGCACTTGCCACCTCCACCGGCGTTCATGCTAGACGCCATGACCGCCCACTCCATGCCCAACTCGCCGCCGCCAGCTGCGATGCCTAGCTCGGCGCTGAAGGTGTCCGAGACGGTGAGAGCCCTGGCAGCCATGCGCCACCAGCCGGCCTCGCCAGTCGCTCTTAGACGCATGCAGCAACAGCAGCAGCAGCAACAACATCTGCAACAGCAGCAGCAATATCTGCAGCAGCAACAGCAGCAGCAGCAGCCTCTATTGCAGGTGTGTGTCTAGGCCTGGACCCACCGCCTCTGCCGTCACTCTTAGAACTTTTCTTCTATAATTTTATTATTTCTTTTCATTTCAATTTGCATTTGCTTTGCCTTTGCCACACACACTGTACACACACACACCCTCTAAACGCGCACCACAAAGTCCGTGCACAACTCCCCCCTGACCGATGACTTAAGCTATGACGCCTACTATGACTCCTACTTGGAACTGCACGCCTATGCTCAGCAGCAGCAGCAGCAGCTTCACCACAGCCAACTACAGCAGCACCATCAGACTGTGCAGCAGCCACATCAGCCACTGCAGCCGCCTCTCTACCAAGCTCCGCCGCCAGCCGATGCCGTAAGTGACCAGTGACCAGCAGCGAGCCAGCGTGGCTAACTAACCAAGACTAACAGCAGGAGAAGCCGCTTGCAGGAGGGCGTAGCCTCCCGCCTCGCGCCACTTAACACCACTGCCCCTGTCCCATCATCCAGCTTAGTTGTAATGCCATTTAGTCTTAGCTTAGAGAGTAGCTTTTGTCGTGCTTTGGCAAATCTTTTAATTTGTGCCTCCTTTGTTCTCTTCTGTCGTTTTTCTCATGCCGCACCGAAACACAAAACACTCCTCCACCGGCACCACACACCAGACGTTCCGCACTTCGTCACCAGCCGCTGGCGGAGGGGGCGGAGGCATATACGCCCAGCCCAAGCTGGTCAATAGCATGTCCAGCTTCCGCACCAGCAGCCCCAGTCCGAACGGACACGCTCACGCTCACCCACTGCCGCCGACGCAGCCCAAGGCGAACCCGAATCTAATTGCACAGCTCAATGCACGACTCAACAGCAAGCAGCAGCATCAGCAGCAGCATCAGCACCAGCCTGGGGTCGAGGGGATCTACGGCAACCAGCAGCAGCCGAGCGGAGGAGGAGCAGGAGGAGAGTCGATCTACATGCGGAGTGGCTTGTCCATGTCGCAGCCGCAACAGCAGCAACACAATGACGGTAAATCAGAGCAAATGCAGCAGCCACATAGCCAGCATAGAATTTACGCTAGTTTCGGCACCACATCATCTTCATCACCATCATCATCATCGGCCAACAGCACCACTCAGCTAACACCGGCCCCCTCTTCTTTCAATGCATTGCCTCACTTCCCCCTGTCTTCATCCACATCCTCGTTGCTCTCCAAAGTCAGCTCATTCTCGAACTCTTCTCCATCTGCATCCTCGTCACCGATGATGGCAGCGGCCTCGGCTGCGGCCAACTCGCATTATCAGCCACCTCAGCCGCCGACGGCATCCTCCTCGGCAGCAGCAGCAGCAGCAGCCGCTAACAACAAAGATTTTGGCATCTACTCAAGTTCATTTAACAAAAATTCAGCAGCTGCGCCCTCGCCGAACATGCGACAGGCCCATCCGCATCCACATCCACATCAGCATCAGCAGCAGCAGCACTATACCTGCCCGCCTCCATTGGAGGATCCTCCGCCACCGCCCATCTACTCCGCCGGCTCTTCGGCCACAATGCCCAAGAAAATGTCCCGGCCCCATGTCGCTCAAAATGCTCCCCACTTGAGCGCATATGCAGCAGCCTCGGCGACGGCCACGCTGCCCAAGAATATGCTGCAGCAGCAGCAGCAGCAGCGGCTACATCATCAGCAATATCAACAGCCGGCGGGCATGGGCAACGGCACTGGTCACGTCACCAGCACTCAACGGCCGCAGTTGCCGCTGCCGCAGCAAAAGCTACGTGCTGCACAGCAGCAACATTTGGCGGAACAGCAGCAGTTACAGCAGCAACATCAGCAGCAGTTACAGCAGCAGTTGCAGCAGCAACAACATCAACGACAGCCACCCATACCGTCGCGCCACTCGAGTGTGCAGCAAAAGATATTCGTCTCGACGAATCCATTCATACAGACGACGGCCGTCAAGTTTCACTCGCCCTCGGCCTCGCCCACTTGCGGCTCGCCAGGGACTGGATCTGGATCTGGGTCCTTGGCCAGCATTTATGCCACAACGGCGCGTGGCAGCCATGCCCAGCAGCAACACTACTATCGCGATGTCGCTGGTGCGG
The DNA here is from genome assembly GCA_018903765.1 of Drosophila aff. chauvacae BK-2020. Taxonomy (NCBI): domain Eukaryota; kingdom Metazoa; phylum Arthropoda; class Insecta; order Diptera; family Drosophilidae; genus Drosophila; species Drosophila aff. chauvacae BK-2020. Next base: position 2,846,582 of record JAEIGO010000916.1, on the reverse strand, counting down.
GCAATGGCAGCAGCAGCAGCAACAGCAACAGCAATGGCGGCGCTGCCTACTACAACCACAATGCCCATCATGCCCATGCCCATGTCCCGACACATCATCCAAGTAAGAGCGCGAGCTGGACTTGATTGGTTTCGTTACGATTTTCGTTTCGGTTTGATTTGATTTCCTTTGGTTTCGTATTTGATTTGATTGCAAGGAATGAGCGTGCGCTGATCTGTATATATTTTTATGTTTGCCGATTTTCGATTTCTTCTCGATCGGAGCCAGTATCCAGCATTTTGTTTTGCCAAATTCCTGTTAGTCTGCATGCTGCTTATGTTCTTTTAGTTTTTGGTATAATTAACCCAACTGCGAGAGTGTGTCAAGTGCTCGATCCGAACGAAGATTCAACTTTCTCATTTCAATTTTTCCCATCATCCCATCATCATTGAGCGCCAACGAAGATGCACTTTGGGCAGCAGAACTTTGACCAACAACTTTGTGACTTTTATATTTTGCATTTTTCCTTTAACCATTCTATATAAGAATCACCATCCAAGCAAAGACCTTTTAATAGCAAGATGCGTAGCGCACATACATTTGAAATGCCTTGCGTCTCTCTAAAGGATAGAAATCATGTGTGAGATTGAGCAAGACATAACTCAATAATGTACAATGCAAAATCTTTGTATGGCGTTACTCATCTTGTTTTTATTTAGGCCTTTGGCCCAACCGTATGGGGACACTCATTGATCGATCACATTTGCTTTCGACTTTCTTTTATGCACCCAACAACGCATATCCACAGACTATGCCACAAGCACAAATATCGAAAAGACTGGCAGCATTCGGGCCAAGACCAAGGCCGAATTCCTCGAGAATCTCAACGCGAAACTGGCCAAGCAGGGAATGTCTGGACGAGCATTTGCCGTGCGAAATCTCATCAACAGCAAGGCCCTGGTAAGTACTAGCCAGCTCAGCTCACTCGACTCGATTAGCCAACGTCTTCTCTATGCTCCGTCATGGCTATTAGATGTATCAGAATCCGCAAAATCTCTCGCGACCCAGTGCACAATACCGTAGACCACCCACCTATCCCAGCACCACCACAGCCACAGCCACCAATGTCACTTGCTGCGATGAGCAGTGCTAGGTGCGAAGGTATTTAGAGTTTGTTCCTAGTCGTTCGCCTCGTTCGTTCTTGAAGCCTACTAAGCCAGAGCTGGCAGCTAATACACTCGTGCCTCGTTTTTGCCCAATTAACCCAGCTGATTGATGATATCTAATGAGAACCTCTCTCTAATCCTATTTCCGATTTTCCGATTTCAGCCGGACCCTCGCATCTGTCACGAGTCGCTGATGGATCAAATCAAGCGCGGAGCCACCTTGAAGCGTAACCAGAAGATCAACGATCGCAGCGCTCCAAAAATACATTAGGAACTAACCCTTAGCATATTTATTATCATCATAATATTAACCTATGGAAGGTCATGAGCGCCGAGTTTGGTTTGAAACTGAAAACTCGTATAGATAACACATACATACAACCTAAACACATATGATTAAAGCATATACAATATACGATATTTAACGAGCGAATAAGCTGAACTCGAACTAATCAATAATATACCTTTCTTAATCCAATTCTCTATCCCAAAAATTAATGCGAAAGGCTCTCTTTGTTAAGTGAATCCAAAAGAAGAAGACAGTTGGCTAGCCCCTTTATCCTTTATGTTTATTTATACAACTCGAAACTCGTAACTCGAATTTATCTGTTTAAAGATTTATATTATGTTTATGTATTTACCATATTTATAATTTCCCTTGTTTATGTACATATGATATATGGATATGATTTGAACAACCAATCGAAACTAATCTGACGCCTAATAAATGGAGTTTATCTTACACCTTTTAAGTGCTTTTATTTTAATATTTAATATATTTAATATTTTTATTTTTTCCTCAACTACCACTGTGAGTCAATTGGTAAAATATATGTATACACTATCTATATTGCAAAGGAACGGAGTTAACGCATTTAAGGACACTTCAAATCGAACAGAATCTACTATTAATCGGATCAGCTTTCGAGAAGGAAAACCAATTACTGCCAAGCGGAAGGGGGAATTTTAAAGAGATCCCAGGAGCTTCCCCAGGACCTTTCGCATCCACGTAGAGTGCTATATGAACATGTTCATATCATAACATTTTCATTGGACTGAATCTTGTAATGTCATTTTAAATGCAACACCGAATAGACTAGATGCAGTTTCTCAATGTAAAATACATGCAACCAATATCATTTGCGTTCATATCAGGATCACAGAACATTTTATAACCAACTTTGCGGCATTTTCCTTTTAACTCTAGCGTTAACATACAATTATCTCCACCACTTTTAATATCCGCAGGCGTACTACATATGATAGAACCTAGGTAATAGTATTTCTAAATATTTACAAAATATTTTGTATATACGCTTTTTAAGGCTTCACCAATGGATCGATCGATGAATATTGGCAGACACGACACGACACTCGTAACCAAAAATATGGCAATAACTAAGCTATGAAATTCTATTAGCGTTTAGAGTACAGACTCCAGAGATTATACAAATTTGAGTCGAAACAAATACATATATATTTTTTTGGGCGATCAAATCTATATACACCACATCATAGCAGAGCGTAATCACAAAAGTTAATTACCGTAGCCGTACGTAACAATTATTTACACGTCTAAATGTTAATCTTAAAATGTTTCAAAACAAAAACCTATACCGAAGTAACCTAAAACCAATCAAACTTGTAATGCGTATTTTTGAATTCATTTGCATTTAGACATGAGAAACAATACAAAATAAATGTAAACGCATTGAATGTAAAACAAAAACTTGAATTTGTTCTTATTCTAAATTCCGAAGAAGCGTTGAGCCTGAGAGTGGAGGCTGGCCCTTTATCCTCAACATCTTTGAATGATCTCAACTTTTTTCAGTTCTGAACTCGTCGTCTTTATGCTCCCGTTTTGATCATTCGGAGGACTCTATAGAATCGTATAAATTGCAGAACAATACGCTAGTTCTGTTCTTATTCTTTCTTGTTACAAGAAGTATTCAGCCACCAAATAGAAAAGCTCTTTATCTTTATAAAATCTCTCTTTAATCGATCTTCTTTGATTTACTAAAAAATAAGTCTAAAGTATTTTGGTAGTACAGCTCGGCCAGCTTCTCTTTGGGTTCCTCTTTAATGCCGGCTACGGCCTCGAGGATTTGGCTGAAATGAAAAGAATTCATTAATCATTGGCATGGCAACTACAGTAAGTTGCTGCCCTGGCTTGGGCTTACCTTATCTGGCAGGGCTCACAGCGTCCGTCTATCAAGGTATCTGCGGTCCATTTTTCCTTTTTCTTCACGGTCGGAAACCGGGTGGAGACGTGCTTGTGTCCGGCGTGGGAGGGTCGTATTCCACACCACGGACAGTCTGTTTCCAGCATAATGCGATCGTTGGGCAACTGTCGCACGACTTCAGCGTTTTCTACCGTCTTCAAAGAGCAACCGTTGAGGCCAATGTAAAGGCCGCCAAACGCGAGGATGCTCTGGGCTTCCTCGAGCGTTCCCGTGAAACTGTGCACCACTCCGCCGCCGCATTGGTTAATCTTGTCCCGATTTCTCTCCAAAATGGCCATGAAGTCTGCCGCAGCGTTGCGCATGTGCAGGAAGAGAGGCAGCCTGAACTCGGCCGCCAGGCTCAGCTGCTTTTCGAAGTACAGGCGCTGTGTTTCCGCATCGCAGAAGTGCAGGCGATCGTAGTCTAGGCCACACTCACCGATGGCCAAAACCTTGCCGGGGTTCTCCTTTATCTTGGAATGCAGCTGGTTGTAGTAGCCCTCGGGGTCCGGCAGAAACTCGCCGCAGCGAGTGGGGTGTGCGCCCACCGTGGTGAAGAGCCGTTCTGAGGAAAAGTAGTAGGAGTTAAGGCCACGGCGTTATGAATGAATTACCTACCGTCTTTGCCGGCCAGTTCCAGGGCCTCGTCCACATCCTTGAGGCAGCCGGCGGTGATGATGATCTTCTGCAGGCCCTGCAGCCAGGCACGTGTTAGAACCACCTCCAGGTCGGCTGGGTGCTTCTGGGAATCGCCGTAGCGTCCTTGGAACATGGGATCCGTCAGGTTGGCCCCAATGTCTGCGGATCATGTTGTCCATTGTTATTGGAGTTCTTCTTTTTAGTTAATTTTTTTATCAAACCAATGAATTTTAAAGCCATTCCTAAATTTCGCCGCATCAGGTGTATAGAGGTGGAGAAACATTGATGTTGGCGGTAATCGATGTTTTTCAGTGTTTAAAAAAAAACATCGATGTATCGTCGATTTTAAAAGAACAGCAAATTTGAAAAAATATGAATTAATTAAATAAGATTAAATTAAATTAAAATTAAATAAGATATAAATAAATATATTACTGGTTAGTGTGAAAAAATAGTTTACAGAAAAGGCGGAAAGCCAGCTCTGTTTTGTAAACAAACTTTATAAAGTGATATTGAATATTGCATTAAATTTCTCTATGTGGGTTAAATCCCACAACACGGGCTTCGCCTCAACTACTTTTATTTAGGCCACTTTTCCCACGCGACATGACTTAACGTTTAACTGTAAACAATTTTTTTCATTAAATTTTCCTTCCATATCTAGCTTTCGAAATATATAAATTCTATGATTTTGAAGCTACACTTTTACCTGTTTCTACGCTTTACTATGCAATCAATGATTTATTAAAAAAAAATATATATATATATGTATATATATATATGGGCTATTCTCTGGAAATTACAACCGCGGCAAAAAACACAAAAAATTGTCTAAAATTAATATTTGTAACATAGTAACTTTATGAAATGTTTTAATAGATCAAATTTGATAGCCTTTATCATATTCTAAAACAAATTTCAAAATATTGGAACGCAAACTCGCGCAACTCGCAATTTTTCATTATTTTGATGAAAAACACCATAAAAAGATCATGTTGTGTTTTGATAAAAATCTCCAAAGCAGAGGAACTATGCTTGGACTTTTGCTTTCTATCATCACTGGGAGATTGCAAAGAGTCAAAAGAGATAACATTTAAACTTCTCTAATATGCTTAAATAGTAAAAAACACAACGAAAAGAACGATGGAAAAAATGTCACGTGCGACCTGTCACGTGCGACACCGATAAAAATGTACTTTAAAAAAGAACTACCTAATATTTTTAAATCAAATCAAATAAATTATTAAGTTGAATTGATATATAATACATTAAAATTAATTGCATTAAAATCTTTCATCAAGTTTCGCTGAAAACAGTGCTTGAACTGGTTTGCGAAAAATTCACTTCCGTCTGTGTCACGTGCGACTCGATACATTTTTTTAAATTATCTTGAAAACGAACAATTGTTCGAGATTGACCTTAACACCAATTATAGTGCTACCCAAGAGCTATAAGTTCCAAATTTTGTAAAATTAAAAAAAATTCTTGGTACATGCTTTTTTTTGTTTGAATGCGTACGAATGTCACGTGCGACACCAGAGAATTGCCCATATATGTATATTTATATATAACATGTAAAATTTTGAAATATCTTTTTATCCATCAACTATACAAAAATCAAATCAATCAAGTATACAAAAATAATAAAATTTTTTTAAATAAATGTCTAATTCATTACAATACTACTTCGTAACTGAATAAATTTACTAAATTTGTGGTACCCAAATATCCTAGTTTTATTACGAGGGAAAATTTGATTTTCATTTCTAAAACTTTTATTTTTGTTTCTGATTTCTTTTACAAATTTGAAGTTAAAATCGATATTTTTTTCAAAATTTTCATTATATTAAAGTAATTTAAATATTAATTTTGCTTTACAATTGCAGCAGCATAAGAAAGAATCAGGAATATATTTGAGCGCTCGCGCCTCGGATCGCCCACAAAGCGCCAACCTAGGCCGAAAAGGCGATGGCCACACTAATATGGCTATCCCTAACAGGCGGTGGTCACCCTAAACTTAGCTGGGGCCCTATATAAGGCGCGCCGCGACCATTCAGAATTGACTGCGGTCGGTAGCTGTCGGTTGGTGAAGGCCTACAGTCGTTCTTGCAGTAAGGAGGTTGAGCGAGGAGCTCCTTTCCTTTGTGAACGATTCGGTGGCCCTGAAAAGGGCCATTTGAAAAGTTTTATTCTCTTTGTTAATAATTTTGTGGCCCTGAAAAGGGCCAATGAAGTGCGACATTCGCGGCTAAGTTACCCGGGAATCTAAAATTCCCAAAACTCCGCAGGTGTAGGTCAGAAATTCCAGCCATTTTTCGCCTTTATATTCAAGCGGAATAATTCCGTCTTGAATAGCTTTCGCAAAACCTCTATGCCACCTTCGCCCCGTATCTTCGAGACAATTTTGCGAATTTTGCCATGAAGGTGGTGGGCTCTTCAGGCATAAGTGCAAAAAACTTTCCAGATACGTTTTCTAATAGTTCAATTTGCCCTCTTATGATATCAGAGGCCAAACTATTGAACTAACAAAACTTTTCAAGCTTTCAATGTCCGGACTTGTACCATTTCGAAGGAAATTATAACTAAAAAGGTTGGTATGGAAATTCGCCGACCGTTTACCTGCACTAGTCCGAGGTGTGCTTTCCGAGCGCCGAGTCCCAGCACTTGCAGCAGAGTGCATGGTATGGAAATTCGCCGACCGCTGACCTGCACACACATCTACTAAATCACACAGGTAACTTTTTACCAAAATGGCCCGCAAATGAGTGCAGTCACACAGAAGCTGAATTGATGGACTGACTTTAGAAATATCTAAATTTACTGAATTTGCATCAGCGACAAAGGCCAAAATAAACTGATGCAAATTTTTAGCTTTCAACTTAATTTTCATAATTTAGCTTAAAGAAAATTCCTACTTGCTATGGTACTCACACGCACATCAATGTAGACTATTTGAAAACGCAGTCCGTCAAAGGACTGCAAGGCAAATGTAGTGGCTGTAAGTCCGCCTTGTGTACTTACAGCTGGCATAAGAAGTCCATCCATTACGACGAAAAATGGCACTGCCCACCATTTCGCCTGCACCAGCTTCGTCAGGTCCACCGATGTGTCGCTCACGCTGTCCGCTAACACCTGCTGAACACCTAACACTGCGCTTCAATGCCTCAGCAGGGTAGCGTTCAGATATGTGCGAAAAAGAGTTAATTAAACACTTTTCGTACGCGTACACAACGTTGTTGCCTGCCATTTCACTTCTTTATGATAAATTTCATTCTCTTCACGAAGAACGGGATTTCTTTAAATTTATTTATATTGCTGTAAATGCAAAGAAGCCCTTTATCGAGCTCGGCTCTTTTTTCTTCTCGTTTGAACCATTTTAGTACGTGACCACCGTCGGCCAGATACAGTTGTATTTTTAAATTTTGTTTCCCAATCCTCATCTTTTTGCTGTGAAAAATACCAATAAACTTAATATAGAAAAATACCAAATACTAAAATAAATATGGTAATTTATACCACGGATTTTAGCCGTTTTTACGCGCGTTTATAAATTTAAAATCGTCTCAAAAAGTCGTCGTTTGACAAACTTATAATAAATAACGCTAAGGCTGATAGCGCCATCGTCTTATGTCGTGATGCTGCGATGATTGTAGCTGCCGCTGCGTGAAAAAAACGCAATTAGCTGTCGCAGGTGGGATGTGTGCAGAAACTCAGTTTGGCTTAAAAGAACAACAATCTGGACCATAACTATAATTTACATATTCATTTCTATATCTAGTGCTTCTTAACGAAGCCAGATCAGAAGATGCCGCCAACATACGAAATAGATCCGCATTTTGTCTCGTCCTTGAAATTTTCATGGTGTTGGAGTACCTGAATTTCTTGTATTCCTTCTTGGCTTCTTGGGCTTCCTCGGATAATTCACCAATTGGCAAACTTTGTTACTCGATTAGATCCTTTCCGTGGGCAAGCATTTTATGAACCGTGGGAGTCATCTCCTTCTCCTGTCTGAATTGCATTTTGAGGCTTCATCTTCGGCCGAATTTTGAATATTGGTGATGAAATCCGAAATATCCTCGTCGATTTCCTCCTTTTCTTCTGGTTAATATTTATCATCGTTATTTCCTTCAGGATCCAACGCAGAAAATGTTGCGATTCGTCCAAGAAGATATTTTTCATTCCGGTAGCTCGAAAGGTACTCCCATTTTCATCTTCCCCCGAGGATTTGCTCAGTGAAACAATTAATATTGATTTTATTATTTCCTCAAATGTCTCCTTTGAATCACATGTCGTTTCTACACCAATACATCTAATATAAAAATCCTTCAAGTTCGGCAATTTTCCCTTAAAAACTTTTATTCTGCATATCATTTTTATAAAGTGAGCGATGTCAAGCCGAATTTAGCATTGTGGCAGTACCGTCAGTTCGTCATTTAAAATGATTTGGAAGCAGGTTGACAAACGATTTAATTTTGTTTTAAGATGCTAAAAAACAAAAAATATATTTTTAAGGATTAGCACGTGATAAAATTGAATTTCGAAGGGTGGTCCATCAAGATTAATTAGTTTTAAGAGATGGTCATTTTTTATTTTTTAAACATATTTAGTTTTAAGAGGTTGGCAAACAATTTTATTTTCTTTTAAGAGCCGAAAAAACGTTTTTTTGTTGAAAAAAATTTATTTTTATGGATTGGCAAGTGATAAAATTGAATTTTAAAGGGTGGTCAATCATTATTTTTGAAAGTTTTTTATTTTCATCAAAAATAATTTTTATTTAAATTACTTATTATACCCTTGCAGGGTATTATAATTTTAGCCAGAAGTTTGCAACGCAGTGAAGGAGACATTTCCGACCCTATAAAGAAAGAATATTCTTGATCAGCATCACCAGCCGAGTCGAACTAGCCATGTCCGTCTGTCCGTTTCTTCGCAAACTAGTCCCTCAGTTTTGAAGCTATCTGAATGAGACTTTGCACATAGTCTTCTATATGCTCTCACTACTATATATGTCGGAACAGGCCGGATCAGACATCTTGCCTTTATAGAGAAGACTCTACACTACTATATAAGTATAACTATATCAACAGAAAAGATGTGAGAAAATAAAAACACAATATGAATGAAGAATAACGATTCGCAATTTCTTTTCGACAGCAACAGCAAAAATTACAGCAAGCTGTTTTTAAAATGCCATGTTTTTGAAAAATATGGACCAAGTGACCTGTTTAAACAACGGCATCTTCAATGATGGAAAAATAAGCTTTACATTAAAAAGCTAATCTGTTTTATTAATAATATAATTTATATTATTTTATATTATTTATATTATTTATATTATTTATATTATTTATATTATTTATATTATTTATATTATTTATATTATTTATATTATTTATATTATTTATATTATTTATATTATTTATATTATTATATTATTTAGTTTTATTTTTCTGTCAGTGTTTAAAATTTAATATGGTCATTACAGGTGACATGGGTGACATTTGCAGTCCGCCATTTTGCAAAGCAGAACCATTGAGGCATAGCCAATGAAATCGGAATATGTGGGAAAATGGAAGGTAAGAACAAAATGGAAGAACCCTTACGGTAAACAATAATGACGCATTGAGCATGCCATAGAAATGTGAATATACTTTATTGATATATGTATATACTGTAGCAGGCAATATATAATGAATCTAGAATGAAATGAAACTTTGCAGAGTAAAACTAGAATAAATATCCTACGTCCTGGCAAATATCATTATATTGCACACTCTCTGTGAGCCGAGATATTAAGCAAATTGTGAAAACACAAAGGCTTTTTTTAATAGATGGTCAAATGCTCCCAAACCCAATAGAAAACGATAGCAAATTTTTGTTTTAGCATATATAAACTTTAGTTTGTTCGATTTATTTGTTTATTTACGAAATAAATACAATATAAAATTCTCCTCCGTGTTTCATTTTCCTACCGTTCCATTTCGACGCTAACTCGCCAACACTAACTCGCCAAGAAAATACCCTAAAAAAGCCAACAGGAAGCAGCTGCGCTAAGCTTCTGATGGGTCCGCCAGATGTCGTCAGAGAACTGGTCTGGGCAAGTGTGCCGCTAGAGGGCGTTGAGTCGCTTGTTTCCGTTGAGACTTTCAAAATTTGAATATTATAATTAAGCTCCTTTTAACTCCTTAAAATGCAAATTCAGCGCACTGTCCCCGAAATGAAAATGTTTCGCCTACGCCCATTTAAATCAATGCCACTGTGTATTGCATTCGGATGCGCGCATAATGCAAGCTAATTAGGCCGCCAGCAAAGCTGTTTATTGTTTGCAGCGGCCGCCAAATCGGCATCCTCTGCCCCGGCATGCAAATTTCAAATCGCCGCTATGTCACGGCAGTTTTAAGCCGGCAATCGGCGTTCACGCAACTGCAGAATTTATAGCAAATGCCATTTATACATATTTCGAACGAAATTCCATTAGTTACTGTTAATGGATGCTGCGGTCGGTTTACTGGGTGCCGGCACTAGTTTTAATTGATTTAGTGGAAACTGCTGGCTCCTGGCTGCTGCTAGGGCCTGCCGCACCCGATGCCCCCATGGAAACGGAATAGGAAATGGGAAATGGAAAGTGGGAATTAGAATGAAATTCATTATGCAACGGAATCAAACATTATACACTGATGCCTGGGACGCATTGTGGTTTATTTTAACTGGCTAATACAATTGTCAATAATTCAATTTGAATTGGAATTCAATTAGTTACAAGTACATGACACACATACGCACACCTAGAGAGAGTTCATTTGGTATCTTTAGTTTTGGTTTCAGTTACCATATAGCATCGGTAGTCGATTTCCACTTTTGTTTGCTTTATTCGGTAGAACAATCGAATTGCGTAAATTACGTACACAAATATGTATTTCAAAATTGGGTAAATTGGATTAGTCAGCTGATATATACTCGACCGTCACCTCCTGCCTCGTCGCGCTGTCCAAGTCCTGTGTTCCCATCGGTTGCTGATATAAGTATATTATGTAAAAGTGGCGGTTAGTTGATTAGAGATCGAATACTTGTCGGGGGCTTCAGATTTGTTGTCGATTAACTACACCTAGTAACAATGTATAAACGGATTACTTATAAAACAAACACCCAAACTTTTAAGTACGCTCTAGGGACTAAGTACATTAATGCGTAATTGTGTGTATATTATATATAACGTATTCTGCCTGGACGAAAGCAACAGGGCTGCCTCCACTACACTCCCCCACTACTCTGTGGCAGGCAATTTCCGTTTCTGTGTGTATTTCGCATTCATTTTTTAGTTATGCTATTTTATTTAATCACAATTCACTTTGCATATGCCGTATTTCATTCATTTACAAATCCATTAGATATCTGCCGCCGCACTCGCCTAAAAGTAGTCTTTTTCGAATAAATCTTACTTGCTAAGCACACTCAGAGTAAACAAACACAAAGGAATTCTTATCACACACTGGCAAGGACTCGCACACGCTCGCCGTTGCACCTCGTGTCGGGTCGGGGCGGAGCAGAGAAGGTCGCTCGCATGCAAAAGTTGCGTATTAAAACCGGATTCATTGATTATATTCTATCATACATAAATCTCCCAGCCCCGCTGAGTGTCCTGTGCACTGCGGCAATTTGATTTGGCAATTTAGCATAAGAAGTTCACCCTGTATTATCCTTGATAAGCATTCCGAGATTTGCTCCCGTGCCCGAACTCATCAAATTTATTTTACAATTACGCCTTTTGCATAGTAAATTGTTTTGTGCTCTCTGCTCTCAGCTAAAGTTTCTGTTATTTCACGTGGCTGCGCAGACAATGGAGGTCGGGAGGGAGTCGCAAAATTGCGTTACATCCCGACTCTTTCTAAGCAAATACAAACGTGTTTTACCCATCCATCAGGAGTATACATATATATGGAAACGCTTTAGTAATAACTACAGTGCCAGCTAACGGTGCAGATATACATTTATGTATGTACCTATATAAATTGGCATTTCAGAGTTTACCTTAAAGCTACGCCAACCTATCATAATATTATGATAATCAATCAATGCAAAACGAATTAAATTTAGACCACCCTCCGGTAACCCCTCAACAAACAACAACAACAACTGAGCCATTAATTTCTCATCAAAAAGGAACTCTATGAACGGCATTACCATGCCCAGAAATCTCGTCAGAAGAGTTCCCTCGTTCCCCTGGCTGTCTCTCTCATTTAAATTCAAATTCCGTATCCGTACACAAAGCCTAGACTATAATGTATGAAAATTGTGGACAAAAATCGAAATGCTTAGTCGTACAAAGAGTAATTTTCAATTTAAATAAAAGTGGTCCCCTTGAACCGCAATGACCAATCCTGAAATCGATTTTCGCATATCCTTGGCAAGTGTCGTATTAATCTCTTAACCTGTCTGCCCCGATGACACTGGATATGATTTAAGCCGAATTATGTTTGAATCCTCTCAGCGGCATAGTATTATCTGGGATTTAATTTAGCAAAAATAAAATAAAGCGAAACAGAACCGGAGAACCATTTACAATTTGGAATAGATGATTCCCCAGTCCTAATTATGTTATGTGGCTTTCAAACTTAAGGGCAGTGTCATCACGGCATTAACACGGAGCTCCTCCAGTTACTGGGAATGCCTGCGAGTGGCTTAATTTCGATATGGACACAGAGTAAATTATAAGAGTTATTATCGAGTTGCATATTCATCATCAACAACTACGCTAAACTGGGCTCGTTTGCCCTTGAGCCAACCGGTTTCTGTGTGAGTTTTGTATTATCAGAATAATCAGCCCATTGCGCCAAACATAAATAAGGGCCCCGCCACTTGTTTATGCACACTAATTTGCTGCCGCCTCTATTATTAATACATTTTGTGGCGAAATATAATAACACAATTAGGCGCTGCCGGCCAGAGTAATGCGAGTACTTTACTGCACGTTGCAGTCGTCGGATGCGTTGTTGATTTGCTGCTTGGTCTTGCGGGAGGCGCGGCGTATGAGCGATCTGCAATGGAAATTGAACGGTGGTGAGCGAGTGAGCAGAGCAGGAAACGGAAAGGGAACAGGAACAGGAGCCGGATGTTGCCAGGGATTCCAGCCGACTGAGTCGGCTTGCGGATGTGCGTGTTGTAAGCATGTGCACAGGAAAGAAAACAGCATGTGTATTTCAGGATATCGCCAGGTTCAAAAATATATAACTTATTATAGAATTTTGAAAAACGTAGTATGTATAATATTTTGCAAAATAATAGAACAACTTAAATATAGATTTATCAGACTTATGTAGTTTTATTATATTTTTAGTTGCCATTTAAAAACGGGTAGGAAAGCTACAGTTGATTATTAATTATGCTCAAATTTATGAAAAACTTAAATACAGCGCTGAAGGCTGAAGAAAATTTTCACAAATGAGGCCAAATGTTGCAAGGAACATGTTGTGCTACACCCAAATAATTACTATTCTTGCTAGAAATATATGAATATTAATATTACTCCATAGGCCCAGAGATCAGGCTTCGTTTTTACATTAAATATATACACACTTTAAAAGTTTAGTGTCTGAGTAAATAAATATCCATTTAATAAAAAGAAGTCCTTGGATTGTAATTTATAAATATAAATCAAAGGCGATGTCCTGAAATGTACACACATTTTTTTCCTGGTGTAAGTATGATCAGGCGCGTGTTGCACTCACCTGGAACGCGGCTTCAGCTTGGCCTCCGCACTGGTGCTGGCCACGTCGACGGCGTCCACCAGGCCGGAGCACTTCTTGTCACCGGCGCCGCCGAGAGCCGGGCTGTTCATGCGATTTTTATCTGCAACAAATAGATAATAACGCGTGGCTAATTAGTATCCACGAATGCATTTAACGGCCGTCGAGCAGCGGCACAAAGGGAATGCGCGATTTCGGTGCGAGCTGCCAATGCAGGGAAAATCCAATTTCCCAACCGGGGGGGAGGCGTCCTTGTCCGTTGCCGCAGCAACTGGCACACCCGGACCTCCAGTGCAGCCGCCGTGCGCTGGCGTAATTAACTTATGAGCGAGACACACTCAAAGAGCCGGGGAGGGAGTTGCAGCACACTCGCAAAGTTACCGCTCGAAATGGGTTTTTTTACAGCCGGCTGCACAGTCAAAGTTCATCTCAAGATAAGAGGTCTCAACAGCAGAACCCAATTTCCCCTTTCCCCGACCAGCTTGAGCATCTGCCACGCATCTGCCGCCAATGGGGCAGATCGGGCTTCTCAAAGGAATGGCCCCTGATGGGTGAGATGGCTAAGGTGCTATGAAGGAACTTTATTACTCGGAAAATCAGTTATCCAGTGCAGATTTAATTAAAATGCAAAGGCCTGGGTCAAATATTTACACGCAGTGGGAGTCAATGCAATCTATTTCACACAAAAAATATGCTGATAAATATCACATCAAATTTCATGATAAAACCCTGTAAAATTGGGCAAGGATTTCCAATCAATCTCTTTTGAAAGGAGGCCAAGACTGGCTATGTTGCTTCTACCAATTAAGTAAGCCATGTCAATGAAGTCGTTAACTTTCCGGCAATCCTCAATCAGCCAGCTTAGCCTGCCAGCGAGAGTGTTAAAAGCACACAAAAGGTGTTCGCAGCAAGATGTTTGCCAGTTCCCTTGGTAAACAAGGAGGCCTTTTTGTTCCTCCGGAGCGGGCCATAAAGCCGCAAACAAAGAAGGGCTTACAATGGGCGGGAAAACAATCGGTGTCCGGGCGGTGCAGGCATTAGGAGCCACAAAGACAAAGCGAGAGCCAAGTCAATTCAGTTATTAAAGTTTACAGCTTAGCGGCGAAATGTGTCTGTGTCGCTGTGGCCAAATGATCCGAGCAAACAGAATTATTGAGCACGCCAGCACTTTATGGCCAGCCTGCCGACGCTTCGGAGTGTTGCACACTTCTGGTGTCGGCGGTGTCAAGTGCAAACAAAATGGCCGCCAAGCGCTATTGTTGTCAAAAAAAGGCGCCGAGCAGCGGGGGAACTCGCACTGCGGCTGCCGCTGACAGAGAGCGCGCGAAAATGCCTCCCGCTCAGGCGGCAGGCGGCAGGGACCGACCTAACTCCGGCATCCCCGCAGCTCAGTGGCCGAGTGGATGAAAGCCGTAACGAGGGCAACTGCCAACAGAGCACCGGAATACTGCCGGAGCAGCACAAAAACAAACAAGTGGGTGCTGGGGCGACAGGATGTGCCGGTGGCTGGGGTCGGACTCGGTATAAATTGTGCATATGCGGCGGGAATTGATGCGTGCGTGCGTCGTGTAACAGAAATTTAAATTAAATTTGTTTTACTCTCCCGGCTCTGTGTGTCGGGTTTCATCAGGAAGACGCACGGCGGGGCTGTGCTGATTCAAATGAAGAAAAACACACAACATATTCGGGTGTCTCAATGGGTTTCATTACCGCACAGTAAATGGTTTACATATCCTGCAGTTGAAATGTTCACGTAAAAGGACAGCACTTTTTGTAACTTGTTGTGGGGATATACATTAAGAGTGGTGAACGAGGTTATCTGTCCTGTAAAATTCCCTGCTTTTTATGCCTCGGATGTCCCTCAAATTATAGTGGCAAACTATTTCACACACGAGGCTTTTCATTTAACAGACGAGTCTTCCTCGCTCAAAATAATCGTTATTTTTTAAAGACCACCGTAATTCCGCCGTTGATTGTTTTACTGCCAGAGTGGATCACACGCATGTACGTGGCACACAATATATTTCGCATTTAATGTGTATTACGAGACTTCCACAATTGAGTTAGGGCCTGGGTTGCCGGGCTGCAAATAAAACAACGGCTTGCGGTGTGAACCCCCAAAACCACCCGGAGCTTGGAAAATACACCGGAGCCGCAGCAGGGCGGGGAGCCATGTCGGTGGAGGCCCCGGCAAAAGCCGCTTTCCTGGCCACAGCACATGTATGTGGCCTGCAGCTTTGGCTTTGTCTCAACTTACGCGCTCGTCCGTTCCTGTGCCGCCCCATCACCCGTCACACAAATACTATACACTTCAGAGCCGTAAACATATGCAGGAGCCACAGAGAAAAATAGGGTGTGTTTTATGTGTGAAATAAAAGTAATAAAAAATATCTGCACGACAGCTGGCCTATCTGATAACAATTAAGAAAATCAGGGGTGCTACACAAACCACAAGTGTTTTTTAAACATTTAAAAGGCAGTCCCGAATTGTGCAAAAATGTGTGGCATCGTAAAAACAATTTAATAAAATTTAAAATAATACTTTTACCATACACATTAAGACACATTTTTAAAAGATTCAAGACCTAAAGGTACTCGGAGGAATATTGATTGGAACTTTATTTAATAGCTTCGTTCGCAAATATGATAATAAAATAAATAAAGAATGAAGCTTCGGTTGTAAAACCTTGGCAATAGAGAAGAGTAAACTTGTTGAATACAGAATATTGAATAAGATGCGTGCGCCAGAGGTTTATTTATACTTTTTCTGTTCTGCTCGCTTCACATCTTACTCATTTTATTGCCTTTTCCTAAGTGCATTTGTTATGTTAAAATATACTTAAAAGTTGTGATGGCGGCATAGTCAGACACTATCGTGCTCCAGAAATCACTGGGGCTTTTAAAGCAGATAAAAAGGTGAAGAAGAATGCAACGAATTGTTTTGAGGTACCGAACTTAGTGCTGTTTTTTACCCTTCTATACATACATATATGTATATAAAATAATATATCTTTTTATATTTTTATATATTAATATTAATAATTAATACTATATAATATTAATAATATTGTAATATTAATATATGTACACATTTCCAGAGTTAGTAAAATCCCTAATGATTGCTGCAGCACCCCGTAACATTTTTTTAATTTGATTCATCAAAATCTGGTACATCTAGTCAAGATCTGTTTTGAGAACGACCTGAGCAATTTATTGGCAAATAAATTTATTATAGTACCATCTTAAATAAGCTGATTTGCCTTTTTATTTAAACTCTCTTTAGTTTGAAATCACATTTTCTCCCTGTGTTCCCACACACGACAAGAAACAATCTCGACAACAAAATGGCAGCATTGTAAATGAAATTTCTGCGATTTGTTTTTGCATACGTCGCGGTGTACATTTTAAGGCAATTACTTGACTTGGAGCAGCCCCAGTGCCTGTCCCCTGAGCCGGCAGTGATTAAGTGCTTAGACCTATTTTCGGTGGCACACTCAAGGCGCTGTTGTCACCGCTGTCACCTCTGCGGCGCGTCGTCCGTTGAACCGCCCGACTGTGGGGCCGCATGAAGTCTATTGACTGCCACTCGGCGACGACCTTCGCCATTCAGACAAACGTCGACGACTATCGTCGCTTGTCTCTTCTCCGCCTGTCATCGACAGCAGGGAGACCTGAGACCTGACCCGCGACCCCCGTCCAAGTATTCGACGCCATTTTTGGCCAGCATTTAATATGTTTAATGCGGACTCCGCTGCTCTCGGCCATTCGGATTCAAGTTCGCTGGAAAATATTTACTTGCATACAGCTGTAGCTTCCAGTTTGGCGCTTTCGCCGGCGGGCAACTTTGCACTTAATTTGAATGACTTTTGCGGCGGCCAACGCGGGCTGGGGGCCACTAAAAATTTATCAAAAGACTTTCCGGCAAACAATTAAATTATTGGCAACTGGGCGAACGAAGGGTGGCTGGAGGGGATCTGTGATGACTCAACAACTTTTTCTCCAGCGGAAATTAAATTAATTATTTGGCTGCCGTGCAATGGGATGAGTTTTGGGCAACATTAATTAACTAGATATTTATACTCCGAGGAGGAGCCTGGCAAAATTTAAAACTTCTTGAGCCGCTCGTGGCCGTTGGCAGCCGTTCTTGGCTGTTGCTTGCTGGCCGTCCTCCCTCCCGGTTGTTGCCTCGTTCTATTTTCATATGCCGCGAACTAAGTTTTTAATGAGATAATAAAGCATTCCATTACGGGGTAATTAGAAGGTCAAGCTGTTTAATTAATACACGTGCTCGCTCGAGAGCGTCTTGATCAGACGCCAGACGCGTTTGAACATCGAGGGAAGTGGGGCACCGAGTTGTATCCCATTGTAACATATTTTCCCAGCCGCCTTTTGCTTTGCTTTTCTGTATTTCTTTTATTAGGCTCCGTTTTGTCGTCTGATGAATAATGAAAAAGAGTTTGTCTTTGTCAATTGGGACGGAAGAAAGGGTCTTTTCGCCGGCTCGGCTGCCGAATTCCCACAATTAATTAGGCCAAAGACAGCGGACATCGGAGGGCGGCTATTGAAGCTGGAATGCTAATTGCATTCAATTAGCCAAATTGCCAAATTCAACCTAGACCTGGGACGCGCCCAAAGAACGCCTATTAATTGGCCCCACGTCCGCGCGGCTTTCCCCCTTTGATTTAAAATGAATTTATTAATAAATGTGCATCAATTATTGATTAAGCCCCGCCACATGCGCCCTAGTCAGAGCTTGAGTCCACGGCTTAATTACACGCGACCTGCAAGCGGCTTAATTATTGCATTTGTGGCCGGCGCGCTATATGTTAATTTCGCACTAATTAAGCTACTTATGGTGGAACTTAAAGCACCGAATGAATCCGATCCCTGTCCTCTGTGCAACGGCTTTGGCTTTCAATTGGAGCCGGCGAATGTGAATGTTTAATTGATATTTGAAACTGCAGCGGGCAACAGGCACCAGGCGAGGTAAAAAACCATCAACAAAGGGCTCCGCACGAGCTGCTGCCGATTTGGGTTTCATTTCCCGTGGCCATGGCAACAAATTGTCATGGATCCATCATGTACGACAGCGGACAAAGCAGTTGTCCCAGAATTATATTGAAATATATTTGGGTTGTGATAAATAGATTAGTACTGCGAGAGAAAGGTCAGAATTGAGATATTAAAAATAAATAAATGTTGTGCCGAATCAATCTTTAATCCGAATTAATCTTTAATATATCATGAACTGTGATCGAACACTTAGGTATTTAACTTTGAAATATATTGGTATATTAGGGAAATAGTAAAAGAAGTGCTATGTATTAATGTTATAGTAAAATGAAACAGAATATTATTAGATTCGAAGTACTAAACAATTAGAATTTTATGTTTATTAAAATCATTTTTGAGCATAAAAATAAATACAAAAATGGCTTTAAAGAAATATAATGAATGAATAAAATTCTTGCTCAATTTCTTATTTAAGCAAAACAAAATCTATATAAAAAACAATTTATGTTAATAATTTGTATTATTAAGCTTCATCAAAATACAATTTTTAAAGCCAGGTAATATACATTTTTTGTTGAAGAGCTTAAAGTGCTATATATGGTGTGCAGGACTGTCGTGGAAATGTGCATTGAAATAATTATAATAATGGCAATGCTGTTACCCGATATTACATTCCACCGCGATTTGTGCGGCAGTCGGGTCCCGCTAATATTTATTAAATTACAATTTTACGACGGCAGGTACTTACTTCGACTGGACGATGCGCTGACGTAGGCCGATGAGCGCCGCTTGAAGCCGCTGGGCGCCGCCTCTCCGCCGGCCCCGCTGCCCCCGCTCCCGCTACTGCTGGCGGGCAGGAAGCGGGACAGGGAGAGCAGGGACTTGAACAGGTCGGTCACATTGCTGTCCTCCTTCGCCGAGCACTCCAGCACCTTGGCCCTGCAACGAACAAGAAACACGGACCGGACTCGGTTAGAAGCGTGGCATACCTTTCAGGGGTGGCTGCGTAAATAGCGTATACGTAAGTCAAACATACGTCAGCGAAATTCGATGGCCGAAAACAAAGCGAAAACTAAACCAAAAAAGCCAAAAGTCGAAACAACACCAGCACAACGATGCGCGTCTGGTATTCGCGTGTTCAATGCAAAGCACAGTTTTTGCGAGTGGCCTCCAACGTCGAACAGCCGGAGGCAAACGTGGCTAATGGCTAAATTAGGCATGTCATGCAGTATTTTGCACTGGTTGCGACCACAAAGCAGGTCTGCGATGGCCCCCCAACACTGCGACAAGGACTGAGGCGAGGACGATGTGGGAACAGGCGATGTTCAACACCCATGTAGTGCCGAAAGTATCTTGTTTCTATCTATGATGTTTGCCAGTTTTATGTTAAACTATAATTATAAAAGCCATCTTTAGCAGAATAACATTTAATTGGTTAAATGTTACATTGCTTTGGTTTCACCCTTTGCTTTCTATGAAAAAAAAACATAATCATTGGTTATTTAAATATTAACAAGGAAATTACTTTTCACAAAAAACATATACTATAAACTAGTTTACACATTCTGCTTCTACGCCTTAATAATATAATGATTTTTTGATTAGGATTAAAGGCAGTAAAGACAGTAATAAGAGACGAGTGTGCTATATTTATTAAACAAAATATCACAAAGTTAAGTATCTACTTATATTTTTGGATCAAATATTTAGCCATCATTAATCAAGCCATTACCTTATATGTTGCTACTTAATTAAGGAGATAAAGATAATAATGAATTAAAGTACAAAAGGCTTTCTTTATTTATTCCTATCTTTACTTAAACTTCATTTCAAATCATCCGTCATTAGACTTAGCCCAAGTAAATGAACTTTATCGATCCAGGCCCTCTTAAAGCGAATCTTTTCGAGGCTGCTGACGAAGAGTGGCTCAGAATAATTGCATATTTCATCAAAGCTCCATTTAATTAAAATTGTAACAGCTGACTTGGCAAAATAAATAAATAGATGTCGGAATTGTTAATGCCATAAGCTGCAATAACAGTAAATCAGAGCAAAATTGATATGGGCTGCGAGTTATTTTCATTTTTTTCGCATTAACCCAGGCAGAATGCGAGGTAAAATGCGCATGAGTTTGCAATTAAACGTTGAATAAATACATTGTTCCCGCTCCGGGGAGTAAGCCACTTACACATGTAGCATGCGAGCGGCAGGCTCCCACATATCCTCGTATCCACATATCCACATATTATGTATACGCAGGGTGTACTCATTCAGGCTGATAAATGCACTTGAGTGGCGTGCTCTTAAAGCGTTTAACCGCAGACAGGCAGACAGAGCCGCAGATAGAAGGACTGAAAGGCAGGCAGGCGGTGGAGCAACAAATTGCATTGCATCTCGGGGCCGGGGAAACGCACCTCGAAGCACTCCTGCCACGTGCGGAGGTGCGAGATTGTGGCGAAAGGTTCAAGGTGCCTGACTCTGCCGCGGCCCAAACCGCACCATCAATCTGCGTGAATGTTTAATCCAACAGAGATTTGTACGTAATGCTCGCGCCAACTGTCCTGCGTCCTGCGCTCTGTGTCCTCCATCCCTCGCCGAGCGGCCTCTGTCATCTCCATTCTGCGGTCGAGTGCGCCTCCTGTGTGGCGTTGTTCGGTCTGTGTGTCGGTCGCTTTTAAATAAGTTTACGCACGCTTGCTTAAACAGCAACACGAGCGTGCCACGCCTCGCCCTCCATCCCCCTATCCCCTGCCCGGGACTTCCCAGGATATGGAATTATGGCAGCACTCCTCGGGCTCCTCTCGGCCAGTGGCAGGGCAGGCACGTATGTGATTGTAAGTGATTTTTACGAGGCCGGCCCCGCAGTTTATTACTGAAGCAATTACAGGGCCAAAGGTTCGGCTGAAAAGGAAGTGCCAGCAGCGAGTTCCTTACCGAGCGAATCGAAAGGATGCGGCCACGCTTTCAGGGCTAGTTGTCACGCGAGAAATGAATTAAAATTGTTAATGCGGTAAACAAGGAACTTAATCAGGCCAGTGTAGTCATTTTCCGCTCGTTGGCTCGAGCTGAAATAGCTTTTGACTGGCAAAGGAGATGTGCCTAGTGCTATGCTGTATACAATTTCTAAATTTTGTGCTATTTGTCCGTCATTATGAAGCTCTATTGGAGTCTTCAGAGCATGCATTTTCCTCGGCAATCGTTGTGTGTGCTTGAGAGTATTTGCTAATCAAACATTTTGTAGCCCCTCAACATTTCACCCCCGGCAGCATTTGAGCTGTTCGAGAGCATTCGAGTTGAAGGACCTCATGCATACTATGGATGTGCATACACGATGCCACAACTGGGCTGTTTAGTATTCAGAGAGCGCTCGCCCGGAATACTCGAACATATCGCTCATACGACCAGGTGGTCGCAGGTGGCAATTGATGGGCTGCACGACAGCGACACCGACACCGTTTGCGGCACAAGATGGCCAATTAGGAGCTATTACGGGGAAATGCTCTTTGTGACATGACTGCTGACTAGTGACTGCCGGCGAATTGCAATTTTCCCCCTGGCTGGAGCTCGTTTTTCATGCCAACAAATGGCATTTAATGAGCGCCGCAACCCCATCCTTGGACAATGCAACTGATTTCGGGGGCCAAACTGCCACCACCATCACGCTCGCGGGCGCTTAATTTCATTTGTAGCAATTTAATTGCGACGCTCGCCATTGCCATTTGCAGTCTGCTTCAGCTTTTCCAGGACTGGCTCCTCCCTTGCAGTTGGGCGGCCAGAATTTATGGGGCTTTTTTAATTCCACTTTGTTGCGTTACTTATGAAAATTGCAGCTGTTTGGCGGCTTTGCGGCTTTGTGCTCGCCGGCTTTGTTGCACAACTTTTGGCAGTTTGTCCCCTAATTGCTGTCGTACGCAGCAGCAGCTGTTGCGCGCTTTATGCCCGCCATGTTTTGCTAAATAAATGCGGGGACTTACCGTAAGCGGGGCAGCTCGCAGAACACCCAATCGGTCACCTCCTCCAGCTTGACCTCTCTGTGGGTGCTGGCCAAGTCGGCCTTGTTCCCGGCGATCACAATGGGAATGTCCTGCGAATGAAACAAACGAAATGGGAATTAGCAGTGGCATTCGCAGGAGCAGAAGCAGAACGCAGGCATCCGCAGCAAGGCTCTCCAATTGTCCTCCCGAAATCAGGAGGCACACAAAGAAAGCACGGAGCTAGGGTCGTTGTGTGCCATTGTGCCATAATTGACACTCGCCGGCACAATGGCGGCGGGAAACGGAAACCGTGAAAGCGCCAGCGGAAACAATAGTACTAACTGGGGGAACAGTGGATCGAGTACAGGCAGCAAGGGATTTTTTAACAATTCCTAACCAGCAAAGAAGAATAAACACATATTTAATTAATTACTTTTTAATTTATGAAATTTCCAAGGAGACTTCTTTAGGAATTCATCTAAAATATTAGTTATATTTCAGGTCTAGTTGTTGGTAATACTGATACTTATTGTTACTTTTTGTTATTTTTATTATTTTGTTATTAACTCGACCCACTGTGCCGCACCCAAACAAGGGCTGTGGAACAAGCCTAAACCTCTGCCGCTTGGCTTGACTCCTCCGGCTCAAAGGGGAGCATTTTTAATTGCTTTTCGGATTGTGGGAAACGGCGCGAGGCCGCGTTCGGCCTTATGATCTTTCAGTTCGCGCTGATTACATACAAAATGCAGGAATGCCGGGATGCAGGTGCTTCTGCTGGCTCACCTGAAAGTCGCCGCGCTGCTCCCGGATCTCCTCGAAGCACTGCTTCACACACTGGAAGCTGGGCGCCGATGTGGCCGCGTACACAAGCATGAACGCGTGCGCCGTGGCAATGGACAGGCGTCGCATGGCGGGGAATTGCATGTCACCGGACGTGTCCAGAATGTCCACCTGCAACGAGAGAAGGTGAGTCTGTCTGGCTATGGTAACGCTGAAAAATTACACCTGATTAAATGTGAATGGCCCTATTCTGGCCGCCTATTGGAGACCGCAGTTCGCTGTAGCAACATGTGTCAAGCGGTTGTGGCTTTTAATTGCTGGCCAACATGGCACATATCATGGAAATTTAATTTTAAATATGAGGTAGTTACATTGGTGATGCTAAAGGGGTTATCTCTCACCTATCACTAAAAACTACATCAATGAGATAGGTCATTGCAGTGAATAAATACACCAAAATTATAAGAAAAGGGAAACTGAAAGGAAAGCCAGGACAGAACAGGATAGGACGAGAGGTCTCTACTTAATTAAATTATGAAAATTATAAAACAT
This sequence comes from Drosophila aff. chauvacae BK-2020, assembly GCA_018903765.1. Classification (NCBI taxonomy): domain Eukaryota; kingdom Metazoa; phylum Arthropoda; class Insecta; order Diptera; family Drosophilidae; genus Drosophila; species Drosophila aff. chauvacae BK-2020. The sequence continues at coordinate 2,822,514 of JAEIGO010000916.1, read as the reverse complement.
AGATTAAAAATCTTTTAAGAACCAAAATTACTCGTAAGTTTGTATCTAAAATATTTAGTTAATTATAAATTAAATAAATACATTTTGGTGGATACTTAAGTGCTTGTTATTATTTTGGCAATATGTATTTAATATTAGTATTCCTCAATCATTTAATTTAAATTAAAAAAGTAAGAAAGCAACATTCGAGTAATCCCGACTGTAAGATACTTTGTACCCATTTCCATGTGCATTAAATTCATATACTTTCTACTCTGCGATGCACTGAGTCCAAACAGGCAAATTGTTTAATTTTTAGAAATAAAAATAAAAAGCTGCTAAACTTATGAGGCAAGTGAATGCGAGATATATAGAAGATTGCAATTTATAGCTCTTTTAATTGACGTGTTTATTTTGTACAAACATTAAAAACAGTCGCTTCATAATAATAATTCTAATTAGAATCTAAGCAAACTGCTCTTTAAGGAGAATTTCTCTTTGTGATTAGTACACGTTGCTAACATCATTTACAGCCTTCTAAAGGTGCTTAAGATTTAAAATTCAAGTGCTCCTTCGCGATTTGTCAACGGTGAGTTCAAGGACAAGTCGCCAGTCTCAAGACTGAGCCAATCTGAGGGGTGGCTATGAGCTCGTGGCTCGTGGCCCGTTCAATGCTCACTTGATACCAACTAATCCCCGTGTCAGCATCTGTTATGTCGGCTGTATCGCCGCGTGGCGTACGCGATACGCATCGAACGCGATCCGCAGTGTCAATGGCATGTTGAGGGCAAAAGCCAGAAGCCATAGAGCCAGAGGAAAAGCCAATCGTTTAGCCGTGTCAGCAGCATCCCTCCTGACAGCCTGGGCCATTGTGACGCAAATTTGTAACGCATTGTTCGGCCGCGATGGGTAAACTTTATTAAAAACACTTTATGGAATGACACAATTTATATTTCTGACACCATTCTGGCCGCACTGCCATTGTTCGCTGGCTGGGCTTTGTGAGTTTGCCCTGCTGCGCCGCACATTCCCGTACGTACACCGAATTGCTTTTAAAGAGCAGAAATCGTTTAGAGCAATGTAATGTTCCCGTTTGATGGCCACACGCTGCTCCGACATTCAGTCACAGCGGGCTGCAGTGGCTCCTCGCTCGAGCAGGAGACATTAGGCGAAACCTCAGCTCCGGCTCATTGCCAGACGGAGCCAGGAGCGGGACCTCGGCAAATTGTCCAGGTAAAATTGATTTGAATGCATCGGGTTGCCAGGAGACTGCATCGAAGGTGGCCGGGCATAAATCACCTTAAGCTTCCAAGTGGAATTCAATCTGCGTCGGCCCCTCCAAGCAGGATAAAGTAATAGAGGCGGCCCCGCTGGGCGCCAAAATGAAATTAATTAAAGCGAAACATGTCCTGGCGGGAGCAAGGATTGAGGCCTGCTACCGGCGCCACCACCCAGCGTGTCAGTGTCGCCTCTCGAAGAGGAAGCCCCAGCGCCGGTGATAATGACTATGGCAGCGCTGAGCTCCTCCTCCCAGCTCCCAGCACCTATTAATCAATTTTCAGCTCAACTTTTGTTCGCTGAGCGTGTGGTTGTGGTGTACGACAAGTTTGAACATCAAATAATCAGCTCGAACACCGAAGAACTGAGAGTGAATGATGTTCCATCGGAAGTTTCCTCCGGCACGACACGGTCGGCGGATGCGTCGACAAGTACCGAGTACTCGGATGGGTGGGTGGATGGATGAATGGATAAAGACTCGGATTCGCCCGGCGCGAATCCCTTTAGGAATGCTTATCCCGGGCCGATTAGAACCCGATTATAATAATGTACGGCAGTTATCAGTTTCCGGGCTATTTCCGCCCGCCAGACAAGTTATTAACCATTAATTGCCCCTCCTTAAGTAACGCATTAGGGGGGCCATACCCAATCTGACACTCGTTTGCCCTTCGTCTGGGAATGGTTACACATTTCCATGTTGTTTCCGCCATTTTGAGCGTGTGCAAATTTGATTAATGGGCCTCCGCCCACGGACAGCCAGTCAGTCTGCCAGTCAGTCACTCGCGTGGGATGTGCTCAGCCCAGAAACTACTCAGCCAGGTTGCTTTAAGTGCATTTAATCGAGTAGAGATTCGTCCGCTCAATTTGCGTTTCCATCTTCAAAATGCGAAGCTGCCGCCTCGGGCGGAGCTGGGGTGAAACCACCACCGAACCACCCCGCTACCCACATAGGCTTCACTCCGAATAGGCTTCGGGGAGGTACTCAATTGCCAGGAGACCAACAGCACACGTGTCTTGGCTAATACTTTGCATATGGAGCACTGAGCCTTCGCCGCCGGCAGAACCGGATACTGGGGCAAGTCTCTAGACATCCAATTAGTAGATTTCCTCCTAATTAATGGGCTTAGAATTTCGGAAAGTTGATGACCTCAACAGTGATTGGGTTAATGAAGTCGCCACTAATTGCCGGCAGTTTACATAATCCAGCCCAAGTGCACTTACAAATTGCAAACACAGTGCTATGTACTTCAACTTTGATCTTTGTCTCATTTATGGCAAAGGGAATTTACATATATATCTACTTATGTACATTTCCCATATAGTTTCCTTCTTCGTATTCTTTCAGCCAAAATAAATTCATAACTGGTCGTAAGGGGTTTTCCTATCTCAACAGAAATTAAAGTAAAAATAAAAATGCAATTCAATGAAATAATCTTAGCACAAAAAAGAGTGAACTTCCTCTTAAAATGTAAGCTGACCAGGACACGGACCAGGACTCACCTTCAGAGTGACGCCGCCCAGGTCGTACTCGCGATTGTAGAGATCCTCGACGGTGGCGCGATACTTGTCTGTGTAGGACTTGAACAGGAAGCGCTTCACAATGGAGCTCTTGCCCACCCCGGCGCCGCCCAGGAGGACGAGGCGAATGCGCTCCAAGTCCGCCATTTCGTTGGCCGCCTTGTCGCCGTTTCCTGCTTAGAAATTGCGTGTCCTTGGGCGGAGGGCTCCCGTCCCACGGTGGCTCTGATTGGTGCTCCTTGCAGTGTGGAGAGTGTCCCGGCTTTATTTGTTTCTGGAGCTTTAGCGCTGCATTATGCCGGATTTGTGTGCTTAAGCCGGAGTCGAGGCTGCGAGGGGGCTGAAGTGAGCACTTCCTCGATTTCCGCTTTCCACTCTGCCAGCTCAGTGCCTAGGCAACACTTTCACCTTCGGCGCCAGCATCACAGAGGCGAGCTGCATAAAGGGCGACTGTAACAACCAGGCGGACTTCCGGCTTGCCAACTTCCGGTTCCGGTCGCGGAGCAGGGCTGTGCTGTGAATGTAAAAAGGGAGCAAACATTAAGACGTTTCAATATATTCAAATATGCTTCTTAATTAAATTAAAACTAAACAAGAGGATAAATTAAGCTGGCTAAGGGGGTTATGCACATTGATTATTAAAAGTGACTTTTATATCTCTCTTTGTGCCAGTGTTAGATTTTAATTATACTCCTTCTGCATAATCACAAACCTTATTCCTAAAATATCATTCTAGGTGCGTTCTAAAAATAAATATTATAAAGATGGCAGATTATTGTGAAATATTAAGGGTTATTACAACTTTTTTCTAATAAAGAAAATATAAATTCAAGTCAAATATATAGCAAAGTATAAATTTAATGAATTGTAGGACCTCTAGATAAACCAATATAATTAATCATTTTTTTTAATTCGAAATTAACTTTTTAGGTTGCCATGTGGTATGTCCGTGTGTCACATATATAAATCATAAATTAAATATTTTTGTATTAATTACCTAGTTTTAAAGTACCGTAATGCAAGCAGAAGCATAATTTGCAAATTAAATTCTTCTGCAATTGCTGCACTTTCAGTCAATGTGAGGGAGGCTTTGTAAATTTACCTCATGGATGCCTTTCGCATTTCAAAACTGAGTTGCAAGTTCTCGCCGGCAGCTTTTCGAACCCATCTATTTTTGTTTGCTGCCTCTGATTGGCTTTGCCAAACGATGCGCAGCCCGGGCTCAAAGCCGGAGTATTGCATGCAGCGGTGGGGCTGCATGTAATCATAATCTGCTCACGTGCTCACCCCACAAGTCAGATAGATGTATGGACGCACGCTCGGCGCTTGGAGGCCAGGCCAAAAACACGGCAGCGATACACACAGGATGCCTGATGCAATCCAAATAAGAAACACCGGAACGTAGGCCACATAAAGCAGTGGCCAAACGCAGAGAGCGATGGAGATATGGGTAATGCAGCCTGCCCTTCTGCTGCATCACTCCTGTGTGCATCTGTGCATCTGCGTTTGTGCCTCTGTGCATCGTACAGTAATGCACAGCTAAGTGCAGCCAATTCAATTTGGCAGCATTTTTTCAGTTCTTAAAGCCAAGCGAGCGGAGCAGAGCCAGCCATTTGCCACTTGCACCTGTGCCAAGCTGTGGCGCCCTCCTGCCCCGTAATTGCAACTTAATATAATTAGGTTTTCCAGCAAAATGCAATTTATTGCAATCAACTGCACAGATTGCTGCTGCTGCTGCTGCTGCTCTCTGTGCTGCACATGAGTGGGCAAATTTCGTTAGACGCCTAACTGAGTAACCGAGTATCTGAGTATCTGAGTATCTGGGTGGGTTCCGTTGCCCCTCCGCCTGCAGATAATAACGAACAATTTGGGTGGGCGGCAGGCTGCTTCAGGTGTTAATTACTCAGAGGCTAATGAAAGCACCCTGAAAAGTTGAGAGCTAACAAATCGTTCCTCTGAAATGCTGGCCGGCTCCTGTTCCCTGCCGAGAGCTAAGCATTTTTCTTTTTCATTCCAATGCCACATCCGCCCCGTAGACACCGTATGCCATAATAGCCAGCTAGGATCATATTCACTTCAACTGCTCTTGAGCTGTGGAAAAACTTTCAGCATTTGGGAAAATATCAAAATGGAATACTATTATTTAAACATGGCGTAAAGGATTCTTTTCAGTGCTCCACCTTGTTTGGTTATCTGTACCCGAGAAGAATTAATATGTGGCAGGCTCGCCCGAGGCATGGCATCGTATTTTTAATTTCCCTGCTCAGCAGGGTTGAATTTCGATGTGCAAAATCCACATAAACATTCGCTGCACTTCTGGTGGCAGGCACCCATGCAAATATGAAAAAGCCACCGACATGGAATGATTTGTTTTCTCTTTATTAGCACACAGAGTACGAAGGGAGTATATGGGTTAATTGTATTCAAGGTTAAAAAAACACGAAATTTAAATAGAAGAAGTAGAATTTTACCGATCACTGAATATTTTAAAATTATTTACTATAAAGAAAGTTAAAAAAATACGTATTCGGTAAGACAAATTTTAAAGGCCTAGTGGAGATAGTTCTGAAAGCCTTTTTTTTAACTTTAATGGATTTTTTTATAAGTTACAAACAATTTTTAATTATAGGAAACGAGTTCTTAGGAAACAATCATAAATTTCAAAAACAATACGATTTCATTAAGAAATAATAATCCCAACATATACAACAACAGAGTAGTTATTTTACATTAAGTCTAAAAAGTTGTATAACACAATGTTCAGATTAAGAGTCAGTTTCGCTTCTTTCTGTTAAAGTGGCTGTTGGCCCTAACAATACAAAAAAATGCTATAACATTGATCATTTTCACTATAAACCAATTGTCAACATAATAATAATAGTTATAGTATAAATATAGCAGCCATTTAAATAAACTAAAAACAAAAATACAGCTTGTTGTTAAGCATAGCATCGCACTTTTGAGCTATTTTGCATTTCGGCTTCTTCAATTGACTATCTGAAATCAGTTGTAATTTTATCAAGCCGAAAAATAATTTACAGAAGGTCGGGTCAATGTTAATGTAAGTTCTTAGCATTGACTTTATCGATCCAACATTTTACATTAAAGAGAACAAATTGCTCAAATTACATTTAAAGAAGTTTTTCCTCTTTATTAAAAAAAAATAGTATTTAAAATGTTTTCGTTACTGTAAAGTTTATTCAAATTCATTTTCTATCGCTTTCCCCAAGGTTTTCCCATCCAAAAAGTAGGCAATGATTTTCCCAAACTGACTGCTGGATATTTTACGGTTGGGCAAGGTCCTTGTTTTGCTTTTTATTAACCTTGCCCAGCAGATCCGAATGCATATTCATTTCCAGCTAGGCTGGCCAGGTAGTCCTTCAAAGTGCCGGGCAAAAACAGGGAGCAGAGGTCATATATGATGTTGTGTTTTGCTGTGGATAATGTGATGCAAAGGAGCAGGTGACGGGGCTCTAGTTACGCCCAAAGCGTGCGGATAATCCATGTAATTGGAACGAGAGAGAGGTGTAGGTGGGGTGAATTATAAAATTTAAATATCAGTATTAAAACTGAGTGCTCTCACTCGTTTCTCCACTGGGGGACTCTATATCTCGAGTATGCCCTACAACTCCCGACGCCCCAAAACAAAACTTTCGCACACGAAGCAGCCTTGACAATGTTGTGCTATATAGAAAAATTTAATTAAATCTACTAGGCCCACGCCTGAGATGGGGGGCGGGGACGAAGACAACTGCCAACAGCTGTGGAAAACATAAAAGAATTGCAAACGCAGGCCAAAAGTTTGTCGCTTTACATTTTAAAGCAAGCTGAAGGAGCCGAACTTGAATTAATTTTTCTGTTTTCTGTTTTTCCGCAAATAAAAGCGTTCCTGTTGTTGACATTTTTTGTTTTTATCTGGCCGGGTGCGGCGACGGACCACGGCAGCGCCGAAACATGTCATCAACAACTCAAAGGGCAGAGGACCTTTGAAAACTTTTCTTTTTCCCGAAACGTGTCTGCTCGAGCAGCTAAAAACTGCAAGTGTGCCGGGAAGCACACGCCGCAAAACCGGGGTGGAAAACTTGCGGAAAAAAATAATAAAAAAAAGGGAAAACAAATCGAGAGCAGAAAATTGGTGTTCCCCTTTTTTCGCTTTGTTGGAAATCAATTTATGTTTTTCCCTTTTTTCGATTACCACGCCTCGCTTCAGCTGGCCTCTGCGGTGGAGCCAAAATGGAATCATAACCCGGAAAGCACGGGGATTGGGATGCGTGTGTGAGTATTGATTAGTTTCTTGGCGGGGGAATCGGCCGAGACGGGGGAGCTCCTTCTCAGACACATTCCTGGGCCAGACGGCATTTAAAATGTCATCAAAAGCACATTTGCCTCTCGCCTGTTGCCTGTTGCCTGTTCTTTTGCCACAACAATCAGGCGGGAGGCCTTGCTGCACTCAAGGACGACTTGGCAGCTCGGCAGGATAACAGCCGAGTGCCAGGGCTTAAGGACTCAACTGGCCCAGAGGGATTACATGGCAGCAGGCGATGCGTTGTCAGAGAATTCTAAACTTTCATATCTATGGCGACAGGGCACGGGCACCACTAATAAATATTTATTAGCCGCATTCCAGTGCGTCCGGCTGCTCTCCGGAGTTGATTAAAATGCCTCGGATGCCGCAGGGGATCAAAGTTGCTCCGGCCCGCGAAAAGTTGCCAACTCTCGGGGGTTATGTGAATGTGGCGAGCTACTTCCGCCTGATCGCAGCAGGCGGCCATGTTAACCGCCTTTGTTGCATGTGACGGACATGTGCGTTGCCCCTCAGCCCACAGCTGTCACCCAGGACGAAATCCGATGCACAGAGTTCGGGGCATCAACGCAAATCTGTCTGGGTCGAAGGGCATATCGAATGGCAACCGCAAACTGCTTTCTGCTAGATAAACTTACTGAATATGTTGCTAAGCAATTAAATACATCAACTATACGACACTCTCACGCTTTACTACTTAGCCAAACTTATACATAAACAATGACCTAAGCGTTGGTAAACTTTGCTAACAAATAACCCGGCGATAAACTTGCCACAAAACCCTTTCCAGCTGCTTGCGCTGCCAGAAGTTCTCGAGCGACTTGAAATCCCATGGTTAGCCGTTGTTTGGCCGCAACTAATTGCTTTGGTTTTGGGGCGACTTGATTTGTTTGCAATTTGTTAATGTAAAATCCGCAGAATGCAATTTATTTTGTGTTACGAGTATTTGCCCTGAAATTGGGCAACTTTATTGGGGTTGAGCAGGGCCCAAGGACTCGTGGTGACCGTAAAGTAATACGTTTTATGTGTGATTAACTTTCGGCATGTGTTCGTGCTCGTGCTGTGAGCTGTGGCTTTGTGGCGCTTAAATCATAAAATACGCTTTTATGTTGCATGCCAATCGCCGCGTCATCTGCCATCTGGCGCCATGAACACCCATGTGTAGTGTGTGTGCAGGGGAATTAGCCCTGTTTTCAGCAACTCGGGGATTTATGGCAATGGATTTGAACTGCTAATGGGGCCAAAACGGCCGCAGCGATAAACAAATGATTTTACGACGTCGATGCTGGTCGGTCTTCGCTCCGTAACCCTTACCTCCTGGGCCGTGTGTGTCTGCCTTGTCCTATAGTTGGCCGCACGACCAGCTTAACGATTACAAAGTGGCGGCGCGAAAACTGGGCCACCGAGCGTTGGCGTCAAACTGTTGATTACTGCGATGATGGCGGCCCTTGATGCTCCTCCCGTCCGACCAGGCCAGACCCAGACCCAGACCCCTAACCTCTCCCACTTGCTGGCTCGCTGTGTGCCCCATGCATATTTATCTTCCAGACACGGAGCGGATGCATAAATAAAATTCGGCTGAGAATCACGCAGGTAAACCCTGCGCATTGGGGTGGACTTATCGATTTTAAAATATTTAAACTACAATATGGAGCACGTGGTGCATAGATTATCTTCACAAAAAACAATTGAAGAGGAGAAATAAGCCAACAAATAATTGATGTTCGTACATATAAAATATACATGTATTGTATTATTGTATTGTATTTTTTTGAAAATTTATCGATATATGGGTTATATCCTACAGCATTTTCTGGATTTTATTAACTAGAAAGTTTATTTTAAACACTGTATAATTCCAATACAAGGAATATTTAATCGCTGAACTCAGGCTCTCTCTCTACAGGAAGTTTTAGCGGTATTCGGGATGTTGATGTAGATTTTAACTAAGAAGTAAAAAGCCAGATAAATTAGGATGATGATATTAATTACGAAATAAATTCTATCAGGGACAGAACTCTTACGTGCTACCCAGGTCCACCCTAGTGGACCCATCCACAGCTCACAAACTCCGGGATGAAGGCGAGGCATTAAAGCCTTTTTTTCTGGCTCAATGGTGTGCAGAAAATGGGTCACTAACTGTTACTTATTTATACTAATCACGGCAAATTGCCGCCGACAACAGCCAGCGAAGAGCCGTGAGTTTGAGTGCCAAAGAGGCGACGTGGCTACATGGAGGAGGCCTCCGCCAACCCCCTGCGGAATCCCATAGATGGCCAAGGGGCGAACGCCTTTTATCTGTTCGACTTAAGTGTTGTGAAAAACTTTGTTGAGGTATCTAAATATAGATGGCGAGGGCGGGGAGGACGTCCTTTGACCGCCTGGACTCGGCAAACAGTTTGCACTTGAACTGAGCTCATTATGCCGCCTGTGAAGCCGCCTGAGCCTGGCGGGTCGTTAATGAGCAAACTCGGCCGGGGCAGCAACTGAGCTGCAGGACCAACAAATTAATTGCAGCCACCGGAATTTGATGCAAACTTACAAGCTTGAGCCGAAGCCATGTGGCTAATTGGACAATGGAGCGAGCCAGCTCCCAGGCCTGAACCTAATCGCATCCGCCGAAGGAGGGCCATCAAAGGTGCTTGGATCTCGCATTTTATCGACTCAATACCCTCGTTATGTGCCCCCCTGCCTCGGCAGCTGCACTCTGTCGCACTCTAATCGAGTTGTGTGCGATTTCGCAATCAAGAAAAGGTTCCGCACGCAAATTTTGTAATCGACTTTGCGCTGATGAGGATTGCCGGGGTGGCCATAAAGGGGATCCGATAAATTTGATTGCAACCGAAGCGTGAAAAGCCAGCAAGGCAAAAGCTGCCAGCTGCCAGCGGGAGGGCTGCTCGCTGACAAAAAGGTCAGTCCTCGGCCCTCGACCTGCAGCCTTAAAGCTCTGCCAGCCAGCCAGCACGACCCGCAGGTCACAGAATCCCCGGCTAATGGCTAAGCAAACAAGCGATGAGGGGCAAGAGGACCGACTGGATCGAGGACCTTCGAGGGTGTAGGAAAATTAATGCAAAAACTTAATCAGGCGCGCGAAAGGGGAGCTGTGCTGCTCGTACATGGCGCGGAGCAGGTGCAGATGGCTTGCAGTCGAGGAGCCTCCTCCGAGGGGTCGTCGTCATCGATTGTCAACAGCTGTGGCTGGGCCACAAATTAAACACAAACAAGCCAGAGACACCGAGGCAGCCGGGGGACCCATCACCACACCGACGACTCCTTTGTGCTTGTCTTTTGGCCAAAAGAGTGCAGGTCCTGTGTGCAGGGCTGTCAATACGATTGCTTGGGAAAGGTGCTGAGACAGGTATACCCTAAAGCGGTTTAATACGGATATAAAGAGTTTTAAATCATTGTAAATGTTGAATTAAAATAATATTAAGTTAAGTTCTTTATAAAATTAAGCCGTGAATCTAAGCTCTTATTAAAAATACACTCAATGCTCAGCTCAACCACCCCTCTAAAGCAGAGCCATTTATACCGAGGGACTTTGTTTATTTTTAAAAGCATGTGAACCAAACCATGAACGGGAACGATGATGTATTTTGGTTATGAGCCAGAACCGAAGCAGAAAGCCCTATTTTCGAAATTGGCCAGGGTTAAGGCAGGAGCAAATGTCTTGTTATATATTTGAGTTGTGAAATTTAATTAAAAGCATTTTTCAAGTAATAAGTGAATGAATTTTATGCTTTAAGAAACATGGAGTAAGTTATTACTTTTAACTTGAACAACCACATCAAACGTTTGAGGATGTTAATTATTAAGTATTAAGTAGTACGTACTTTATTTCTTATACAACGCAGCACTTTCTGTTCCCGTGTAAGACCCTCTTGGCAGTACTTCCCCGATACTTGCCGTCACTGCTCGTTACCCATCCGCCCCGTTGGCTGGGGAATCGCAGTAATGGCCGATGGGCGAGAAGCGAGAAGCGGAGCCAACAAGCACTCTCCTTTGACTGGCCACGTTTCGCAATTGCAACACGGCAGTTGCAGTGTCAGTCCGACTTGCCACAGTGTCCTCGCAAAAGGATTGCGAGGCACGTCCGCCCCGGCCGTTTGTGGGTTAATCGTATTGCCAGCGCTCAGGCACACACTGCAGACAGGACGACAATGGCGCTGCTGGTGAGCGGGTGTGTGTGTGTGCAGATGCGTCTCGGCGTCAATTGATTTGACTTGGCCCGATCCTGACCCACTTGAGGCCACTTTCGCAGTGTGCATTTGTGCGAGTGTGCTCGGCAATTTCGGCAGCCCTCATGTGTGTTTACTTGCCCTTCCCTCTGAGTGTGTGTGTGCGTCGAGAGCTATAAAAATGTATAAGCTCTGCGAATCCGCTCCGCGCTTGGCATTTGCGTTGAATTTATATGCATGTTGCTGGTGGCTTCTCATTCGAAGTGTGAATAATTGAAACAAATGTGGTAACGCCATCCCGGCCATAAATTTCCATCTAGTTATGCCCGAAGTACATAAAAATAGAATGCAATTGCTGGCGTCTGATAAACTGCAAACGCTCCGCGGGGCCTGGCTGTAATCGGATCGCGAAAATTGCCCAAATCAGGCGGAGTGGCGATGCGAGTGGGCGACAGTGTAAGTTTGAGCAAATTTTCCGCGGCCATGGTCCGGATATTTATTTACGAGAATTCCCCCTCTGTATATTTACTTTGTCAATTTAATTTACGTCGCATCCTGCTCCGAGCTTGCGCCCCCCTCCGACAGCATTTCAAAGAGCAAGACATCCTTGGTAAATTTCAATTAAAATGGGAAAATCTGCACTCCCAAAGAAATGCACACCAAACACACCAAGGAAAGGGAGCGGAAGCCAGAGGGCAGGGGAGCCGTGCGTTGGGGCCTTTGTTAAATGCTAAATATCTGGCTGGATATAAATTGAGCTTATTTATCAAAGTTTTAATTAAAAACTTCATAGGAGAACTCTCTAAATTGCTAAGTGTGTAATTACAACTGTGACGGCGGCGGAGCACCTCAGGTCTCAGGTCTTCAGAGGAGACGAGGGACCGAGGGATATCTCAACGTCATCAGCCTTAATGTATGCAACAAATAAAATTCACGCAGAATTGAATTAGACTTAATAAACACGAATGCCGTGGGACGACGCCGACTCAAAGTCCTTGTTGGGGAGGAAATGGGTCTAGGCGAGCGAGCGCACAAAGGACGCAGCTGAAAATCAACCGGAAATAAGTAGGAGTACAAGGACGAAGAAAAGGAGACGCAGGCAGAGGCGGAGAACAAGTTCAAGTTGTCTAGAACGTAATAGAGAAGCAGTCCAAAGGCAGATTCATAAAGCACGCAACGCGCTTAACGCGTGAGTGACTCCGGCGGAGGAGGAGGGCAACGAGGAAAGGATCTGGGAGCAGTGGACTGGGAGAAATCGGGGAAACGGCGGAAACACGAGCAAACAACCAACACAACAAAGAGGCGGCGGCGGGCGGGGCCTTCCCCCGGACAGCGACACGGTGAAAAATGTTAAAAAAGAGAGAAGATGGAAAGAAAAATCACAAACAGCATTCCCGACATAGCAAGGGCTGAAACGCAGAAGAGCGAACTCACAGCACGCCGGCAGTCTCGGGACGCGTCCGCAGAGCACTTGCGACAGCCAATAGAAGAGGTCCTTCGAACTTCGAAGGAGCAAAAACACATATTACGCATACGTCACGTTGTCGCAGCATTGACATGCGACTAATGGGCGGCAGCAAAAGCCGACAATCAGATCAACGCATCTGTCCTAATGAGCACATCTCCGGCATAACCTACTTTGCCTGGCCCAGGCATCATCCGCAGGACAACAAAGTGGACATAATTTGATTAGGCCTCTGGTTGGAGGCACAAGTAGCCAGTAGCCAGTAGCCAGAAGCCAGAGGAACAAGTAGTGCCCGCGTGGGGCTTCCTTTGACCGGATTCCTTGCCGAAACTTTCTCAAAGTGTAACGGCCTGAGAACGAGCAGCGCGACGCGCCTCCAAGAGCCATGCCGCCGGGCATTGACAGAGCGTTGCGCAAGCCAACAAATTGACTGACGGACAAAAGGACGACGGAAGAAGCGACAGACCGACGCGACGGACAGACAAACTGGCTAACAGGCAAAAAGTGCGTTCGCAGAGGTTGCCACGGCCGCTAGAAAAGATATAAAATAAATTGCGGAATGCCAACAAATAAAAATTTATAAGTGTAGGCAGAAAGAACTCGAACCCGAACCCTCCTCGAACCCACCCGCTGGCAACAGAGGACGAAACGAACCCAGGCCCGGACACGCCCCTTCCTAGGCCAGCGTTTCAGCGTCCCCTGTCAAGGACCGGGGCCGGGACGATTATAAAGAGATTTGTGTGTCTGCGTCTCAGTTCAACTCGTGGCTCGAGTCCCGCGGAGGCGGGAAAAGGCCACGAGCCGGAGCGCCGCACGGAACCTTGTCCTTTTGGAGCAGATTGTGCCTGCCTGACGAGGCGCTGATGACTGTCATCATAATCTCGATTAACATAATAATATCCGTAATCGTTATCGGCCCTGATGATGCTCCTGATTGTGCCGTCGCCCCCTGTTTAGACAATGTTGCCGCCTAATTTTGTCCGTTGTCCCCAAATTGCCTATCAGGTTCCTTTCTGATTTGTTTTTTATTCTTCTCTCCCTCCGCCTGCCCCCCGGGCGATTTGAATTTAATTGCTTTATCTGGCCATAAAAGCTGGTCAGATTTGACATATCGCCCGGCGAAATACCCCTCTGCCAGTGTCGGTGGGGCTTTAAGTGTTTCGGAGCAAAGCAATGAAAACCGAACTAAACTTTATATTATCGCCGATTCCCGCCACAAAAAAACGGCAGCTTAACTTTTAGAAAATTCATTTGGCCACTTTGCATGGCCCGCCACTCGAGCCGGGCTACAGTATCTGAGTGGCGGCGGACGGCATTGACGGATATACGAACTTATTGATTGCTCTGCCTCAGAGACTGCTGCGGCCTGGGATGGCTCTGGGACTGGGTCAGAGCGGGGGATTCGAATTGGGAATGGCTGGGCTAAAACGGCAACCGAAAAGGGGCAGCCAGTCGGCGGAAGTTTAGCTGAGATTGTCAATAGCCCTGGCACGTGGATGGCACAGTGGCTTGAATACCTTGTAAACCCTGTGAATTACCTTGAAAAAAACCTTTTAGGTTTCACAAAAAATGTTCTATTAATTTCATTTCATGAAAATTAGAGTTTGTAGTAACAAGAAGAACAACTAGAACAAGAACCACTATGTTGTCATCCTTTCCTCTCCGTTGCGATTCTAAAGAATTGATTGTTTCATTTAACATTAAGGAACCACTTGTACTTTTTTCATCAACAAGGATTTTAGCTTTAAACCCACTGTTCTTAGGAGGAAAGGACAACGCATTCGCCTGTGTATATTGTGAGTGGTTCAGTGAGGCATATGCTGATGGCGTTTGGTTTTTTCCCACATAAATCGTGTGCGTTTGTGTGCCCTCTCGAAGGTTTCGACAGTCCCTTCGTGGAAATCAGGGGGTTTGCGGGAAAGCGAGTCTCCTGTCCCTAACTTTTCCTAAGCGATGACAGCGATCTGTGGACTCTACAGGATATTCCATCTTCATTCCGAGTTGCGTTTGGCATCACTGCAGGTGACACCTTGAAATTGACGCCGAAGAAGTTTTGCTCAAAGTGGTGAGTATTTTCTCGTTTTAGGAGAATGCACTCGCCCAGCCCTGCACAGCGCCCATCCCCCGGCCAGGTGCCTCTGTTTCGGTTAGGGCCTGTCTTTAGTTTTGATTTTCCACTTGATCGAGTGCAAACTTCCCCGCTCCGCTGCCCACTGAGGCGTGTTATCAAATTATAAACAATTTCAACGTGAATATGCATTGTTAATGTGACTGAATTGTTCACGTTAATTAGGTTGCAGCGGCAAGAGCCAGGCCCCCGCTCTCGTCCTGCGAAACGTGCTGGTCGTGGACATGGGCGTGGGCGTCGGTGTCCTAGATTAATTTCCTGTTTTCAAGGGAAACAACGTTTTCCACGAACTGCTCGCTGCTCGGAATCGTTGTGCAATTACTGCAAATTGTCCCAAACATTTAATGCGGCGCCTTATATTCATCCATTACAAAATCAAGAGAAACGTGCCGCAGACACGTTTCTTCGCCCCTTTCGAGCCGTGCTCCAAATGGGCATTTGTCTCAAAAGTTAAAATTGCTTTTAATATAATGCGATTTCTGTTTGCCTTCCCGGAATGCTGGCCAGCTTTGTCGGCAAGCATTTGATGGTCATTAAGCTCTCCCCCAATGTTGAGACAATTTTGTACAATAAAATTTCAATAAAGCGGGGGAAAGATCAAGTGGGTAAGTGTGTCTTTTTGGGTCGGGAAAGCCTACAAAAAAGGAGGAAAATCCGTTGGACCATAAAATCAGCACAACCCAAACACACATCATCATCAGGACGATCATCATCGCCAATAAGTGGAAGACAACAAACATGGTCCGGCACTTTAATCAAATGCGACCGCAGCAACAAGAGGCTGTTCACCCCCGAAGGATGCTGGCTGCTGGCCGCGTGTGGGGGCTAAAATTTCAATGAAGCCATTGGCAGCCAAGAGGCTCAGAAGTGCTGCCTGGGAAAAAAAGAGCAGAAACTATTAAAGTAAGTGGAAATGGAGGCATCAAGGCGGAAACACGAACTCACACGTCGTCGTCCTGGGAGGGCTGCCATTGACAGGCCAAGTGGAAGCTTTGAACCTTTTATGTGCTTTTAATTTTAATACAACAAAAAGGCAGAAAACAAAAAGAATTTGCCTGCCATTTGGCCAGCGCTTAGTTGCCACTTTGGGTGCTCTTTCTCTGGCTGACTGCTCCTGCTCCAGCTCCTGATCCTGCTCCTGCTCCTGCTCCACTCCTGTGCATTTTCAATTTGCCTTTGCCTTGCATAAGGATTGCAATTCACGCCAGCTGCCGGCATTCTCACGGATAAGCCTGTGCGTACCACACTGCGTATGAGCGATGTGCAGGAGTGCCTCCTTTGATGCAGCCACAATTAATTGCTCGTCCTTGAAGGTGTCACCTGCAACAACTGGCAGCGAGCCGAAAATGTGAGCACTGCTATGCCCGCAGGCATTCGGTTTATCAATTAGATGAGGCAGATATAATTAATAGCCCTCACTGACAGCTCCTTTGTCCATGACAAATGGCAGCGAATGAGCCGCACACACGGCCCAAGCCAGACTTTATCGACTTGATCCAGGGAACACTATGGAGCGAGCAAATGCCATCGCACTTCAGGCATCCGGTCTAGACTACATTATGATGTACAGTACAGTGTACAGTAGTGTGCTCTGGCCTGGTCCCCGAGGAGCCTGCTGGCAGCTGCTGGGCCCTACTTAAAGATACAATAAAAAAGCTGGCATTCCAACGGGGGCATCTGCATAGCTGGGCGCCGCCGGGTGAGTGTGTGTGGTGTGTGCGCTTTATGCCCCATTCACACAGTCACAGTCGACGGGAAAAACGTTTAATCTAGCATAAACATATGGAACACAGGCATTTACATGCGACACACATTAGGGGATGAAGGCGCCAGGTGAGCAGGAGGACTGCCAGTACTCCCCCAAACTTTAAGCCAAGTCGCACTCGGCTTTAAGCGGGAAATTAATTATGCAATCTCGGAGTGGGCTAAGCAAACAGTGGTGGCTTTCGATTACCAGGAACTCGCATATTGGTGCTCAAAAAGGGAATACATAAACCTTTCCCATTTTTTTTTTGCTGACTGCGTGCTGTTGACTTTTCATCTCGAGGAAAAAATTAGGAAATACTGGGAAAAACAATTGGAACAAAATACATTTAGCGAATGAGTTTCAAGGGGGGGAGAGGCGAATTCAAATTAAAGTAATGTGCAGGGAAATTCCTGGAAGTCCTAAGCCCAGGCTTTACGGGGAAAGTGCTGGACTTATAACACACATTTATGAAATATTATTTAAGGCTTCCTAGCTGGCAAAGAGTCCGTTGATAACCGCACTATCGCAATGGCAACGAGTGAATGCGAATTCCCCGTAGCGCAGGACGAGGGAAACATGTTTAAATCCGATTACAAAGGATTCACAAAGCAGTGCTAGAGAATGGATTGGATATTGCCATCGGGTGCTTTTTCCACCTTCTATTTATTTGACAAATTTCGAATTTATGATGGACTCCGGGGCTTCCAATCCCACCTCCCACCTCCCATTCCCCATCCAAGCGTGCTGCCATGTGCGAGCTTTGTAATCGTAATAAAAATGCACAACATGGCACAACGCCGCTCATCCCCAGCTTCAGCTCCATCACCAGCTCCTGCTCCTCCTCCTCCTCCTCCGGGCGGGACACACAAAAGGCAGATCTAAAGGCAACTTAGAGCTTACTTAGACATGTTAACTGCTGCGAGGACTCTTTGTCTCTACACCTCCATGAGGCAGACTGTGAGAAAGTTGCGGCGGCTACAAATTTAATGCGCTTACGATAAATTTTTATTATTCGAGCGAATGCTGCCGTTAAAATTGGATATTGAAGACCCCACCTAGGGCGGGGTGGAGGGAGACTGTGAGAGGTGGGGTATTCGGGGATATAGCATGCGGGAAATTTGAATTTTTCGCCATAATCGTAACTTGTCCCGGTTGGCAGACACTTTAAAGTCTTTACTTCTGCACTTGCACTCTGTACGTGCTTTGTTTTTCGGCCCGTTGTTTATGCCTTAATGTGGCCATAAAATGCACGAGCTGGCGGCCAGGATGGGCGCATTCCAAGTGACCGCACGTTCCCGGGCAAGCCGGACTCCTGTCCTGTCCGCCCGTGGGTCTTAGTAGGTCACAGGGATTTGCTATTAGCCGAGCGGGCTTACCTGGCGTATACTTAATCACCCCGAAAAACTAGTTAAGCTGCTGGGGAAACTGCAAGTCGGCACGTGAGATTGATTAAATTTGTGATTTATGTTCCCCGGAATCACCCGGGAGCACACGAAGCCACAGACACACGGAGCACTGTCCGAGGGACTTCAAATGTAACCGTCGCCTCTTGGCACTTCACTCAAAGCTAGATTCGCGCTAGTCTGGCTAGTCCTGGCCTCGTTCGAGGAGCGCGCGCGTGGCTGTCAAGCTGGGAACTGGTTGGCCGCCGCCTTGGGAAGTGGCTTTTATAGCGTCTAACAGGCCACGAGGACTTGCCGCCACAGCATTCAAAACACAACATGTTGCAGGCTGTGGTTGCGACCACAACAAACCATTCAGGACGCCAGGGCGCAGGCGTCGGCAGGACAAAGCGGGCTCCTGGCCGGGCTTAGCGGGGTTCGGAACCAAAGCTTTCGGATCCGAGGATTACCCCTCGAACGTCAGACCTCGATAAGGTTGCAAGGTGGCTCTTCCCTCCGGCGCTGTCGGTTGGTAATAATTCCTTTGACAGTTCAATTTTGGGCAGACGGCCCCTAGTGTGTTTTTTGGCGAATTGGCATCTAATTATGGGTCACCCGTCTTTGTGGGAACTCCAATTCAGCAGAAACCCTTGCTGTGAGATCTAAAATGTAGTTTAATGTCGAGCATCCTGCTTCCTGTCACCCACTTGACCATCAGGCTTGCCCAGCAATCACTCATAGCCATGCCAAATGGCGAACTTTATTAGTTTGGCCACTCCTCCCCAGAAGAAGGCCCTCCTGACATGGGAATTAAATCTGAAGAGAGGCAAGAAACCCCTCATGTCAGGCACACAATCTCGCTTGGTTGCCTGCGGTTCCTGTGCAAATATTGGCATACAAATGTTAATTACTTGCAGAGGCGAACAAAGCTGCCAAAAGGCCACCAGTCTGAGGCACCTGAGGCGGGCCGACGGGGCGTATGCTCGATAATTGTCGGGCACGCCAAGCCAGTTCCCCCTCTCGTTAATATTCAATAGCTTGTATTAAACTCAAAGTGTTAACAAACTTTTGCACTTTGCATCGCCCCGGGCTGCGGACCCATTGAACACACACGCTGGCTGACTGGCTGACTGGCTGGCAAAAAGGGGACATCCTGGCGTGGACCGATGTCCTTCGGCGTCGCATGACGAGACAGGCCGGCTGACTGGCAGTCCGGCAGACATGTTCCAGCTCACATGGGCAAGTATTTCATTAACCTGCCTCGACCAGATACGCACATTGGCAGCTGCTGTCTATGTGAAGAGCGTTAACTTGTTTTCCCGGCACATCCTTTCTGCTCTCCCCTTTGTGTGGGACTTAACGAAGCCAGGACGAGCGTTAAATTGTGTCCAGCGACCGTTGGAGTGAGCAGGAATTTTATTATCATTTTTGTGGTACCCCCCGTCCAGTGGGAAGTGCCAACTTTCAAACACTTCAGGGGCGTTCGGGGTTCAGTGAGCATTCCGCTTGCACCTGCCGGATCCCCGTCAATGGAGTGCGGTCTGCATAAACACAATATGCAACTTAGCAACTTTCGAAATTAAATGCCAATTGCAAAAATGCATATTGCATATTGCGAGGGCGACAGAGGAAAACCAAGGCAACCAGTGCAATCAAAGAGCGCTCTTCCGCCCACGCCCACAGCCGGCCTCGGACAGAATGGTAAACTCTTTTGAATGGTAAACATGCGCATGACATAATTCCTTAATTACCAAAGTTGTCAGACGCACTTAAAAGTGAGTTACAATTACAATTTTGCCCCAACAATTGTCTGTTGCATGCTGCAGGTTGTGGAACGATAGTTCGTTCCTCGCCACCTGGGGAGCGACTCCAACGTGTGCCCGACATGGCCATTAGGATGCTAGAACGTTGATGTTAGATACTTGTATTAAGGGGTCCTTGGAGTGTGTGCACAAAGGATTGGGCTGTGCCCCTTTCACTTCACTACATAAAAGACAACTCAACGGTTAAATGGAAGCTCCACATTTCGTTTAAAATCATTTTAAGCAGAATCTATTTCTGTTATTAGTCCTATTGCAGCTGAAAGATATTTTCATAATTTAAAATAATGCTAGATATTCGAATATTTACATTAGTTTGTGTGTCCTTTAAGGATATCAATTTCGCGGCCTTTCACGTATTTTCATCAACCTTTTTACAATGCAATTTATGAAATTTGTGTGAGTTCATTTATGTAGGTGCCAAAAAATTAAATAGGAAACTAATATGAAATTTCGATTGTTATTGTAAAATGTTGCTTGCCTAGAAAACCCAGTAATTTAAACCTACCATATACCCTTTATATAAATAAATAAATCAATTCTGAGTCACAAATATTAATTATATTAATTTATAATTATTTAAAGATACAAAATCTGCAAAATTGCAAGAATCCCATAGGCCGCTTCAAGATATTGTAAAGTACAGATGGTCGATTAGAGCTTCTTTCTGGTTTAGGAACCATTTCCCTTAGCCTTTAAAAAGTATTAGATAATTTCAGTTTGATAGCTTGCAAATAATAGCAACAAATGAAAATACCTTGTTTTTGTATTTGGATTTTTTACAATTAAAAAATAGTTTGATGCCAATGATAGAGGAACGGACTACGATGCCAGCGCGGCTAGTGAAGGTGCCGCTCGTCGTTGCTCCCGGAGCAGCTCGCGGCGTGTCCTATTGACATAGAGCAAACCCCACGTAGACCACTGCCAAACCTGTTAATAATCTCAATATATTCACTTACTTCGAATCAATTTATAGAGTATAGTTTAGCATACTTACGCCCTCTAGTTTCTTCAAGCCAGGAGAACGACTCATGAGTGTCACCATCTCCCTGGGCCTTCTCTTCAATGGGCTTATCTGACAAATAAGCCCATAGCAGAAAAAGCTAAGCCAGATGGAGACACTCATGAGTCGAGTAACGCGGCAGAATTACCGATGGAGCGCGACTTTTACTTTTAAAAGTTCGCGTCATTGAGGTTCTGTATAGCTGAGGACACCGAAGGGATGCCTACTATACAGCACGCTTTAGCCTTCTTCTATGGGGATTTTTATAGGTAATTTTCTTATGTTTCACATCTGTCTTATCCTTACCTTATCGTATTGTTCATTTCGGGAGTGATAATTCCCCCAGACTCTACATCAGAGCAGGAGAATAATTAAATGTGAAGTAAGTATTCCGCATGTTGGTACTTAAAGATAAAATGTTTTTCTTACACTACATTTGACCAAAACAATTTTTCTGTTTAAAATAATATGTACATCTAAAATCGAATGCTAATAAAACTTGTATGCTGACTGTATTGACATAATTGGCGAGGTATACTAGGATAAGCTGGAACTTTATGTTTACATATGTAGTCTTCTTTTTTTGTTCATTGATACATATGTACATACAAAAGTAAAACAAATTCATTAGCTTAACAATTGAAAAGGAACAAAAATGAATAACAGAAAATCAGAAAATCTGCAGATGGTTCCGTTTCATGTCTCTTTCAGGCCTTGCTTCCAATCCCCGGCACTTTTCCCAGCGGAGTTATCAAATTTCCGGCGAAGTCTGCACTTTTGGCACCTGCCTGGCCTTTTTTGATATTTTGTCCAACGTGGGGATCTCCTACATAAACTGGCTTGATTTTTAGGTATGCTCGTACCATACTAATGTAAAGTCACAAAATATGCAAAATTCTTTAAAATTTGATCAATTGGAACATTTCTTCATGCAACTATGTTGAACAAAATAATTTTTGAGAACTTTAAATTCTCTGTGGAAATGCTTTGTGTGTTGATTTAAAAAATAAAAAACTATTCAAAAATCCCTCTAGAAAGTGGAAGCATAGTGCCGCAATAATACATCAATACCCGTAAAAAGTTCTTCAAATTTCCGTTTTCTTCCAGGCACCTGAAGTAGAGTCAACTAATAACATTAAGTACCCTGCGCTGATAGGTGGCGAGCAGATCAGACATCCCTGTCAATTTGGGCAAACGACGCAAGGACCTGTCAGCTCCAGAATAGTTCGTGTTGGCGGCCAAAATCCTTGCGGGAAAGAGTCCAACCAAGTGCTCAGCGAGGAGTGTCGTGGCGGGCTGCCTACCGGCAACCACCACTCCCCACACACCAACCAAGCCACAGCGCCTAGCTTCAACCGCCTTCGCCCTTGGTACTTGTCGGGAAAATTCCTATTTGCAGATGCGCGCGATGCATTTCCTTTGCTTTTCCCAATGCGGTTGATGCCTTTGCTGCTGCTTGTGTTGTCATTTCAATTTCAATTTGCTGACGGAAACTTGAGCGTAGCCCCTGACAACGCAGCCGAAGTTTCGGCGTCGTCCTGGCCACCAATTAGTGCCAGAGCCAGCCGGGGAACACAACCGAAAGTGTAACAAAATTCCAAGGAATTGTCAGGTCGCCAAGTGGAGGGCCAAACGGCACGGCAGCACGGATTTAATTAAAATGTTTTCCACGTGCGTAAATCGCGCTCTAATTGTTTCGCGTCCCATCCAGCACTCGGCTGCATGTCGGCGGGCGGTGCGCACCATTTCGCCCACAATAAACTTTAATAATGGCCCGGAATCATGGGCAGGTAATATATGCCACAACATGTTATTAAAACCGGGTCGGGAGGATATCACTGCCAGCCGCAAAAATTTGTCAAATTTAATTTACACCTGTTTAGAAGTATGCAAATATCCGCCCCCGAGGCGGGTCGTGTGGCTTCAACGGTCAGGGCCTTCCAAATCCTCGGCGAAAGGCCAGCGAGCAAAACACGGAGGACAACAATTTAGCTGCAGTCATAAACATTCGCTCCCGGGGAAAGAAAATCGGAGAGGGGGAAAACACAACAGAGGAAAAAGTGGAAGGTAGGAGGAACTGAAGCCAGAGGATGATTGCAGCAAATTGCCAACACAGTTGTTGACTTTCGGCCATGTGCGTGTCCGTGAGCGCTTGTGCTCGGTCCTTGGCCACTTACCACTGGCATTCAAATTGCCAGCTTTTCCAGCTTTCCCCAGTGCAGCTAGCCTTCGGTCTTGACTCTTTTTGCTCGGCCGCCGTGCCATGGATTGATAGCTATACTAACTTTGATTTATTACCGGCTGCACACACTCACAGGGGACCGATACGGCTCTGCCAAACTCTGTCGCTTCTGGGCACTTGGCCAGCACCGGGCCTCAGCGGTAGCAAGTCCTCTTAATAAACTATCAATGTCAACTGCAAGCCGGATGGCTCTAATTACAGCAACATGGAGCTGCATGCCAGGAGCATTATGCAATCCGAGCTAATCAGCAAACGGTCTTGTTATACTCGTCAGTGTTTGTGTCCCTGCACCAGACATCGAATATTGGATGCGTTTATTGGATGCCAACAGGAGAACAGATTGAGTTTGAAAGCATTTACGCATCTTGGTTCAGAGCTGGCTGACGTGACCCAGGAAGAGGGTGCTCTGTGCGTCCTTGATGGCGAAGAAGAATGGGTGATCCGCCTTGAACTCAAAGGTTTCCTCGCCCACCAAATAAGACTCCAGCTCTGCCTTGATAACTGTGGACAAAGGAAATCATTCAGCTGGGCAACAGTCGGTCACTTTCGGTGGCAAACTTACAGGTGGCTCCGCTGGCAGTGGTCCCCTTCTCGTTCACCTCTATGATGGCCTTGTGCTTCACCTCCGAGATGCGTAGGGGCGCCGAGGCTTGCAGCAGGCTGCCAAAGTTTGCCTGGGAAGTGAATAGTTTCCGGATGCCCAGCTGCAAGAAACAAATCGGTTAGGAAGTGTCCCTCAATTCAATTTACAAAACAAATATATAAATAAATCTGTGGAACTTTTGTTAAGCCTGTAAGTAAAAAAGGTTTTTCCAAGCTCTCTTGTTATTGAGTTCTTAGGACCACTATTTTTCTGGGAGATATTTCTTATGAATTATGAATTTACTACTCACCTCCTCCAGGACTGGCTGCAGGGGTACATCGAACTCGAATTTGAATTTTGGAAGTTGCACATTGACTTTCCGCCTGCTCAACTGGGAACTTATTTCGTCCAGGTCCAGGCCGTTCAGCTTCTCTTCGAGGGACGCCAGTCCCTGCTCCTCCTGGGGCAGAATGATCAGGAATACGATGTCCGTGCCTACGTATGGCAATTCCAGGGCTTTGGCCTTCAATTGTGACAGCTCGGCATACCTAAAGTAATCCGATTGGGACATGGTGTCCGCGCTGACCCTTCGACCTCCGTGATTGACAAAGTCGCGGGCATAGGTGGCGTATTCGGGGAAGCTGCTCAGCCAGTCGGCCTTAAAGTATATGGCGTTGACCAGGATGGCGGCCGTGCTTTCGTCGAGCGAGTCCGGGGCAATGAGGCCCTTGATTTGCTGGTGGGTCTGCTCCTCCACCCAGGAATTAATGCGCTTCGCCGCCTCTGCACTCTGGCCGAAGTTCACATTCTCGGCCCCGGCTGCGAAGTTTTTGCTGACCAGTTCCTGATACACCTGGGAAAGCTGGAACTGCTGAGCCACATAAATCCGATTGGCGTACTTCAATTTGGCCCCGAATTCATCCCCGTCCCCTGCCTGCGCCGGCTGCTGTCCTTTGGCCAGGAGCTGGGCGAAGTGCTGGGCCACCTCGGTCTTGCCATCGCCCTCCAGGCCCAATCCCTGCTTCAGCTCGTCGGCGGTGCTGCCGTCGGCGCCCATGTAGGCCAGTGCCAAGCCCGTCCTGATGGACGACGGCGAGAGGATGATATTCCGGCCTGGCTCGGCCACGGCCAGTTGGCCATAAAGCTTCGAGGCGAATTTCGCATCGCCCACAGGGCTCTTGGAGTAGTTAACAGTGTTGGCCATGGCCAGAATTAAGGCCTGCAGGAAAAAAATTAACAACGTGGCCTTTACTGAAGCTGATTCACGTTGAAAATCAACAAAACGGAAATTAATTCACATCAACTTTGGTACCAGAACCCTTACTGCCTGCCTACCTGACATAATGGAACGAACTGAGCTGAGCTCAGAACTATGGTTCTCGTAAGAGCTGTTTTTTTTATCACTTGGGCTTAGACTGGTTTCTTGGGAGATTTGTTTTCTTTTAGTGCCTGACTTTATGCTGTAACACCCCAGTCCTGCAACAGGTTTTGGTTTTCAGGTAAATCTCATTCAAATTTCATAAAATAACAATCTACACCCTCAACAAGATTGTTTGTGAAGGCTAGAAAAGGAATTATTTCACATAGAATATGAACTACAGTTTATCTAGTTTATCCCTACACGTTCATTATATTCAAGATGTACTATTATATTATATCAGTATAATTATATTAAAGTATTTCAAATAATTGCATTATTTATTTGAATATTTTAACTACGTTAATTTTATATTACTCACATTTTAGATAAGCAAAGACCTACATTAATAATATAAACGTTATGGTAAGTTGTTAGGGCACTTATATAATTAAAGCTATAATGTTCTAGTAATAATAAAAATAATCTAATAGTAGGTACATATTTTCCACCTCCTAAGCTATTGACAGGAAAATTCCCAATTCAAATGTTGACATACTTGTTGCTGTTAGAGGCTATTCGATTAAATCGACACTTATTTGTTTCCGACCTTCTAAACCATATTTAGTAATGATTTATTCACGCCTTAATTGTAACAGATTAATTGCTAGCAAAAAAACTGAATGAATCATTGGTTACTACCAAGCAAACGTTTGTTTACTCATTGGAAAGAGTTGTTGACTTTTGCTAGAAAATGTTCTCTGGATTAACTTGAAGTGTAGCCTATCTGTATTTAAAATAAGCACCTCCAGTGATAACTCCACTGAAACTTTTCCTACATTGTTTTTATTACCATTTAATCTCGGGAATTTAAGAGCACGTACGGGAGTACTCTTAGGGCTCTCTTAGCAGAATCTCTTTCTCTTACACTCACGCTCCCAACCTTCGCCTATTTCGTGTCGCTCTGGCGCTCTTTCTCTATTGTTGACCCGCGGTGATGTCATTTTGTTTACAAATAAATAAAATCCTCTGTACTCAAATAGTAGTAGAAATAAAAGTGCCTAATATTTTGTATTTGCTTACATTTCGGTTTATATTTACTTACAAAATAGTTCAAATATCTGAAGGTGACTCCTACTGCTTTCCACGGAGTTTGGCGCGGTGCGAGGGCATCTGCGTTCCACGGAGAACTAAACATTTTGGGGCACAGCTGACGCACTCTGTGTGGGAATTTATGATAATTAAATGAGACACAAGAGTGTTTTCCGCAGAGGGGGCCAACCACTTAACCTATTTCGTATCCATCTACTTAACCTATTCCGAGAGATAGAGTTCCCAAAATAGTAAGAATTCCAAATAGTGAAGGGAAATGAACATGCTTAATTTTCTAAAAAAAAAAAAACGGAAACATTAGAGTGGTTGAGGGACAGAGGCAATCAATACTGCAAGTTTAAAAAAAATGTTGTATTTTTAATTTCTTCATATATTTAAAAATATCTTAAGTCACACATTATATTAAACAACAAACTAAACAAACTTTGCTGTTTCCCTTTGTATTCACATTAAACTGCATGATGTCTTAGAATTTTGTATCATTCGCAAAACAATTCTATAATTATGATTTTAATTTTATCAAAATCTTACTGCTTTATCATATAGCTGTCAATCCTTAAATATACAAAATTATAAATACTTACTTACTGGGTATTTAAACTTCGGCTTGCCGAAGTTAGCTTCCTTTCTTGTTTATTTATTCAATTATTACATTTTTTGGTTAGGTTTGCTATCCACAGCTGAGGATATAGATATATATTTTAAAGTCTAGCTTAGCCTGGATTGATAATTATATCTCTTCAAGGATTTACAACGCGTCCCTGAAAATATATGGTGTCCGCATCGCGAATCACAAAGGCAAAGGGATGATCCACAGCAAAGGACATGTCGAATCCGGATCGACTCGAGACGACTGCGGCTGTGGATCACAAAACATAAGCACTTAGTATATTATACATGGGTTATTGATAAGCACTATCACTTACATGTGGCTGCCGCGGCCTCCGCACCCTCCTCGTTCACCTCCAGGTAGGCCTTGTGTGCCACTTGACTGAGTTTTCCGGCACTCTTATCAAACAATCCGCTCAGGTCAGCCTCGTTCGAGAAAAGCTCTCGGATGCCCATCTAAAATACGGCTATTAGTTCGTAGAAAATTATCATTGAAATAAACCCACCTTCTCCAGGGTCTCCTTCAGCTCGTCGTGGAACTCGATCTTGAACCTGGGCAGCTCCAAGAGCACCTCCCTCAGCATCAGCGGCCGCGAGAAACCCACGATTTTCTCTTCCAGGGCGCTCAAGCCTCCCACTTCGCTGGGCAGGAAGATAAACATGGATAGGTTGGAGTTCCGGTACGGCAGCTCAATCACGCGGGCCCTGAGGTCGCGGAAGTAGTTGGTCCTAAAGTTGCCCAATTGAGCCATCATCGGCACGGTCACCGTCTTATCGGGAGTCACGTGGAAGTCAGCGCTCCTGGTTCTCTGCGGGTCGAAGCCGGACTCCCACTGACCCCTGAAGTAGATGGCGTTCAGCAGCACGGCCATAACGTCGGACGTCATGCTGCTGGGATCGATCATGTTCTGGATCTTGCCGTCCGTCTGGCCCAGCACCCACTGGTTGATCCCCGCAGCGGCCGCGGGCCCATTTGCCAGACTGATCGGCTCGGCTTCGGCCTGGAAGGCCTCTCGCACAACCTGATTGTAACCCGGGCTCAAGGTGTACCGATCGTTGACGTAGATGCGGTTCGCCAGCTTTAGCGTGGGCCCCTCCTCTCGGGCGGGCAGGCTGGCGAGGAGAGCCTTGTACCTGCTGGCCACCTCCTGCTTGTCGCCGGACGGCAGCCTCAGAGCAGTCTGCATTTCCCGGGCTGTCGAACCGCCCGCTCCCATGTACACCATGCTCAGGGCGGCCTCGATGGAGAGCGGCGAGACGATGAGGTTTTCGTTGGCATGGCTCTTGGCCAGCAGCTGGTAGACCTCCTCGGAGGCCTGGCACGCCACACAAGTGACGCACAGAATCAAGCCCACTGCGCAGAAAGACAAAAGAGGACTAGATAAGAGGGGGTCTGTCTCAAGGTCACAGCTTTAGGCATAACTTTCACACATTAGTATCTGTTTTTGACACGCAAATAAATCAGAATGTATATGGGGTTGCATTTATTTCCGGGAGCACTTTTGGTTCTATTAGTCTCGCCACTTACACAAGTTATTCATTTGACCGCCACCGACGAACTGGTCCCCGAGAGAAGTAGCACTGTTAACTGAACTGGGTTTGCCAAGACTGGCTTATATATGCACCTTATCTCCGGCGAGATTGCAATGCGGCTGAGAACTAAGCGCGCCGCTCTAAGGTGGAAATTGAATGACTCTCGGGATTTCCCAATCGTTGACTGCTTTTAATTGTGTCTCTCTGCCTCTTCGGAACTCTATACTATACACCGACTTTCGAATCTCCTTCTGATTCTCCCTCTTCTTCCTCCTCCTCGGTATCCAGTACGGGGGTCACGAATCGACCGGCGAAGAACACTGCCTGGGAGCTGCGTATGTAGAACACGAACGGATGGTCCGCCCTGAACAGCTTCTTGTTCATATTCAGCATCATGGGAACGATCTTCATGACTGCAAAAGGTGGCGGAAGTGAGAGGGGAAACTTAAAGCGATTTCTGGCACTTACAGGTGACGGCTGCCGCTTCTGAGCCAGCCTCGTTGACGTTTATGTAGCCGCGGTGCTTGGCCGCCGAGATCTTCTGGCCCGTCCGAGATGTGAAGAGTCCGTCCAGGAGAGCCGTGTCGCTGAAGACTTCCACAATGCCCATCTGCGGGTGGAGAATGAGATGTTGTCAATCAGTCGATTTATGGGTTCCTTTAAAGTTCAATTCACCTTCTTTAGTGTATCCTTAAGGTCCACATCGAACTCTATGGTCATCCTGGGCAGGGCGATCTCCACGTCCTGCATGGTCATAGCCGCGTCTATATCGGCCAAGTCCACTTCCTTCAACCGATGCTCCAGCAGGGGCAGACCACATACCTCATTGGGCAGCAGAATGAGCATATGGAGGTTCGAGTACTCGTACGGCAGCTGCACGGCTTGCGCCTTCAGGTGTGGCAGATCGGCGTACCTGAACTTGTCCTCCTGGTACATCATGTCGACCGGCAGACGGTTGCTCGGGTCCACAAAGAAGTCGTCCAGCTGAGTGGACTCCGGCATGAAGGGCTTCTGCCACAGTCCCTTGAAATACAGCGCGTTGATGAGCACGGCGCTCGTCTCCTCGTTCACGGCGTCCGCCTGCAGGAGGTTGGTTATTTTGTGCTCCGTCTCCTGCTCCACCCAGTCATTGATCTTCTGCGCCGCCGCCTCTGAGTCGGCAAACTGTGCCGGCTCCGCCTTAGATTGGAAGAAGTCCACGGCCATATCGTTGAACTCGGGCTGCAGTTCCAGGGCATGGTTCACATACAGTCGGTTGACTGACTTCAGCACGGGTCCCCTGGCCCCGTAGTTGCAGCTCGTCCGCCAGAACTCCCCGAAGGTGCGGGCTATGTGATGCCGGTCACCGGGGCCGAGTTGCAGGACATTCCTTAGCTCCTCGGCCGTCGATCCGGAGGCAGCCAGATAGGCCAGCGTCAGGCAACTTTGGACGGACGCGGGCGAGAAAACTGTGTTGATCAGGGGCTCCTTGCCCCGTTTAATGACATCCTTGGTTATGGCATCTATCAGGACGCGTGCAAAGAGATTCCTGCTGTCTTGGGGATCACACATATCGATCTACGGCAGGGGAAATTTGTTCATGAATTTGTAAATATATTCTGCCGTATTTGCTTTTAGTGTAAAAGGGTTCTAAATTTGTACACTTGCTCACCTATCTCTGGATACACCTGGTGAAAAAAACATTTCTGGATGTGACGTTGAATTTCTCAGAAAGTATTATACCAGTATAATTTTTCCACCATTTTATGAACTAGACAAATGTCTTTGAAATGCAAATTTGTGCTGAGATATGTGAGCAAGCGTATATTATTTTATTTGAGTGTAGAAACGTGCGAATATTTTTGTTTATTCAACTATTTTGTTTTGAAAGTTTAGCTGAGGGGCTTTCCCCCGCATTCACTTTCCCCGCAATAAATTATTTTTCAGCACGCCATAAACGCTAATTAAATGATTAAAACCACGACTTATGATAAGGCACGGAACACAACAAAATACTCTTGCGGGTGGGGCTGCTCATCTCTTCCGTATGCCACGATGCCACTATTGTCTTGAATGTAACTAACCTCCGGTGAACCTCTGATTTAATGAAACTTTAACTTTGATTAGTCGAATCAAAACTGGCATACTATAAAACTCCATTGAGTATTTGTTTACTGATAAGGCTCTGTGGTATGAGGACCAGCGGCAGGGCGGGTCTCCGACCTCATAGCGCCGCTCCTGATAACGATCGGCGATTACTTACACCGGAAAAAACAATCAAAGACTGAGGAGGATCGAGCGTGGGCTCAGGTGCGAGGTGTCTGTCAGACGGTGCGGAGCTAACTGAAGCCCGGAACCATCGGCTGTGACTCACAGCTGAACGAAAGGCGTCCCGATAAGATAAATTCCAGAGAGCCGAATGCCAGGTGCCTTTCGAGAAGAGAGAATGCCTGCTGATTAACTGGCACAGAAGCACTTCCCCCCAACTCACACCCCGACAGGTGGATTGCCCGATAAGCTTATCGGCCTCCGCATTACAATAATTAATTAATTCAAAGAGAACTGCCTCTTAGTGTGCCTTGCCCCATCTACCTGCAAAGAGAAAATGTCTACAAATGTTTACAAATTCCCAATGTATCTAAATTGAATTCCACCAGAAGATCACTTCCACCATGGAGGACGCGGAGTTTGCCAGAGGCTTGGAGCGTTTCGCCTTCCGGCTGCACAACCATTTTACCCAGGCCAATCCCGATCAAAATGTCGTATGCTCGCCGCTGTCCATCCGCGTTTCGGGAGGCATGCTGCGAATGGGGGCGTCAGAGGGATCACCCACGGCCGCGGAGTTGGACTTGAGCCTCCAGTTCAGCCCAGAGGAAGGGCGGAGTATAGCCGAAAACTTCGATGTCATCCTCGAGGCGTACGAGCAGTGTGGTATCCTAAAAATGGCTAACCGGCTGTATGTGATGACGGGCCTCACGCTCAACAAGCAGTTCGACAGCATTTTGGAACACCAGTTCCACTCCAAGCCCACCGAGATCGACTTCGACAGTGACCAAGCCGCGGGTGTCATCAACGGCTGGGTAGAGGCCCAGACCAACGAGCTAATCAAGGACCTCATCGGACCCGATGTCCTATCAG
Source organism: Drosophila aff. chauvacae BK-2020 (assembly GCA_018903765.1). NCBI lineage: Eukaryota > Metazoa > Arthropoda > Insecta > Diptera > Drosophilidae > Drosophila > Drosophila aff. chauvacae BK-2020. Next base: position 2,791,159 of record JAEIGO010000916.1, on the reverse strand, counting down.
CGGACTCTCGAGTGGTGCTAGTCAACGCCATACACTTCAAGGGTGAGTGGGCCATCAAATTCAATGAGGATGACACCAAAGAGGAGGACTTCTTCGTGGAGCCGAAAAAAACGACCGTCGTTAGCATGATGAATACGACAAACAATTTCTTTTTTGGTGAACTGCCGAAGCTGAAGGCCACTGCTTTGAGACTGGACTACAGCGCGTGCAACCTGGCCATGCTCATCCTCCTGCCCGACGAGAAGTCCAGTCTCCCCAACCTAGAGAAGATGCTGGTCGACACCTCCCTGGATGCCATAACGTCGAGAATGACCCTGAAACAAGTAAACGTGAAGATACCAAAATTCCATGCCGAGTTTCAACAGGAGCTAGAAGATACCTTCAAACTGGTCAGCTTAAGTAGACTTTGTTTACCTGGTACCCATAGGGCCCTTGGTATTGTAACGGAAACCTCCGTCCATTTCCATCGATAGCCCAGTCGATCTAGCCACTTACACCTTTCCGTTTCTACGCAAACTAGTCTTTTAGTTTCTGAGCTTGCCTTTAAATTATTCCTTCTTTATTCGCTAACATATTTTACATTTCGCAATTATTTATGATATAAGAAATAGGGTTTCAATTTATTTTTAAATCGAATATAGCTGTCGTAGGACAAACCGGTAAATATATTGGCTGTTGAAAGGCTATTCAAAGTCTAGTATCCCGAAGGTTAGATTCATAGTATTTCTAGGAGTCTGGGAAAGATGCTCTTTTAACGTCATTTGTCTTTTAATATAATGGGTACCAGGTATCCTATAGTCGAGCACATTGTAGCCTTCTTACTTATTTATTTGTGCATTCTCCCCACTCGTAGATGGGCATGAACCGCATATTCAGTGATCAGTCAGAGCTCGGAGAAATTTTGGCTTCTCGGGAACGCATTTCAGTCTCCAAGATCATACACAAAGCCTTCATTGAGGTGAACGAAATAGGCACCGAGGCAGCTGCCGCCACGGGTGAGCTTTCTGTCCTTTTTCTGATTCTATTTTAATCCACTTTATTCCTACATCTCCGACTCTTAGCTGTGGTAATCACTATGAGGAGCGCGGTAATCCCAAGCGTATTCCATGCCAACAGACCCTTCTTTTATGCAATCTATGACAAGGTCCATGGCCTACTGTTTGTTGGCCGCGTCAGCACCCCACCTAGTGGAAGGTCACCTAAATGTAAATGTGTTGCTGGAAAACCCTGCAACAAGTGCTCTAAATGCAAGTCATGCCGATCTTATTGATCATAATTTCCGATGTTAAGAAAACCTTTGGATACAAAGATACAAAGATACTATAATTACCTGCATTATTTTACAGGGGAAAAAATATATTAAAATAAAATATCCAGGAGAAGAAATTAACTATAAAAGGTGGATATTTTATAATAACATAGCACTGCCCAGAAATCACTTCTTTTTGTCACCCACTAAATGGGTCATGTTTTCGAACTGATTTCGCACTTGATGAACCCAAGTTTCGCATTCCACCTAAATCTTTGCATCACAGTGTAATCAAGGTTATATTTTTTTTGCCCATTATTTGCAATCTAGAATCTGAACTAGACCCCATCCTTGCCGTAATTGTCAATACAAAAAAATGTTTGTTCACTTGTTGATCTTTTAAACTTTAAACTAAGAAAATGTAGGTTTTTGATTAAAAAATTTATAGTAAATGTTGAATACATTTTAAAACAAAGGTCCAGATATCTACCAAATACCCGAAAACGCAATAATGTATGCTTCGGCTGCAGTGATTTTTTTAACGGGGAGCGGCTGCTTTATGCTCGGTGCCCTTGCACAGCAACATATATCGCATAGGAGAATTAGGAAGGTCATGCAGGCCGATCCTTATGTTTTCAAGAGCCGCGGAAACATATATGAGGCGGTAAGGCAGACAGTACTAAGAAAAAATACAAATGTTTAGTCATTACACACCTCAGTTAGCATTCCTTGGGAATCCAAGTAAGGAACCCATAATCACGACTACCCCTTCAACGGAGACAGTGGAAGAAGCGGAAACTAAGGAGGCTCATCTAAGTAAAACTGAATCGCGGATAAGGGAATCGATAATAACAAAATTTGGGATGTGGAGCCTTAGGCAGGCTAACAAAGTGGCAAGTTGAATTTAATAAAAGCAGACGCAAATATGATTCGAGTCACTCTAGGTCGAGTTAATGCCCCTTCCCGTAGGTCAAGCAGATGGGCCAACTTATGGAACTAAACACGCGAAAGGTATCATGAAGTTCGGATTTCCGGGAATGGATGAAATTCATGTGTATAAGAACTTCGTGCTTTCCTATGATCGCCGAAATCGGATTGCGCATTGGGTGTGTGAGCACGTCAAAGTAAACTGTTCTGAGAGTGTGGACCAAAGGACTTCCTTCAAGCTGAATGAATATATTACGGACGACAGAATTCTGACAACCTTCAGACCAAATATGCGCGACTTTCGCAACAGCGATTGGGTCGGTGGTCACATGGCCTCTCCTCTCAACTACAAATGCGACTACGAAAGTTTCGTCGAGACATACAAGTTCCCCAATATAATACCCATCTGTCGGGAGCTCAAAACCAGCCTTTGGAGGCGTTTGGAGCAATATGTTAGGGAACTGGCGGAAAAGTACGGTTCAGTGTACGTGTACACCGGTCCTCTATTCATGCCCCAGAGGATCTCCTTCCGAAACTGGGCGGTGCGCCATCACGTAATGGGCATGAACACCGTCGCGGTGCCAACCCACTTCTTTAAAATTATCATATGGGAGCTGGCTGATGATAATCTACCCACCATGGAGGGCTATGTCGTACCAAATGCCGCCATCGACAAGGAAATGGAACTGCGATCTTTTATGTCCGATATTCGGGACATAGAGCATTTCGCGGGTCTGAAGTTTTGTGAAGGGAGGCAAACCAATCTAGATTTTGGTATTCCTGATACTTCTCCCCAGGAACAAACACTTCTAGAAAATGACGTTTGACCGCGTATTCTAATAAAAAATTTAGATACAAAATGTAATGAAACCACTAGTCTTTTGTTTTCATTAATAATGGAAGAGCAAAAAGATTGTGAATACCAAGGAGAGTTCTAAAAAAGGGTGTAAAATGCATGGCATTTGAAATTAAATTTAAATATTTTTAATCAGTAGGCTAAGATTTCCCAAGGAAGAAATTAAAGAAAGTCTTTTACTAAAACAATGTTACCACAATTTTTCATCATACAATATTAACAACTTTCCTTATACAATATTTTAAATACATTATTTTTATAAGGACTCAATTTTGATTTTGATTTACCTTGACCAGTTTCAGTTTCACTTTTGTTGAGGTTTTGGACCTTTGGGAGCCGGATCAGGGCCAGCAGGTGCTTTTTTAACTGGTGGATTAATTGGTGGATTGCTTGGTTGCTTGCCTGGGGGCTGTTTAGAAACGTTCTTGTCCTGGACGTTGGTCACCGGTGGGGGATTTCCTCCCTTGCTTTTGGCTTCACTTTTCTTTGGATCCGAAGTAGTAGGTTTTTCAGCCTTGACTCCTGTTACAGGCTTGACATCTTTTCCAGGCTTGACCTCTTGTCCAGGCTTGCCTTCGTTTCCTGGCTTGACCTCTTGTCCAGGCTTGTCTTCTTTTCCAGGCTGGACCACTTTTTCGGCCTTAACATCTTTCCCAGGCTTGACTTCTTGTCCAGGCTTGACTTCTTGTCCAGGCTTGACATCTTTTCCTGGCTTGACTTCTGGTCCAGGCTTGCCCTCTTTCCCTGAATTCCCACCTTTACCTTCCTGCTTAACTTTGGAGGCCTTCTCCTTATCCTCCTTGGCCTTGGGCGCCATAACGGCATCACCTACGGGAACATCGTTAATCTCGCAGGCAGGAGTCTTCTTTGGCTTCCCAAAGCACACTTCGGCCAACTTAATATGCTCCAGATTATAGCCGGACACACCGCGTATTTTGGGCTCCAAGTTCTTGGAGGAGACATCCGCATGGAGCTCCTGAAGCTCCACCTCCTTGGCAGTTAGCGCCTTCTTGCACTCGTCATCGACAAACTTCTTGATGTTGCTATCCAATTCCTTCAGTTCCTCCTTGGACGCTAGGCACAAGTCAAGCATCTGCTCTCGGAAGCTGCTGATCGGATCGTTCTTTTCCCTCGCCGTTTGTACCTCCTCTCGTGAGCGATACGATATGCCCGGATCGGACATCGAATGGCCCACATATCGATACGTGCTCATCTCGAGGACGATGGGTCCGTGCTCCAAGGCATAGTCCAACGCAAACTGCGTGGCAGTGCGCACTGCCAGCACCTGATTGCCATCCACCCACAATCCGGGTATGTACTGGCCCCGCTTATAGTACTCCGTCATGGCGGAGGAGCGGTCCGCCTTGGTGCCCATCCCGTACAGATTATTCTCGCATACAAACACGACGGGCAGGCTCCAGAGCTTGGCCATGTTGTACGACTCGAACACTTGTCCCTGGTTGGCTGCCCCGTCGCCGTACAAAGTAATACAGACACCGCCGTCATTCCGATAGCTGTGTGCCAACGCCACGCCGGTGCCAACGGCCACCTGGGCACCGACAATGCCGTTGCCGCCGTAGAAGTTATCAGTGTACATGTGCATGGAGCCCCCTTTGCCCCGGGTACAGCCAGTGCGGAAGCCAAGCAGCTCGGCCATCATTTCGTACAGCGAAATCCCCATCATGTAGCTCCAGACATGGCAGCGGTACGCCGTTATCACCGAGTCCTGCTTGCGGAGTGCGGCCTTCATGCCGACGGCCACGGCCTCCTGGCCGGTGTACAGGTGGCAGAAGCCGCGGATCAAGCGCTGCTTGTAGTAGCTGTCGGCCATCGCCTCGAATCGTCGCGACTCCATCATTTGAATGTACATGGTCATGGCTTCATCGCGGGACAGCGCTACGTCCTCTGAAGGGCCTTTCTCCAGGTTGTAGCATTTGAAGGACTGCCGGAGATGGGGTGCTATAGCATTTCTGTGGCGTATTCATAAATACATTCTTGTGCGACTGGTAAAACTAATACCCCCTTTCAAGTAAAATTCCCCCCTTCCGTTTGGATCTAGTTTAACATTATAGACTCACATTTTCCAGGGTCAAACAGCTGCTTTCGTGCCGTCGGGTGCTCCGAAGGGCGAGATGCTGGCCAGCAATGCAATGATTCTCAACAACTAATGGACATCTGACTCCGATGCACCGCAGCAGCGCACGGAGGTTGAGTGAATTTAACATTATTCCATATATGGTTCGATTTTGGCCAGAAATAATTTTTAAAACAAACGACAGATAAAAAAAATCTACCTATGCTTTGGACTATAAATAAAATATTTAAGGAAGTACATGGATTCAGTTTAGCGAATTTTAAATTTCATAATATATACCAGTCAATACGCTACGCGAAGAGACTCTGATGTAAAGTGATACACCACTCTTGAGGTCCTATTCGGCAACCTTTTCCTGATCCTGATCCAGGTCGACTTTATCTTTATTCTTTTGTTACAAAAAATTGTATGTCCCATTTTTGAATATTCTTAATTATTCATCTCACACAGTGTCCTTACTGAGCAGTTTAATCTGAACTATGTAATTATTCGAACAGAGCTTAGAGTCTAGTATTGCTTCACTATATTTCGGGGGCTCCTATCCTGAGTACTAACTCCATCCAGTCCGACTCCGTTGTATGCTAGCGTCTTTGATCTTCTTGTAAAAAGAATCGATATTATTTGGATTGATAAGAAGTCCTCAGGTTTCTGTTCACTTAATAAAGCTATCTATTATTTCTCTATAACATCAATTGACACATCCTGTTTACTGAGTCTTTTCAATCATATTGAGCCACATTTCAAGGAAACACATAACTTTGTGTAGGTTTGTCCCTGTTTTTGTTAATCGAACTTTTTGTTTTCAGCATCAGAGAAGTGATGTTTGTCTGTCTTTTTTTCTGATATGAATAATAAGTATTTAAAAGTATTAAGTATCTTCAAAGTCTTTATGATAGAGGTGTGTCATCTTTAGTGTCCTTTTTAGTCTACCGCCTATTGAAATCAAGTTGCAGATGTGTTGTCAATCTGTACTTGTATTGCTTCCGTTATAATAATAACTAAAATAATAAATAATAATATAAAATTCATAGTAAGATACAAAACTTAAATAAAACGGCAGTGCGAGCCTTTCAGTCTGTGCAATGTTATTCATCTTAGATCTATGTTAGCTGGTGTTAGCGCATTTTCGCAAATGAAATGCTCAGCCATTAATTGTGTTTGCGATAAGACAGGCTTCCAAGTATTTTAAAAATTGTCAGTTTAACCCAAAACACTTATTCAAATATAAATTTAAAGCATCGGGTATTGCTGGGAAATAGTAATGAATTCTGATGTGTTCGTCTTATCGGTCTGCTGCTAAAATTCCCATTATTTTCAAAGACAAAAACATACTCAAGCACGGCTTTGACACGAGCGATAACGGAGGAGCACCTAGTAGTGAAGTGTCCGAAGTCAATACAGTCTGAAAAGCACATTTGAGGCACAAGGTTGACAAGTCTGAGACTTTTAATAAGGATTAAAAAAATAGGGAAAATACGGAAGATGGAGAAACCTTTGCAGTTTTGTGGTAAGTGTGGGAATTGGGAATGCATTGAAAAATAGTTGCGAGTCAGGTAAACTCTCTGCCTGCACACGTACACGTACTTTGGTTATTTCCCCGCACAAATGCGAGTCCGACTTGTGTGTGGGGTGGGTCGACCGACCCCTACTGTAAATTCAAAGCGACGCTGGGCGAGCAGCGGTTCATGTGATTGCCAGTGGAAAACAAAACAGAGAGCGCTGAAAGCACAGAGAGCATCGGAATGCTAAGAGAAAGCCCCATATGGGAACACAGAAATAAGAGCAGAACCTGTTGTTGTGGGGCATAAAACCCATGGCGCTCCCCGAGAGCATTCAGTGTTTACTCAAACGCCAAATTATAAAAGTCGAAGGCGGCTCTGCACTGCGTCAGCTGCAACAACAAATAAGAAATCCAAACCGCTGGAGAAAGCTCTGTGGGAAGCACTGACTATTGCAGGCTGTAAATCAACATTTCCGATAAGCGAAGCCTAGTAGATCCCCGGCGCAACGGCATACCAGAGAGCTATAGTCAACACCATTCGTGGAGGTGACTCATCGGTCCACTGCAATTACATAAATTATTGAAATCAAGCACAGCTCACCTGCCGTCCTCTTGGATCCTTTCAGCTTGCTGCTTGCTCGCGTTCGTCCTCCTAGCCCTCTCCCCGGTCCCCCTGGTTCGCGCTTCTGACGTCACCATGACCGACGCCGCCAAGCAAGAGTTCGCCCGCCGGCTGGCCATCTTCTCCGTCAATGTGTATGGCAAGCTGTCGGCCCTGAAGCCCGGCGAGAACGTTGTCTTCTCGCCGTTCTCCATCCAAACCTGTGCGGCCATGGCCCGGGTGGGTGCCGAGGGCGAGACGGCCGCCCAGTTGGACCGCGGCCTCGGCCTAGCCTCGAACGATGTGGAGCAGATTGCCCAGGGCTTCCACCAGGTGCTGTCCGCCTACCAGGACAGCCAGATCCTGCGCATCGCCAACAAAATCTTCGTCATGGACGGCTACCAGCTGCGCCAGGAGTTCGACCAGCTGCTGACCAAGCAGTTCCTCTCGGCGGCGCAGAGCGTTAACTTCGCCAACAGCGCAAAGGCCGCAGCGACAATCAACGGATGGGTGGAGGAGCGCACCAACCACCTCATCAAGGACTTGGTGCCGCCCAGCGCCCTGGATGCCAATTCGCGACTGGTCTTGGTCAATGCCATCCACTTCAAGGGCACCTGGCAGCACAAGTTTCCCAAGCACGCCACCCGCCCGGATACCTTCTACCTGAACGGCGAACGCAGCGTCCAGGTGCCCATGATGAGTGTGAAGGAGCGCTTCCGTTATGCCGATCTTCCCGCGCTGGACGCTGCTGCTCTGGAGCTGCCGTATAAGGACTCAGACCTCTCCATGCTGATCATCCTGCCGAACAGCAAAACGGGTCTGCCCGCCCTGGAGGAGAAGCTCCGTGCAACGCCGCTCTCGCAGATCACGCAGGCGCTTCACAAGACCCAGGTGGTGGTCAAGCTGCCCAAGTTCAAGGCCGAGTTCCAAGTAGAGCTGACGAATGTGTTCCAGCAGGTAATGTTGGCCGGATAACCCACCGAGAGGGATATATTAACCGATACACTGTGTAATTTCAATCCCCTCAGCTGGGCATGTCAAAGATGTTCTCCGACGGCGCAGAGTTCGGCAAGATGCTGCAGAGCCCCGAGGAGCTGAAGGTGTCAGCTATCATTCACAAGGCTTTTATCGATGTGAACGAGGAGGGAACAGAAGCGGCTGCTGCCACGGGTAAGTCTTCCTGCTTCTAAATGTTATGATATCTCGGTTGCATCCATCATCGTGTCTGCATGTCCCAATTGTTCATCCGTGTCTGTGTTCTTCCCATCCCGCAGGAATGGTGGCGCGCCAGAAACGCTCCATTATATCGCTGGAGGAACCTATAGAGTTCCTCGCCGATCATCCATTCACCTATGCCCTTGTTCATCAGGAGGAACTGCCCCTGTTTTGGGGCTCTGTTGTGCTACTAGAGGAGACATCGTTCGACTCCAGCGAGCATGACGAGCTGTGATAGTGTCTCATTTTAAGTAAATTTCAATAAAGGCAGCTATTTATATAATTTTTGAAAGACGGGAATTGTCTGATACTTTGGGGCGACCTGTATTAGAGCATAAGTAACAGATTTGTAAGCCTCATAAGCATGCCTGAAAAGCACTTCACAGACAGCATACCATTATTCGGACATTTCCCATCTAAAACTTTGTCCTGACGTATAACAATTATATTTAAATTACAGCCATTGTTATGTGTTTCGCTACGAGTGTCATGTACCCGCCAGAGGAGCCTAAACTATTTCTTGTCCAGCATCCCTTCACCTTTTATGTTATTAATAAGAACTCATCCGTCCTGTTTACGGGAAAAATAGTTCATCTCTGAAGTCAGTAGTCCAGCATCAACCACCTTCACCGATTTCACAGCGCACAAATCGTAACGAACTGAATGTGTGGTTCCCACTTCATCTGAATTTGCAGGTATGGTCATGATGCTCTGTTCGATGCCCATGGCCCAGCCGGATCCCAGACTCTTCTTTGTTGATCATCCATTTAACTACTATATTCTCAACAAGGACTCCGCCGTTCTATTCGCTGGCCACATTCAGAAGCTCTAAGCAGTCCTGGGTACAATACTAACAATAACCCTACCATTTACGTTTCGTGTCTCACCCCGCATTTGCTTTTCAGGTGTGATCGAAGTGCGCATGCTGATGACGGACTGGGAGGAGCCCAAGCTCTTCTATGTCGGGCATCCATTCAGCTTTTACATTGTCAATGTAGACGGCAATGTTCTGTTTGCTGGCAGACTCATAACGCCGCAAACAAACCCAGATTAATATGCTTAAGACTGCGCACAATCAAAGATCTTATATTTACACTTTACACTTTTCTACTAACCAAGCATGTAATAAACCTTCAATAAAGTCAACGCAACTCAGCTAAGCTCTCCGTCGCCTCCACAGGATTCCGGGTGATGCCAGTGGCGGGTTTCAGGCGCCATCACTTTATTGCCAACCATCCGTTCGTTTACTACGTGAAGTCGCAGATTGATCTCCCGATCTTCGCCGGGCGACACTTGGGCTGAGCAATTAGGAGGTTAAGTTCAATGAAATAAGCAATAATGAAATAAATGGCTGTCACCTAATAGCTGTGATGTAGTCAAGTCCAAGTGAGTTATAGAAATAAATTTCGTAGCTCATCCAGGCTTGACGGTTTAACACGCATAGCTAAACTGCTCGAGGCACCGTTGCCGATCAAGCAGAGCAGGCAAATAGTTGTTCTTTAAGTGCTAAGCTCTACACTCGGAAGATGTTTCTCCGTTCGCCCCTGCAAACTGGGATTCTGCTCACGATTCTGCTCTCTGCAGCATACGGGGACTTTTCTCCTGGCTCCTTTAACTGTAAGTAAAAGGGACACTCCGCTTGTTAGGGGATAATCCAGAAGGAGCTCCCATCCCACAGTGACCCTGTACAGACAGATGCCCGCTCTGTATCAACTGGATGACTACGACCTCTGCCTGGACAAGACTTCTGGCAGCTACTGCTTGGCTTATGTGGAGATTGAGCCCAATGCTAGTTCCACTTTGTGGCGCCTTATCGATTCAGTGTCGCGTGACTCAAAGCATCGTTTCCGCCACGATGTTGTCTTCCGAGGCGTGTGCCTGGAGCGCTGCATACGCAGCCTCAACGACTCATCTGTACACCTTGAGCGCTACGAGGGGAGAGGTGTGCAGGACGAAGAGTTGAGCACCTACTTCATGATGGTGCACCGGCGATCAGCGGATGCAGATGACCGTCGGCTTTATAGTGAATTGGTCAACAGCTGCCTAAATCTTGAATTTAGTCAGAAGTTTTCGCTCAGGGTGAGCAGCCAGATTGAATATTGTGTGTCGGCGGATGATCACTTGGAGCTGGGTATGTACACTTTACAGCCAATATTTCAGTTCGTGGAGACTACCACGCTAGTCTCTACAAAATTATATAATAATATAATAAATTAAACTAATTTACAAATCGGTTTTTGCGGAGCACACGATATTATTTAAAAGTAGTCACGCAGATATTCCCAAAACGATTAACATTTACATCAATTTAAAAATCCTTTCAGATTATTCATTTTTCGCTTGCTCTTAACTTAGTTTCAAGTGAAATCTAGAAGGTAGCAATTGAATGTGTGTACAACCAAAACTTTATAATAACCAGATGGAAAATGCAATACTGTTTTAAGCCTCGAATATTTGGTGGTGACTTTAGATTTTTGAAATTTTGTTAAAAGGTTAAAGAGAGAATGAGAGCTTAACAACCGATTTCTTATAAGTGCAAAAGTATGCTAAAACATTCTAGATCTGTGTCAGATTTGGGGTACCTAAATGGGCTAACATTTGTCTCTTCAAATTTATGGACGTTATGCATATTGCTTTTGGTCTTTGATACATCTCGGCGATAACTATTTTAATGATACAGACTTTTTTGAAGCACAGATGCCCTTGATTTGACTGCTTTTACTGTCGGTATCACCATCGTCTTGCTCACGTTGTGCTCATCCATCTATGATTATTCTATAAGTAATCGAGACTCTCACCAGCTGGCCCAGAATCCCTATAGGAAGCATTTAAAGAGTCGCAGTAAGTTGAGAGCCTGTACAGGAATAAGTTGAGCTTCCTGAGTGTCCGCTTAACATCCAACAGAACAGCAGCTTCTTACATCATTCTCGCTCGTTCGGAATTACTACAGACTGAACGAGCCGTATGCCACCGATTTGGGAAGGGACCTAAGGTTCTTCGACTGTTTTCGAATGATGGGGGTTATCATGGTAATCCTGGCCCACACTCTGATGATTTTCATGACCGACCCAATTGAGAATCCCGAGTACTTCGAGCAGTTCATTTACTCGTTTTGGTCATCGATTACTCAAAACGGGCACGTTTGCATCCAAATATTTTTCGTAATGAGCGGTTTCCTACTTTACGTGGACTTCACTGAACGCCAGTTGGTCAACCCGAAGTCCGACACGCACGAGTGCATCGCGGTATACTTTCGCTTGTTCTTCTACAGATACTTTAGACTCATCCCGTCAGTCCTCGCCCTGATCCTATTCAATGGCACAGTTTTGGTTCGCCTGCAAGACGGACCGTTTTGGCGGCACATAACCGAAGCGGAGCGGGTGTTTTGCCGGACCAAATGGTGGAAGAACGTCTTTTTTGTGACTAACCACATGATGGAGCACAGTGTGGGTTATCAACACTCCAATATAGAGTCCTAGCTAAGACAATTACTTTCCCATTACTGATTCAGTGCTCCCACCAGACCTGGTATTTGGGGGCGGATATGCAGCTGTTTGAGCTATTCCTGATCGTGATAGTCATATGCAAAAAGTAAGGAGACCCGTCATTGGCGTCATCGCTCTTGTAACTCACTTATTTTCAGACACCCGCGGCTGGTCAAACCCATGTACATCACCCTGATGGCACTTGCAGTAGGCGTTCCCGCCATATTGACCTACGCTCTCAAGTTGGATGCTGTCTACCACACTACTCCAGAGTGAGTTGGAAATAAGCATTCTGCTGAGGAAACTTTCCTTAATTCCCATCCCTAGGACATACCGCTTTTTGTTCTTCCGGCACACGGACACCTTCTACCAGATGTACCCTACCTTCTACACGAATCTAAGTGGCTACCTATTTGGTGTCATATGTGGTCACCTCTACCTGAGCCAGCGTTCCAAGGCGACCATTCTCCAGGGTCAACTCAAATATAAGCTGGCCATGTGGCTGCTGGTACCGGCGGGGCTCTTAATACTCTTCTCCGGTTACATATTCATCTACTACGATTTCGCCAAGCCCTCGATCTGGCTTGCTGTATACGCAGGACTCTACAAGAACCTGTGGGTGCTGGTCTGCGCGGGATTCGTGTTCCTCATGAGCTGTAAGGTGGGAGGTATGAGAGACGATTTGGATTCCTTTTGGTATTCGCAACCACTCACCAATATCCAACAGGAATAGCATACAGTTTCTGCACTTTGCCGGTGTTTCGCCCGCTGGGCAGGATCTCTTTTCAAGCCTATCTCTGGCACGTTGTCGTCCTGCGTGTGATTACAGGATACTTCAGGCAACCGTCCCATCTCTCCAACGCATTCTTGGTAAACTTATTGTGACGTAAAACGTGATTAACAATGTAACTTGAACTTTCATTTAGAGTTGTTATTTGGTGAGTGCGGTGTTTCTGTCGCTATTGGTGGCGTTTTTAATGGCGCTGTTGCTGGAATATCCACTCGGAGAGGTTCTGCGCTGGATGTTGAAGCCGCGTAAAAGTATTAAATAATGAACGGCTTTAGGATCTTAACTAAATTCCATTATTTTATAGACAAAAATGAGCTCAAAACGGAAATTCAAATGGCAGGCGCCCAGTCAGCTGCTTAGGGTGACCATAATCCCTGCCAGGGCTGAAGGACCTCATAGAGTTAAGCCATTCACAATGGCATCCAGCAGTGCGGCGACACAACTTCTTTTACATACTAAAATTAAGTTTTCCCAGATGATGATATATATTGTATGATTGGTAAAAAGTAGACTTAAGTATGTTTTCAATTTGGTCAAATGAAAAGAATAAGTAATGGAACTTATGAAAAAAAAATTTCACATACATATATACAACGGCAATTTTATTTTTGAAATTTCAACAACATTGTTTTATACGATTTATAAAATAAATATGTTTAAAGTATGATAGATAATAATTACATATATTGGTTGGAAAGCGACAATTTCCATTATATTTAACTAAGGGCGATCTCGCCCGGAACCCGCTCCATCATCCACCTCCTCATACTTGCTGTAGAATAATCTTGGCGCAGGGTTTGCATCAGAATCATGAACACCAAATTGATTATTGAATGAATTTAATTTTCCTTCCACTTATTCACGATTTTGTATTGTGGCGCTCTAGTGATGCTGAAAACATCGTTTCATCGAGTGTTTTTCGATGTTTTTGTTGATATCGATGTTATCCGATGCATCGATGTTTGCCTTATTGAGTTTGATTTACATGTAAAAATTACAAAAATTAAATAATAAACACAGAATGAAAGCATCCATTTCATATTTTTTGAAGTTTTTGTTCCCAGTATTTATCTCAAACTAAATAAGAGAATTGCTATAAAAGCTTTATTATTTCAAATTTTTATACTATATATAAAAAACATATACATTAAAAGAATATTTATTTATTACAGATAAATAAAGTCATATGATGAAGTTTTTTTAAAATGTATTATGAACTGTAACTATGCCTCGAACATCATGTATTGCAAGAATAATTATTGAAATATTGCAAAACATCAAATAAAAATATCGATATTTCGATATTTAAGAGAACCAAAAATCGTGATATAAATATATCATCTTTAGAAAAATATCGATATATTGATATTTTGATATATTATCAACAACCCGCATTTTTGTATTTGTCCCGTCTTGCTGCTGACTGAAGTCTTGAAGTAGTGCCTTAAATTCCAAGTCGTGTGCAAAATTTTGTAGTTGATAGCTCCAGTTGAATGCAGGCCTAGGAAGTGATAAAAAAAAGTGAGTGAATTTCTCACTGCTAGCAGTGTGCGGCCACACCGCCTGCTATACTAAATGTCAAGTGAAATGAATCACGGCATATTTTTACAGAATTTAATATTTCGGCTCGGTGTCAGCGCAATGTATTTCTTTTAAATTTAAAATTGAGAGTGGCCATGCAAATGCAGCGCTTGAGTAATAAACGCGCGTATTACAAAATCATTAAAAATCACGGTAAAAAATAAGTGCGACAGTTGCTGTGTGGCTGTGTTTCTGTGTATGTGTGGGGTGGTGCGCCAGTGTGCGTCTTTCTTGTGCGAGTGGAGTGGCGAGCGCAGTGCATGTGAAGAGTGCCGCTATAAAAGTTTACCATTTGCTCTCCCGCTCACGCGCCGTGTTATATGAGTCCAACACCCAAAAAAGGGAATAAAGAGAAGAGAAGCAGCGTCTTTGGACGCGCCGCCGCAGCACAAGCGCGAATGCCGAAAAAACGTTGCAAAAACGAAAGAAAGAAATCAAACAACTCGGAACGCCTGCGGCAGTCGATTCACACTTGATTGTATTAATTGTTTTTCTCTCATTTCGTTGTAATTTGTGTTGCTTTTCCGACTGCCTTGGCTCTGGCTTATTTATGCAGGGAGAGCGAGGGAGTAAGGGAGAGATGCCGCCGTTAAGCGAGAGTGCCAGTGCGAGTGCAAGGGAAAGAGAAAGGGGAGGGAAGAGAATGTGCCAATTGTTGCTTGCAGAAGCAACAAGTTACATACAGTGGTGGTGGTGTGAGAAGGGGAAGTGCGTGCTGTAGGCGCCAAATAGCAACGATAAGCTGAAATTCCAAATATAAAATATCTGCAAGCAATAAACGTGGCTTCCAGTTGGTCACAGCGTAAAATTACGGTTTCTTTTCTGTGTGTGTGAGTGCGAGTGTAAGTGTTTGTGTGTGGAGCAAGTGTGAAGAACAAGCGACCTCCAGCGGCGGCGACGTCGCGGCTGCGTCTTAGAAAGAGTGAGCGAGTGAGGCAGCAGCGCCCCCACGTTGCTCTCCAAATGGGTAAAGCAACAAAACGTAGCCAACACCAATTAGTGACGAAAAATATGAAAAACGCACTGGAAATAAACAGACACTAGCGGTCTTAATAGCGTTTATGCGTCAGCAAATGTCGCGACTACGCAGTCCGACAACAGCTGTTCGCCCACATTCCATTAATCAGCTGCGACAGCGCACTGATCGCCATACACGCATACGTATGAACGTTAATTGGGAGAAGTGCATGCAAACATGCATGCCAACAAACATTCAGAAAAAACACCGTTTGTGAATACCCTTCCTGTTCATTCTAATTCGAGAAAGTGGAACTTAGGCTATTGGTAAAATTAAGTTATGCTTCTTAGGCCGTTTAGCCCTTTCTAGATGTAAATTCCGACCTGATCTACAATGAAATCGATACAAAATATATAATTTAAACATATTACTGAACACCAATAATTAACAAAGATCAGTTCCCATATTTATTTGAATGCCGGCGCCAGCTTCGAAAACTTCAGGTCAGAATATTAATTCAGAAAAATTAGATGAATTACTATTTCTATAAACTGAATACCTGAATAGATCACTCACGATCTATTAATTAATGTCCTTTGAATGGGTGCGCATCGCTTTGGCAAAAATCGTAATGCCCTGTGAGAAGCGTAATATCGCGACAACTGCCGCCCAGTCTGACTAAGCGCAAATGGAAGTGCAGAAAATAGCAACAAGTAGACGGCGACGTGGGGAGGCGAGAGTAAGAAGAAGCCACGGCAGCAGCCGCGTCGCGCAATTAAGACAGCAACAAAAGCCAACGACAGCCGCCACTTGTGATGACCAGGGGGGGTTTGGGGGCTGCGGGCGACAGGGTAGCACCTCGGGCGGGGCAATGCATATGCATGCGGTTAATTTTAGCAACAGAGTTCCACTTTCACTCGAGCATCCGCGGCTGCCGCAGTAGCGACATACGGCATCACCAGCGACGACACCCACTGTGCAGCAAGCCGGCCAGTCTATCAGTTGCACTGACGCGACACTTGCGCGCTTTTGTCAAATTTTCAGCTAATCGCCGCCAGGCACGCACACAAGCCAGGCAGTGTGATGAACCGCCGCACACATACACGTCCAATGACGTTGTACCTGCACCAATGACATCATGATCATCCTCATGAGCGAAAGTTTCCAATGCAGTTGTCAGCCGATAGGCCGTGGGGTCTTATCACATGCGTGACTCATGGCAGTGGAACCACTAGTCAGCTGATTGGATGCTATGTTGAAGGATCCACTTGACCCTTATCAAAAGCCTTTCTCGAAACTGTTTCCGGGCTTCCACAACCCTAGAAACCTTTTAACTAACTTCTTAATTAGATAGATGTGCAAAAATATTCAGCAAAAGGATATTTGCCATCTTCACTTCTATCTCTCCTCGTTAAGAGGAGTTTTGTTTTGATATATAGGGACCGGCAATCTCGAGAGCTACCACAATTGGAGCAGTGGCCCATTCGATCATCAATTCACATTTACCCTATAAAATTATTGCCAACACCCGATTGCACTGCTTCTGGAAGCACGTCATACAACGCTTAGTTGACTACACTCTCCCCAGTTCACATCGATGAGGGGTGTTCACTGGGTTCTAGTCACGCCGCAAAACAATAGGCAACAAATCCACGACATTTGTTAGCAATTAGAATTGGCCGGTGATCACAACGTGTCGACAAAGCGCTAAGATTTGCAATCAAGCATTAAGCCAATTTGCGGCCGGTCCCCGATCGCTGGACCATTGCGATCTCGTCAACTGAGCCAACGGTTACATCTCGTTCAATCGCAGCAGAAATTACTCAAGGGCCCGTTCGCCGACACCATTGTCAACTGATTAGTTACTGGTGTGAGATTGTGACTATAAGTCACTTATAAGTTGACCAGTGTCATCTTCCTGGGATATTGTATCTGCAAAATTAGCGAAGTATTAGATATATCCAGCTCAAATACGATGATCAAATTCTAATATATACAAAGGTGGTAAGGCGTATACTTGCCTAAATCTAATAGTCTGGTGATACCACATCCAGAGTCCAGATACCTTATATCAGAAACAGGAAAAGGGTCGCCCAATTGTGTTGCATTGTATGCAACTCGACCCTGGGTACTTAGTCACACCACCCCCATTACGGTACTCGAGAATCTACTTATTCGTTCGCTGGTTCACTGAGATGTACAAAAAGCAACTTCCGTTGAACGCTTTTCTTTTATCGTCACTGGTGCGCTGATTATTACAGCGGCAAGTTCAAGTCGACTCTCTGATGAAGGGGCCACATTTTTGGCATTTGCGAATTGTTATGTCGAGTGCAATGGGAATCGAGCGGGGAATGGGGGTAGGGGCTGGGCCCGGCAATGATAACTCAGGCATGGCAAACGCCAGCGATGCCAACAAAATAAATAAACACATCAAATACGATTTACAACGCTCCTACGAGCATCATGCGCTGGTGTTTGTATATGAAAATTGAATTTCGCCTAAGATGATTTAATTTTCTATTAATAAGTTTGACCTTCATCGGCGAAACAAAAATTTTCCCGCCTGCAAACGAAGGTGTTTGGCATATAAACTCATAAATAACAACGCATACACACAGCAGATATATGTAGATATATTTTGTGGGTACACCTCTTTGGAGAATATTCCATTTGGTGCCAAACATTTCATGAACGCTATAGATTCTATAGGCGTAGCACTTAACATTATCTCTGTTTTGGTTAGCCAACTCCGAGCTGATATTTCTTTATCAGTCGAAAGGCCAGCGCGATAGCAAGGAGCTAAGTAGCCCACAACCATCCAAGATGGCAAATAGCAAAGGGACCGGGACCGCATTGGTTTCAATGAACATAATCATTGGATATTTTGATATGTATGCTTAAAGTATCTTAACGGGTCATGGACAAAGTTTAGTGTTTGCAATAAATATGAATATCTTAGACAGATACATGGCGAAGGCGAAAAGCGAAGGAGGTATAACAATTTTATGGCACTTTTCTGATTATAAACGAAAGCTGGTCGTCGGCGGCAAAGTTTAGTCAGCCTATCGGCCTCGGCCTCGGCCCAACCCAGAAATGATTTTGCGGCTGTGCGAGGCACGTAGCTATCTATACAAGTGTCTGGAAGAGTTAGCCCGGTGTTTGAGGGTTCGTTAGGGTTCTGGCTCATGTTTCGACATAACTCACGTGTTGGCAAGCGATTTGGTGCTGGTTTTAACGTATTTTGGCATTATGATGTCATAGCAAAGAAAGGGGTTTGTTTCTTCAACTGGCCAACTGATAATTCGACACGTTCTAGCTGCTAGCTGGCAGTTCATTAACGAAAGTGGCGCCATTTGTGGCAGGTGAAAGCGTTCTACCTGCCTCCGTCTCGGGACCAGTTGAGTCGATTTGAGTCGCAGATATATATTGATGCCATAACCAATTTTGATGCAACCTCCCGAGCACAAAGCCAGCCTGTCAATAGTGAGCTGTGAATGGGAAAGCTCATTGATTTTCGCAAAAGCGATATTAGCATATGCAAATTTATTGAACAAATCGAGGCTGCGAAGCGATGTGAAAGAAAACCGCGTTAAGTTAATACACCGGCGAGCGAAGCCGAAAGCAACTAATGATCGCTTTCAGTGGGTTTATGCGTTGCTCAATTATCGCGAATAGCTTAAGAGAAAATCTTCCGAAAGTCACCGAAATCTTAAAGTCTTTAGTAGATAATTTCCTTCTGCCTGGTTTTAAACAGATCGCACTTCTGTTAAGATTGGAAGATTAAGAATTCTAATGAGCTCCAATCACTTGAAAAGGTGTCCCTAGATATGCCATGAATTATATGAACTGATTACAGATTAATTGCAATTACTAATTCCTGTGTATTTTGCATTGCAGAGTTAGACATAGAGAAACTTAGGACTGACCACTGACCCACAAGCCACTGCAGCATCAAGATGTCGTTCCGCGTGGTACGCAGCTCCAAATTCCGCCACGTCTATGGACAGGCCCTGAAGCGGGAACAGTGCTACGACAACATACGCGTCTCCAAGTCCAGCTGGGACTCAACATTCTGCGCGGTGAACCCCAAATTCCTGGCCATCATTGTGGAGTCGGCGGGCGGCGGTGCCTTCATCGTTTTGCCGCACAACAAAGTAAGTGACCACCGACCGGGCATATGTACATATAGAAGCGGCGGTCCCCAAACGTGGCCAGCTTGAGCGTTGAGCGTGGTATTTTTTTAAAATAGACAATAGTCAGCTATTTATACGGCTCTTTTCGGCATAAACTTTGCTGCCATTTGCGGGCTTCATGCCACGCCGTGAGTGACGTAGACGACTTCGCACTCTCACCACCGCTTCCCACCAGTATTTATAAATAGTTATGAATTCTGCTGCTCTCACGCGGGAACGATTCTCTTAGCTGGCGCACTTTGTGTAATTTGGCCCGCAGCCAACATGACAAACCAAATTGTCTAATTTTACCAGAGAGAACGAGAAGGAGCGTCAGCAGTCCGATAAATGGATACCGAAATGATATTTGGCCAAATGATTGCATTACAACCAACACCCCTCTGCTCGGCAAATTATTCCGCCATAAAGTGTGTGGTGTTCTTGGGGCCTACGAATAAATTTCATTTTCACTCTCCAAAGACATTTCGCCAGTCCGCTTCGAATCGAACCACATGCGCATCCGCTTAGCTGTCGTCGTGTGGGCGGCGGCAGTCTCACCTCCCGCGCCGCCTGTGTCTCGTTCCTCCTGGCCTTTTCTTTTGGTCAAAACTTATTTTGGAGGCGGCCGAGTGTTCTAATTGGAACAAATTTGTATGCAAAATGCGTCGCAACCTCTGCGAGTGTTTTGTTTTTTCTCCTGACTTCTTTTTGGCTAAGCAGCTGCCGTTTCTTTAAGTGACGATTTCTATGTAGAGCGGCTTTCACACGCTCTATTTTACATATTTTATGGGCACTGGATTTGGTCTGTTGGAGGGCGGGGCAGAGATGGATGATGAGTGAGATCCATCAACTCGCCGCCAAGGTTGGCGGCATGTGGCAATCGTTGACTTGGGCAAGCAAAAGTTCTTGAGACCCCAAAATAGTTTAATATGCTGCGGAATCATATTTGAACTACACTTCGGTCGTCAAAGTCGAACGTAACTGATTTGCTAAGTAAGTGTATAATATCACTAAAAATAGCCTTGGGTAAAATATATTTATACCCAGTACAGTCAGTTTTGAGAAAATGTATATTTATATATTTCGATTTTGCACTAGACTTTAACTATTTCATTTGTCTACTAGATTTGTGTTTAATGGACAACTTTCTTGCTAATATAATGGTGTAATACGAATATTTACAATTGATTTACATATTCTTTTTGTTAGTAACCTTGGTTTATATTATGAGCTCTAATAATATACATAATAAATTACACACACGCACATCACATTAATAGAAGATTACATATAAATGTGCAATTTGTTTTCGATTTAAATCAGTGTATTTTAAAAACCTTTGAATCATTAAAAATCTATTTGAAGCTATTAAAGTCCACAAGTTTTAAACAACTTCTACATACGTTTTCTCAGACAAT
Organism: Drosophila aff. chauvacae BK-2020; assembly: GCA_018903765.1. Classification (NCBI taxonomy): domain Eukaryota; kingdom Metazoa; phylum Arthropoda; class Insecta; order Diptera; family Drosophilidae; genus Drosophila; species Drosophila aff. chauvacae BK-2020. Next base: position 2,770,311 of record JAEIGO010000916.1, on the reverse strand, counting down.
TCCTTTTCCCCATTTTCGTCATTAGACAAAAGATTATTCACGCTACCATCCCCGGAATTCCCTCTGGGAGTAATGCAAAAGCAAGATCTTTCACATAGCTTGTAGGAACAACAAATACGATTGCCAAGTGGCAGTCGACGACTTATGTATAAAAGATTGCTCCGCAGATTAGCAAATATAGCAAAAATGAATGCAGCCGGAGTCGGCTATAAATAATGATTCAAAAACTGGGGCAATGGGTCGCGAGGTTGCTCTTTGGCGATGACGTCGTCGCCGTGTCGTCAATTAATTAGTTTACGTCGGCTAAGTTGGAGAACTAATTGGCATTTTATGGAATCTTTCAGGTTGGGCGCATAGCGGCGGACCATCCGCTGGTGGGCGGTCACAAAGGCCCTGTTCTGGACATCGCCTGGTGTCCGCACAACGACAATGTGATTGCCTCTGGCTCCGAGGACTGTGTTGTCAAGGTGTGGCAGATACCCGATGGCGGACTCTCCCGCACACTCACTGAACCCGTTGTCGACCTGGTCTTCCACCAGCGTCGCGTCGGTCTGGTGCTGTGGCATCCCTCGGCCCTCAATGTGCTCCTAACCGCCGGCTCGGATAACCAAGTAGGGAAATGACAATTTGCAAGCACGAATTGAACTAATCCACAATCCGCTTTCGCTCGCTTTCAGGTCGTCATCTGGAATGTGGGCACTGGCGAGATCCTCGTGCACATCGACTCCCATCCGGATATCGTATACAGTGCCTGTTTCAACTGGGATGGCGCTAAGCTGGTCACCACCTGCAAGGACAAGAAGATTCGCATCTACGACCCGCGCACTGGCGAGCTGGAGAGCGAGGCCATGTGCCACGAGGGCTCAAAGGCCACGCGGGCCATCTTCCTGCGGCACGGCCTGATCTTCACGACGGGCTTCAACCGAAGCTCTGAGCGTCAATACTCCCTCCGCGCCCCCGACGCTCTCAACGAGCCCATCGTAATGGTGGAACTGGACACCTCCAACGGCGTAATGTTTCCGCTCTACGATGCAGACACAAACCTTATCTACCTGTGCGGCAAGGGTGACTCGGTCATCAGGTACTTTGAGGTGAGTTGAGCGAACTTTGGAGTTCCAGTAACTGCTTGTAGATGTACCTTTCATCGACTAATCATAGGACGCATAGTATTATATCTCAACTACTTTTTGTGGATCTTAAAACTTTTCTCAACAATCATTTTTAATAAATTTTTGTAGGTCACGCCCGAGCCCCCATTCGTGCACTACATAAACACTTTTCAGACAACGGAACCACAGCGTGGTATTGGCTTGATGCCGAAGCGAGGCTGCGACGTGACCACCTGCGAGGTTGCCAAGTTCTATCGCATGAACAACAACGGTCTGTGCCAGGTGATATCGATGACTGTGCCGCGCAAATCGGATCTCTTCCAGGAGGATCTCTATCCTGACACGCTGGCCGAAGATGCTGCCATTAGTGCTGAGGAGTGGATAGACGGCAAGGACGCTGATCCCATCACATTCTCGCTCAAAGTAAGTAATCTCTGTGATTGATCGATCTCTACTTTTCGTGCGTTGGGAATACAGCGCTCTCGGCTGGGTGTGGTGAAGGTTTGGCCGCTCTGCCAGCCTTTCCACCGGCGGCATAGCGTACAGGACAATGGATTTAGATTAGCATGCGTGCTCACGGGGCTGGTTCACACAGGGCAATGCGGCTCGAAGTCGGTGAGGCAGCCGCTGCCACTGTGGAACCCCCTTCTCCAATGTATTCCAACGGCTTTTGTTGCACTTGTTCATCGTTTGGGAACTATGTTCCTGTCCTCTGTTGGTGACTACCACTACCATATGTGATGCTTGCGATTGCTTTGCTTGCGTTCCTTTCTGCGTTATCTGCGTTTGCGACTCGTCTGCCCAGCAAAACTCACAGTCCCTTCACACAGACGCATTACCAAGATCTAAGACTAAGATCTGGAAGCTGTCACTAACCGTACATCCAGCTGCCATCCAGGCTTACACACTTGGCCCTAACACGCACGCGCGTGGCGCTTGTTGTTGTGTTCATTGTTGCTTGTTGTTGTGTTCCGGAACGAACAGATTTTCTTACCCGCCTAATCAGGATCGCGTTTCCATTGTACAGGGTGGCTACGTCTCGTCGTCGGCAAGCAAGTCTCTGTCGGTGAACAAGAAGGTCAACATTCTCAACAAGCCCAGAGGTGGCGGCGGCGGCAGCTCGGGAGCAGCGAGCAGTAGTGCGGGCGGCGGCGGCTACAGCTCGTCGGCGAACAACAATGAGGCTAGCGATGCCGGGCCGCCGCCAGTTGTCTTGTCGGTGAGTATTCTTGCTTTGATTCAAATGTTACATTATTTCCTGACCAACTGTCTGAAACCAAAATAGGAAAAGGACCTTCGCAGCATTCAGGACGAGATACGCAAGCTGAAGGCGATCATTGTGAAGCAGGAAAACCGCATTCGCGCCTTGGAGGCCAAGTTCAATGCCGGAAATGGCGATGAAACGGACGCCCGCAACAAGAACGGAAGCGGCGGTGGATCATCCGCGCCAGCAGCCGCCGCCTCGGACAGCAAAGCCAGCGAAAGTGCCGAAGACCATGAGTCCACGTCAACAGCAACGGCAGCGGCACAGCAAGCGGACTAGGCCCTGGACTGGACTCGGCTGGAGGAGAAATAGAACTGCTTGTAGAAACTCGTCGTGGCCGCTTCGTTTCTCTAGAGCACAGAGGGAGAATCGGGAGAATAAATGAGAAGAGTTATTGTCTATATTGTCTATTATGATTATGGTTTCGATTATTTATTTTGTATAATTTAATATTAGGGACTTAGCGAGCGAAATCAGTAGAGCGCGCGGCACAGATAGAGATAGAGCAAACCAAACCGAACATCAAATCAATCAGCAGCGGCAAATGCGGAGCTGAAACAGTTAACATAACATAATTAACATTATATCCTGCCAAAAATATATAAAATTCTAACGAACTACCTACGAGACTCGCCCAACATCAAGCTGAACCAAGGGCTGATCGGTAAAGATCGGATAAAGAGGCCCTTCGCTCATTTTGTTGCCACGCAAGTGTAAAATTGTTGTAACTTTAACAAAGGCAAAGCATAGACTTAACCTCAACCCTCTTATAAAGATAACCTTTTCCCATCAATTTTGTACGATTTTTGCCCCCTCTATAAAAAGTCTGTGTATTTGTAACAACCACAAAGAAAAAGATAACATGACAATAGCCGCTAGATTCGATACTGTCCATCCATGCACAGGTCCCCCCTACTATCGTCGCCTGTATCAATTATGAATTTAGTTGTAAACCGATGGGGGCCGTTGGACACCATTCATTTTTGTATTCAACATTTTTCGTCTTTTGTTCTAACCAATAATGTCATGTATTTTTGAATAATAATAAGAAATACATAAAAATGAGCAACAAACAGATAAATAAACCAGCGAAAATGTTTTGTAAACCATTTCTTTTTAATTCTCGGCTTCTCTTTAATGTTACAAAAAGCCAATAATTACTAACTTAAATTGTTTTTGCAGCCAAAAATGTAAGCAGCGCGAGAGTATCATTAAATTGCCTACCGATTTTGTAACACTATTAAATTGTAAAGTGCAGACTATATACACATGTATAAATAATATATTCTATATACAAATCATTTACAATTTGATATGAAATAAATCAATATACAAACTGGCAGAGGAAACACAGAATTCTGCCGATTTCATGACAATAAAAAGCCATGATTTCTTACAAAACCGATTGCTCTAGTTTGATTTTGTTTAATATCCGGACTCTGGAGGTCATTTGACCATTATTGGAATGATTACAAGGAATTCATTTAAATGAATTTAAAAAATCTTGCAGACACAGGGGTTCTGCTTCGAATTATAAAAAGAAGTCAATGGTTAATTACCATTTGTCGCAACTTATTGGCAACCACTCTCAATATTTGGGTTAACAAAAATATATGTATATTGAAGGCACATCTTGTATGTCTGCTGCAAAAATATATACCTTTTACTTATAGAGCTGACTGCGCAGTAGTTAGTTTTATCGTGCATACTTAGGAAACGTTTTTGTTTGCCTTGTACTATATATATCCCGAATGTATAGATATTCAGGTCTGTTCCATCTTTCAATTGGAATTGAATTGAATATAATTTTCGAATAATCCTTTACTCAAATTTATATTATAATTTTAGAGTTTTGACATTAATTTTCCTCTTAGTTCCTTTTGAAAAATGCTCTCTCAGCGTTTTTCTGTCTAAGGCTGATCAAACCTACATATGATAATTCATTTAGTACTTTTTTATTTAATGCATAAAATCGAAATAACGCAACTACGTTTATGATGTTATTGAAATGTCAAGTATGTTATCATTAGCTAAATAAATAATTTTCATGCAACATCAATAAATTATAATTTGCAATTAACATAATAGCATTGAATATTTAAAAAAACATATATAATTTCTGTTTTTGCGGATCTAAATCGACCAATTAAATTTGGAACGGAAAGGCTTTGCTAGAAAATTTGTCCCTCATTTTTGATGCTATCTGAATGAAACTTTGCAACTCTTCAATATACTCTCACTACTATTTAAGTCAAAATATTTGCATATAATTTACGACTTGGCCATTTTGTATTATTCTAGAATTTCGATTTTAATTTGATCTAAATCGGACTACTATATGATATAGCTGCCATAGGAAAAACAATTTGAATTTATTTGGTCAGAAATGTAGCCATTTTATATTATTTCAGAATTTCGCTTTTAATCTTAAGCAAATCGGATGATTATATCATATAGCAGCCATAGAAACGATCGTTAAATGCAGAGGAAAATGCTGTTTCTTAAAACGGTGACCTGTTAAACTGTAAAATATATGTATAAATTATTTATATAATTGCTGTTAGTTTTTCTTTTCATTTTATCAAATTGGATTAAATGATAATGATCCAATTGGAAGCTGCAAAGGACAAAATTTCCGTTCACAGCTCTGGCAACGTACATCTCTTTAACTGATTGTTAATATCGAATGCTTCACAAATGAATTAAATGCTGTTTTGGGAAATAATTTAAATTGACAACATTTAATTTCACAAATATGCTTATCCATGCGATTTGCATTGATGGGGGTTCTTTTGTACGGCAAACACAAATGCATTTAATTTATGCCTAAACAGCTTTAGACCATGTAGCACAATGCGTTGGCTGTAATTATTACCTCGACGAGTCGGACAAAAAATGCAATTACAAATTACGTGTATAACGATTCTGACATTTTAATTAAACTTGGCCGAGTGTGCTTTGTGTGTGCGTTACAATTATGATAGAGTGTGTTTCCAACCAAGTTGTTGATTTAATTAAAATTGTGTTTGTTATGCAATTTGGCTCAATGAAAGTTGCCACTATTGCCGGCAGCAAATTGTTGGCTTATTCCTGCTGTTAGCCAACAGTCTGTGTGGCAAAAGAAGTCCAGATAGTGCCATGATGCGCACAAGTTAAAGGTAATGCGATTTAAAGGATGTTGATGGAAAATTGCAATAGTAATTAAGTACTTTTTACACAGATTTTTACGATTATTCGCAGTTAAATTTGTACATAGAACTTACTTTGTGGTTTTTAATAATTTCTAATTATTTCCCCTGACTTTCTTTTCTTTCCTTTCATATATGTATGTATATAAAGAAAAACATTAGGTCAACTTCGGCGAGTCGATGTTTTTGCACCATTACAGTTTGTTTGTTTGTCATTTTATTTGGCTTTTAGGCTCTAAGGATATCAAGTAATTACTTGGAATTATAAAGAATATCACATTAACTTATCTTAACTAAGTAAGAATTTCATGGTCTAAGCTTTTTGTTGATAAAAATTATCTCTCCAAGGCTTTATCTTAAAAAAACGTATCCCATAGATTTCAAAGTAATTCGGAATATGATTTATTAAGAAAAAGAATAACATAAAATTTATATAAGAGACGAGATTAACATATTTAGATGACTGGATAGCTGCGTGGGAAATAAATACAGGGATGCTGCCATTGCCTGAAATTGTCCATATCTTTTAACCGATTATAATTAAATTTTACCGAAATAATAATATCTGCAGATATTACTTTCCCCAATGTTGTCGGGGCATTATTTTAACATTTTATTTAAACTAATTTTACTTATCTTTTTAAATTAATATTATAAGCTGATCGGACCCTATTCCCTGGCGCCATTTTGTATTCAAGGGTATTCATGAATGGCACTGTTTGCAACAAATTTAGCTATGCTAATGTTGAATAACCTCCTTTAATAATTTATTAATGTCTATTTAAATCATTAGAGTTCGATTTTAGAGTCATTGCTTACTCTTTTGGGTGACTGTGAGATGGTAAATCATGTCTTTGTCGTCATTAGGGCTTGGTATTAAAAACCAAGTCCCGAAGTCGACCCCGTCGTCCTGCCCACCTCTTCAGGTGAGGTTATGGTCCTTCATTAACGCTCAATGATTGTGAAAACAGTTGCAAGGCATTTGTTAATTAAAAGCAAGCAACAAATACGCCGCGTCCTCGGAGCAGTAAGACGTGGGAACACGTGCTAAATAAATACGCCAAGTTGCTAAGTACCAGCAGACACATGGCTACCCCCAGTGACCCCCACTCAACCCGCTTTGACAGCGACACTGCCGTAAATTCACACGAGCCGTGGCTTTTGTTTGTGTGCGTGCCCGGCGACGTTTTAATGCATAAGGAAACACATCCACACACACACTCCCGCACAAAAGGAGCCGTCAAAACATTACTTCATCGCCGGCTCGTGCTCGGGGTATTTGTTTATTTTCGCATGAAAATAAATGCGTTTAATGGCGGAAGTTTATGCCTCGTAAAGAGAAGTTAATTAGCTTTCTCGAGTATGAAATTTGTTCCGCCCCCCTGTCCACCACAGCCACGGAAGGCATCCCGCCCAGCAGCTCGTTTTCAATAGCAAATTGAAAAATTTCCAGTAACGCATATTCTCGCTTGGCCAAGAACAGTAATTTGGCGGTGAGTCGCCAAGATTTCTTTGTACGCTCAGATTTCCTTACACTGTGAGTTTTTGACTGATCAAGTCTTTAAAAAGGTGGGAAAGCTATCGTCTAGTGTTTCCGACACCCAATGCATTGTGCAAGAAATAAAATATTAGTAAACACTTTGTCGAATTATGCCAGAATTTTTAAAAACTCGAATTAAAAAGGTCGGAGGCAGAAATGTTGCTAGAAACTCAACACTCAAATATAGGCCCATGTTGCTAGGAACTAGAAAGCTACACAAGTTCAGCATTCACATATAGCTTTCATGTTTGTTATCCGATTTTACTTAAATTTTAGAACGAAAATTTATTTGAATATACCATAGTGAAACTTCAAAGCAGGTCTTACCATATAGTGCCTACGATCTGTTGTTCCTCATGGACGGACATGGTTATCATCAAGAATCAATCAAGAATACATATAATACACTTTATGGGGTCGGAAATGACTCCATCCAGGACACTATTTAAGGACACTATTTAAGTAAACTCTTAAAGTAAAGTATATTGCAAAAAACAATTATCCTATAATAGAAGTAAAAACAAACGAATTCCCTGTATTGGTAATATTTACAAGTATTCTTTGCTAAACTAAAAACTTTGAAATTGTAGTAAAAGTCTTGGAAGATTATCAAATCGAAAATGAAATTTCTCCGAGTGCTGCGACTGCGCTACTGCTGTGGGGCAGTTAACACATCAACTTCGTGGCGGGCCGTCGCTCCAGGTGAGTCTTAAAGTCAAACTGGCGACGTGTTTGCATCTATGCCGCAAAGGCAAATATTTACGGCATCCCGGCTGCTGGAAGGATGCTGGAGGATGCCCCACAGCTTCCGGCGCAGACAAAAAGTTGAGTTGAGGGACAACCGACAACCGACAGCCGACAGAGGAGGCCCAAACTTTCTCAAAAGCGCACGCAACCAAACAACATGAAAATAGTTTTTCCTCTACACACATTTATGAAATGTGCACCGCAAGGCTCGAGGGGTGTGTGTGTGCGAACAATAACTTTCACTTTGTCGGGGGAAGTGCGAGAGGGGGCAGGCCAAGGGCTGGGAATAAGCGGCTTAAAACTTGCGCTAGGATGCCCAAAAGTGTCGAGGCAGCAACTCTCGCAGGACACGGGACAGGAAGCAGGCGGCACGAGGCAGGAGACAACTGCCAACTGCCATTTTTGGCAAATATTTGCACAGATAATGAAAGTGCACCCCCCTTACAACCACACACACGGCCGGAGGGGGTGAGTGTGTGGGCCTGGCCGATAGTTGGCAGTTGGACAATGTGTTGAATTGAGTTTGCTGCCTGCTTTCGGGCTCCGATTTTGTTGACAATTCACTTTGCAGCGGTAATTGACCCTAATGCTGTTGCTTCTGGTCTCGTTCGCCTCCGTTAAATCGATGCCATTTTTGGCAGCAAAATTCAATTTGGCAAAGAAGTCGCACTCACAAACCCACACACGCCCGGATGGATATTGCACGTGCCTAAATACATTGCAAAAATGTCAGAAAGCACGTTTCAGTGCTTTGTGATTTCGCTTTTGCATGTCATGTGGCCCAAAACAAAACTTTGAATTTCGGGCGGAGCTGCTCTGTCAGTTGCCAACTACGTGACTATCATGAAGCATGCTCCCTTGCTCCACCAATAAATGTCGTTTGGGCCATAAGGATGGGCCGTGGCAGGCCGGGGGGAGTCAAAACAATCCTATCTAATTCAATTACAATTACTCAAACATCGTTTTGGCCAGAGGCAGAGAGTTCGCTTTCGCTCTGCCCGAAAATATTTAAATGCGAATCGATTTGCGGGGATTCCCCGAGGCCCCCTGTAGCCCGGCTCAGTTTCAGTGCAATCGTCTGTGGCTAATCGTCTGCTATTTGCTCGATGTCTGTGCGGACCGTCTGGCCTCCCAGTGCTGAAGCACTCGCATTCACAGTCACATTCACATTCAGAGTCACATTCACATCCACATCGCCATGCACATTGTCAGACAGGGCCATAAATTAGGCAGTTGCTAAGTGCTTCGATGTTTGCCTGTGGCTCCGGCTACAGCACCGGCTTTGGCTTTGGCTTTGGCTCCGGATCCGGCTCCTAACCCCGCTTGGATTCCGGGACAATGCCGGCCAAGATTTATACCATGTTCGCACTTTCTTTGCGAATACCCAGCCATGTTCCCCGACACACTGTGTTCAAATCCGTGTGTCTAAATTAAAGCCCGACCACGGGATTGGGGCATAAATTGAATGCAGACACGCCAAAAAATTCAAATCAAACACAATGCTTTGAGAGTCAGTTCAGTTTTCATTCACTAAAATATCCGAACAATGTTCGACAGTTAAACAATGGAAGCAATGAAATCCCTGCACGTTTGTTCAGCATTTAATATTTTCTCTTCACAGGCGAGCTGCCTGGCAAAATAAAATATTTTCATTACATATGCATATGTGCTCATATATTATATAAGCGGGTATATTAAGAATTTTCACCAAAAATATATTTCTTTCAGCTTGCACTTCCATTTCTGCTTCTGCAATTTTCCAGAAATAGCAATTAGCAAAAAGCAAAGGGTGAAATGGAAGAGCAAGGACTAAGGGCAAGTCTATTGAAAGGACAAAAAACCCAATTATCACATATTCAAGTCAAGTGCTTGGCTTGTCCTTCCGCACGCTCATCCCTTGTCGGTGTCCCCGTTGACTTGCTCCGGCTGTGATTGCGACGTTGGTTTTGATTCCACCTGAAAACTAATTTTCGTGGCACTGGCTCTAAGGGTACACGGCAAACTGAGTTTACTTAAAAGAATGTTAGGCTTAAGTATTCAAATGTCTTTATTTTAACACATCCTACCTAATACTCTTAAATAACCCAGCGTCTAGAGGTAGGCCAAGACAAACTTGGTGCATTCAGGATTCCAAGATTTATTTATAATTATTTATTATAAGCACCTCGCCATTCTCCTCCTCTATCAAAGTTTTAAGTTTTTAAACAGCACTCATTTCACATTAACTCCTCGTGGGCCCAGTGTAGAGACTTAGAGTTGATACGGTTCAGTTTTTAGCAGGACCAAATGTTAATTGAAGGGGACAGACAGGCTGCCGGACTGAGTTTCTATTATTTGGCTCCTTTGCCCGGGCCAGTCCCAGCCGGCTCAGTTCGGAGTCCGGCTTATGGTTATAGATTGGCAGTCAGATAGGCCAGCCGCCAGCAATCAGTAAGCCAGCAGGGCGGAGGGAGTGGATTCCTCGAAATTACCCCCGGCTCGGGCCCTGAAAAGCTCTTTCGCTTGCCTTTTTCTATTTGAATTGCTTTGCCAGGACCTGCACGTGCACACACTTTTAATTACACTGCACATTTGCACTTCAACTGCAGGTGCGGGCTCAGGTGTAGCCGTTGCGCTGGCTGCCGGTGCCGAGACACGTTGACAGTGATGGTTCGGGGATGGATTCGGGCCGGTTTCGAGGGCAACGGGGCGGATGGGTGATGCGCGATGGGTGGGGCAACAGTTGCTCATTCACGCCACGTTGCACAAACACAAAACATCGTCGCTGGCATCCTTGCCGCAACCTTGGGGCTGTCGTTACATATTTCGCTGGAAAAATGCTCCGATCAAGTGTCTGGCCAGAGATTAAAGCTTACGGATACGTACGTACTGGCGGATGCGAAAAGTATCTGCAACTGTTGTCCAATTTAAATTCAAAACAATTTGTATTGCCTCGTCCACCTGCTGCCGGCCGGAGCTCCATTTACGTATTTTTCCTGTTCCTCATTTTATTCCGTTTACTTTGCGCCTGTCGCTGGCCTCGTCCTCGTCGTCGTCCTCGTCCTCGACGTCATCGCATTTTTCTTAATTTTTTAGCGTTTTATTTTGATGAGAAGTCATTTATTTTCATTGCCGTCCCGCACGGCGCCGGGCAACATTTTAAGTGAATTTGTGCGGACGCAGGACGAATTTAGTTTTACGGAATTTAAGCAGACCCAAACTGACCATCCCCTTCCCACATTAACTGCTCTATTGGATTACCCGCCAAAGAGTTGCCTCGAGAACTAGCTAACTCCGAGCCAGGCAGGGCAAACACTAACGAATGGCGTTAAATCAACACTCAAACACCTCGCCGAGCTTCCTTCGGGTGTGATTCCAGGTGCCAAGCTCCAGATAGAGTCGACACCAGCTCTCCAGCCGTTTGACTGGAGTGTTTGCTGGGTAAACAGCCAGGTAAGTGAGCTTAAAATTTCACATCACGCATACGCACGCGGCACGTTGGCCGACGCCAGGCAGCCAGCCATTGAGCTAGGACTTTTGCATTTCGGCGGTTGCGGCTATCGAATTAATTATCGAGATAACATGTCGAACAAGACCAGACTCTGGTTAACCACAAACGAAATAAATTCCTATGGGAGCGGTTGCTCTGTGTGTGTTTCAGTGTTGATTTTGCGGCCCCTGCTAAAATCGGAGCGAAATCTCATACACTGCTGTTCGGTGCAGAATTTTCAATTACTATTTTGGGTGCCGGGAAGAGGGTTCGGTTTCGAGTCAACAGCTGCCGAGATTACAATGCGCAGCGATTTCGTTCGAGGATATGCTCGATATGCGTCGGCAATAACTTCTGCCGGGGAAATAAGTCTGGGCACGGAGGACAACTTCTTCGCTGGCATCGGAATCGGAAGCCATTCCGGCTAGTCAACCTTTGCTTCCTTTTTTTCTGCCCTGGGAAGGCAGTGCATTAGTAAATTGAAAGCGGAACAGAGTACATCATGGCTTTGTGTGTACACCAACATGAATGCAAGACACAAACATAAATAAGGAGAGCACACCGGGCGAAAATAGGAACACTCAGAAGGAGTAAAATGATATATATTAAAATATATTAAAATTACCATATGCAAGCGACGACGACAGTAAAAACGTTGATTGATTGATTAAATGCACATTGAACCGCACAGCCGGGCAGATTTATTATATAATGCTTTCTTACCTATTTCTGGCGCTTCTATTAACTAACCAAATTAAATAAATACACCAGTATAATGAAATAGCTTAAGTAGACATAAAGCGTAAAATTAATTTTTCTTCCCAGTGTTGATGACAAACTATGCTGCTTCCCAGGTTTCTCCATTCGACCAGAAGATAAGTCTCTTCACCTTTGCATATAGACCGAGAAGGAGATATTGGAGCGGGATGGCTCTGGGAGGGAAATCAACCAGCTCCTTGACCACACTAAACCAGAGGTATAAAACAAAGGGCTCGAAATGATTTCGAGAGGGGCTCCACGAGGAGCCGAAGGTGGGTTTAGCTCGTCGAGTGCATTATGAAGAACCACCAAGGATGGCTAAGCGATTCGCATGGCGAGTGGCCTACGCGGCACTTTTTCGCATATTTAGTGAAGTGTGCATAATGCCCGACAGTAGACCCGAAACTGTCAAACTTAACACTTTGCCATTAAAAAATGGATGGCAATAAAATAAAACAAAAGGGAAGGCGGCAAGAGGAAAGAGGAAAAGGCAGCAACTGCTGAACCAAAATTAATCAAGCGTGAAAAAGTGTTTGCAAAGAATTTTGCGCCGCCATTTATAATTTTTTCTCTGCCCCCATCTGGGCTCTCGTCCTGCTCCTCCTCCCCCGGCTACAGGTTCACTTTTTTCCGCCCTGCCTGTGGGCCATTTCCATTGGCATTTGCTGAGCTGTAAATGCTGTTGCCCGCTTGTTACTTACAATTAGGCGCACGAGTCAGCAGAAAGCGCGCGGCCGAGGATAAAAAGCGAAAAAGACACTAAATGAGAAAAGCAAATTGGAAAATTACAAGACTTACGAAATGCACGGGGTCAGCGCTTATGGAAATTGAAAGGAATTGAAAGGATTTTAATGCACATTAGGGAAAAGTTTTTAATTTCAGCAAAAGGTCAGCAACAAGTTCGAGTGGGATACTCGGCGCCGCGGCTCTGACATTGGGAAAAGTTGGAGGGTTTGCTTTTATCCCTTTACTACACAGACCAAAAATACATTATCTTAAGTATTATTATATTAAACAGTTAAAGTACATTTTGTGCATATATTTATACAACAAGTCGCAAGTATTTTGTCAGTGAAGTATACATTACAGATTCTAGTTTGCTTTCCCCTAACGCATATCGCATTGCTACAGAGTTTATTATATAAACCATTACCCCCTTTCGATAGATAAACCCTTGCCTTGTTTTTGACTGATTTAAATTTGGACTAACGAAAGGGAAGAAAGGAAGCTCCAAATAAAAGTAAACTTGATGGGCTCCGAAACACATCTTTATAGCCATTTCCCTGCCATTCCGTTACATGCTTTGAGAGAAATAAAATATACCCAGCCGAGCATGAGGGAAGGAAGGGAATTGCTTCCGAATTGAGCAAAGTTGGGGCCGTTCGAAGGCATTTGCTATGCTAGGCCGATAGCCTTTTATGTCCAATTATCAGCGACAGCGAGCGGCACGAACGAGTAAATGAAATTGTCAGGACCTGTGTGTAGGGAACGGAAAAAGGCTCCGCTCTAGGGCTTTGTTTTTGGCAAAACAATAAACTGAAATTATGGCCAATGACAGCTGACATTTAAGCCAAACACTGGGGCGCACAATGGCAACGAATCGAAACGGGCTCGAAGGCATTCGAATGGAAAACTCGATCCCTTGTTCGACTGTAAATGGCACATAAAGCGGAAGTTGGCGGAGACGGCGGAAGCCAGCGGAGTGGCTGCGAGGTCGGAATAAGCCTCAATCAAGTTTCAATGAAGTTCTTTAAATGTAAACCATAATTTGCAATGCCATTTTCGAGCAATTTGCGATGGAAGCCCGGGCTAATGCAGCATGACCACAAGGAAAACTCTAAAAAGCCAAACGAGAAGGGAAACTAATAATAAAAATGTTAAAATAAATCTTGCGTGCGCTCTGACGGCGGAGTCTTTCGCCAGCTCAGTCTGCCACTCCCGCTCTCTAGTCCTGGTCTCTGGTCTCTGGTCTGGCCAGGCAGCATAGATTTATGCATCCATTGTGCTGGGATATGAACAACCCTCTTATATTTTATGCGCATAATGGCCAACTACGACAACACTCGCACACACAAAGGCCAGCAGGGATGGGCAGCTGTGGGGACGGATGCGGAGGCGGAGGCGGTGGGCTGGTGATTGAGATTGGGATTGAGCCCCGGGGGCGTGGCACAGTGGTGCCACAAATGACAAATCTGCTGATCTGATAATCAGGAGCCTTGCACAACAAGCTGATTAGCATAAGCCGAGACAACCACATTACACACAATTTAAGTATTCTTAAAAATATATTAAGTTCTGGAATATAATTTATAACTATAAAAGGAGGATTATTATTTTGTAGAAGATTAACTAACAAGGGCTTATTTTACTAGGTTAATTTTGTCAAAGACTTACTTTAAAATATATAAAAAACGAATCTGTTTTGTTTTTTAAATGCTCTATTCTCATTTCATTGCCTCTCTTTAAAGATTATTAGATTTGTTTTAAGATGTTAAGCTTACATAAGCGAAGAGAACTGCATTAAGGGGGTAAACCCACCTAGAAACGCAAAAAAAGGCCATTTTTGTAAAATTTATTCCTGGCAACCTATAAAAGTAATCAAACCAATTTTTTTAAAATGATAAGCACACATTTCAACTAATATTTTATAACTTTTTTATTGAAAAATATTAAATACACTGCGAGATATTCTTTGTTCCGCAACGTCCTGAAAATCGAAGGACCTCCGCGGTGCTCACTCCTGCTTCATCGGTAATTATCCAAATCAAAAAAAACAAAAAGATTATTAATCTGTAGATCCTCTTCTAGTCTACTACGTAGGATTTTTTGAAAATATTGATTTTTGGCGAAATGGCGGCCGTTTGAACTCAAAATTGCGATTTTTAAGAAAAAAAAAAAGTTTATTTTCTTAATAAAAAAAAACTAAAAATCTTAAAAAAAAATCCTATGTAGTAGACTAGATAATTATGCATAGAATAGCCACAGAAAATTTCAAGTCAATCGGTTTATTAGTTTTCGAGATATCGTGAGCACCGATTTCAAAAACATGGTTTCGAGAAAAACGCGTTTGAAAATTTGTCAATGGGTAAGCGCACGTGTAACGAAGGCATTCATTGTCGGCCATAACTTCGTCATTTTTTCGAATTTCGACTTGAAACTTGGAGCAGACATTCTTAAGATATCAAACTTTAAGAAAATAAAATAAAAAAAAATCGAACATTTTGAAATTCCTAGGTGGGTTTACCCCCTTAAAGATTTGTTAGAATTTTGCCTTTTTCACAATGTTTCTACATTTTTACCTTCATGATAAATAATAGGTAATAAATAATATAATATAAGTAATATAATAAGTCACGATATTATTAAGTACATTCGGTAGAAGTTCATAAATATTATTTAAATATTATTATTTATTAACATTTCAGAATTTTTAAAAAATATATTCTGAGAACATTCTTTATATTTTTGCTTTCATTGCCTGATAATGCACCACTGTGCCTGATGTGGGGTCGGTGCCGTCTTTTTCGACCTGCCCGAGGTTGTTTTTGTTATTTTCTTGTTATTTACACGAAATTGCGCCTGAGGTCATGCAGCTGGCTGTCATTGAAGGTGTTAAAGTTCAAATTGTGACGCTTTGTGTGAGGATGAGTGCGTGTCTGTGTGTGTGGCCCATGATTACAGGGCATAAAGGCATAAAGAGTACAGCAGCTTAGACTGCGACTCTCACTTTTCAGAGCCCCATTATTTTCACAGGAATATATGCAAATAGTGTTCACCCAGCACGCTTGGCGGGGCAGGATTCGATTGGATTGGATTGGATTCGATTGGATGAAGGAGTCCGAAAATGGCTGGCGCGGCATCCTGAAAACGTTGTTGCACCATCGAAACTAAAGCATACAGATAAATATTCCATCAGCGATGAGCAGACTGCAGGTGGTGTACCTGGAAACTTACCTGGAGGTCCGTGATTAAATCAAGAAAATTGGTTAGAGAAAGATTTGTAAATAAGAAAAAGGAAACTACCTGTGGCTTAGATTGCTTATATAAATATAAATAGATACAAATAAATATTCATAAAATACAATATCTTTGCAGAACTCAAAAGTTTATGTACTTAAATCATTTTAAAGTAATACCTCTGCTTTTTAGTCACACATTTCCATTTAAAACAAATTAAACTGGGCTTTTTTGATCGAAGCCAACGGTGCGTATGAGTGATACGTATGAGCGATAAAAAGAAAATACCTTAGTAGGTACAAGAAATATAATGTGCTCGCACTGATTGAACGTATAAACAGGATTTTCGAACCTGCACATGACCATTAGAGCTGTGGTTTCCTTGGATTCCCACCGAAACCAGCCCGAGCCGTAGCCAAAAGCGTCCTAGAGCCCGGGGGAAGGGAAAAAAGGATTGATGGAAAATCAAATAAAATGAATTTAACCAGGCCCGGGCTGGGCTGTAAGCTGGCACTGGGAAATTCGCTTTTGAAGAGAGAATTTTCCGGCTCGCACAGATTTAAGAGCAATTAACACGACCAAGCTCGCAACTTTAATTGAATGTTAACGCACATGAGTGCGTTGCGAAATCCATAATTGGACACTGTTGGTAATGTTTATATTTGCGAATTGTTAAACATCGACCGGCGCCGGGTCGGAGCAATTAGCGCGGAATCAATTAGGGGTTTCGCCATCCTGATGCCGGCTGAAGCACATCCAACAAGTGACCACCGTCCATCCTCAGACCCACACCCATCCCCATCAGCGTCCGCTTTCGCACGCTCCCCAAATCCTCTTTGGCTAAATGTATCCTTGCTCCACTCCGTCTTTCAATATGTATTTACTTTCAATTTTAGGCACAACACTCATTTGTTACAGTCGGAGTGGAGTCTTATCTGCTCCTGGGCCAGCTCTGCCGCAATTTCCATTTGCATTGGGCTTGGCTTGGGCTCGGGAAAACCCAGCAGAGCAGCAGCGGCAGTCTGGCTCCGCACAAGCAGTGTAAACAAAGGAGGCAAAAACCAAACGATGGCAAACAAGCCGCCGAGCGGCTGCCAACAAATACATGTACATGCAGGGAGGGGAAACAAAAAAGCAGAAACATGGCCACCGGAGCGGTAGAGGGCACATAAAGCGAAAAATGTTCTTGTTAACAAATTGCAAAACATTTGCTTTTTGAAGACAAATTACTCGTGGTAAAACAAATTGCTTTGCTCCTCCGCTGCTTCTTCATCAAGTGCGGCTCCTACTCCGATTCCGGCTCCTCCAGATATTAAATTTCGAGTGTGTGTGGGCCGCATTTAAATTTGATAAACGAGTATTGGGCCGGGGTGTAATGCAGCCGAAGCCCCGGTCACAGACCATTGCACTTCAGTCGCGATGGGTCAACGCCTAATTAGCGAAGGCGACGCCCTCCCCTTCCGCCGCTTCCTGCCCGGCAAAGCGGAAACGGAAGCAGCAGGTAACAGCTTAAATGTAACTTTAAGCGCCCTAATGAAGACAATTAAATGAGCTTAAGGCGAATGCTCGAGCGGGCTTAGCAGTCATGGAGATACTCGTACTCTGACCACACACCCAGTTGAGCTCCCATCTGCCAGCAACCTGCTTCCCCAGCACAGCAAAAGTTGTCCGACTGAAGGAAATAAAATGAAAAAATGTATAAAAGTTGTAAAGAAAACGTTTTCGACACGAAATCAATAAATATGGTGCTGTCTTTACATTAAACTATTCGGATAAAAATCTCCTGAAAGCATGGAATACAGTTTAAAGTAAGATTTAGTAACAAAATGAAGTAATCCAAAAAAGGACCAATTAGCCCAACTGATGTTCGGATTGTATTCCTCGTTATTGGCAGTCCTGCGAATAAAACCTCGGAGTTCGTTGCTAATTGCTTCTCTGGGCATCCGTGGCGTATGAGCAATGGCCGGCGTTGCGCATTCGCCACCGGCAAAAAGAGCTGACCAAAATATATTTGTTAATTTGTGCATGCACTCGATCATAATTTGAGTAATTATTTTTGCAGTGGTGCACCGCACACACCCCTCGGCACGGCATTCCTGGTTTCCTTTGTGGCGTTGCCAAGGGAATGCCCAGAGAGCTGTTGACCACGATTTCGAGTTGCGAACTTTCGGTTTGGCTATAAATTCCTGGCAACTGGGAGCTGGCAAAGGCATATTGAACTTCGTGGTTAGTTTTCAGCTTAAAATCAGCTCACCTTGCTGGGTGGCGATTAGCTGGAATACATTTGGCACCTTCCACATGCACGAACATGCGCATAAATTTGCCATTAAGTGATGTATCGGGCGGCGGCGATGCGGACTGTTAGCCTAAGTAAACAGGACACTCGCCGTCGTCTATCCATCAGCGAAGTTTCGATCGACTCTGGAGAGATTCCGGGGCGATTAGCAGGAAGGGAAGTCTGCAGTCTGGCCGGGAGCCAAACCCTTTCAGCGCAGGGCATTAATAAGTCAAGTCAAGCCGTCCTGCCGGGGGCGGGGTGTGAAAAATACAGGAAGAATTACATGCTCCGGCGCATAACTTGGCCGAGGACCTGCCTGTGCCCTGCATAATAAAGCTGCCTCGTTGGCCAATTCGGTAAACAATGCGGGCGCAATATGCAAATGAGCATATTAGTAGAGAGAGCCGCCGAATTTGCATAATTTTTTCACAGTTTGCGGGCACAGAAAGTGTTGCGAAAGGGGCAAAGGTAGCTGCAGGCGCTCGAATTTGAATGATGTGCTCAGTTGATTTGTGGGAGAACGAACGGATCGCGAACCCCGGAGCAGGGAGCAGGGAGCTGGGACTCGCATTAGCCTGCCTCCTCCGCCGACGCACTTTGTATTCATGCCGCAGTGTGCATAAATATAATTTCTTATATCCCTAGCTGGGACAGGAACTGGGGCAAGGACATCGATTTATGCCGAGCACGTCCGGCGGTCCACTGCCCCGCATATTGGCATTTGTTGCACTCTATAAAATCCGCTTAACGTTTGCCACTGCAACTATGGACGCAATCAAAGTAAAAATACATCACCATTAACGGCCAGCCACAGGAGTGGTGCGGCAGGAGCACAGGAGACTGCAGGTCCAAAGGATGCTCTGCGGCTCCACTGAAATATCAATTATTGCATGTCCACTCCCAGCGACCGGTTCGACTCGGTTGAGTTCCGTTCCGTTCGGTTCGGCTCAGTCGAGCATTAAAATGATGCTTAATTGTGCTGCGTGGCTGGCGGAGATAAAAAACGCGGCAACAGTCACAACATCCGTTGCGACGGAGGGACAGTCGCTTTGACAGCCGGCAAATGAAAATGTTAACATAAAAATTAATGACAGCAAAGCAGTTCACGTGTAATTGTGCGTTGAACTCTGCTCATTTGACTGCACACCGAGAGCTCGCCGGTCCCCGCTCTAAAACGATAGCATACTTAATGGGGCTGCTTAGGTCGCATGGCGAAATTACCATTACTCTGTGACACGATAACTTAAACGCAAAAATTATACCAAACACTATTTAAATGGAACGCAACTGAACTAAACTGATATATTGTAATCTATATACATATATATAAATCACTATTTATTATTATTCGCGTTTAATGTAAATAAGTAAGAAGTAAGAAATTTTAAAGGAAATACTGCCCTAGGAATTCATGAGGTTCATTTGTAATCCGTTAGTCCTTTAAGTTCAGGATGGCTTGATGTTAAATTAAATTATTTACATTTCTTTGGTTAAGTAGAAATAAGTTGAAATAATGTTGTAAATAAATATTTAACAATAACTAAGCCTTGGTATATGCGCAGTATTTAAATACAGGACTCTGTGAATGTTATATTTTATGATGCACTGCCTTTCGGTTCATAGAGGTAATATAATTAAAATAAGGATTTAAATTAAAATAAGGATTAATAAGGATAATTAGTTTACCGAGCACAGCAGAGCAGCAACTAAGCTATAATAAGATATAACATTTAACGAATTTGTTTATAGTTTAGAATCAATACGAATTAAAAAGTAAGTCTAGGAATTTTTATTAAGCAAACTAAATTTCTTGTTTTCGGACAAGGTCCTGGCTTAATTTTCGATTGATTTGGATTCCATCACAAGACTCAAGAAAAACATTAAATAGTTATTCTTCATATTCTTTGGGGTATTTTATTACTTTTAAGTAAAGCTACTGTATGCCAAATTCAACTTTTAAAGATATCTAAATATACACATGAAAAGTTAACCCATGTTAACTGATTTATATACTCTTCCGTCTTGGATAAATATATTGCAAACTCGGATAATGACAACTCCCAAAGTCTGTCTTTCCACTTTGTATCGATCTCAAAACAGATTGATACTAAATGACTAATGGCAGGAAACTTAATTCAGCAGATCTCCCGCCAGATATTCGGCTCACTTCCGAGCCCCGCAGTCGGATTAACTTTCGCATCCTGGCAGAACATCAATTTGGCCTTCATCTTAAATTTCGTCCCGCTTTGTGGCGGTCCTTCTCCGTGTGCTCCGAACTCCCGAGCAAGTTGCCATTCAGTCAGTGGCATTGTTCGCATACATAAAATCAATTTGTCATAATTACGTGTAGCTTTCTTCTTTGTAAAGGCGCGGCGAGTGCGCGGAGGCATTCATAAATATTCGATATACTTTACACTTTATACTTAATCAGAGCATTTAATAACTGACACGCGCAGTGTCGCAGACAGCGGGGAAATCAATGGAGAACGCAAAATTGAAATGAAAAAAGCTGCGTCGTCAATCACAGCGCAGAGGCCGAGGAGCCGAGAAATCGAGAAACCGGGGAGCCCCAACTAGGCCCGCGCCCTTGTGTGTTGGCGCCCATTCAATATCGATGCCGCCACTTGACGGGCATTATTCAAAAAAGGGCCGCCTGTCACGGCCGCCGAATGTCACGCGCACGCTTCGAGTGGCTCAAGGAGCGGCGAGTGGAGGAGGGACCCAGGATAGGACACAGGACACAGGACCCACGACACAGGGCGCAGGAGTCACGGGAGCAAGTCCTTGTCTGGCTGCACAGCTGCAGCGGTGTGAATGCCCCTGGGGCCAAATGGCAAAGCGGAGCACATTATCATTATCGGGCACAAGTCCAGGGCCGGCGAAAACAGTATGGAAGGTATGGAGTGCTCCATACCCCGACGATTCCCAGGTATGGAATTCCATACGCCGAAAAAAGTTGACATTTCATACTTGTATTCAATGGCAAGGTTCTGGGCAATATAAAATTTTTTTTTTTTTAATTACAACCGTACAAATGTATGATTTTAACGAAATAGATCGTATTACTTATACCTTTCAGTTTGTACCTACTATCCAAAAATTATCATTAGTATTTAATTTATAAAATAAACTCACTTTGACAGTTTTAATACATATTCTAATTTATAATTTGTATTTTTGACTTTGGGAATGGGAATTATTATTGTCATTGGAGCATAGTCTTCATTTGGGTAGGGATTTAATTTTTATCGCGTCGTCTCTAATGGCAAGTTGTGAGATAAGCGATGAAAATACAGCCGTTCGGTTACAATATTAACACAATATGTTAAAAAATTATGTTTATTAAATTAACGATTTTCTGTCCTTAATAATTTAAGAAGCTTAAAATAATTAACATAGTTTTGTACTGATTTAAATCACATCTATTAATCATATTATAAAAAACGATTATCATGAGAAAAAATTACTGACTCTTTAAAAACACAAAAGTCTACTAAACCTATGACTGGGCAGTATTTAAATAAATATATTAAAATGTATTCAAATAAGTATTTTAAATACATGTTTGTATTTTTATATTTAAAAACATTTTTTAAGTATTTAATATTATTTGGCGAAAATTTCGCCAAAAACGAAATTTGAGTCATCCCATTTTTTTCAACCCCATAAAATGTTCATAATTTCGACAAGACTTTGTGTGAATTTTAAAAAAATTAAATAACCGATCTTTGGAAGAATCCTGTTTTTAATTGTAAAATTAATAAAATATGTTTTCTTAATTTTTTCCAAATTTTCATAAATACTGTCAAAAAGTACATTTAAAGACGAGAAATTTCATTTTTTTAATCACTCTACGATTAAATGGAATTGAGATATCGCAATTTGAAAATTGTCTGTTTTTCAAAAATCGAAATTTTCAAATATTCGAATTCGGTGAATTTTGATTTAAAAAATGTGAACAAATTTGAAAATTCATTTTTTGTGGTTATATACATATAAAAATGGAAGCAAAATTGGAGAAGGTCGGGTTTCAAAGTGGTCGATTTGACGTGGAATGCCCCATATGTTATGTATTAAAATTTACATTTTATATTACATTTAAATGTTATTTTTTAATTGAATTTCCTATTTAAATATATTTATTTTTTAATGTATTTTGAATTTAAAAACATTTATTTCTTGAAAAGTTTTTTGTATTTTGTATTAAAATATAATTTTCAATGTTTTTGTTCATTCCTGACTAAACCCAAGTTCATAATTAACAAATACAAATAGGTGGTGCTTAAGGATTAAATCCTTAAAAACGATTCACAATGAAGACAATTATAAAGCTGCTATGAAATTCTTTTGCGATATGAGTCAGGATCGAACGGTGGATAGCAGTATATCCGCAAAAGCTGCTGGATTTTTTAAGAGTTTAGATACATTCGAATTTTATTTTCTATTGACCATGCTTATCGCAATTTTTGAACGTATCGAAATTCTTAATGCCGAACTTCAAAAAGCAAGCTTAAACGTTAATGAATCGCATACGAAAGTTATGGCAGTAATGGGTAGTTTAGGTAAAATGCGTGAAACGAAATTCGACATTATCTGGAAGGAATCCATAGAAGGAAGTACTGCACTTGGCTTGGAGGAACCAAAACTTCCGCGTCCACGTAGGATACCGAAGCGCCTTGAAGAGACGGGTGCCAGCGAGGCACATACGTTTCAAACGCCCAAGGACTACTATAGAAAAATCTACTTTGAAGTATTCGATCAAGTGATGAGTTCGATGAACGAACGATTTAATTCGACGACCATGAACTTGCTAAATTCGTTCGAAAATTTTGCGATAGGGAAGAAAAATATCGACGTTGACGAAGTAGTAAGCTTTTATAATTGTAAAAACTCTGAATCGGGATTGCACAGAACAAACGATTTTGACGAAAAAAAACTTCAGTTACACCGTGATATGTTTTTTGATATAGCTTTAACAAAGAATGTTAGTTTTAGTTGTTTAGGCGATGTCGTCCATTTTTTGCAAACAAACCCAGAAATCGGCGATCTTGTATCCGAATACAAAAAGTTCATCAGAGTTCTCTTAACGATCCCCGCAACTTCTTGTTCGAATGAAAGATCTTTCTCAAGCTTAAGGTTACTAAAAAATTACTTGCGTTCTACAATGAAGCAGCAGCGTTTAAATAGTATCGCAATTTGTTACGCGTTTCCCGATATCGTTGATTCAATAGATCTAGAAAAGTTGTTGAATATTTTCATTAAAAAAACGAATAAAAGAGCCGCAACATTCTCAATGTGAAAAATAAGAAATATAAATTATTAATTTTTTCTACTTACCCCCCCTCCATCACGTGACAACTCCATACCCCGCAAAATGCTGTTTCGCCGGCCCTGCACAAGTCCCATTACGTGAGCAGCCGAATGAAAGGATTCCCATGCCAGGATCGGGTTGCAGTCCCCGCTTGCAACCTGGCAAATTTATAACGCTGCTTAAATGCTTTATTAAAAGACATAAGTTAGGCGGGAGCGTGCTTATGAAATATGCTCCCGGCACACACATACAGGGGAGTTTTGTTTTCAGGAGGACATTTTAAATGAGTTTTGGCTCTCTCCGGAATTTACAGTTGGCAGCAGCAGTAGCAGCAGCAGCAGCTCAAAACACAAAAAACGGAAAAACAAGGACGAACCGAGGGGAACGGGTTGCAAACACTTTGCCAGCGCCGTTTTGTGCAAAAGTTTTTATGGCCCGTTGTTTAATTTATGGTTAAAATACATTTCAGCAACACAGCACTGGCGTTAAAGCTGCCGAAGGGCCCGGCGCACCTGTTACACGGCTTGTTGTAGAGGCAATTAGAAGCGGCGGCGGCATAATGTATTCATGGCGGTGTTGATGGGCGGAGCTGCCCGGAAAACGGCTTTCGGAACCCTCATCCAGTTATCAGCTGAAATATGAGCTCGTCAGGGCAGACAGAGGCGAAACTTTTCGCTGCAAGCGGCGACTCACATGTGTAATTAATCGGCGCCCATTTGTTAGCCAAAGTGTCGAAAGTGACTGAATCGGGGGCTTACGCTTCGCGGAAAGTAATCTAAGCAATACGTTAAAGAGAGGAGATATCAAATTGCTACTTCGAGCCAGTAATCCAGCGGCAATGAGAGTGCGAGTGGCTCCAATCGCATGTAAGTAGGGATAATACATTTTATCTGAAGCAGGGTTTGATTCGTTTTATTATTTATTTGTTTTTCTAGGGAGATTTAGAAATTTCTAGGGTTTTCAAAACCCTTAAAGAGGTGCTAAGAAGTATGCAGTGCTCCTTTTATTAGTATCAAATTCGGTGTTAACTTTTGTACAACGTATCAACGTCTTGTAGCACATAAACCTTAACAATTTCTGTACTCTTTTCCGATTATTTGGTTTATTTTTGGAACGAGTTTAGCAAGATTCTTGACAGATATTTTATTAAGCTGTTAAAAGATGAGATATAAAAAAGGACCTGCAAATTTCCAAGACCTGCAAATTTCCAGTGCACTTACTTAGCTTTACCTCATCTAACGTTTACGTTTCTGTAAGCCAGATGGGAGTTTCTCTCGTGTGTTCTTCTTCTGTACTTGTTAAATATTCAATGCTTCTTATTATAAAATATCTAAATATATTTAAAACGAAAATAACAATAAAGCGCTCTACATAGTTCAATAAACTTATAAATAGGTAAAATAATGTGTACCATACCGTTATGTATGCTTAGTCATAGGACGTGTACACGTGTACACGTTTCTATAACTAGAAATAAATATTGCTTAAGTCCAGCAATTCAGGCAGCTTTGGAAAATGTCAACGGGCGAGCGTAACAAAAAACAAGATGGCCAAAAGCAGCATCAGAAACCAACAACAAACGCGTCCTGGCACTGGGGTGCTCACATAAAGATGTCAACTGCACATGCAATGTGGCACACAACACAAAAGTTTGCTGTGCTTCTGCTCACAAATAAAATTTAATAAACGCCAGACAAGCGCTTTCGCTCATATTAAAACCCTTGCGACAATCAGCAACAAAGTCTTGACTTTGAAGCCGGAAAAAATTAATACGAAATTCAATAAAGTTTGTTTTCAGGAATTTCATATGTCAGCAGAGCGTGCGGGGCAGGCTGGAGGCGGAAAACGGAAAGCGGCGGGGAAACGGCAGCAGCAGCGGCATTTCAAAGGATCTTTGAATCCATAAGAAAGTAATAAGCAATGCCCTTCGGAGGAAAGTACTAATACGATATTCCATAACAGCTGAAATTAAAATGATGTCCCTCACATTAATGAGTAAAGTAATATTGGAAGCATAGAAATCACGCCACCTGGATCTGGAGTGTCATTAAATTGATTGCAGATTTATCAAATAGGTTCAATAGCTTCGAGGAAATCATTGCGCCCTTCCACTTCCCCTTCGCCTTACCCTTCCCCTTCCCCGGAGGACAACTCTTGTGCAATGGACATCTCAAGGAGTAACTCGAGCAGACAGATATATAGATAGCAATAGGATGCGACAGGCATAGGGTGGGTTAGGAGGGACGCTTTCCCGAATTTTCATTTTTCGCTCGCTGCGCGATTTATGTTATTATTGATTGCGCACAGCACGAAAACTCACAATGAGTGCAGCGCGCTGTGTGCGCCGGGCGTTGTGTACTTGAACTCAATTGATTCAAGCAATTTAATATTCATTTGTGCGTGTAAATCAGATTTGCACATGCAAATACCCGAAATCGGCGGAATAATTGATTGGGCGAACACACACACACACGACGGGGAGTCCCCCCGAAATCAGTGCGAAAATAAGTTGATAATTTTTATTTGCAAACGGGCTAACGGCCCGCCAGGACCTGGCTTAAGTAGCTAGCCCGGATCTTGGGTGCTCCGGGGCACGTAATTAAATTAGTCCTGCTGGCCATTGATTTATTAGATTCGACGACCGCTGTACATTAATCCATTTCATGCATCCCGACTCGGCATAATCAGGGCCTAATTTGATTGTGATTTATGGCGCGGGCAACCTTGGTGCCGGCGGAGAATGCAGCCGAAGGCTTTGGGTCTTGGAGGGAGAGGCAACATAGCTGGCGGCTGACTTGCAATAAATTGCAATTATCAGGCCATATCCTTAAGGCGCTGCTGCACTCGGCCAGAGCAGAGAGCTAACAGGGGCACAGCAGTAACAGAGCTGTGTTTAGCGGCCTCTCCGCTCTCACTGTTGGCTCCTCGGCACTGTTAACGTCCGGCTTCTCGTCCTGTTTGTTATCTTGGAGGAAACTATTTTCGGCGAGCCATCAATATGCATGAGGGGTCGGGAGCTGGCCCCGGGCCATGCATAGCTGTAGTTATTATGTATATTACGCATACGCAGTGTTATCATAGCAAATGTTGCTTATTGAAAATTATGGGCATGACTCCTCACGAAGCTTTATTTCCATTTTCATACCACTGGCCCGCACAGTGCGGCCTGATTAGTTAGAGCAAACTAGCTGCAGTTTGATTTGGAATTTAATTACATGACGTATCCTTGCTGGGGATTAAATACTCATATTTAATTGAGAGCATAAGAAGTAGAAGTATAGAGAGATATATTCTTGATGTATGCCTTTCCGTGTTTTGCTAATTTAAGCTTAGTCTTTGTCTTTGTTTGGGTTCTCTACTTAACTCTGCTTTCGACAGCGGCACTCCTATACTCCCGTTCCGCACTGTTTGCGGTATATATGTAGTGTTTTCGCTTGTGTACGTCTGGCAATTTATGCGCCACCAAAACTCCACTAATTTCTCACAGCCATATCCTGCGTCTGACTGCGCCACCCCCATTCGCTCTTTTCCGGATCCCGGCTTGTAGCTTTCCTGCTTCCGCCCCGTGTGCACAACGCACGAGAATAGCTGGCGAGCTAGCTGGCTGGCTTTATTTATTTGCCTGTATTAAATGTCCTTTTGGCAGTGATATCCCCGCCCGCCGGACAGATGCCGAACTATTGTCTGGCTGCGGGGCTGGGGCAGCCAATGCTGCACAGAACTCTCGGCCCGCATATGCATTATCTGGCATCTCTCAAAAGTATACATGATTGTTGCCAGGTAAACTTTCGCCGTTTCACGTGGCTGCCGCTGATGACTTTTCCTCCATTTCCCTTTGTGTCATTATCTTTTGATTATTTCATTTCCTCCGCCGCCCAGGCGGCCGCAGAAATAAAAACAATTTATATTTTCCTTTGTGGCCAAAGACGAAGCCCTCAAGTGCCTGCCTGGCTTGTTGCCTGTTGTCTTGGCAAATTATGAAGAGCGTCAAAGTCGCCCTAGTAAGCCAGGTTAAGGCCAGTCGGACTACTAGGTTTACTCCACTCCCACCGCCACTCCCACTCCCACCCCCACTCCCAATCTCGATCCCGGCAACCTTTTCGTTTAGCCAGCAATCAACTTTGGCAACTCTTTCAATTTGTTTGGCAGGCGTGTGCGTACGAGTGTGCGTACGTGTTCCCCGATCCTGCTCCCAGCTCCCAGCACCCCGCTCTGTAGGTGTGTTCGGGGCCTTGAGTGACTTCTTGTTTAGTTGGCAGTTTTCAAAACATATCCAGCCAACTTTTTTCTTACCCAAATTGCTTACAAAGTGTTTTTTCTCGGGCCGGGTTTTTATTTTTGGGTCGCAGCAAATAAATGGCTAAGCAGTAAATCTTTGTCGGTTTAGGTTATTGAATATTTCATGCCCGAGTTGATTTATTATTTATTTCTTTTTAATGCCCGCCGAAGGTCAAGAAAACAGTTCGTTTTCGATGAACCCGTTTTATGGTCATTATTTGGGACGACGGACGCCTCGGGGGGAGCCCCAACGTTGTCCCATTGTCCGTGCAGCGGAAATGCCAGCTCCGATATTCGGCGTCCCTCCCTTGCTTGCCTTGGGCGGGGGCCCGGACACGGTGCCAGGACTTTAACCACCCTCAGTGGGAGGGAATTAGGGGAGACAACATAATTGGAGCACGGCCGCCACTCGGCGTTGCAAGCCTAATGAGTTCGGTTCGGCTTTTAGTGCTGCGTTTGATGGCAATTGCAAGGCGTCGCGCATTGTCATCGCGGTGCCAAAGGGAGTCCCCGAAAAAATCTCTGTGGCCCCCTCCATACTCAATAATGCACGACACCGCCACAGTCCCCAATCCCTATGCCAGTCCCCTCAGTTTGCCGTTGTGGCAAGCGGTCGGGCGTGGGCGCAGGATAGGGTGACTCGGGGACCAAGGACTTTGACACGGGCACAAAGTTTTTCAATGTCAACGCTTAGTTATCCCAATGGTAGGTTTAAATAACAGCGGATGCAAGTCGTTATCGAAATCGATATATTTTACGATTAGGACTGAGTCTACTGGTGGCTGGTAACTTTTCCAGGCAGATAGCTGGGCAAGTTTTCAGTGAGGCCAAAATCCGACCTTGAAAATCTATTTTCTATTCCTTATAATGTAAATTATAATAATGATAATTATGCATATTTGCTAACAATCCTCGCAAACAGGAACTAAAGTTCGAAAGCGTTACGAATTGTCTCGCTCTAAACGAACCACCCTTCTGCTTGTTTATACCTCGGGAGATTGGCAGGAAGGACGGAGGATGACAGAGTCAAAATCCGTGACTCTCGGCCGCCGCTCGGTGCTCCACGGGGCATTTCGCCTGCCCACAAAGTGCTTCCTGCAGCCGGGCTAGTCTGCAGGATATCGAAGTCAGTCCCAGGACTACGTGTGGGTCGAAAAAACTGGTACCCTCCTTGCCGGCCTTCCTTCGCCCTTTGCTGCTGCTGCAACAGTTATTATGTTTGCATATCTCGGAAAACTTCATGTATTTTGCTTTAGTTGGCCTGTTAAATATTAATAAATCTCTCTCCCGCTCAAAGCTGGCTTGTGCATCGAAAAACGCTTGCCAAATGCCGGCAAAAAGTGTTCTGCTATAGCGGCTGCTGGTTTTTCCGAGTGTCTTCCCGGGCGTGTTTGCATTTCTCTGGATGGATGAACGGGTGCTCTGTGTGTGCGTCTACTCCGGGTCCTTATGTAAATCGGTCGTTGTTCCTTTTAGCACTCGTCCCGGGCTGCCTTGTTTTTTGCGCTTCCAAGTGTTGAGTGTTTTGTTATTGAAGCATATTTTCCTCATTTGTTCTGGGGCTGCACTCGCTCACCCCGCCAGCCGCTTCCCCGGAATTGTTGTTAGTTAAACAACGATACGGCGACGACAACAACGGGAGCGGAGCTCCTGAGGTGTGTGTGTGGAACTTTCGGTCCCCTTTCGAGCCCTTTCACGGAGGAGAGAACGAAAAATAAAAGGCTTAATGTGTGTATTCGCTAAAAGCTTGTTACGTTGGGCCTGGCCTGGCACAATCGGTAGGCGCTGTATTAAAAGTTTTACGGGCTTAAACTTTCCCCAACAAACTTGTGGCAGTCGCATAAAATGTTTCTACTACCTCTGAGCCTAAAAGTATGCACCCGCCGCGCCTCCGCTTGCCACGAGCCCATACACGCGCCAACAAAGCCAAGTTAACACACAATTGCGCTTTTGCATATTTGTGCGCTGCTGCAAAGCAAACAAAATTCCACGAACCAAATCAACAGGACGACGCAGCCGGAAGAGGAAGCGGGGGTGGGAAAGGGTTGGGAGTTCGCAGGGAGTACGCCAAACCAGGTCAAGAGCTGTTAACTTGAAAATTACACAATTTGTGCATTTTGTAACGGAATTAGCCCGTCCATTTGCAGAGGCATTAAAGTGTTGCCAAGCACCCAGTTGCGAACACTGAGGGGAGCCGCCGGAGTGCAAACAGAAACATGACTGATCACTCCGGCCATCCAAATTCATATTTGGGTATAGCCACAATATTTTGTGTACTCGAAAACTGCAGTGGCCGAGAGTGAGCTAAATGACAGCACCACCACCAGACCACCGGCCAACGAGACCGTCTCATAATTGCTGGCAGTAATTAAGCAAAGTGTGGAAAGGAGTGACCAACACTCGGCAAATACAAACACCCTTCGGGGCGACGCTGGCGCGGACAACAGGGGCGAGCAGGAGGAGATCTGTTTGCCCCTGCGGTTGTTGACCGAGGCAACGGAGGTCCTGCACAAAGGTCCCCAAAGCCCGTGACCAACGAACTGTTAGCTCGGTTCCAGTCGTTGAGGAGTCACTAAAATAAAGTCTGCCGCTGGCTTACACTCAGCACAATGGGACTTGAGACACTATACACATTAGGTCTAATAAAATCCGATTTATGATAAGGAAATACGATTTATATCCTTGATAGGAATTGTAAAATCATAATCAGGCTCAAATTAGTCAATGAAACTTAGGACTTAGAACTTAGGAAACCTTTGAATCAACAACCATTTTTGCTCATTTTGATCTGAGCAGAGCCTTTGTTTTTTCCTCGTACTGCTTCGAAACTATTTCGGGCACTTCTAAATGCCAAACTTGAGCCGCCCGGGGCAAAGTCGGTAGTCAGTGGTCGGTGGTCGTTGGTGGGTGCTAGGTGGGTGTGGCGGCAGATGAAGATTAATTTGTGTGTTCAACTCTCGGATGCCACTTCAAGACTCGCCCGGCACAAAGGCGCAGTCACGGCCATCAGCTGCTCATCTTGGATACCGGAGCTCTAAGCTGCGTTCCACTGCACAGTGGGCGAAACGTTCAATTTATTCGATTTAAAGCCTTCTGTTAAGAACTATAAAGTCGTCATCAGGTCTCAGAAAAGACAGAGCGTAAAAAACTAAAGATAGGATAAAATATGAGTACACCCAGATCAACTAAACGAATATGTCTTAGATCTTGAATTCCATGTCCCCAATAGACCAACATCATCAACCTTTTGTTAATGTTTTTTCTCTTAACGATGACAGTTTAATGAACAGTAAGCGTTTTCGGTACCAAACTAGATTTCACTATTCGTAGACCCAACTGGTACTTCAAAGTGGTTTTCGCAGATCCTTCTGATACTCCGATCATATTACTAAGATCTCTAACAGTCAACCAACGATTTTTGAGCACTAATTCCTTCACCTCATTGACGTGTTGTTCATCTGTTGACGTCGATGGTCGTCCGGAGAGCTCCAAGTCATCAACACGTTTCGACCCTTTTTTTTTTTTAAAAATTTCAAGAGAGCATTGGAAAAATTCTAATTCCGAATGCACAAAAATCATATAGCCTTACGCATCTCCTACTTTCACTAAATCTATTTCTCAAATAAGAAACAGATTTCAACACCTCTATCCTCCAAAGCCTTTAGGATGTCACAATACAGAATTCGACCACTGTGCACTGCCTTATGGTTGGCCTAAGGTAACAGACACATCAGCCACATCAGCCACACGGAGGTGCCTGCCTGAGATGGGTTTAGGGATGCGGTCGGCATGGGGACGAGGTGGAACAATGGGGGCGCAAAGCATTTGTGAGATTCTTGCTCGGGGCCCAGACACGCTGCCAAATGAATGATGAATGCTTATAAACGAGCTCGAGGGCGCCGAGCGACCTTTTCGCATGCACACGGCCTGCAGGTGGGCGGGGTCCAGGTGCCGAGCCATGCATATTTATTTATGAAGCCGACAAAGGCCACCGTTTAGCGGGGATCAGAGGTTAAGGCCGCCGGGCATGCTTTTGCTGCCTTGGCTTATACATACTCCGGCTGCCCGATAATCCAATAAGTTAATTATTGTGCCATTGCAAACTATCAAAGGAGTTAGTTTGCTGGCCCGGGGCTCTGTGCAAATATGCACGTGTCCCCAGTGCCCACTCGTCCTCTTTCGGGGTGCTGGATGCGCAGGAGGAGGAGTGCATTCTGCAATAACTTAAGCCAAGTCGTTTTGACCCAATTGCGGCTGACAGATCTTAGGAAAATTAAACCGCCTGCCTGAGGAAATCCTCATTTCGCATGCACGTGTATGGGATGCGTGTGTGAGTCCCTACACTAATTAATGCGACACCTGCCCCACGTCACGTTCTAGTTAGGTTTTTGCCGTTCGCAGATTTAATGAATGCAAGCATTTTCAATTTTAATCCGCAAAAGCCACAAAACTTTGGCTAGCCGCCATCATTAGCCGTTGTCAGGCGCCAGGCGCCAGCCTGTCATTAAAAATGGCTTAAATGACGGGCCTTGCCAGCACGTTTTCGGTGGCAAAACCGGAAATAGGATGCAGGACCCTCGCCATTACAGCGGAGAGAGACCATGGAATGGTTCAGTTACAGGTAAGGGATAGCGCTTTAAGGTTTCCCGGACTTTACAGAGTCAGTCCGGATAGAAGAACCGAATAGAGTCCGCTGAGTTCATGAGGCATAACGAGGAATAGAGGGAATAACCCGTTGAAGACGGCATAGAGAAGGACGAAACCCTGCGGACCCTGCAGGCGGCATAGAGGAGAACGGGCAACGGTTCCATTAGCGCCCGGAATCGAAGCAGAGGCAGTGAAATTTAAAAGCGCCATTTGCCTTTTGTTCTCCAACTTTCTCCTTTTGCTCTGCATTGAAATGCACTCCCCGTGCGCTCGCCGAGCCCTTCTTTGTGCGGCTCACTGGGGTTATGCCTGCGGGCCGATGCTTTGAAGGAGCCGGGCTCTAATGCGATATACTACGCCATACTATATAGTGCTTATGTAAACCCGGGCCTGCACTTGTGTTTGTGTAACGAGGTCACTGCTTTGGGACAAAAGTTGTCAACTTGAAAATTACACATTCTGGAAATCAGCAAAAAATGTGACTCGTACGGAACAGGGGCGGTTGGGGCGTGGCCGAAGCCAGAGCCAACATATCTTTGGCTTTGGCCCTGCACGGCAGCCAACTGCACAACTGTTGCCTTTATTTTGGCTTATCAGCCTGTAAAATGCGCAATTCAAATGCAAATGTGCAGCGTAATTAAAAATGTGCACGACTCCTCCCCCGTCCCCCGCCTTCTGACAGCGATATGGCCGGGCGGAGCCAATTTAAATATAGTCGTCCGTATGCAAACACACAGACACCATACGCTCCCCGTGGTTGTACACCGAATGTGTGGAATTTAATTAGCTGAGACCTTCGGGGACACAGTCCTGCTGCCGCTGCTGGCCATAAAAATAATAATAATGCAGAAAATGAACTCGGGCCGGCAATGCGGTTAGGTCCGAAATGCGAGGACCCAGAAAGCCCTCCCTGGTCGGTTTCCTTTCATCGCTCTCGGTTTCCGCAAATCGCTTTAAGCCAAACTATTCATTGCCGCCCAACTGGCAGCGCTTTCCACCTGAAAGGGCCCCTCTAAATATTCAATTTCACACGTTCCATCAGCATACCTACCGAACAACCCGCAGGGCACAGTGGTCGCTGAAAAACTAGCATCGAATGAATCTAGATTTTAGTGCGGTCTAAATCTATCCAAATGTTTATCTTAATAGAATTCTAAGGTGAATAATGTGCATGGTTAAAGGGATGTTCTTTCTATTTCATTTTAAACAATATATGAAACTTGCTAATCTCTAGCGGATTTTCCCAATGTAAAAATAATATTCACGGTATTTATTACTCACCTTGCGGATATTATTATAACTTTGTTCAAACATTGGGAATCAGGGAAATAGTTCCATTTGTTATAATTTATGGTTGTAGTCGGGTTAAAAAGCCGCTTGCACCTTGCACTGAACTCAGGACTTTCAACTTGCAGGTTTTGAGTTCCCCCTTTGCACCACTGTCTTCCTTGGAATGGGCTTAGGCTGTATAAAAATTTAAAATATTTGAATTTTCAGTTCTTTCCTTAGTACGATTGAAAATACGCTTTTTGGCGTAAATTCTGTGGTCGAAAGGAAAGCATTTAAAAAAGCAATCAAGTCAATAAAGTCAAACATAAAAGATGATGATACATATTTAAATATTGAAGTTAAATTTCCTATTATATTAATTTATATTTAACAACTAATTAACAATATTAACTAAGGAATATAGTTAAAATATATTTCAAGAATGCATGTGCATATTAAATGGAGGACAGATGTCCAACGTTGACCTCATCTGTATAACCCTACAGCAGCTGTCAGCGGGGCCTGGCCGCAAAAATCGGCTTGTCGCAGCCGGAAAATAAAGTCGCACATATTTTCAAATAAAGCTGCTGTTATCACAAATTGACAGCAAAGTATTGTGCGGCCAACTACTTTGGCCCAGCATGGGTTGTGGGCTGTGGCTGTGGGTGTGGGCCCGCTTGTTGGTTAGGGCTTGTTCCCAAAATGGCCAAATGGCCAAATGGCTTTGTGCGGTCAGGCATCGGGAATAGGGCGCTGGATGCCAGGGAACAGGAGGGGAACAGAAGCGGAAGGGGACGCGACTTCCGCCTCCGGTTACACATGCACAGCTGGAAAGTAGCCTGCGGTCGGCTGTCACTACAATGATTGCGCTGCACACACACAGTGGCACAGCGGCACCAAGGCTCAGTCACCCCTGGAAAACCTAATAAAGCCACAATTTGAACGGCCGGATTCGGCCATCGCGATGCGCTTTATTTAACAATATTAAACAGGCAATCTGCCGCTAGCAATTTCCGCATTCGTATTGCTTTGTGCGGCCTGTCACTTCAGTTCACATCAGTTAAGGGATTATCCAATCCATTTTTAAAGCAGAAGTTCCCAGTTTCCAGTTCCCCGTTCTCAGTTCCCCGTTCCCAGCTCCCAGCTCCCAGCATCCACCATCCAAATTCCAAAACGCAGAACATCATCGATTCGTGAGTCTCCAACTCTAGCGTAACCAACCAAGCCATCCTGCCATGGACGGAGGGGGCGACAGACAGCGGTCGGTCCACTTCCTGCTCAGCCAGGAGAGCCGCCGACGTGTGCCAAACCATCAACGCTATCCTTCTTCCCGCGTCGTAGGAATAGCACGTGGCTATCTGGCTAGAACTGATCGCAGTTCTGTTCCAGATCAGGAGAGTGATCCTGAACATTCAATATTTACCATTAACCTGGACCACCTGGGCGAAGACTCTGGATTCGAGTCAGGCAGCGATGGCAACTAAATAAATTCCCAGCAATTTTGTTTGTGTTTCATGCCATATTCATATACAAAATCGTCATGCAAATTTCTTAAAAAAGCAACGGGAATGGCAGGGTATGTTTAGGCCAAGGAGCAGGTGGAAAAGAGTGTGGATTTTTCACGGTAGGCCAATTGAGGTACTCTAGCTGCTAGCAAGGCTGAAGCTTCTCCGGGAGCACAGCTTTATTATTTTATTTACTACTAAAACGAATGAGTACTCTAAATGCAAACAAATAGAATGGTGTTATGCAGCCCTCTATTGTATAGCCTCTGACTAGATCGGCCCCACTGGTGATATGCATACTTTATGTTGTCGGAAATGTACCTTCTGCCTGTTACTTTCCCGGTTGGCACTAACTTCAAATACCCTTGACCGGGCTACAATACCATTGCATTCCAATTGCTAAGAATTGGTGAAGCTTAAAAGGCATAACAAATTTGTAAAAGTCACCAATCGGCTTAACCCCGTAACAAAGGAATTCCAAAAATCCTTTCTCGGAAAAAAAATGTATGAATTTCCTTAGGCTCAAAAGCAGCACCATTGAAAGCTGTCGATTTTCGATTGAGAATTTCAATTTAATGGACAATAGAGCTAAGAGAAATTAACATGCGTACTTACCCCAATAGCCCAATGCAACAGAAACAGAATCAGTACAGACTAAAGCCATG
This sequence comes from Drosophila aff. chauvacae BK-2020, assembly GCA_018903765.1. NCBI lineage: Eukaryota > Metazoa > Arthropoda > Insecta > Diptera > Drosophilidae > Drosophila > Drosophila aff. chauvacae BK-2020. The sequence continues at coordinate 2,734,325 of JAEIGO010000916.1, read as the reverse complement.
TTAGCATATTCGTAATGCTTTAGTTGTGTTTCGGTTTATTCATGTCAATTTGATTTCAATTTGATTTCAAACACAAATTCCATTTAAACACACAGCGATGCCAGTGGCTCTGCGTGTGGGAGTGTGGATTAGTTGGGAGTTGTAGTTACATTTATTTTACACATACATATATTCGCATATTATAGTTTTGTATACATTTTTAATACGCCTCGACCAAGATGAATTCGTTCTATTTCTTTCATGCATTTTTTTATTCGTCGCTGCTCTTCTGTTTGCCCTTGTGGAACATCAATAATAAATATTTATGTTTTATGCTGTGTGTTCTTCCGGTATATACTATATATGTGTGTGTACGTATATGTTTCATTTTGATTTCGAAGTTCCATATGTCTATATAGTTCTATTCGACCCCGTCTACAGTTTACTGGTTCACTGGAAACTGGTTCGAGCTCGAATCTCTCTTTGATTTCCCTTACTATCAAAGTTGTTTTCTACTTTTCAAGTATTTATTTGCTTAACTTAACCTTTCCGAACGAATCAATGTTTATCACGCCTAAACTTGCTTTGAAATAAATGCTGTCTTTGCCACTAGAAACCAAGGGAGCACAATTTCGGGGAATCGCTGTAAATTTGAAATTCACTGAATCTATACGACAGTTCTAAGTATATATACTTTTTCGGTATAATTAGGGTTTACGCTTAAAATGTTATTACTACTCGATATGGTGTCTTTCTTTGCCACGCTCAGCTTTGTTAAAACAACTTCCATATACATCGCACAATGTCTGGTTTCGTTTCCGTAGATTACGTATTTTTAAATGTCTAAAAGAAGCGCGAAACAATAAGGGTATTTGCATGCAAATCAGGAATACGTTGTTTGCTTTTAATATACAAATTAAAATATTACACACGTTTGTTCATTATTTGTCATTGTTCAGTTTTTCAGTTTTTCGCTATAGAATTAGTCGCCTATGCTTGTATAAGTTTTTTCGCTCCGATTCTCCCTTTTTGCTGGATATATTGAAAGCCTGCACGCCTTTGTCTCAGTCGGTAAATAATTCGTGAATGGTTCCTGAACTGAATTCAACACGCACACATGTAGGTATAGACATCGGTAGATATATGTATATATATATATGTTTCTGTTGTGGTACATCTATAAATTCATTAAAATTTCTACTGCTGTATACATTCAATTGTTTCTTCTCGGGACTCGATCGACCGCATCGGGGAGAGAGGTGACCTCGCGTTCTTATAAAATGCATTAAAGCCTAGACTGCTCCCCGCTCTGGTCCGGTCCGATCCACACACGTGTTGTATATATAGTCCAATACGAGTATAGTATATGCTTGCTGATAGGTATTCGGTTTAGAGAGTGCTCGCGGCACTCGTGATAGGGAGGGCTTTACACTGAAATCCATACGATTATGCTGAGTTAGTTGAGACCTTGACATGCAATGTGGGAGTGAGTACTGTGCGGATGAGCTGTGAGCTGTGAGCTCTTCTGCCCCGTCTCCTGCGGCCTGCTGTAGCTGTGGTTTCGGTTTCGGTTCGGGCTTAAGTCACGATTCGATCCATTTAAAAATTCCGACACCTGCTGCCCAAGCACCCGCCGGGTCCTGGTTATGGTTCTGGGTCCTGGGTCCTGGTCCTCGGTCCTGGGCAACTTACAGCACCAACCCGTAACCTCAGTAGCCAGTCGCGTCGAACAGGTCCGGCAGCACCAGCGGCGGGCAATTGTGCGGACTGCAGGTGACGCTCGGCATCTCGTCGGGAGTCACGGCATCCGTGCAGATGCACTGCAGACAGTTGCCCGTATCCTGTGGCAGAATGTCGCCAATTTTATACAGTTTGCCTGCAACGACAGCAACGGAACCGAGTTCGATTTGCAGTTTAAATGGGATTAGGAAGTGAGCAATTGTGACGAACGGTAATAAAATAGCGGGGAAGTGGAGGTGTTGCGAAAGTAGCTGCGCTGGGATTTCATTACACAGAGAAAAACGTAGTCACAAATCTCTAAATTTAAATCAGAAGTTTAATTAAATGAAAACTAAGCATCTGCTTTGTAAATTTTCGATTTGAAAATCCTTTAAACAGGTCTGAAAGTTACTAAATTGAGTGTTATATTAATATTTTGGAGCTTTATTTTAACTCCTTATTAGGGGGCTTAGAAATAGTAGATATTTCTGTGGCACCCCTTGAATATCAACATCTTTAAGTTCTTTTATTTTATATATTTTTTAAGTTATAAAACCTGAAAAAGACGCACGAAAGCCTCTTCCCTTTTCCTTCCCAATTATAAATACTACTGTAAGAAAATTAAAAAAATAATGCACGAGTATTATGATTCAGTTTAAAAGTCGACCTGCTGCAAATCTCTGTGCAGCTGTAATCCATCTCGACCCCAGGTAACTTGCTTGCTTACCCAAAACGTTGCACATACGCCCCGGTGCCGGCGGCGTTGTTGTTATAATCGTTGTCAGGGTGAACGGCGGAACAGAAGTGCTCTGCCGGGGCTGATCCTGATTGCTGACACTGCCGCTCCTGCTGCTGGCCGCCTCTGGGTCCATTGTTGTCCCTGCCGTTCCATTGATGGTGCTGGTGCTGCTGCTGATGCTGCTGCCATTGTCGTTAACGCCTGACGTTCTGTTGCCATTTGCAATTAAATCCGTTTGGCGATGGGGATGCACATCAACTGCAGTTAGTGTAATGTCAATATTGACAACGCTCCCATTGAATTCGCTGCTGTAATCGTTGTACGAGCTGCGAAAGAAGACGGCATCGCTGCCATTGTCTTTGGCCAGGCCGCCCCTCTCCTCTCCTGCGCTCCTGTTGGCCGTGCCAACATCATCGATTATTGTCGACGCTGGCGTTTCCTGCTCCGAGTTGTCGTCGAGCGAGTTTGTGTTGTCAGCATTGAGCTCCGTGGACGTCAGCCATCGGTGGAAGGCGTCGTCCACCTCCTCCGCGTCCTGTCCACGGCGATCATGTTGCAGCTGGCCGGGGCCACAGCGGAAAATAAAACACAGACTGTTAATTCAACTTGACTGCATAGTAAAAAAATAAATAATAAACCATCTCGAGCATGAAGAACCCCATTAGGGGGAGCGTTTCAGGCTCACTGGACACCACCAGCAGCAGAGCAAAGTTCAAGCCTGTGGCTGTGGCGGCCAATGAAGTGGCCAAAAGCCTAATTGGGTGAGCTTCCAGGCTCGCAAAAAGCGCAAAAAGAACAGGGAAAGGAGAACAATGGGGAAGTATCTGGGATTGGATCTCTAAATATAACAAGAGGGTATTTCAGAATTACAATTTGAAATAACCAAAGTCACATTAGCTAATAAAAACTTCATAATGTCAATACAAAGAGTTGTTTTTGACAGGATATAAGAAAAATATAAATAAGAGTATAAAATCATTGGCAACCCATATACCAGAGTCCTGCTCGAGGTCGGAAAAGAGTAAAAAGGATATGAATCCTTTTATTTTCATACATGTTTGAATGATTCTTTTCTATTAACTACAACTAACTGAATTCCCCAAGTCTAGAATCTTGAATAAAATTAAAAAGTAATGACTGGTTTAGTTTACTTATCATTTACTAAAACATATAGTCAACTTCTGGGTGTGGTGCCTGCTGCCAGGACACAAGCCCCGAAGCCTTATCTCAAGCAGATCAACTCACTTTTGTGGCTGCCACTGTGGCACTAGACAACGTGCTTGTCACCATTTCATTTGTTCTTGTCGCTGCCTTCGTTGTCGCTGTCGTTGCTGATGTTGTTCCTGCTGCTGCCGCTGTCGTTGTCGTTGTCGCAGACGTGGCTGCTGCTGCCCCTGCACGGGTTGTCATCAACGCCTGCGCCGGCCATTGTGTGGGAGCTGCCTTTGGCCGCTTTGTTGGCGGCTCCGGCAGAATATCGCTGTCTGTTTCCGCCTCATCTGGGTTTTTATCGGTGCCCAAGTTGGTGCGGAGTTCAACGCCTGCCTCTGCTCCGGGTGCGGGTCCTGGACCGACTTCGGCTACCAGTGGCGTCTTTTGTCGCGCCAACGCCTCTTGTTGCTGCTGCAGGAGGCGCTGCTTCTCGTGGAGCAAGTGCTGCTGGTGGTGTTGGTGCTGGTGATGCTCGTGCTCCTCGGTCTTGTAGTCGTAGTAGAGCAGGGAGGGCAAGTTTTCGGGGAAATTTAGGATTTTGCTGGACGAATGCTGGGCCTGGTGGGGATGGTGTTGCTGCTGATGCTCGTGCTGATGCGGGGGCTGGGACGGAGCTGGTGGCTGATAATGCGTTGCCTTTGCCGCCTGATTAACAGCCAAGGCGGCCGCACTCCCCTGCTGCCGCTGCTCCTGCCCCCGCAACTTGTGCTGTTGCTCGTGTTTGTGTTGCTTGATTATATTGTAGTTGCCACCGCCGTCACTCTGGTGCTTCTGATTCTGATTCTGCTTCTGCTTCTGCTGGAGCTGTTGCTTAACGGCAGACTTTTTATAATCCGGCTGCTTCTGCCTGTGGCTGTGGTAAACTTCGTAGTCATTAAAATTCTTTTGATTCTTGCGATGCTTATGCCGCTTGCCAACTTTCCTAGCCGCTTTATGCACTTTTGTTGACTTTCCCGTTGTGCTCTCGTAGCGATATGGATCTGAATAGTCGCCCTCACCCGCGGCATCCGCGTCTCCGACGACATTACCATCGCCATTGCCACCGACGACGTCGTCCTGGCCAACACCACTTCCTGACGCCGCTGCCTTCGCCTTGTTTACACTGGCCTTATCTGCGGAAAAAGGCAAAAGTTTCTTGTTATATTATGCATGCCGCACAACGAACCGAAAACCGAGCGAGAACTAACCGCATTTCTCCCACCAGCAGAAGATCTCGCCGTCCATGCAGAGGCACACCTCGCAGGCATCCAGTCGGGGCACCTGTTCCCGGACGGAAGATAAGGCATATAAGCGTATAATTTGAATGTTTCTCCCGGCCAGAGGCCCGTTAGCAGATGCTTTGCGGCCCAAACACCCTCGAATACTCAAATACGTATGCATATGTGAGCCCGCAACCGAACAATCAATCACAATGCAAAGCGATTTGAGGGCTTTGTGCTGCCATGAATGAGTAAGCGAAGGCCACATGTCGGCCCAAGGAACAGGAAACAGCAACTGATGGCAGCCACCGACAGTGGCAGGATGCCGATAGCAGCACACAGGCTCTGATACTGTAACTTGGGCCATAACGAGGGACTAATTGAAATCTGGCAAGGGCTTTGTTCAAGTGCAACTAGTTTCGGATTTTAAGCTGTGATCTGTTTCTAGCAAGAGCTCATTGAAATTTAGGCTTCTGTTTGCGCAAATGTTGGGCATTATTGGGGAGGCAATTTCATTGGAATGTAAATTTGTTTGTAAACCACACATTAAAACAGTTTTAAATTCCTTTGACCCTAAGACATAATCTGGTAATAGTGTAATTTGATATTGTTTCATTGAGAAAGAAATACTATTGCTTAGATTGCACCACTTGTGGTTAGGATTTAAAAATAGTCCGAAATATAAATATTAAGGGACCCCTTTAAGTAACTTAATTCAAAAGTAGAATAAATAATAATAGGCAGGCATTACATTTTTTAAACCGAATAAAACCCAGTATAATTCTGTTCACAGAAGAATTTAGCACTGGCTTCGTTTAAGACTAACCTACGGACAAGAAAATCGCGTCTTGTATTTCTATGCATACTGGATTTGTGTCTAATATCTATAAAAGTAATCAAAAGGTTAAATAGAAAACTTATTATGGGTTTAATAGGTAGATATAGAACGCTGTCTTTTAATACTAGAATATGTTGATAGGAATTGATTATATTGTTTAAAAGAAATCCATTACCTTTGCAATTAACTTATTGTGTAAATTCAATAATTTTATTATAACTAATACCAAATAAATAATTAACAAATGAAAATACATTAATTATTAAACGAAACTCATGTGATCCCATTCATTATTTGCTAATGAGCGATTTATTAAAAAAAATATATAAATTTACATAGTAATAATGGTTGAATCGTTTCTAAATTTATTAACAAAAAATTTTAAAACTGCTTGCTAAAAAATTAAATATCTAGTGCATAAGGTCATGTTTTCTGACACTTGTTTATGTTCAAAATAGGAAATACAAATCCCTTTGACCCAATATAAATGCATAAAACTTGATTCTATTTGTAACCTAAAAATAAATAAAAACTTATATTTAAAACCAGCCAGTTAAATTATTTAAAGCTTTTCCCAGTTTTTCGTGTTTTACAATCTTGTTATCTATTTTCTACAGTAGAAATTTGCATTTATAATTGATTAATAGTAAAATCAACAAGGTGACACGTGCTAGCCTCAACCAAATTCATTTTTATATGAATCTTATTTAACTTTAAACATTATTTACCCTATTTTCCATATGAGAAAGCAATAATTAATATATAAACAAATACGAAGCTAAAGCATGCCATAAGCGTGCAACCGTCCCTGTAACCTGCAACTTTACAAACCAGCCTTTCATTCATTTTTAACAAAATGGCTTCCATTTAAGTGTAATATTTGTGATCTTGGTTCGATGACTCCGTTTTATTCTTTCAGTGTACCTTCTGGCCGTGCGTGTACTTGTGTCCGTTGGTGAAGCAAGCCGCTGCCCTGCTGTGCGGCTCCAGGTCCTCCTCCGTGGGGCTTCCGTCCGCGCCATCCGCGGCAGAAGCCACGCCAATCCCCTGAGCTCGTGGCGAGCCGGGCTCCAAGCCGTTATCCTGCTCCCCGTCCGCCCGCTGGCGCTGCAGCTCCGCGTCGCTGAGCATCTGCTGCGAGAGCAGGCGGGCGTCGTACTTGGCCTGGGACTGGGCGGTGTCCAGGTCGTAGTTGAAGTCGTCGTGCTCGTCTACATACTCAAAGGGCAAAGCTGCGTGGAGGCAAGAACAAATGCAAAATAAGCCCGTGCTGACTCGACTCGCCACATGCGCAAAAGTAAGCAGGGGCTGGTTAGTGCTCAAGGGTCGGATCTCGACTGTAAATCGCAAATAAATCTGTTGTGTTAAGAGGTAAAATATTGTTAATGTTCTGCGCAAAACCAAGGTCCACCCTGGTGCTCACGAACAACGGCTCTGATCGGCAAGCTGTTGCCACCTCACATATGAGATTTCTCAAAATTTCGAGGGCCATAAACGGTCGCTGGCATCGCTGGCATTTTATTATGCATATTTGATAAATTATCATAAAAATAAGAAGGGAAATAAATCACAGGCCACATAAAAGCCAGCACACTCGCATACGTATGTTGTTTTATGGCAAACAGTTGTCATTAAATCAAAAGGCTGCACTCATTATGACATAAAAGCGCGCTGCGAAAGGCGGCTGGCAAACGGAAAAACGGAAAATGGAAAATGTGAAAGCGTAAAACGCTCATAAAAATTCAGAGCGATGCGCCCGGCGTAATTTATGTAATACAGATTTAATAAGGCTGTAAAATGAATTCGCCCTCCTTATTCCGGCAGAGCGATCAGCGGAATGGAGTTGCTTAAGCGGTGATGGAGGGACTCCTCGGACCCGGACTCACCCTCGCTCCCGCAGAGTAATCCCAGAACGGTGGCCAGCAGCAGACAGGACCTCAAGGAGCTGCCGTTTGTCATGCTGTCGCTCCTAATAATCCCGGGCAGAGTCTCGCTTTCGGCGGATTTTACGGATGGCATTGCACTTTCCTGGCTGCACATTACTTGCACATTTCTTTGCTTTCTGCGCTCTGGGCTCCTTTGGCTCTTGGATTTTGGAACTTGGATCACTCACACAGGCACAGTCACGTCACAGTCACACACAAACACAACACGGCAGAGCCGCAGGGATTCTGCGGGACAACCTTCGCCGCTGTTTCGGGCTGCTCCGGTGTTTGTTTACGCTCCTTCCCCGGCTGTGTTTACTTTAGCACTTTATACTCGTACCGCTGTCGCCGTGGCAGTTGCTGGTTTTATCTCACTCGAGTTGTTTGTTATTCTTAGAATGCACACTTGTACTTTTTCATGTCGCCACTTCTGGGTGAAAGGCTGCATTCACAATGCGCCTCCAAATGGGGCGCCTCCTCGAGCAGGCAGCGATTTTCGCAGCCACGCCAATTTATGAAGGCTGAACAGAGGACGGGGAACGTAAATGTAAATGGAAACTCAACTACTGCCATTAGGCCCCCGCTTGTATTGAATTTATTTCGCCAAGTTCCTAATGGCACCGCCGTGATTCGTTTTTCCCGCTCCCCCACAGCAACTCCTTTCTCGGCTACGACTATGTACGTGCCTGAGGAAGGCGGGAGGACAAGCCAACAAGTGTTTCGCCCAGAAAACGTGCCTTATGTAATCAGCGCAGGGAAGCTGCGGCAGCTGCGATTGCCACGATTGCCAAGATTGCTACGTTCTGCGGCAGGCAATGCGAAATGAAATTGAATCCCATTAACTAATCATAAAGGAGCTCGGGCGACCCACTCCGAGTGTGGCTGAATGGCCCGGGTAAATGCACTGTCAATTCACTTAATTTATGGCCAAGGGGGCCGCCAAGCCGGGCTTAGCTAGCCAAACAACAACAGCAGCACTCGAGCAGGTGGGGAGCAGGTGGAGAGCAGAGAGAAATCAGGACGAAAGCTGGGAAAACACAAACACAAAGCTGAGTAGAGACGGGAGGGCTTCCGCAGGAGACGGAAATCCATGCCTGTTCCGGCCCGGCCCGGCCACGTTTGAAGTGTGGGAAATTAGCGCCGTGCCAGCGGCAGGGCCCACATTGATAGATGAAACAAAGCTGGTCCGGCCATAACTCCTAATAAAGCCCGAGCAGACGGGCAATATTTAATTTACTTTTAATTTGCGACAATTTCCGGGCAACTCGATTGGATTCCACCTGCACTTGCCACCACTCGTTTAATAGGGAATTCCATGAATTACTCGCTGGCTCTTTAATGGCCTTTAGTTTTTGTCGCGCTGCTCACTTTCCGTTTGTTTGCATTTAATTAATGCGGCCAGAAAGGCACTGAGCACTGTGGAGAGAGAGAGGGAGACACACACACAGACAGGGGGAGCGCGCGAGATCGAGTGTCTCTAATTACATTTTATGTTAATTGAATGCACTTGGCGCCCGAGAAACTATGTGGAACTCCGCTCGCTTCGGCCTCAGACATCGGCATCTGTCCGTCACACACGGCGGCTACGCGATAACTGAATCCTCGACGCCCACTGTTGCTGCGGATGCTGAGTCCTTTGTATTTATTGCCTACAACTCAATCTCGGCTCTCTCGCGCTCTCTCTGTCTCTTGCCAGAGAGCCAGTGCGCACTAAACACAGCTCGCAGAGCGGAGAGACAGCCCTAACAGAGTCCTGTTAGCCGGCTGTTGCAGGATGCCGGCCAGGATTCATGCAAATTGCATTAAAGTGAATCAGTTATGTGCCGTTATTCCGGCCTTTTTGCGGGAAATTGCATTTGCCCGCCGCCACTTTGCCACTTTGCCACTTTGGCCGCGTTGGCCTGACCGCATTTACTCGCCCGTTGGCATAATGCAGACCAGTATCAGGTGCCGGTGTCCGAGCGGAGATTTTCGATTTCGATTCCGCTTTCACCGCACTCTATTGTGTTGCACGGGGAAAGCGAATCCCCTGGAAAAACCCCACTATATTCTCTATTATCAGAATCTTACGCACCAAACAGCTGTCCTGTGGGGGAAGATAAATTTATAGGGTAAATTAATGGTGACATGGCAATATACTGTCTTAAGTATTAGAGCTACATTTGTGGATATATGTAGAAAAAATAAATTCGAATTTTATAGCCTTGCAGGATATTATATTATATTATATTTCATTGTTTTGTTTTCTACTCGAGCCTTTAATTAAGTTAAATGCCCAATTTGAATGTTATTTGAAAACGAAAATAAGTTTCCGTAAAATTCGTTAACGGCCACTTTTGAATTTGAATTTAAAAATACGGTTAGTGCCCGCCCAGTTAGATGGTTGGAGTCTGCGCTAACCACAGAGTTGCATTTTAAGGTGGTGGTTCGAAACTCGGATAAAGTATAACAGTTTATAACAGATCTTCGTCACCCTCTGCTGATTCTGTTCGCCTGGTGCATGAAATCCAAAAATTGAAGAATTTGTACTGAAAATGGGAGGATTCAAGCCTCCTTTTTGCCTACAACAACAACTGCAACTCTTTTACAACAAAAACAACTATTAAAACAACAAAATAAAAATTAAATATATTAATTTAACCGTTACATTTAAATTCGAATTCAAAATGACAAGTTTCCGCCAAATAAGATAACCGTCAAATTTAAATTCGAATTCAAAATGACAAGTTTCCGCCAAATAAGATAACCGTCAAATTTAAATTCGAATTTATAATGACGATAAGTGTCCGTTAATTAAGTTAACCGCCCAATTTGAATATTATTTGAAAACGTTACCGGCCACTTTTGAATTTGAATTTAAAAAGACGGTTAGTGCCCGCCCAGTTAGATGGTTGGAGTCTGCGCTAACCACAGAGTTGCATTTTAAGGTGGTGGTTCGAAACTCGGATAAAGTATAACAGTTTATAACAGATCTTCGTCACCTTCTGCTGATTCTGTTCGCCTGGTGCATGAAATCCAAAAATTGAAGAATTTGTACTGAAAATGGCAGGATTCAAGCCTCCTTTTTACCTACAACAACAACTGCAACTCTTTTACAACAAAAACAACTATTAAAACAACAAAATAAAAATTAAATATATTAATTTAACCGTTACATTTAAATTCGAATTCAAAATGACAAGTTTCCGCCAAATAAGATAACCGTCAAATTTAAATTCGAATTCAAAATGACAAGTTTCCGCCAAATAAGATAACCGTCAAATTTAAATTCGAATTTATAATGACGATAAGTGTCCGTTAATTAAGTTAACCGCCCAATTTGAATATTATTTGAAAACGTTAACGGCCACTTTTGAATTTGAATTTAAAAAGACGGTTAGTGCCCGCCCAGTTAGATGGTTGCGCTAACCACAGAGTTGCATTTTAAGGTGGTGGTTCGAAACTCGGATAAAGTATAACAGTTTATAACAGATCTTCGTCACCCTCTGCTGATTCTGTTCGCCTGGTGCATGAAATCCAAAAATTGAAGAATTTGTACTGAAAATGGGAGGATTCAAGCCTCCTTTTTGCCTACAACAACAACTGCAACTCTTTTACAACAAAAACAACTATTAAAACAACAAAATAAAAATTAAATATATTAATTTAACCGTTACATTTAAATTCGAATTCAAAATGACAAGTTTCCGCCAAATAAGATAACCGTCAAATTTAAATTCGAATTTATAATGACGATAAGTGTCCGTTAATTAAGTTAACCGCCCAATGTGAATATTATTTGAAAACGTTAACGGCCACTTTTGAATTTGAATTTAAAAAGACGGTTAGTGCCCGCCCAGTTAGATGGTTGCGCTAACCACAGAGTTGCATTTTAAGGTGGTGGTTCGAAACTCGGATAAAGTATAACAGTTTATAACAGATCTTCGTCGCCTTCTGCTGATTCTGTTCGCCTGGTGCATGAAATCCAAAAATTGAAGAATTTGTACTGAAAATGGGAGGATTCAAGCCTCCTTTTTGCCTACAACAACAACTGCAACTCTTTTACAACAAAAACAACTATTAAAACAACAAAATAAAAATTAAATATATTAATTTAACCGTTACATTTAAATTCGAATTCAAAATGACAAGTTTCCGCCAAATAAGATAACCGTCAAATTTAAATTCGAATTTATAATGACGATAAGTGTCCGTTAATTAAGTTAACCGCCCAATTTGAATATTATTTGAAAACGTTAACGGCCACTTTTGAATTTGAATTTAAAAAGACGGTTAGTGCCCGCCCAGTTAGATGGTTGCGCTAACCACAGAGTTGCATTTTAAGGTGGTGGTTCGAAACTCGGATAAAGTATAACAGTTTATAACAGATCTTCGTCACCCTCTGCTGATTCTGTTCGCCTGGTGCATGAAATCCAAAAATTGAAGAATTTGTACTGAAAATGGGAGGATTCAAGCCTCCTTTTTGCCTACAACAACAACTGCAACTCTTTTACAACAAAAACAACTATTAAAACAACAAAATAAAAATTAAATATATTAATTTAACCGTTACATTTAAATTCGAATTCAAAATGACAAGTTTCCGCCAAATAAGATAACCGTCAAATTTAAATTCGAATTTATAATGACGATAAGTGTCCGTTAATTAAGTTAACCGCCCAATTTGAATATTATTTGAAAACGTTAACGGCCACTTTTGAATTTGAATTTAAAAAGACGGTTAGTGCCCGCCCAGTTAGATGGTTGCGCTAACCACAGAGTTGCATTTTAAGGTGGTGGTTCGAAACTCGGATAAAGTATAACAGTTTATAACAGATCTTCGTCGCCTTCTGCTGATTCTGTTCGCCTGGTGCATGAAATCCAAAAATTGAAGAATTTGTACTGAAAATGGCAGGATTCAAGCCTCCTTTTTGCCTACAACAACAACTGCAACTCTTTTACAACAAAAACAACTATTAAAACAACAAAATAAAAATTAAATATATTAATTTAACCGTTACATTTAAATTCGAATTCAAAATGACAAGTTTCCGCCAAATAAGATAACCGTCAAATTTAAATTCGAATTTATAATGACGATAAGTGTCCGTTAATTAAGTTAACCGCCCAATTTGAATATTATTTGAAAACGTTAACGGCCACTTTTGAATTTGAATTTAAAAAGACGGTTAGTGCCCGCCCAGTTAGATGGTTGCGCTAACCACAGAGTTGCATTTTAAGGTGGTGGTTCGAAACTCGGATAAAGTATAACAGTTTATAACAGATCTTCGTCACCCTCTGCTGATTCTGTTCGCCTGGTGCATGAAATCCAAAAATTGAAGAATTTGTACTGAAAATGGGAGGATTCAAGCCTCCTTTTTGCCTACAACAACAACTGCAACTCTTTTACAACAAAAACAACTATTAAAACAACAAAATAAAAATTAAATATATTAATTTAACCGTTACATTTAAATTCGAATTCAAAATGACAAGTTTCCGCCAAATAAGATAACCGTCAAATTTAAATTCGAATTTATAATGACGATAAGTGTCCGTTAATTAAGTTAACCGCCCAATTTGAATATTATTTGAAAACGTTAACGGCCACTTTTGAATTTGAATTTAAAAAGACGGTTAGTGCCCGCCCAGTTAGATGGTTGCGCTAACCACAGAGTTGCATTTTAAGGTGGTGGTTCGAAACTCGGATAAAGTATAACAGTTTATAACAGATCTTCGTCACCCTCTGCTGATTCTGTTCGCCTGGTGCATGAAATCCAAAAATTGAAGAATTTGTACTGAAAATGGCAGGATTCAAGCCTCCTTTTTGCCTACAACAACAACTGCAACTCTTTTACAACAAAAACAACTATTAAAACAACAAAATAAAAATTAAATATATTAATTTAACCGTTACATTTAAATTCGAATTCAAAATGACAAGTTTCCGCCAAATAAGATAACCGTCAAATTTAAATTCGAATTTATAATGACGATAAGTGTCCGTTAATTAAGTTAACCGCCCAATTTGAATATTATTTGAAAACGTTAACGGCCACTTTTGAATTTGAATTTAAAAAGACGGTTAGTGCCCGCCCAGTTAGATGGTTGCGCTAACCACAGAGTTGCATTTTAAGGTGGTGGTTCGAAACTCGGATAAAGTATAACAGTTTATAACAGATCTTCGTCACCTTCTGCTGATTCTGTTCGCCTGGTGCATGAAATCCAAAAATTGAAGAATTTGTACTGAAAATGGGAGGATTCAAGCCTCCTTTTTGCCTACAACAACAACTGCAACTCTTTTACAACAAAAACAACTATTAAAACAACAAAATAAAAATTAAATATATTAATTTAACCGTTTCATTTAAATTCGAATTCAAAATGACAAGTTTCCGCCAAATAAGATAACTGTCAAATTTAAATTCGAATTCAAAATGACAAGTTTGCGCCAAATAAGATAACCGTCAAATTTAAATTCGAATTTATAATGACGATAAGTGTCCGTTAATTAAGTTAACCGCCCAATTTGAATATTATTTGAAAACGTTAACGGCCACTTTTGAATTTGAATTTAAAAAGACGGTTAGTGCCCGCCCAGTTAGATGGTTGCGCTAACCACAGAGTTGCATTTTAAGGTGGTGGTTCGAAACTCGGATAAAGTATAACAGTTTATAACAGATCTTCGTCACCTTCTGCTGATTCTGTTCGCCTGGTGCATGAAATCCAAAAATTGAAGAATTTGTACTGAAAATGGGAGGATTCAAGCCTCGTTTTACCTACAACAACAACTGCAACTCTTTTACAACAAAAACAACTATTAAAACAACAAAATAAAAATTAAATATACTATATTAATTTAACCGTTACATTTAAATTCGAATTCAAAATGACAAGTTTCCGCCAAATAAGATAACCGTCAAATTTAAATTCGAATTTATAATGACGATAAGTGTCCGTTAATTAAGTTAACCGCCCAATGTGAATATTATTTGAAAACGTTAACGGCCACTTTTGAATTTGAATTTAAAAAGACGGTTAGTGCCCGCCCAGTTAGATGGTTGCGCTAACCACAGAGTTGCATTTTAAGGTGGTGGTTCGAAACTCGGATAAAGTATAACAGTTTATAACAGATCTTCGTCGCCTTCTGCTGATTCTGTTCGCCTGGTGCATGAAATCCAAAAATTGAAGAATTTGTACTGAAAATGGGAGGATTCAAGCCTCCTTTTTGCCTACAACAACAACTGCAACTCTTTTACAACAAAAACAACTATTAAAACAACAAAATAAAAATTAAATATATTAATTTAACCGTTACATTTAAATTCGAATTCAAAATGACAAGTTTCCGCCAAATAAGATAACCGTCAAATTTAAATTCGAATTCAAAATGACAAGTTTCCGCCAAATAAGATAACCGTCAAATTTAAATTCGAATTTATAATGACGATAAGTGTCCGTTAATTAAGTTAACCGCCCAATTTGAATATTATTTGAAAACGTTAACGGCCACTTTTGAATTTGAATTTAAAAAGACGGTTAGTGCCCGCCCAGTTAGATGGTTGCGCTAACCACAGAGTTGCATTTTAAGGTGGTGGTTCGAAACTCGGATAAAGTATAACAGTTTATAACAGATCTTCGTCACCCTCTGCTGATTCTGTTCGCCTGGTGCATGAAATCCAAAAATTGAAGAATTTGTACTGAAAATGGGAGGATTCAAGCCTCCTTTTTGCCTACAACAACAACTGCAACTCTTTTACAACAAAAACAACTATTAAAACAACAAAATAAAAATTAAATATATTAATTTAACCGTTACATTTAAATTCGAATTCAAAATGACAAGTTTCCGCCAAATAAGATAACCGTCAAATTTAAATTCGAATTTATAATGACGATAAGTGTCCGTTAATTAAGTTAACCGCCCAATTTGAATATTATTTGAAAACGTTAACGGCCACTTTTGAATTTGAATTTAAAAAGACGGTTAGTGCCCGCCCAGTTAGATGGTTGCGCTAACCACAGAGTTGCATTTTAAGGTGGTGGTTCGAAACTCGGATAAAGTATAACAGTTTATAACAGATCTTCGTCACCCTCTGCTGATTCTGTTCGCCTGGTGCATGAAATCCAAAAATTGAAGAATTTGTACTGAAAATGGGAGGATTCAAGCCTCCTTTTTGCCTACAACAACAACTGCAACTCTTTTACAACAAAAACAACTATTAAAACAACAAAATAAAAATTAAATATATTAATTTAACCGTTTCATTTAAATTCGAATTCAAAATGACAAGTTTCCGCCAAATAAGATAACCGTCAAATTTAAATTCGAATTCAAAATGACAAGTTTGCGCCAAATAAGATAACCGTCAAATTTAAATTCGAATTTATAATGACGATAAGTGTCCGTTAATTAAGTTAACCGCCCAATTTGAATATTATTTGAAAACGTTAACGGCCACTTTTGAATTTGAATTTAAAAAGACGGTTAGTGCCCGCCCAGTTAGATGGTTGCGCTAACCACAGAGTTGCATTTTAAGGTGGTGGTTCGAAACTCGGATAAAGTATAACAGTTTATAACAGATCTTCGTCGCCTTCTGCTGATTCTGTTCGCCTGGTGCATGAAATCCAAAAATTGAAGAATTTGTACTGAAAATGGGAGGATTCAAGCCTCCTTTTTGCCTACAACAACAACTGCAACTCTTTTACAACAAAAACAACTATTAAAACAACAAAATAAAAATTAAATATATTAATTTAACCGTTACATTTAAATTCGAATTCAAAATGACAAGTTTCCGCCAAATAAGATAACCGTCAAATTTAAATTCGAATTTATAATGACGATAAGTGTCCGTTAATTAAGTTAACCGCCCAATTTGAATATTATTTGAAAACGTTAACGGCCACTTTTGAATTTGAATTTAAAAAGACGGTTAGTGCCCGCCCAGTTAGATGGTTGCGCTAACCACAGAGTTGCATTTTAAGGTGGTGGTTCGAAACTCGGATAAAGTATAACAGTTTATAACAGATCTTCGTCGCCTTCTGCTGATTCTGTTCGCCTGGTGCATGAAATCCAAAAATTGAAGAATTTGTACTGAAAATGGGAGGATTCAAGCCTCCTTTTTGCCTACAACAACAACTGCAACTCTTTTACAACAAAAACAATTATTAAAACAACAAAATAAAAATTAAATATATTAATTTAACCGTTACATTTAAATTCGAATTCAAAATGACAAGTTTCCGCCAAATAAGATAACCGTCAAATTTAAATTCGAATTTATAATGACGATAAGTGTCCGTTAATTAAGTTAACCGCCCAATGTGAATATTATTTGAAAACGTTAACGGCCACTTTTGAATTTGAATTTAAAAAGACGGTTAGTGCCCGCCCAGTTAGATGGTTGCGCTAACCACAGAGTTGCATTTTAAGGTGGTGGTTCGAAACTCGGATAAAGTATAACAGTTTATAACAGATCTTCGTCACCTTCTGCTGATTCTGTTCGCCTGGTGCATGAAATCCAAAAATTGAAGAATTTGTACTGAAAATGGGAGGATTCAAGCCTCCTTTTTGCCTACAACAACAACTGCAACTCTTTTACAACAAAAACAACTATTAAAACAACAAAATAAAAATTAAATATATTAATTTAACCGTTACATTTAAATTCGAATTCAAAATGACAAGTTTCCGCCAAATAAGATAACCGTCAAATTTAAATTCGAATTTATAATGACGATAAGTGTCCGTTAATTAAGTTAACCGCCCAATTTGAATATTATTTGAAAACGTTAACGGCCACTTTTGAATTTGAATTTAAAAAGACGGTTAGTGCCCGCCCAGTTAGATGGTTGCGCTAACCACAGAGTTGCATTTTAAGGTGGTGGTTCGAAACTCGGATAAAGTATAACAGTTTATAACAGATCTTCGTCACCCTCTGCTGATTCTGTTCGCCTGGTGCATGAAATCCAAAAATTGAAGAATTTGTACTGAAAATGGGAGGATTCAAGCCTCCTTTTTGCCTACAACAACAACTGCAACTCTTTTACAACAAAAACAACTATTAAAACAACAAAATAAAAATTAAATATATTAATTTAACCGTTACATTTAAATTCGAATTCAAAATGACAAGTTTCCGCCAAATAAGATAACCGTCAAATTTAAATTCGAATTTATAATGACGATAAGTGTCCGTTAATTAAGTTAACCGCCCAATTTGAATATTATTTGAAAACGTTAACGGCCACTTTTGAATTTGAATTTAAAAAGACGGTTAGTGCCCGCCCAGTTAGATGGTTGCGCTAACCACAGAGTTGCATTTTAAGGTGGTGGTTCGAAACTCGGATAAAGTATAACAGTTTATAACAGATCTTCGTCACCTTCTGCTGATTCTGTTCGCCTGGTGCATGAAATCCAAAAATTGAAGAATTTGTACTGAAAATGGGAGGATTCAAGCCTCCTTTTTGCCTACAACAACAACTGCAACTCTTTTACAACAAAAACAACTATTAAAACAACAAAATAAAAATTAAATATATTAATTTAACCGTTACATTTAAATTCGAATTCAAAATGACAAGTTTCCGCCAAATAAGATAACCGTCAAATTTAAATTCGAATTTATAATGACGATAAGTGTCCGTTAATTAAGTTAACCGCCCAATTTGAATATTATTTGAAAACGTTAACGGCCACTTTTGAATTTGAATTTAAAAAGACGGTTAGTGCCCGCCCAGTTAGATGGTTGCGCTAACCACAGAGTTGCATTTTAAGGTGGTGGTTCGAAACTCGGATAAAGTATAACAGTTTATAACAGATCTTCGTCACCCTCTGCTGATTCTGTTCGCCTGGTGCATGAAATCCAAAAATTGAAGAATTTGTACTGAAAATGGGAGGATTCAAGCCTCCTTTTTGCCTACAACAACAACTGCAACTCTTTTACAACAAAAACAACTATTAAAACAACAAAATAAAAATTAAATATATTAATTTAACCGTTACATTTAAATTCGAATTCAAAATGACAAGTTTCCGCCAAATAAGATAACCGTCAAATTTAAATTCGAATTTATAATGACGATAAGTGTCCGTTAATTAAGTTAACCGCCCAATTTGAATATTATTTGAAAACGTTAACGGCCACTTTTGAATTTGAATTTAAAAAGACGGTTAGTGCCCGCCCAGTTAGATGGTTGCGCTAACCACAGAGTTGCATTTTAAGGTGGTGGTTCGAAACTCGGATAAAGTATAACAGTTTATAACAGATCTTCGTCACCTTCTGCTGATTCTGTTCGCCTGGTGCATGAAATCCAAAAATTGAAGAATTTGTACTGAAAATGGGAGGATTCAAGCCTCCTTTTTGCCTACAACAACAACTGCAACTCTTTTACAACAAAAACAACTATTAAAACAACAAAATAAAAATTAAATATATTAATTTAACCGTTTCATTTAAATTCGAATTCAAAATGACAAGTTTCCGCCAAATAAGATAACTGTCAAATTTAAATTCGAATTCAAAATGACAAGTTTGCGGCAAATAAGATAACCGTCAAATTTAAATTCGAATTTATAATGACGATAAGTGTCCGTTAATTAAGTTAACCGCCCAATGTGAATATTATTTGAAAACGTTAACGGCCACTTTTGAATTTGAATTTAAAAAGACGGTTAGTGCCCGCCCAGTTAGATGGTTGCGCTAACCACAGAGTTGCATTTTAAGGTGGTGGTTCGAAACTCGGATAAAGTATAACAGTTTATAACAGATCTTCGTCGCCTTCTGCTGATTCTGTTCGCCTGGTGCATGATCTCCAAAAATTGAAGAATTTGTACTGAAAATGGGAGGATTCAAGCCTCCTTTTTGCCTACAACAACAACTGCAACTCTTTTACAACAAAAACAACTATTAAAACAACAAAATAAAAATTAAATATATTAATTTAACCGTTACATTTAAATTCGAATTCAAAATGACAAGTTTCCGCCAAATAAGATAACCGTCAAATTTAAATTCGAATTTATAATGACGATAAGTGTCCGTTAATTAAGTTAACCGCCCAATTTGAATATTATTTGAAAACGTTAACGGCCACTTTTGAATTTGAATTTAAAAAGACGGTTAGTGCCCGCCCAGTTAGATGGTTGCGCTAACCACAGAGTTGCATTTTAAGGTGGTGGTTCGAAACTCGGATAAAGTATAACAGTTTATA
Organism: Drosophila aff. chauvacae BK-2020; assembly: GCA_018903765.1. Taxonomy (NCBI): domain Eukaryota; kingdom Metazoa; phylum Arthropoda; class Insecta; order Diptera; family Drosophilidae; genus Drosophila; species Drosophila aff. chauvacae BK-2020. Next base: position 2,714,519 of record JAEIGO010000916.1, on the reverse strand, counting down.
ACAGATCTTCGTCACCTTCTGCTGATTCTGTTCGCCTGGTGCATGAAATCCAAAAATTGAAGAATTTGTACTGAAAATGGGAGGATTCAAGCCTCCTTTTTGCCTACAACAACAACTGCAACTCTTTTACAACAAAAACAACTATTAAAACAACAAAATAAAAATTAAATATATTAATTTAACCGTTACATTTAAATTCGAATTCAAAATGACAAGTTTCCGCCAAATAAGATAACCGTCAAATTTAAATTCGAATTTATAATGACGATAAGTGTCCGTTAATTAAGTTAACCGCCCAATTTGAATATTATTTGAAAACGTTAACGGCCACTTTTGAATTTGAATTTAAAAAGACGGTTAGTGCCCGCCCAGTTAGATGGTTGCGCTAACCACAGAGTTGCATTTTAAGGTGGTGGTTCGAAACTCGGATAAAGTATAACAGTTTATAACAGATCTTCGTCACCCTCTGCTGATTCTGTTCGCCTGGTGCATGAAATCCAAAAATTGAAGAATTTGTACTGAAAATGGGAGGATTCAAGCCTCCTTTTTGCCTACAACAACAACTGCAACTCTTTTACAACAAAAACAACTATTAAAACAACAAAATAAAAATTAAATATATTAATTTAACCGTTACATTTAAATTCGAATTCAAAATGACAAGTTTCCGCCAAATAAGATAACCGTCAAATTTAAATTCGAATTTATAATGACGATAAGTGTCCGTTAATTAAGTTAACCGCCCAATTTGAATATTATTTGAAAACGTTAACGGCCACTTTTGAATTTGAATTTAAAAAGACGGTTAGTGCCCGCCCAGTTAGATGGTTGCGCTAACCACAGAGTTGCATTTTAAGGTGGTGGTTCGAAACTCGGATAAAGTATAACAGTTTATAACAGATCTTCGTCACCTTCTGCTGATTCTGTTCGCCTGGTGCATGAAATCCAAAAATTGAAGAATTTGTACTGAAAATGGGAGGATTCAAGCCTCCTTTTTGCCTACAACAACAACTGCAACTCTTTTACAACAAAAACAACTATTAAAACAACAAAATAAAAATTAAATATATTAATTTAACCGTCAAATTTAAATTCGAATTCAAAATGACAAGTTTCCGCCAAATAAGATAACCGTCAAATTTAAATTCGAATTTATAATGACGATAAGTGTCCGTTAATTAAGTTAACCGCCCAATTTGAATATTATTTGAAAACGTTAACGGCCACTTTTGATTTGAATTTAAAAAGACGGTTAGTGCCCGCCCAGTTAGATGGTTGCGCTAACCACAGAGTTGCATTTTAAGGTGGTGGTTCGAAACTCGGATAAAGTATAACAGTTTATAACAGATCTTCGTCACCATCTGCTGATTCTGTTCGCCTGGTGCATGAAATCCAAAAATTGAAGAATTTGTACTGAAAATGGGAGGATTCAAGCCTCCTTTTTGCCTACAACAACAACTGCAACTCTTTTACAACAAAAACAACTATTAAAACAACAAAATAAAAATTAAATATATTAATTTAACCGTTTCATTTAAATTCGAATTCAAAATGACAAGTTTCCGCCAAATAAGATAACCGTCAAATTTAAATTCGAATTTATAATGACGATAAGTGTCCGTTAATTAAGTTAACCGCCCAATGTGAATATTATTTGAAAACGTTAACGGCCACTTTTGAATTTGAATTTAAAAAGACGGTTAGTGCCCGCCCAGTTAGATGGTTGCGCTAACCACAGAGTTGCATTTTAAGGTGGTGGTTCGAAACTCGGATAAAGTATAACAGTTTTGAAGTTGAATTTAAAAAGACGGTTAGTGCCCGCCCAGTTAGATGGTTGCGCTAACCACAGAGTTGCATTTTAAGGTGGTGGTTCGAAACTCGGATAAAGTATAACAGTTTATAACAGATCTTCGTCACCCTCTGCTGATTCTGTTCGCCTGGTGCATGAAATCCAAAAATTGAAGAATTTGTACTGAAAATGGGAGGATTCAAGCCTCCTTTTTGCCTACAACAACAACTGCAACTCTTTTACAACAAAAACAACTATTAAAACAACAAAATAAAAATTAAATATATTAATTTAACCGTCAAATTTAAATTCGAATTCAAAATGACAAGTTTCCGCCAAATAAGATAACCGTCAAATTTAAATTCGAATTTATAATGACGATAAGTGTCCGTTAATTAAGTTAACCGCCCAATGTGAATATTATTTGAAAACGTTAACGGCCACTTTTGAATTTGAATTTAAAAAGACGGTTAGTGCCCGCCCAGTTAGATGGTTGCGCTAACCACAGAGTTGCATTTTAAGGTGGTGGTTCGAAACTCGGATAAAGTATAACAGTTTATAACAGATCTTCGTCGCCTTCTGCTGATTCTGTTCGCCTGGTGCATGAAATCCAAAAATTGAAGAATTTGTACTGAAAATGGGAGGATTCAAGCCTCCTTTTTGCCTACAACAACAACTGCAACTCTTTTACAACAAAAACAACTATTAAAACAACAAAATAAAAATTAAATATATTAATTTAACCGTCAAATTTAAATTCGAATTCAAAATGACAAGTTTCCGCCAAATAAGTTAACCGTCACATTTAAATTCGAATTTATAATGACGATAAGTGTCCCTTAAATACATTATATATAGTAACCATTAATTTTTGTTTTAAAACACGAAATGCTTTACCAACATTTATTGCATACATTTTTATTTCAACTACATTAACAGTTACCGAGTGTAGAAGCTCAATAGATAAATTACGATTTTTTTAATGGCTGTTTGAAGTTACGAGTGCAAAGCTCCATGAAAGTGACTTCGAAGGGAGATATTGCATGAAGCCTTGTGTTTTTAAATTAAAGGGTAAGAGTTGTACTAAATTATGTGACTAGGAACTAACAAATATAAAAAAAAATTTGTGCCGTCTACATAATTTCAAAAGCAAATTCTGAAGCAAATTCTGAAGCCAAATTTCGGATTCTACGCAGCAAAATACTTCGGAAATGACTCTCAGTGTACCGACAACTAACATGTTGTCCAGTATTGTTCAATAAATATAAAAATAATATGTGTATTTTAGAACTTTCAACTGTTATTAAAACCGAAAATAAATTGAATCCAGAATGTTATAAAAAGGAAATGTTCGAGTAAGTGTATGAGTGGGAAACTTAATGGAGCAATCTGCGAAACGGTTTGTTTGAGCCGGTTTAAAACTGCATTTATATCAGGATACAGTCACCTTTCCTATCTTTCTTGCAAATCGAGCATTAAATTACCCCTGCTATAAACAGGATCAATTGATCTTTATTGACGTGAAAACTTATTTACAATGGATTATGGCTGAACTTTTCCCGTCCCTATGGGAAATCCTTGAGGCAGGACCAGAGGCCGCCTGTTAAAGTTCAGTCTTAAGCACCGGGCATAAAGTGTAAATATGTAAATGACACAGACACCCGCACACCCTCACCCACACACAGGACACAGGCTGTCAGCAGGACTCTGAGGCCGTTGAGTGACATGCGATGTTTGGTGCTGCCGCTGCCATTGCTGCCACTGTGAAGCTTGTTAGACATTACAATGCGTGTTTGTGTCAGGATAACTGTCAACAGTTGCCGTTGAATTCGTTCGTTGCCCCGCCACGCCGCTTCTCTTTTTTATTTTTTACATTTGCTAATTTCTTTTGTACATTTTCGAGATGCTTAACAACGTCATGCATTACCATAAAATAACAAAGGCCCGTCCTGGAGCAGGCTGCCTCGAAGCTGGCAGCTCGCAGTCGGAGCCCGGAGCACGGAGCTCGAGGCTCGAAGCACGTGCAACAGTTGGCGTCGGACAGAATGCCCCACATAAATCATGGACAAGTCCCCACGGAGCGCAATCGATTCATTTCTGGCCATGTGAGCAGCGCCAATTGACCCATCCTGCAGGCCGAGCATTTATATTTATGTGCATGCAAATTGGATCCCTCTGAGCGTGCAAATGTGCTGAAAATATTTATGTTGCCACTGCTAAATAATAAGCCCGGCTGACAGATGCTGCCGCTCCGATATGAATATAATGTTTGCCAAAGCAATTATCTTGTATCGCCGCAAATGTGCAAATTAAGCGGAATTCTAATAAGCCGAAAGCGAATATGAAAATGTTTATCTACAAGGCAAATACTAAAATATTGATAGTATTTATAGATTTATAGGCATTTAATTAAAAGCTGCGGCAGGCCATCCTAAATGGTCACGTGTTGGTCTGGCTGGGCTCTCGAATGAATGCATTAATTAATTAAAATAACACTTTCTGGCTAAACACTGCACGAAATGGGCTTTTATTAAATGTCAGCGCCTGTCCCGAATAAATCTTGGGCAATTGTTTGGAAAATGTAATAAAACCGTCAACGGAACTTCCATTGTTTCGATTATGACTGCTCCTGGGGCAGCAGCTTAGGCGAATCCTTTCACGGCCTGGACGAAAACAAAACCTATCACAAAACTTGCCCCATAAATATTAAAGCATATTGTTTCAAAATTTCAGCTGCGGCAGCCTTGGCGGGGCCATAAAAGTGATTCATTTAATTGGACATGTGCTTGCTAGGCGCGATCCCAGGGCAAGGCGGCCTAAGTTTATGCAAATTAAATTACAATTATAAATTCTGAGGACTGGCCCTGCGCCTGAGCCTGGGCTGGCCCTGGGCAAGTGGCCAGCTCCCCGGCAGCCACCGCAGTCTTGGCCTAATCTCGGGGCAGCCCCGGGAGGGAATTACACTTGCAAATGCCATATGCCAGATGTAAATATTTAAAATGCTAAGACACATCTGACACTCGAGTCTGCAGCTCTTTGACAGACGCTCCTCCGCTCTGCTCTGCTCGGTGGTATTGTTGAATAATCTGCCTTTCTGGCCCGCATCATCTGGCTGTTTATGTTGGGGATTCACTCGAAACGAAGGCTAAAAGCACTTGGCGTAAGCATCTCGGCATCTGCGATTCCATAAGCCCCACGAACCGAGAGCCTTAATCCCCGGCTTGAACCTGACATTATTTCAATCATAATTGAGAATTGTATATCAGACACATGCGATTCCCGATAGCTCAGGCTTGACAGATGTGCTGTTATGTGTGTCCAGGAAAATGCATTTCATTATGAGTGCAGGACACCGCAGGCAGGAGCTTGATTTTGATGGCCATTAAATTAAATTGATAATGCATTCGAAGTGAATTGCATTTGCACACTTCCATTGCTTTTAAGCAATTAAACAGAAATGTCTTGGAGGTGAAGCGACGTTTCTGAATTGAATTCGCTTCCAACGGAGAACTGTCGCCGAGCACTTGGCACGATAAAAGCGCAAAAATTGGGTGTCGAAAATGTTTAAAAGTTTTTCCTTGTACCAAACAGAAGTTGCAAAAGTGAAGCCGCCCCCCCACAGACACACGGACCGACGGTAGAGTGTCTATATAGGTACACGCATAGTTCGCGGCAACTAACAACAATATGGAAATCAGTTAACAGAGAAAACCGGCCATGAAATGAACTCGAGACTTTGCCAACTTTGTCATTCTCACAACACTATTTTCAGTCTCGGAGGAGGGCGCAGCCCGGTCCTGTGGCTTGGGGCCACTTCCTGTTTTCATAGCTACTCGCATTATCAGCGCCTTTTGTCTCTCGGCCGAAAAGTTTCCCCAGCAACTGCCGGCGGCCTGATTAAAGCGACACTTTAATGCAAAACACTTCGACATTTTCTGATTACGAGCCCAGAAAAACGGAATGCAATTGCGAGCAATCTCGCCCGGCACCTGTAATTATGGCACGGCGAATGAAAGCGCGGGGAGGGCGGGACTCGGTGAACGCCCATTGAAGTGTGGCGCAAAAGTATGAGGGATTGCTAAAAGCAATTTGAAAACAACAGAGTGAAAACGCTTCCAGCTCCCCGGTCGCGGACCCCTTCACGCGCCCTGCGAGCGAAAGAATTGCAGAAGTTGGCGTTGCCAAGGCAATTATGAAGCTGCAAGAGGTTGCAGCGCCTCGAGTGGGTGAGTGGGCCACCAAGACATCGTCTTGCAGCTCAAGGCTACACTTAGGGACTGACATCCAGGGAGTTTCCGCAAAATAGCAATCTTACTTAAAGTGAAGTTTTACAAACATAAAAAAAGGTACCTAATATTGGGGTTTTATAGGGAGGATTTCTATGCATTATATACATATACACTCAAAAAGGAAAGGAACTAATACGTAATAAATTCTAAAACGGATTTAATTAACTAATAAACCGGCTCTTAAAAAATATATGAGTAAATATAATTGCATGCAATATTACCCTATCCGTAAGTTCTTCCCTGTCTCAGTCTGACCACCGCAGGGTCAAGTATGGGTAACTATTTTTGGTTTATAATATTTTTTAATATTTTAGTTTGTTTCTTGCCCAAGAACCGTTTAATTGATTAATGAAATTGAATTAATTGAATTGAATTAATGAAATAGATAAAACAACTGCCGCTCTCCTGAGTCCCCTTACTTTTCAGTAAGATATTTGGTGCCCCCTCTCTTTAAAGCTCCCTATTCATGCGTTGCCTGCAATGTACATACAAACAATATCGAAGGAGAAAGAGGTTATTTTTAGCTATACTCTGAGTAGGCTTGGCTCTGATTTCAATTAAACCAAATTACAAGGGAAACCAGACACTGGTTATGGTGTGAGAGTCTGTTCTTTTAGGTTTCTTTTCGTTTAGTCCTGTGAGCCGAACCGTGAAAATATATGGGTAGCTCCTAGTGTATGAGATCTGCTTACAAAGGACATCCTGCACCAGTAAGTAGAGTTAAAAAAATATTATTAGGTTTCTAGTAAAACCTGGTAGATGCCAACATACTATAAATATGATGTTAAATCCACTTTTTAACTTTAGATCAATACTAAACGGAAGGGTGAAAATAAATGTATATAAATGCACTTATTACCTAAGACTTTCTGTAGCAATGTTCCGAGCAACTATAATTTTATGTAATGTGTAAATTAATTAATTAATGCCAACTTTTTCCCCCCAGTGTACATTGAAGTTTGTGCAGATGAAATTGGGTGTGGAGAGTTGGGGTGCTATCTCGGTGGCATACTTAGCGGAGACTATGCACAGCCCCAGAACTTTATTAAAGTGCACGGTGAGTGCGCCTCGGCACCTGCGGCTGCGGCAACTTGGCAGCCAGCTAGGCTATAGCCGCCATGATCCTTTTAGTTGTTGCAACTTGCTTAAGCCCGACTCGGCCGCAGGCTTAGGCCGCAGCAAGGGGCATGCGATAAAACATGTATTTGCCGCAATTAAAAGAAGAGAACCCCCCGATGGGCATTAAAAAAATGGCCAGCAAACCCTTTTCACATATTCAAGGAGGACAGAGCCCGTGGGTAAACATGACCTCTGCAATTACCTTGGGCAAACACACAGGAATTAGAGTTTGTTGCGGAACTGTTGACTTTGAATTAACAAAAATTAACAAAAGCAAGCAAAACAATAAAAAAAAGGCCAAAAGTTGGCATGCAAACAATGGAGTTTTTACCTCTGAATAAATGAGAGCTTTATGGCAAGGACTAAATATTGAAAGTGTCGACGGTTGTGCTCCTTGGAAGGCAGGAAGGTTCAGTGTGTTGATCGAGGGGCATTTCTAGTTTTTATTGCCGGACGGGTTTCGGGTTCCCTTTTATTGGGCGCCATAAAGCGAGTCCCTACTGCTGACACGCATGTTCATGTCTAGCCGCACTTTTATGGCGCATAAATCTGTGCGAATGTCGCCGAATTCTTTTGCCGAAAATAGATATCCCACAGGAGCCCGCCCTGCCCGCGTCCTTTTTCGATCCCTCAGAGCCTGCTAATTTCGTCAACAAATCTGCTAAGCCAGCTTATGGTTACACACAACACAAACACACTCGCACGCACGCACTTTCGGCCGAGTCCTGCCGTATTCACGTATCCTAGGGATACAGACTTGGGCTGCTTTGATTTTTATTGTGCCAGAAATTGAAACGTAAATCTTTGCGGAATTGTCGGAGTCGGAATTGATTTTTTATGGCTTGATGTTGCCTTTATGAGCGATTTAATCATGGACATGAGGATGTCCGGATTAGGGACCGGGGTGCGACCGGTGGGATAAACGGATAGCGAGCGCCACTTCAGCCGCGACCCATTGTTTGCACAAATAACAAATACCAAATGCTGGCATCCAGCAGTTTGTTTATGTTCTCGCTGGCACAGCGTGCACAATTTGTTTTAATTGCGAGCAAAACAACTCCATAATCACATTACAGCGCCGGGGGGGATGGCGCTGGTCCGATAAACAACGGGATGATTCAATTAAGCTCTGGGCGGAATGCAGCTGGAATGCGTGCCCAACTTTTGACGGGCGGAGGGCTTAAAAAACGCGGGAAAACAGCGGAAAGTGGAATACGGAAAACAGAAGCCCCGAAAGTCGGCATCACGTACAGCAGCAGCAGCAGCATCGGCATCATATGCCAACTTCGATAAATTTCAGAGACGTACACAAACACAGCGCAACGGCCGGAATCTCGGCGCGGAATTGTGTCAACAGCAATTGCAGTCCCAATCCCGCGAAAGAGTAATTCCCCGAGCACACATATAGTTGCGAAATCTTAAATTTAAATATATGTATTCCACTCGCAGTCCCGTCATAATGATGCGGCAACCGACTGAGAGCCAGTCTGCAATAGCTCTGATCCTGATTAAGAACCACAGGACTTTTGCCCACATATATGCACACAAATATACGAATGTATGTGCTCCGCTTAAAGCCCTCGATGCCTGGCAACGGCTGCCGCAAAGGATTCATTTCGTTTCGTTTACTCCTGCTGCCAGCCACCTTCAATATTACGCATACGCCGGGCTGGCCGGGCTGGGCCGGTGGCGAAGTGTCAACCACTTGCAACTTTTGACGTTGCTCGTATATATTTTTGTTGGTTTTCAATTAAAAAGTTTGCCTTATCCTCCCATTGTTGCAGCCTCGCCCAACTGGCCAGATCCGCACTCCATTGTCCATGGCGCCTCGGCCCCGACAGCCTGCTGCATGCAACACACATTTCGGCCAAATGGAAATCGCAGACAATTGCCATTGACGTGGGCAAACCATTTAGGTAAATAATTGCTTTCCCAGCTTAGGCCGGCATTTACGGCATCAGAAACACAACAACCGCCAGCAATTTCGCACTGCACCTAGACACTACCGGACTTCATAAGTGGGTTTTTTGCATAAAATCACGCATGAAATATGAGCTGAATCGCTGAAAATCACATGCAAACTAAGCAAAGTCCAGTATTAAAGCCTGTAAATGCACACAAACCTGAAATGTCGCTTTTGTGCCATCATTTATTCAAAAGAAAGCAACTTTGCTTTACAGAATATTTTGGAATTGCAAACGAACAAATTGAAAGTACATTTTGATATCATAAAGCAATGTGCTTTAAAGAAAAATTGCGTTGGCACAGAAATATATAAAATATACAAACCGGAAAACCTCCCTTAAATATATACACATGCACTGGCAATAAGGGAAAACTCTTTCAATCAAGTCCTGCTCCGGTTTTCTGGCAAGTCGCTCGTAAATTTTGCTGACAAAACTCCGTTTCAGGCACGTTTTATTATCCTGGCGCACTTCTAAGCGTAATTGATTGATTGATGGATGGCTGGATGGATGCATGGCTGGACCAATCGCACTCACATACACGCGAGCACATCCAACTTTGGCAATGGCCGATATTAAAGCAAAGTTTTGCTGCCAAAAGTCCGCACAACTTAGCACATTTAATCTTTAATTAAGGGCAACAGAGACGAAACATTATCTGACCCTGATTCCGGGCCAGGACACCCACCCCCGCCCCCAAAGCCTGTGCCGGCTTAAATGATGCGTTAAGATGACTCCGAGGAGGGATCACGAAAGTGGCTTGCGGCTTTCCAGGCTCCTGTGGCACGGTCGCCGCAAAAGGACTTTACGGCCAAACACTCGGACGGAGCTGGGACGGCTGGGCGCGGGGCTAAAATGGCAAATGGCAAAGTAAACTTCTCCGCCACGTAATGCGCAAAGGCATTGCAAATGAATTAAATTACCAAAGAGTGCGAAATAATGGCCGGCAGGCCAAAGAGTTGCGTTGCCAGCAACTATGCAAATGGACACTTGACCGGCCAAGGAGAAGGCGGAATCGAGAAGGCCCGGTCCCGGGCCCAGAAGGATGGCCAAGGCGAAATCCTATTAAAATTCAATTGCCTGTAAATAAAATGACGGCGTGACGAACTCGAACACCCCATCGTGGATTGTTTGTCACTTAATTAAGGTTAATGCGCACGTCCGACTGGCAGCAAGGATTAACTTTGGATCTGTAAACAAGTCCCACGCGTAATTAAATTTCCAATGCGAGGCGGCCCGGCAGCTGCTGCCGCATCCGAGATCCCAGGCTCGAGGAGCCATGACCTCCGACCCCGAGGCCCCTAAGACGGATGTAGTTTTGGGCAACAGGACATCGGGCAAATGGCAAATGGCAAATGGCTTGTGCCGACTGTGCGACAAGTTTATTTCATTATGGCCACAAAGCAAAACACTTCCTCCAGGCACTTCCTCCAGCTGAGCGAACATGACGCCGCAGAGTGGAATCAAATTGAAAGTTATCAAAATGTCTGCACAACGGTTAGTCAAATAGTTATTGTCCCGGCACTTTGGTCGTCGCCCCCCTTAGCCCCGTTGCAATAAATTTAATTACGCCAACCAGTCACACAAGTGTCTCTAACTAACCGTTAGGAGCACTCCCGAACACACCGCACGGCCCACCCGCATCCGCCAGATTTGCATTGCAAACAAAAGTTTGTCATGCCGCTCAATGTATGCGCATAGCTAATGCGGAGCTGGCTGCGGTCCTGACTCCGGCTCCACTGTACCGCGCTTAAACTGTTTGCGGAAGCTGGAGGCCACTGTCAGAATCCATAACCCCCGATCATATTTGCAGTGAATTCGCAGCCACCATAAAAGCTGTTTTTGAGTGCTAACGGAGATTAAAAGGCCATCGCGTGCACATATTTGTGCATTTGCTGATGGCGTTTAATGGTGGCTAAGCTTTATAAACTACTCAGTAAATGTTTGCACCACAATTATGCAAATGGAATATGAAAAGAAAAATATAAACTATAATCACTGCCTGATCAAAATAATCTGGTAGCAGGGGACCTTTGGTCTTTTAGAGATGTTTTTGCCATCTGTCACTTTGACTTAAAGCCCCATTATGATGCATGCTGTAATAAAAAGACCCAAAATGATTAAATTAGATTGCAGTGTATATGTACAAATAACTGACTCGTACTGGGACTCCAAGAATTTACGGTCCATTTGATTCTAACAAGCAACCAATTTTCTTTGGTGTAACACAAACACACATCAGCTAAAGCATCTTTTTGCTCTTTATCGGAAAAACTAGACGGAAAAAGTGTCCTTATCAAGGCAAGCCCAAAACTTTCCTCAAAGTTGTTTTGCGGCCCCGGGGCAGAAGTGTGATATGAGTGTTGCTTTATTGTCTCGGCTGGATTGCAACTCCCTTTATGGCCGGCACACTCCAGCTGCTGGCTGATCCCGCCGCCATTAATGCCAGCAAATTGTTCCCCGACACGCCAGCGAATTCAATACAGAAAATAGAAAAAAAAAGAAAAGTTCCTGCCAACTTAAACACTCCGCTCGGCTCAGTTCAGTTCAGTTCAGTACAGTACAGCTCATTCCAGGGAAGTTAGTTCGGGTGCCTTTATTTTTTACAGCCGTTGTTGGCGGAAACTTTTCTCATTAGTCACTATTTTTAGCTGCAGTTTAATTGTTACACACTCGCAGGACGAAACTTTCCCTGCCGCAGCGAGAGTGCTCAAAGTTGTTGCCATTTTTTATGCCCTTGCGCGAGGAGTTCATCAGGCGCTGGTGGTTACTGGCTGCCTGCCATTTGCCCAAGATTTGTGTAAACAAATTAAACGTGCTGCATGCCGTCGGCCCATTTATTTTTCTAACCATCGAGAGCAGGTGCGAAATGAATATGGTGAATTTGAGCCTAACAAAATTAAAAGTTTTGGGGCCCACTGGCAATTAAAGTTAATGCCTGTGTGTGTGTGTGCTTGCAGGGGCGTCCCCTGTAATTACACAAAACGCGTGAGCAATGCCTGTAATTTAGACTCAAACGAGGGAGCACAACGCATTGACATGCCAGAGTCCTGTGTATTTCTTCCTGGCGGTGTTTGGCCTTTGCTGTCTAATGGCAGCTCTATTTGGGAAATTTCATGCATTCGCAGGCGCTACCTTTGGCGGAATGATACCATTCGCATCGCTGCCAGGACCTTCCCTTGTTCCAGCCAAAACGCTGGCTTTAATTAAGTGCATGCCGTGTGCTTGTGCTCGAATATGAAATCCTTTGACTTGCCGCCCCGTATCTCCTGCCGCGTGCAACAAATTAAATGACAATTTACATTAGTCGTTGACAGGAACTGCACACATCCCTGCGCAGTCAGTCAGCCGGCAGTTGCAAAGGTATTTTCATATTAAATTACCCAAGCATGGGAAATGCCCTTAGTATTATTTTAATGGTTGGAAAATCTTGTCATTTATACTCAAGTTGACAACAAATGTCAGCAAATGGAAGGAAACTACTCATGGTTGACTAAACAAAAAAAAAAGAGAGTGAACATATTCATTCCCAATTGATTTTCTTTTCTGTTGTTCACCTTGTCAATTTAGCTTTGCTTATTTTTGTTCTGTAGTTAAATTTTTTCTGATTTGTGTTCAGTTCTTGCTAATCTTGCCATTATGGGTTGCTTGTTTCATTTCGATCTCCTTCTCAGTTCAATTCTGCTACTGATCACCAATAAATATTTTAAAAAACTAATCCTGTTGTGTTTTAGAAAGTTAAGTTAAATCAGAAACCATTTTTAGAAATTGGGAAATATTAAATAAATGTGTATAAGTTAAAATAGTATGTGAGCATAGTGAGCAATATGAGTGAGCTTATTTCTTTAGAAAAAATAACAACTGAAGAAGTTCTTTTAAGGGGAAACAAAAATAAGTTACAAGTCTACCCAAGTGAGCATTACGAGTAAAGCTCAATTCAGGGACTTAAAGGGAGTTTCCAGTTGCTCCCCGGCGACAACTGCCACTAGCAACGCCAGATTTTGATCTTTTTACATTCTCTGTTTAATCTTTATGCTGCCGTAAAAAAACAGCACTAATTACTGGCAGCCAGGAAAGGAAGGGTTAATTACTTGCCATGGCTTTGACAGCTTTTTTTAGCCCCCCTTTTAAGCCTGAAAACGTTTTCATTATTCCGTGCAACGCATTTATTGTAAAAAAAATAGGATGAAGCCTTAATGAACAAACTATAGCAATTAAGTCAGTTTATAAGAAATAACAATAGAAGTACAGTTTTAATTAACAACTATTTTTGGGTTCACTCTTTAGAAATACATAAATAGAAAGTATATAAATTGGGTTGGATGGGCGGTAGAGATATTTTCTGGTCTCATTTGATTCGAATAAGTAGTAATTCAATGAGTTTCTTCGTGTTTATTTCAGAGTTGGTTCAGGATGGTTCTGTTTCAGTTGGTTAAACATTTCAACTTACTTATAACAAAGACCTTTTAATAGGAAGATGGTTACGTGGCACTACGCATCTTGTTATTATAAGGTGATTGGTAATAACTTACACACTATTGCAGCAAGCTTACGGCTCAGGCAAACTATATATATGTATGACTATTTAGTTCAAAACGCTTTTTTCAATGGCAAACACGATAAAGTTAGCGTAGGTTAGTTAGTGGAGGCGACTTAAACAAACTACGGATAGATTTCAGAAAGTGAACTTAATCAGAATAAATAATATAGGACAAAAGGTGGACACTAGGCACAGAGCCTTTATTATACTATGTACAAGGAACCTACTACAGTGACTACACGAGCACTTCAATTCTACGATATGGTACAAACTCTTAGCTTTACTTTTTACACACAGTTCGCCTGCGCTCATTCGATCTACTTCTCGCAGTAATATGCATATTGTTGAGTTTCCTTCTTAAGGCACAGACATTATGTACACCTGACAGTGCTTAGGTCACGCAAGAGGGACTGCTCATGAGGCTGGCGGTTTGCCATGCACTCTGAACCGATAAAGACATGTGTAGGTGGGTTGGCCGTGGTTGGTTTCGATGCGTAGCTCGACTATCTCGTATGGCCGTTTGATGTCCACATTCTGAATTGAAAAGTACTGAAGCGAGGCGCCATTATCCTGGAACTCGTACTCGCCGAACAGCACGGGATCCTGGTCCTTCTCCTGCTCCAATCCCTGAGAGCAACAACGGATTAATGAATTATCAAATCAAATTAATTATTAAAATCGAAACTTACCCAAACGGTGAAATTGCGGGGAGCAGAGTCTATTCTTCCCGTGGGCGATAGACTTTTGGGTATGTGCTCCAGTGTGAACCCAGTGACATACACCAAGGAGTTAAGCTTGAGCACTGTGCGGATAGAAATGTGATATTAATGGTCATACGTTCAAGTACTCAACTGTCAGCAGCACACTTGCCTAGGAAGCCTGGGAATCCTTGGAAGGCCCAGCACTCGCCTGGCTGCACATTGGGCGAAATGGCCACCCTGGGAGTGTTGGTGGGATACCAGAGGGGTATGCCGAAAACCGATATCTGAGCCGATTTCGTCTGGTAGCTCTCGGTGCAGCGCGTGGAGAGGATCTGACCGCCGGCCGACTCTAACGCAAAGTCTACCAGACCCGTCTTGTCCGCATCGTAAATGGCGAGGACGGTCTTGACAATCTGGCGCACCTCCTCCTCGCGTATGTGACCCTTCAGCTCCTTGGTGCTCTCGTTGTGCTTCGCCTCAACCACCAGCAGCATTTCCTGCTTCAGCCTCTTGCTGATGTCGTTCATCAGCAGGATGCTGGAGCGTTCGATCTCTTCGCGAATGTTATTGTTGGTCCGCTTGTTGAGCTCCAGTAGCTGCTGCTCCAAGTAGTCCTTGGCCACGAACATGCTGCGCACCCAGTTCTGCAGATCGATGTCATCCAATTGGCTTGCGGCACCACCGGCGGCGGTGGACTGCTGCTTGAAGCCCAGAATCTCGACCAGGGAGAGCTTGACCTGTTTGTTGAGAAGAGCGAACTGCGAGTCGTTCAGGGACGCCAACTTAGTTTCGATTTCGGCCAGCAGCCCACTAAAGCGGCGATCCTGGGCCAGCTCGTGTTGGTGAATGCGCTCCAGCAGGTCCTCCTGGCCAAGCTTTAAGTTACTGATGGACTGGTGTAAATCGGCGTTTTCTGCCTGTTTATCGGACAGGGCCAGCTTGATGAAGGCGATCTCCTTGTTCAGGTGCTCAAGTTGCATTTCGGCGGGATGGAAGCCAGAGCTCGAGCTCTCCTTCGCCTCCAGCTGCTGCACCCGAAGATTAATCCGAGCATCTACGAAATCAGCCAGTTCTGGAGACCCCAAGATTCGTTCCAGAAGTGCCTCGATGTCAATGTTCTCCAGCTGCAGCGTGTAGTGGGACGCGTGCAGGCTAATCTCCGCCTTGATCAGCCTTGTGATCTCCTCCAGATTGGCCGGCGATAGCTTAGTCTCCGCAGCATCCCACACTCCCGACTGCTTCAGTTCAACCCGCAGTATTCCCACCAAGTCAGTCAGATCCTGTTCGCTGAGCTTCTGAGGTTTCTGGGCAAACTGCTGCATGCTGTCCTTGATGAGCTGAACGACGATTTGAACTTGATGCGGTGACAGTTGCTGCTGCTTTTCCGCCGATTGCTGCTGCTGCTGCTGCAATTTCAGATCCACCAACTGCTGCACGTAGCTGTTGACGTGGTTCAAAATGTTCTCATATTCCTCCGCAGTCAGAGCCTTCTGAATATCCCTCTCAATGCTGGCCATGTTGAGCTTGATGGCTTCGGCCTCGACTTCCTCGACAGCTCTCTTCTGCAGCCAAGTACTCCAGGCTGCAGCTCCAGAGGCAGGCAGACGGGCCTGCAGAGTGCCCCAAAGGGTCAACGGCAGCGACAGCAAGGACTCGAAGCCCTGACTTTGATTCTCCTGCAACAGAGACCAGGCTGAGAGGCCGGAGAGAGAGCGAAACAAAGCATTATTAGTTGGCAATCCTTCTACATTTCCAGCTGCAGTCCCCCTTTAAATGTGAATATCAAATGGACCGAGGTAAGGGGAACATTGTCTTTGGGGCAATGGCAATTCCAACACACACACACAAATGCAGAAGGATGGATAGAGTTCGATTCTGGCCAACTAATATTGCTTGTTTTGCATTCTACTTACCATTTAGCGAACTTCCAACAAAAATGGCAAATAAAACCAACTATTCTGTGTACGTAAGCTGTATGTATTATTGTAAGAAATCGTTTGCAGTTTATTTTTTGTACAGACGAAGGCCAAACATTGAACAATTTACAAAATTAAACGTTGTTTGACAACAAATTAAGACTTTCTTACACTTTCTTTCTTAATTGATTACAAAAAGTATTGAACAAATTGAACAGCGGCGAGCTCTATCCTTCTTCCATCAGCCAGTGATGTTGCATTTTGTTGTTGTTGTTGGGAATTGTGTGGGGGGTTAGTATGAGAGGATAAATGTGGTGTTGTGTACCTAGGCCTAAGGGAGGATGTTGTATCGAAAAACTATACAGTGAGTTCTACGGACGGACGAAACGCGGACGGACCAAATGCTTTAATTTGTACTCGAAATTGTTCATAAGGAAAGAAGACCGCGAACGGCTCTCTCTTAAAAAGAAGATCCTATCAAATTACCAACTGCTGCAGCAGTTCGAAAACAAAACGGTAGAATCCCCGCTCCAAATGCTCCCTAAAGACGCTCATAGTAAACCTGATCGTCGGCCTGAAAAATCTGACGCCCCTTGTTCACTACATTCTGCCCGATGGTCTTCAGATACAACAAGTAGTCGTCGGCCCAGTCGCGCACGCGCACTGCCTGATCGGCAGCCTGCGAGCGTAGGGACTCGTACTGGGCCTGGTTTAGGTACTCGCCCACATTGGGCATCTGGGGCAATTCGGGTAGGGTGAATGTGTATTCGGTAAGGGATTTGGGGGGAAAGTTTCATTGGGGTGTAGGTAATAGAACAGACCTGCAAAGGCGAAGTTTATTAGGCATTGCTTGAGGCTGGCAGCTGGCGAGAGTAAAATGAAATATGCGTGGGACCACATAGCCGAGTGTCACATAGCCAAGCGTATAAATAAATACAACTGAGGTGAACCACATTGGTGAACATGACATTGGTAGCTGGCCTTATCCAAGGTCAGCAGGGCAGCGCACGCTCACACATATTTGACTTTACATCGCTTTTCACGCCGAAATACTCACCGGTCAGCAGCAGTAGGGGAAGCAGTATTAAGAGGAAGATGAGGAATCTCTTCTTTGACTTGTTTTCCGCATCCGAAGACCGCAGTAGCCATGTGTCCAGACTCAGCACCGATCCAATGAAGAGGTACACATAACGTAGCAGATTTGAGAATCCTCCTGCCACGGCTTGTCCCACCTTCCCGAGAAATCCGACCTGCTGGCTCTGCGCCTGGCGCCTGGCATAGTAGTTCCGATACGCATTCGTCTCTGTGGCCGAGATGTTGGTCACACGTGTCCACACTGTGGTGACGGTGCTCACAACCAGCTGAATGAGCCGGACCAGCCACCAACTCTGCTTCTGCTGCCCAAAAGTGGCGTCCAGTTCATCGGCGGAGTCGTAGTTGGCCTGCTGCGTGTACTTCGCCTGATATCGACGGCGGATGAACTCCTCCTGTTCTGGGTTCTGCTGGACCATATAATTGACCCGCTCGTCATGGTTGCCAAGGCTCCGCCGCGACATATTGGGCATGGCCACAATGCCTGGGGCCAGATGACGACGGTGGGGCGACAGCTCCGAGTAGGTGTAGTCCGTCTTTGGGGTTTTGCTGCAGGATATGAAACGATTAGTTGGAGCTCTGGAAATGATAAGTTTACTGCACACGCACTTCCAGTACTCGCCGGCATCCCTGTACTCGATGTAGGCCAGGTAGTCGCTGATATTCCCGGAACTGAGGTTGCCGTTCGACTGGCTGAGCTTCTCCTGGGCGGAGTTCAGCGTATTCTGAGTGGTCTCCAGCTGGCTCCTGTTGCGCGGCGTCGATGTGGCGCCGCCCGAGCGCTTTGTGAAGATCGACGTGACCGTGGTGGTGGTCGAGGTCTGCTGCTTGCGCTTGGCCTCCGGTGTCATGTCGTCGCTCGAGTAGTCCGAGGTTAGCTGGGCAAAGGCCTTGCTGCGAGTATTCTTCCTAGTGCTGCTCGACTCCACCACATGCTCCTCCACTATCGTTCTGCAAAGTTGGGAGGTAGATAGCAGTTCGGTGAGATTTAACGGACAAGTTTTGAATGTGAGTGAGTAAGCCCCTGATAACGTGCTGGCCGAAACTGGCCCAACTGCGCCGCTAGTACAGCGTATCAAAACAAAAATACAAAAATATGCTCATAAAGCCAGGTGGCCTTCGCTGTTCCGACGCCCCAACATGCTCGGTTTCGTGGCCAGAACGTGAAAACCGAATAGCTGACGGCCGAATGTCGTCATCAAGCGAGCGAACGGCTACGACGCTCGCTTGAACTGCGCGCCAAAAGCGAACGAAGCTCGTCGAGTCGCCGCCGCACCCTGTATGTGGATTTGCCTTCATTTTCGTTTGGACGTTCGTTTCGCTGCGAGCGTGAATAACAAGGAGGTGACGTCATGGTAGCAACATATATTGTACAAACAGACACAGACTGCGATGGGGTTATTGCTTTGCTTGTGACGCGACCGACGACCCTCGCGACGGTTCAACTGAGCAATGTAAATGGAACTGCCCTGTCCCCTCTCCTTATATGGACATGATTCCCAGGTACTCACTGCACATTGGGCGCCGCCGAGGACTTCTTTTTAGCGTGGTGTTGCACATGGCCCTCCTCTCCGGCGTTCGAGTGGAGGAACGGCGTCTTCGATCGCGACCGGCGACGCGTCTCGATCTGGTAGGTCTCTTCGCTCATTCTGTCTTGCTCCTCTTCGCTTGGTACCGGGGCCCACAAAAGGTTGGGTTGCTCGGTGGTGGCTGCAAGAGAAGAAAATTAATTAACACGGCCGCCAGCTACAAACTTCAAGTAAACATATGCAGATCGGGGCGTGGATTGTTTACAATTGGGCAGCTGGAACACACTCGTGTGCCTGCCCAAAATGGCTTCCCCCATTCCAGTTCCCACAAAAGGGGCAATGTCGAAACGCTTGACACACTTGTGGGTAATCTTTGCTTTAATGCTCGAGTGCGCCTTCCAGGGGGCTGGGGGGAGTGGATCGAGCATAACGCCGCATTATGCAACGCGATGCGTGTGGAAGTGAAATGAGCGCAGTGCCCGGTTTTTAATTAGAATGCAATGGGGAGCCAACAGCCTGCGGAAAGACGCTTCTAAAAATAGGCGCAGGCGTGTATTCGGCTCGCGAATTGCTTGCCAGTGACCGTGGCGTGGAGTGCGGCGCGTTGTTAGTTCCGCGGGTGGGAAACGCTCGAAACGACGCGAGGGGTGGGGAGGCGGCGGCACAGGGTGCTTCGGCGGCCACGCCAAACACAAACAGCGAACGATAATCAATATATATGTACACAAACTGCCCAAAATGGGTTCGCTACACGGACGCAAACACTAGGTATTTCGGTGAAATGAAAACCCAAACAAGTTTTCCGCAGCTGTAAAAACTAAGGCACGCACACACACACACATACACAAGCAGAAAAACCTCGATTGAGCAACGGAAACTGATTTGGCCGTTCGCACATAAATTATTCACATACTTTGTACTTATTCAGGCTCCGCCGCACTTGCAGAATTCTTTCGGCTTAGTTTAGCACAGTGTGTGGCTTGGTAGCAGGCGCCGCGGCGGTTTTAAAAATAGCCTCCTCTGGCGCGACGAAAATCACGTCTTTCCAAAATGAAATACCAAGTTAGTGATACCAGAGGCAAAAGGTATAAAAATAACGACGAAATGACACTGCAAACAACAAATTCGGTGTGACCAAGTTTTTGCTATTATGATAGATTGGCCACTAACGTTACGTTTGGTGGGGAACTTGGCTATGTAATTGCGACCGCACGGTCTGGCAACGGTAGCAGATAGAAAATTTTAAAAATATCGCTATTTCGATATTTGATCAGTTTATCGATTATCTAGTACCATCTCTACCAAACCGCACGTGTTGAATTGTTGTGTGGGAATTCTTTTCTTGGTTTACAACTTTAAACGACTTTGATTTAAACATGCCGCGCTCCAAACGTGATAAGAAAAGTAAGAGTTGGATGTTCTTTAAGCTGCTTTACCCCACTAAGCACTTCTATTTGCTCTCCTTTAGTTTCCCTGACTAAAACCGACCGCAAGGGCCTGGCATGGAAACAGCGAATCGTGGACGACATTCGGTTTTGTGTGGGTAAATACCCAAATATATTCGTGTTCCAGGTCCAGAACATGAGGAACAGCTTGCTGAAGGATCTGCGCCAGGAATGGAAACAGAATTCGAGGTTTATCTTTGGCAAAAATCGCGTGATGCAAATCGGTTTGGGACGCACCAAGAGCGAGGAAGTCGAGCCGGATTTGCACAAGGTAAGGTGCACCGTCAAGTGTTTAAAGGCACCTCTCTCATTCTTGATTATTTTTCCAGCTCTCCAAGCGCCTCACCGGCCAGGTGGGTCTCCTCTTCACGGATAAGTCCAAGAAGGAGGTTCTGGAGTGGGCCGAAAACTACTGGGCCGTGGAGTACGCACGCAGTGGCTTTGTGGCCACGGAGACAGTTACCCTGCCAGCTGGACCCCTGGAGGAGTTCGCCCACTCCATGGAGCCGCATCTGCGTTCTTTGGGTCTGCCCACCAAGCTGGAGAAGGGCATTGTGACCATCTACAGTGACTACACCGTCTGCGAGGAGGGCAAAGTGCTGACACCCGAACAGGCGAGAATCCTCAAGCTGCTGGGCAAGCCGATGGCCAAGTTCAGGCTCACAATGAAGTGCTCGTGGACCAAGAGCGAGGGCTTCCACCTACACGTCGAGGATGATGTGAACGATGAGGAGCAGGCCGATAGCGCCATGGAAGAAGAAGCCACCGAAGCTATGGATAACGACGATGACGAGGATGAAGATGAAGAGGAGGATGACGAGTGAATTAGTTTTAGGCCTAGAATTAATTTTGTATGTATATATAAAGTAATGCAAATATATATATACAACGTATATTTTTATCATATATAAACTATATATATATTATCTTACGTTCAACACAGATAATACTCGAGTAATCATAGCTTAAACTAGGTAACTAAGTAAGAAAAACACTTGAGAAGCATTCCGGATATATTGCAACTAATGACCAAAGTAGAAGCCGTTGTACGAAGTCAAGGAAGAAGGCACACACTCCTATCAGGTCCCGTCTTCGGAGAGGATATAGAGCACCAGTGGCTGATCGTTTTCATTCTCCTCTTCATCCAGCAAGTCGCTGCCGTTCAGGGAGAGTTCCGGCGAGGGTCCAGAGGCCTCCAACTCCAAGGCACTTGTTGTGGCGGCACTGAGGAAGAGCTCCAAGGGCATGGACTGCTCTAGTAGTTGATTGTTCGATTGAGTTTCATCTTCCTGCTCCTGCTCCTGCTCCTCCTCTTCCTCCTCGCCACAGTCGTCATCGTCGTCCAGTTCCTTTTCTGCTGACAACTCCAACGGCTCCGCGGCGGCTATGTCCAAATGTTATTTGTCCGTCAGCAGAGCTCCCGTGGGATTCGAGGGAACTGTGCATCCGGCGGCAATGTGCTCCATCACCTGCTGCTTCAGTTGCGCCACATGATCCTTGAGGTTCTTCACGATTCCCCCCAGATCGATGTTCTCGCCCTTGAGAATCTTGACGCGATCTTCCAACTTCGAGATGCGCTCCAGTTTGCGCTTGCGGCATTTGGAGGCGGCGACACGATTCCGCTGTCTCTTCCGCTCCAGCTTGATCTTCTCCTGGGTCTCCATATCGATGGGGCTGACGGTGGGTGAACCAACAGGATTCTGCGGCTCGTCCTTGATGATGAACGAACCGTTGCCCTCGTTGGCGTAGGTGAAGGTTCCGCCGCTAATGCCGTTGTTCACGGCAGTGGCTGTGGAGCCCACGGCAGCAACGGCGGCGACGGCAGCAGCAGCGGCAGCAGCAGCAGCTTGGCTTCCGGCGGGAAAGGCCTGCGAGTTGGTGTGCAAATTTTGCAGCGCCTCCTCGAAGCCCTTGCCGAAGGCCTCCTGCTCGACCGTGACGGGACCCACTTTGGTGGGAAAGACCTTGCCCGGCTGCGGGGTCTGTATCAGGTTGTTGGCGGCCAGTATGATCTCCAGGTCGGGTGTATTCAGGGTCTTGGCCTGCAGATCCGGTGAGTTGATGACCAGCGGTGCAATAATCCGCTTATTCTTGGCACCCTTGCTATTCAGGTCAAGGAAGCCGGGACGTTTGTTGGGCGTGGAGGTGGTTAGGCCGGGCGTTTGGAAATCCAGCGACATGGGGGCGGCGACAACACCTTCTTCACTGACGGGCTCCGTTTTGGGTACGATCTGGACGGTGTTTGAAACCGAACTGCTAGCAGCAGCAGCAGCGGATACGGGGGTTTTCATGCTTTTGCGCCCAAGTAATGACGTCAGTCTGTGATTTCCAGCGAAAAAAGAGAGGAAAGGCAAACAACACACTCTGATAAACTCGTTTCACGTCCGATGAGTCATGCGAATATTATCTCGCCATATATACGTATGTATGTATGTACATGCACACGTACAAATATATACGTACCAGAAGCAGAGGGGTGGTATTATTCGGTACGTGACCCGTAGAATGTGACGGAAGTTGGCGTCACTTGTTTTTGCAATAACTGCGATTGAAGTTTTCTCTTATTACACTTGTTTTATTGCGCACTTGAGGGGTTTTATGCCAAGTTTGTGGGTTTATTTATAAAAAAGATTAATTACGCCAGATTTGTGTTTTGTTGCTGCGCCAGTGTGACCAGAGACTATGAGCTGAATAAACTCTATTTATATTAATTGGCATTTTTAGGCAATTTGTTTAATTTGCTTATAGTAGGGACAGAAACCTGTTAGTATGGACTTTAACCGCTTTGCCCAAGGTCTCACGTTCAATTTTGTAGTTTTTTCCGTTAAATTCAAATTCAAGTCGACAACTGCCGTAATTTTTGTAAAAGCACCAAGTCGAGCTGTAGGCCATAGCAGCTAATGCTCTTAATTAATAAGTTATAAATAAATAAATTCTTTCTGCGCTTACCGGTCGGTGATATCAGCTTTATACACAGGATATTGGATAATAGTCTTGGTTCGGACTTACCCGCAGTTGAGCACACTTTCACAAATATTTAGTCAGCTCCTTTGAAATAACCCCCCAAAATCCCCAAGTTAATAAAACAATCGCAATTTAGGGACCAATCCCACATTTATATTCGACATTTATGATAACTGTATAGCAATAAATATTTTCAAATGTTCTTTTGGTTTCGGTTTTCCTTTCTGTTTTCGCAAACTGTAGCATATACATCAAGTTCAAATATATATATTTATTCGTTTATATGTAAATACACATTAATAATATTTTGATTTAGCAACCCAAAGGTCTCGGGTGTTTCTGAGACTGGTTGTTGTTGTTTGCGATTACTAAAAGATTTACACATTTATTAAACTCGGTCGCGTGTATATATTATATAATCACATCTATAGATTTGTTTTAAGAGCATTGAATATTTGTCTTAGTCATGCCGTTGTTTATTTTATTGTATGCACTTTGAAACACATTCACGGGGTAAATAGAGAGAGAAAGTCCTGATAGGTATAGTTGGGTAGGATTCCCCTTTAGCTCTATCTTATTATTCATCATTCCCCAGTGTATTGTATGCTAAAATCGATATATATATGTATATATAGTATATTATTTGGTATGTATGTTCTCTGCACATCCAAGTCAAACCAAAACGAAGCGGATCGCAAGTTTGATCAGGGGACTAGCTGCCAATGTGAGCTGGGCTTTACATTTCCCTTTCAGAGTGTCAAGCGAATTAAGAGTGTTACTTAAAAAGCGGTTTCTTGTGGATTAATTACACGCACATACATATCCATATATATATATATGTTTCGGTTATGATCACGTTTTGTACATTCAAACATGCATATATAACTTGCAAATATGTTTCGAAAAATTCTGTTTCTGCTTCACATGGAGTATTTTGAAATAAAGACTAATTATCGGGTCGCTCTGAACGGCATCCTCTGCGTTGAACTGAATCGTTATTGTAACTGTATACATATATATAATAATATATATATATATATATATATGATCTCTTTAGGTATCTGGTAAACTCTAGTTGGCTGCTGCTGCCCCTCGCTGGAAAGGTAGGCAGACAGGAAAATCCATCAAAATATTTTAGTTTTGAATCAAATATTTGATCTTGCTAAGTTCAGCTTGGTTTCATTTTTTATATATCTCATTTTTTGGGCTCATTTTTATATCTTCTCTCTCTGGCATTAGTTTCGTTTTGTTTGTTATATGTTTCGATTTTGGTTTTTCTTTTTAAACGCACACAAAAAGACGTTAGGAAAACGCTGGGCGGCAGTCTGCATGGAAAAGCCGCTTAAAGCCCAATCTCCCGCATCGCCCTGTACAGGCAGGGATTCTTCAAGCACTCCCGGGGACCCAGCTGCCGGCCGGGGGATCCCCGCAGGATCATCAGGATGGATCTGGCCGCCGACTGGCACTCGTTGCTGTCGCCACAGATGCCATCCGCCTCCGCCAGATACTGGTAATCGCAGGCCACCTGCGAGGCGCCCTGGAAGTGTGATATAATTTCGGTAAATATTATTGAAAACTATTTAAAGTTGAAAATTAAAACATTTTTAAAATAAATTAAAAATCTGCGGCAGTTAGTTAGTTCCGAGAAAAGTCTTCCACTTACACAAAGATAACAAATTTGATGGACGCCACAGAGGGGCAACAGCTCCTGGTTGATGTCCCCGGAGATCAGATCGACTCCCCGGCAGCGCTCCGCCATGGACTCGATGATGGGACACTGATTGGAGCCAATAATGTAGTTCTTGTTGCCTAAATACGCATCGTTCAGGGTCTCGTAGGGAGCACTGCCCAGGCTAAGAGCCTCCTCCATGGTGTTTGGCTGCTCCGGATATCTTAGGTAGCCGCCACTGCGCTTCTTTTTCTCCATATCCTTGGAATGCCTAATCGCCTCTTCCTGGTCTGTGCCCTCCTCATCAGCCTGGTCCTTCTTCACCGACTTCTTAGCCTGCCAATAGTTGGAGGTCAGTGAGTTCTCCTCCGATTCCGGTTCGATGGCATTGCGCAACAGGTGATTGTCAGTGTCCACCGAATGCCTGAGCTTGTCCAGAGCACGGCGCATCTTTTCCAGACTGTATGCGGTGGCCAGGCGGGAGAGGACATGATCCTTTATGCGTCGAATATCGTCCCGGCTATTGAGACCCTCGTGGGCGCCCGTATACTTGATGGTCTCGTCAATGATGAAGTCCTCAATGGACTGCAGTTTCTTGTCCATGCTCTCCAGCTTCTCGGCATCCAGGTTGTTGCGCTTCTTCTTCTCCGCCTCGGACTCATCATCGGTATCATCATCATCGTCGTCGTCGTCCTCGTCGTGGCTGGTGTCCGCATCGCTGCGTTTCTTTAGTTGTCTGGAAGGATGGAAAAATATTAAAGGATTTTTATGATTCGATTCCAGGAGGATTCTTGGTTAACTCACTCATTTCCCTGTGCCTGGGACTTCTTCTTCCTATCCAGTCCAAAGTATTGTGACCAATCGATGGATTTCTTGGCCCGCAGCATCAGGTGGCCCACGGTGGGAGCATGCAGATGCTTGGAGTTTCCCCCGATCCCGGATAGACTACCAGCTGCCGCTCGCTTCTTCTTTCGCCGACGCTCCTCGGCCTCCTCAGCCTCCAGGTCCCCGTCGCCATCCTCCTCGTCAAACTCATCGTGATCATCCTCATCGGAGCTCTCCTCACCCTCCTCGTCGTGCTCATCGGTTTCCGGTTCTTCGGCGTTCTCGCCGTGATTGTGATCACTGCGTTTCCGGTGGCGATATTCCGGCAACATTCCAGGCACATGACCGC
The DNA here is from genome assembly GCA_018903765.1 of Drosophila aff. chauvacae BK-2020. NCBI lineage: Eukaryota > Metazoa > Arthropoda > Insecta > Diptera > Drosophilidae > Drosophila > Drosophila aff. chauvacae BK-2020. Next base: position 2,688,328 of record JAEIGO010000916.1, on the reverse strand, counting down.
CATGGTGTCCGGCATGACCGCCATGCTGCACCATCTCGCCGACGCCGGGAGGAGCAGAAGTGGGTGTCTCCTTGGGCGTAACACTGGTCACATTCACCCGCTGGAAGTTGATCTCCAGACGCATATCACCCAGAGCTGTAGCGGTGGCTGGCGGAGATTCTGGCGTGTGTGTGGTGGCGGCCTTGGATAGATGCTCATCCGCCGAACGCTTGCGCTTCTCCTCCGGATGGGACTGCGATTCGCTGGGCTTGCCGAACAGCTCGCTCAGCTCCTGGGCCACTCGCTCATCGGTTCTGCCCAGCGGTGACTCCGGATTGGAGCCGGAGGTGCTTCGCTTGGCCACCGGGAAGCGCTTCCTCTTGTCGCCGTTGTAGGGCAGCCAGGGGAGAACCGGATAGGAGCGTTTCTTCTGCATCAACAGGTAGTAGGGCGGCACTCGCATCCGCTTCTTCTGCTCGAACAGCTCCGCATCCTGGGGCAGGGGCTCTGGCTCCAGGTCCTGTTCTCGGTTCTTGGCCTGGTCCAGATGGTGCCACCACTGACGCACAGCATCCCGTTCCCTGGCCTCCTCGATTTCGCGCAGAAACTGCTCGGTCAGCTCATTGTGTGCGGGCTCGGCGTTCAATGGCTGATTCTCACGCTCACGGAAAACCGATGGCACGGGTCCATCTGGAAGAGATTGGGATTAATAGATTAGGTTTTTGGGAATAAATGGGGTTCGAACGAGGAATTAAAATGGATTTAATTAAAGTATTTTATCGGGTTAGATAAAAGAATATTTTTGTAGTAACAAGTTGATGTGTCTTAAAAAAATATTTTAAAATGCTTGAAAGTATGCAATGATATTTTATTTATAACTAAAAGTTTATGCGGTTTTGAATTATTAAATAGATTATTTAAAAGAAAAATGAATTTAAAATATATGAATATCATCTAAAAATGTATATAAATTGATTTTAAAAAGTAGCAATGGTTAGTTTTATTCCTTATACATAAGATAGCTTACTTTTAGACACCATCTTAAAGGTTTTCAAATCAATAAATTTCCACACTGGTCTCCTTCTCTAAGAAATCAACATCCTATAGACTTTACTGCCCACATTACAATAAATTAATTAAAACTCAATTATTATTGGCAGGACACTTCCCCTCGTATTGATGGACGACCCGATGACTTAACTTTGACCTTGAGGAGCAGCCAAGGAAAGGCAGTGTGCGGGCAATAAATCCTCCCCGTGTGTGTCTGTGAGGAGGGACATGCATCAAGTTGTTGGGCCGGCCATTAAATCAAGTGACAGGAAGACAGGCGGCAAGCGGACAGGATCTGTCGGTTCGGATAGGGCCCGCTTCCAGCTGATTGCATTCATCATTCGGGCATCGGGAATCGGGCATTCCACTCGCCCACTCACAAGTTAATCGGAGCTAAGTGGTTTTAGCCAGGCCATTGTGTTGGCCTTATCCACTCAATTCTCCCACTATTCGGCTCTTTAAGTGGACACATGCTTTCAGGCTCACACACATAAGTACGCACGCACAGTTTGGGCCAGGATAATAGCACTTAGGAATTTTTAGGGGGTTCATAAATTATTCTAGGCGATGAGCATTCAACAGGACAACACTTTTCAGTGGGTGCTGAGGTAAATCCATTAGTTTGCTCTTAAATCAGGCTTTTGTGGAACCTTTTCTTCATTTCTAGAAATAAAATGTATGCAGGGATGCCACAGAAATAGCTTTTCATTTCAATTTTATGTGTGGCTAAAACTGGGAAATTAAGTAGTAAAAGCACAACAAATTTTGTAGCATACTTTTAGATTGCAATTAAGAAGATTTTAAATCTCCTGCAATTTCTGTGCTTAGGTCTAGGACTACATAAACTATTTGCATTTTAAATATAACTAATAGTTTATCTTAAAACGCAAATCATTCTATAAAATAATTCCTTTAAAACTAGATCTAATGAATATTTATTGAAAAATTAGGCAGAGTATTGGAAATGCTAAGTCAATCAATATCTTAAGACACATTTTTAAGGGTCAAACCCGCTAATTATTTGTGAAGCTCACTAAAATATAATATTTTCTGCGTTATTAATAAAATAAATAAATTAGTCTCAATAATCTAAAAAAGAATAACAAATGATGAAGATAATAATTTCCCAACTATCTAAATAATCTATAAATATTTTTAAAACCCTATATTAGCATTAATATAAATATTAGTTATACTTTTCTCATACGACACACATCCTATGTATTTATTAATTATTTAACTTTTTATATATTATTATTTTTTGTGCAGTGCTAATGATTTGACCTCCAATGTGGGTGGTGTAGTGCGTGCTTTCGGTGCGTTGGGTGCTCTTAGTGCTGGGTGCTCTTGGCGGCTCTGTGATTCTTTACTTACCGAACTGCTCGTCACGTTCCCGAAAAGAGGAGAAGCGCTTTCTCTTCTCATCGGCCAAAAGCAGATTATTATTCGCACTATCCGTACCGTGGCCCAGTCCCAGTCCCAATCCCAGACCCAAGCCCAGACCCAGGTTGTGATCCGTACCGTAGTTGTCCTCGTCCTCGCGTTCTAAGTACTTGCCGAGTGCCTTGTTAACTCGATGGCGATTCCGATTCCTATTCTTGCCAAATAAATCGCCATCTGTGTGTGGAGTGGTGTGTGGGGTTTTGCGGGGTGTTGTTGGTGTTATTTTTCGTGTGTCCAAAAGAGAAAAAAAAAGAAAACGGAGAAATGTGACTTGTGACTTGTGAGAGGAGAGGGGGGAGAAAATCCGGAAAATCTGTGTGCTTAGAGGGGTTCTATTTTCCAAGGCACGTGCACTCTACATGCGGGTCAACTTTTGCCTCTCCGCTTGCTCTTTTTATTATTTTTGCTCCTGCCAACGAAGGATATCCGTTTCAGTTTCAGATTCAGATTCGAACTCGGACACGACGGGCTCCTTATATAAATCTATGCATGCAATTGACAGCCCATCATCTTCATCGCAGTCACATAAATCTAATAATAATATCGATAATGCTGCTGGATATTGCTAAATTTCGTATTGCACAAACGTCATGGTTTTGAAAGGATAACAGGGATTATCCTAGTTTAAGTACAGGATTTTTTTGGGTTTTTAAGTAGTGGGCTTAGCTAGTTTTATGTGCACTTCTTTTACCTAAGGGTTTTTGGTATAAAATAATAATTAAACCTTTACGTTTTGTAGAGGTAAACATAAAAAAATTAAAAGAATGTTACTAAAATTCCAGCTAAGAAAACCATTAAATAATGTACTTCAACATAAATTGAAAGAATTCAGGCAGTTAATTTACATAAAATAAAATCCTTAAAGTTTTATAAGCTTTCTAGATTTTAATTACAGAATTTATAAGAATATTTGTTTAATTAATTGAATTGTTTGTTAAATTGACAAAACTCTTAAAAATTGCTAATAAAGCAAAGATTTCCAACAATTTCCCTTTTGAGAGCATAATTAAAATGTTGTAAAGGTTTGATTCAAGGTAATTGCATAAAATTCTTCTTAATTAATTTTCTCAACAGTTTTTATTTTACCATTGCAATACTTATGACAAAATGTAGATACAATCTATTAATTAATTAAATTATTTTCCCACAATATATTTTATCCCACAGTGCTTGAATTTCCCTAAACAAAAGCTAAATAATTAATAAACAAATACAAAGGAATAAAAGAAACCTATTCTAAGAATTGATAAACTACAAAACAAATACAAATGACGATACAAGCCACTGAAAGGACTAAGGACTTGCCTAGCGCTTTCACCTAAAGGTTAATCAAAGTTCATATTTCTTCGGGGGAATATTGTTTGATTAAGTTAAGGCTTCGGCTATTCCCATTTACCCCAAGGGAAGCCATTTTCCCATTAAGACGGACCACTCACCTTCGTCCCAGTCGTCGAGGGATGGCGGCGGCGGGGCATTCAACGGATACTTGGCCGCCTCCCGTCGATGCAGTTCGTCCACAGCCGCCTGCAGCGAATAGGCAGCGGTGCGTTGTGGTGTCGCCTGGATGCACTGCATAACCACTCCGAGGAGCAGCATCACCAGGGCTGCTGACGTCCAGGAGGGGATCTGGGATCCCAAATAACTGCTGGCCATTTTCACGCTGGCAGCTGCCTCCCTCTTCTGCTCACTGAAACGGGATCTAAAACTGAAACTAGAACGGGATATAGAGGTGGATTAGAGGTTTAAGGATTATAGATTAAAATATCGAATATTATAACGAATTTAAAACTGGCTTGATATTATATTTTTTATATTCTCAAAGGTTGGATATATTTTACCCTTTGTATATTTTTTATCCTTTAAGGGTTTTACAGAGATCATACTGGGAACTCTGTCAGAAAGTATGTAAACATCATTTAAATATGTTATATACATTTTCTGAGTTTAGAATCCAATAAACTATTTAGAAGCAATACAAAAAAAAATAATAACATTATTAAAATTATTCAGCTTATATATTTAGTAGCTTTTATAGTATAATAAATACAGAAAACTGTATTTCATTAATCCTACGAAAAAAATATCAAATATCTAGGGAATGGAGATAACTTTAGAGTGTTTAAAAGTATGCAATGATATATTCTATTAAATAAGTATCGTGTGAAATATTCGAGTGTTCGAGTGTTCGAGTGTTACATTGCAATCTTAGCAAGAAATTTACTAATTAAATTAAATGTGCAATAAAGAACCAACCACTAAACGCAGAATTAGAAGGAAATATTCTGTTGCCAACTTTTAAGCAGCTTCTTCAAAGATTTTAAATCTTTTACAGATATTTCTGCGCTAAACTCTTATTAACATAGTATAAGCATTGGATAAATATATATTATAAGGCCTACTCCCATTTCTAAAACTTTTTTTAAACAAAAAGGAAACAAAAATCCAAAAAGTGTTTTAAAAAAAGGACCAGTTAAAATGGTTAAAACGTTGAAGGCATTAAAAGAGATTTTAATGCCCGACACGTTTCCGAGCAGGTGCGTAAAAAAACTTTTAATTACATTTGCACTCTAAAGTAAGGTCTTATATATGTATCTACCTTCCGGTGAGTTCGCGTGTGTGGGTGTGGGTGGGGCCTTAGTCCCAGGTGCTGGTATGTATGTGTGTGTGTAGGTGTCATCTTTTCGCGGCCAGTTGATGGCGTGTGAAATTCCATATTTGCCATATTCCGCCCCGTATTAATTATGCAAACGAGCAGCAGCAGCAGGTAGAAGATACCCAAAATTCCGGGCCAACAAAAGGTATTTGGTATTTGAATAATCCGGCCATAGCAGCCGACTAACTAATGAAGGGAATCCTGGCCATATAAAGGAGCCTCCTCTCATGCATATATATATAAATCAATAAAATTCCAATGTGCGTGCAAATTCCCCAGCATCCTTCACAAATTAGAGGAGGCGGAGTGGAAGAAAACTTTCAGCATTCTTGGCCGCTGACAAAAGCCGAGAGCTGACAATTATGGGAAAGTTGAATTGCTGCCTCGGATGCCAACTGCTCCAGCTGCTGCCTCTACTCTTACCATTGAAATGCCCAACCAAGTCCTGCCTCCCACTCGTTCTTCTCCTTTTATGGCGACGCTGTTAAGTATGCTACGCATTCCTGGGAAGAGGAAATATATGGCTCGGAAAAGGAATATATGGTAATCATAGGAGACGTAGCTCTCGCTCTCTCTCTCTCAGCTCCTTCCACCTATAGTTTTTTCCACTTATCTCGTACCTGTGGCCAGGTTTGCTTTACATTTTTTTCTGCTCTCTCTCCTCTGCTATTAAATGTCAAGGCAGCCGTCGCTTTTCTTTGGCTCTCGTACTCCTGCGCTTTTTCTAGATGCTTTTTTTTTGTATATTTTTTGTAGCCGCCCCTCTGAAAGGACCCTATTTGCGTCTCGCCTGCAGCTGTCGGTTTGTTTTTGCTCCTTTCATTGTATTATTGCTGCTTGGCTGACTTTTGTCTAAGGGAAACCAGTCTGCGAGTCCCCCAGTTCTCGACGTCTTCGTCGTCGTCGTCTTGTGGCGACTCTAATCTGGATTAATAGCAGCTGCACAAAGCAGATTTCATTTTCCTTCAATTGCATCATGTATATATGTATATATATATTTGAAAAGGGTTTGTGTGCCTGTTGCTCGGAGTGATGCAGTTTTTCAGGTTTCAATTGAAAAGGCTAATAATTGCATTTTAGCATTGTTTGCAAAGTAAGGAAATTCTAAAATTGTATACATAAGTTTGATGTTATAAATATGTATGTTATTTTTTTTAAATACCTTTATGCTATTTATTTTTAAACAGATTAAATATAGCTTTCACTATAGATTCATAATCTTTTTGAAAGGCTTTTCTATTTTCCTTTTCCTTTTTATATATTTACACTTTTTCGTATTTAAATAGTTCTAGTTTATAGCTTTGAAATTCTAAGATTTTATAAGAAAGTTTAGTTTCGAATTAAGTGACTTGATGTAATTAACTTATTTTGTAACAGTTTAAATTAAGCTTTACCTCTTAATTTATAATATTTATATTATTATTATAATATAACATTTAACGACAAATTCGAATTACTTTTTTAACTATTTATATTTACTCACTTCATAAGGAAATTGTTAGGGCTTATAGAAATTTTACGATTTTATAATGAATACAATAGTTTAATATTTACTTTTCTGATAATGCTTTTGGGATTTATTAATAAATTTAATTTGTAGTGTATTTAATTTGTAATATATTTAATTTAAAATTATATTTTCGCTTTGTTGACTCGACGTCAGGGCGTGTTTTTATTGAAATAAAACTAGTTTATAGTTGAAAACAAGAGCTAACAGGTGGTCTTCGTCTTGCCTTCTCCTTCTTTTCTTTATATATTATATATTTATTTTATATTTTTTAATATATATATATATATTTATGAGATTTCATCTTAATATAATATTTTAATAACTTGGAAAGAACCTAATCTAAACCTCTTGAGTTTACCACAGGTCGTATGATTAATATTGATAGACTATTTTTTATTTTATTTATTTTATTGCGCAAATTTCTTTTATTCTAAATATAGTATTTTAAACACTTAAGAAAGAACAAAAAGTTCAAATAACTTCTCCTTCTTTGAGTTACCTACAGGGCGTATGATTAATATTGATAGCTGCTTTTGTCTTACTGTTTTTAACCCACATTAAAAGGACTCTCCAACTGAGTGCTAATAATTTATTGAATTTCCGTAGAGAAGGTCCTATTTTGCCCTATAAAATCAGACTCACACAGCCAGAGGGACATTTAAATTAGCGTCCTAATTGAATTTGTCGCAGATACCAAGGGATACACCAGGGCACAGGCTCCTCTCTCGATATATATATGTATATACCTTCACTTATATTACCCAGTGTGCCATAAAAAGAGGAGTCTCTGCTCTGTTTTTTTTTTTGTTCTTTTGGCCAACAAATTGGTCCAAATTGAATCCGGCATTTTGTGCCGGCCGACTAAGTGAATGCACTTTGTTTGGCTTGGGAAAAACTGGAGCTAATTAGAGAGGAGGCCGGGAAAAAGCTTTTTGGCTTAAAATATTTAAAGGCAAGCAAAGAGAGCCTGAAGTCCTCGGGGCCAGAAGTAACTTGTAGCAACTTGTTAGCCAAGTTACCGTTCCTGGGAGTTGTGTCCTGTGTGTGTGTGTGTGTGTATCCTTTTCAGGGAAATGTGTGCCCGAGGTATTTGTCAACAGGCCAGCAAACAATTCATCACATCCATTGTCCAATTAGTGACAACAGAGAGTTGCAAATAAATTATACGCAATTATTTTGCTCCCCTCCCCCAGCACACACTTCCCTGAATATATATGTATATATGTATATATGGGTGAATTTGTACACACGCCCACGCACACACCAGGCAGGCGAAATCAATGGAAATGGTGAAAATCCTGGCGCAGCATTTGCGTAATTTTCCCCCCAGCACTGTCCGAAAGGTTTACACTCACTTGGCTTTTGGATAGACTTTCAGAGCGCGCCGTTCGAGTGCAGTTTTCTGTTTGCGAATTTTCACTTGTTTTTCTTGATTTTATTCTCGGTTGGATTTTATTTTTGCCAGACACTTTTCACAACATGGCGTCACGCCTACGCCACAAAGGAGCACCGCAGTGGGAGACGCTCGTCGCTTGGTTGGTTGGCCAGGAGCCACTGTGTACCCACCTCTCTGTTCGCAGCCAAAGCGGAGCCCAGAGTGTCGGCCAGTCTCTCGAGCTTCCGCGTTTTATACAGCACCCGCGAGGCCCGACAGGACACGACAGCAGGCGACAGGACTCGCGAGGCAAACGAAGAGAGCCTCGTGTGTGGGCGCTGGTAGGGGCGGAGGGCGGGACAGCGGCAGGAGGAGCTTTCAGCTGCAGTCAAACTCACTTCGGACAGAGGCCGTCGAGGAGAAGTTGAGGCACCGAAAGAAATAGGAGTCACCAGGAGGAAATTTAATTTAAAATATTTTCAAATATAACAATTTTTGCTAAAGTTTAAAAAAAAATGTGTGCAAAAAGTATTTATATTTCTTAAACTATAAAGAAAAGTTCTTGACAACTGTAACAATTAACAATAACTGATAAGTATTTGATCAATTTTTTAAACAATCATTTAAATTTTATCGGCAGGATAAGCCTTGCTTTTAACAAAAAACAATTAACACTGCTTTTAACAGGATTTTATTTTAATTAGGAGAAACTGGCGATTAAAGATAAGCCTGGCCGTTAATGAAGGAATCTTAAAACAGATTTTAACCGGTGGTTAATTTAAGGGGGTCTTCTACCTTCGCGCTCAAATTTGGGGCCTATTTTTCAAAAATGGATTGCAAAAAAACATCACATGATATCCGAATAAAATTTTTTTTATTTGATTAACAAAAGCTTAAACTTGAAAAAAAAAAAAACCATATGAATTTATCATAACGTTTGCCATTGGCGCGTCGTCGAATTAGCCACTGCCAGCGCGAAAGAGGCAAACGGTTGGCAAGAAATCTCAGCTTCAGAACATGTAAACAACAAGAAGTTTTTTTTAACTTAATTTTAAGAACGTCGATTAGGTCAGGACACAAGCTTTTTTTAATATTTGAAAATTTCACAAAATGGCAGCGATTTGAACAAAAAATTTAATTTTTGACCATGTTTTTCAACCTAAAAATGACTGTAAAAAATTGAAAAAAATTTTTTCGAAAAAGCTTGTGTCCTGACCTAGCGAGATGTTTTCTGAATAAGTAACGCTTTACAGATCTTGGATATCTTCTATGGTTTCGTCAAAATCGTGCCAAAACTTTTGAAAAACACTACTTTTGGGAAAACGCGTTTAAAGATAAATGTTACAATGCTATAGGCAAGGCGGGGCCGGGTTTGAGGCTCGATATCTCGTAAACGAGCATGAATTCGATCAAATCCTTCACAGGGCATGTTCTTAGTTATGTCTACTTTAGAAATATGCAAAAAAAAATCGATTTTTTAAAACCGCGAAGGTAGAAGACCCCCTTAAGCTTTTGAACACCTCGACTTCTTTAACCTGTCATTGAAAAGTGCCAGCCAAGACATTTTATAGATCTCTCCGCTATGTCTTGACATGACAGAAAGTACGTATAAAAATATTATTTAAAAAAATTATTAATATTTATAAAGGCTCTATGTTTATATTTCAAATTTCGTAAATAACAACTAATGTTTTTTATGTGTTCTACGGTATTTTCCCTACACTTAACACTGAATTGATGAAGAAGAAATTCTGGCACACATTTTACGCTTATAAGCTACTGTTTAGCTTTAAACTCTCACCAGAGAATACCCATTTGTACTTGCAGGTAGTTTAATCGAAATCGATGCTTAGGATTGCCAAAGCCTGACTCTCTCCATCCAAGCAACCAAGTTGCCTACTACAAAATTGTATTATATTTAATAGTGTAGTTCTATGTACACCCAGTGAAGATGGGCCAAGTTATGCAATACATTGCAGGCCTCGTGGCCGCCCTGGGTGCCTTCTGCTTGGGCACCGTGATCGGCTGGTCGGGACCCGTGATGGAATCGATCATGGACGGCAGGGCCTACAAATTCAAGCCGAGTTTGGTGGAGTGGGGCCTGGTCGGATCCCTGATGACGTTAGGTGGAGCCGCGGCCTGCATACCCGCGGGCATCCTCATAGACAGGATTGGCCGCAAGGTGACAATGCTGTTGATGGTGCCACCGTTCCTGATTGGCTGGCTGCTCATCATCTTCGCCCAGCACGTGGCCATGCTGGTGGTTGGTCGCTTCCTTCTGGGCTTCTCGGGGGCTTCCTACTGCGTGTCGGCGCCGATGTACAACACCGAGATTGCCCAGCTTTCGGCACGCGGCATCATGGGCTGCTTTTTCCAGCTGCAGATCGTCCTGGGCATCCTGTACGCCTTTATAGTGGGCGCCTTTGTGAGCAGCTTGTTCTTCAGCATTGCCTGTGCCGTCTGTCCCGTGCTCTTTTTCCTGCTCTTTGTTTGGATGCCAGAGTCGCCGGTCTATCTGGCGCAAAAGGGTAAGACCGAGCGGGCCGAGAAGTCGCTGCAGTTCCTGCGCGGCAAGAATGAGGATGTGAGCGGCGAGCTGAAGGACATCTCCGCGGTCCAGCAGACGGAGAAGGAGAGCCTAGGGAAGCGGCTCTGCCGGAGGAGCACCCTCAAGGGACTAGGCCTTTCGATCATGCTGATGTTCTTCCAGCAGTTCACCGGCATTAATGCGGTCATCTTCTATTCCACGTCCATCTTTGCCATGGCCCATTCGAACCTGGAGCCGCGCTTCTCCACCATTGTGATTGGGGTGGTCCAGCTGCTGGCAATCTTTCCCTCGATCCTCCTGATAGAGCGCGTGGGCCGTCGGATCCTGCTCTTAGTCTCCGCATTTCTGATGGGCATCAGTCTAATGATCCTGTCCATCTATTTTGGCTTCCTTAAGAAAAACGACATTGGCTGGCTGGCCTTGGTATGCCTTTGCGTGTACATTATCGGATTTTCGGTGGGATTCGGACCCATACCCTGGCTGATGATCGGTGAGCTTTTTGGCGAGGATGTCAAGGCCCTTGCCGGTGCGACATCTAGCACTACCAACTGGTTGTTCGCCTTCATTGTGACCATGGTGTATCCGGTGCTAAACGATGCCATCGGACCCGCTATCTGCTTCGGCATCTTCTTTCTCATCGCTGTTTTAGCCTTTTTCCTAATCCTAATTTTGATTCCGGAGACTAAGGGCAAGACCCTCGACGAGATCCAGGCCCACCTCGGCGAGAAAAAAGCGTAGCTGACTAGGGAAAGCCATGACTTCCGCATGTGGGTATTTATATTTATTATATAAAACCTGCGTTTTTTTCTTATGTTATGTTGAATCGTATTTAGTAGGTTAATTATGGATTTTTTAATTTATTAAATATGGTTGAACATAAACGTAAAATAACATTGTTGTGTTTCTTGGGGGTTAAATTGAACAATTAATATATTTTACTTTTGTACCTTCTCAATAAATATTTATTTTGTAACAAAGCTTCTGGAAAAAACTATCCTATGAAGTGCCACCTGTTGGCTTTTTAAACTACCTGTGAGACTGTACTCTGCACTCAAGGACTCACCATTTCCAGACACTTCCAACTGAATCCCTGCAGCTTCACAAAGCCCAACTGCACTGCACCAAAGCCCGAAACGCACTGCAACTGAGCTAGGCTCCGAGCACCAAAATAAATGCACTTCTAGGTATGCAACCAGAGAGGCGGCAGGAGATAAATATAGCAGGTAATCCAGGTAAATGGGAAAAAGCTTACTGTGTCTGGCACTTCCCCTGCGACTTCGACTTCGACTTCTGACTCCCCGGCCACTGCGCATGGCCAGGAACATGTGATGCGAGGCTGGTGGAGCTGATAGCCATTATGTACACATGTTCTGCCATACACACACTGATACTGATTCCGGGAACGAACTGTTGCTCCTCTCCCAGAAGCTGAGCCTGCTGAGCCGGAGCCTGGTGCCTGTGCCCACCTGTTACTCCGCCCGCTCTGGCAAATACGGCCTGCAATTGCCATTCCGCCAATTACCTGCGCCCCCATCCTGGCCAACTGTTGTTACCTTTTCGTATTTGTCGCCACTTCTGCTGCTGCTGGGGTGGACGTAATTAAAAATCTGTTTCCGTTGAGACCTTACCTTGAACAGACTTGATTAATGCCTATTTTAATTGGTATTCAAAATGCTTATATTTACCCGTTTATTAATGTTAAATATATTGTATTACATCTTGAAGTTGATGTTAAAAAGCTATTTTGCATCTACCTTTAGGTAGGTAGATATTTAGTTAGATATTTACGTCTGCTTTAATTATTGGAATTAACTTGGTTGGGCTTTATTCATTAGTAATTATCTACTTGTTAAGGTTCGAGTTAAAACCCTTATTTCGATTAGGTTACCTTTTATAAACTTGATTTCTGCGTTTAATCAAAAGACAGAATTATTTTTTGTGATTTTGTTAATTATTATAATTAACTTGTTTGAGATTTGTTTACTTAATATTATAAATCTTCATTTTTAAATTAATGTTTAAGCCACTAATACTTTAAGAACGTGCGCACCCTATTTATTACAAATTAAAACATATATTTGTATTTAAAACATTTTAAGTAAGATTAAGTGACTGGATTTAACATTGAGTATTTTTATGTTTGTCTCTAATAAACCTTGTGGAAATTATTTTGAAATTTTCAAAATTTAGAATTAAATTTAATATGTATTTAATTTTTTGTGTTTTCTCCAATCAAATGTATATATTTTGCAAAAGACAAAATTGCAATTTATAAAATCTAATTTCATATCACGTATACGCCATGTAAGCATATTTTTTAAGCAAATCTAAGCTAAATATTTAAAATAAACGAGGCTGGAGTGCTAATTATTTTTAATTTACAACTTTTACAAATTTGTAGTCACCCAGATTGTAGTCCCTTGTTTAAAATATACAACACTGCGTATGAGTGATTTTACCTAAGAAACTTCGCATTCTGTTGACATGCAAAATAATATTATAATAATTTAACAAAGAAATTGTATGACATACTCCAAGATACCACCTTAATCCCCAAAACACAAATTGGGGCACAACAACCAAAAAATGTGCATGCACATGCGTGATTTATTTATATACTGACCGACTGTACTCTCGGCCGCTGTCCATCTCGATTCCTGATGGCTGCAGCCATCTACTTGCGTCAATTCCTTTCCCCTTCTCCTTCTGAACGTCCCCAATTCTGGACTATGCTTGGTTGCCAGGTGACTATCTCAACAGAACGGGAACCTCCAGGGACCTTTGGCTGCTCCTGCTCCTGCGGCTGCCATGGCTACAGGTTCGGTGCCCGGGACAGGCACAAAGGGGAGCACTGCACCTGGAATAACTCGGAGATGCAATTCCCCTGTACTATTTATATTTCTTATTATTACAAAAATATATAAATAATGAGAGCCATGAGCAGGAATTTCAATAAAAAAGCAGCAAAAAAGCAATTTAATAAACATATTTCTGGGAAAACTCTTTGTTATGAATTTATGATTCAATTCCAGGAATAGTAGGCATTAAATAATATATATTTCCTAAAAAAACATTTACTTTTGGAAAATGTCAGAGGCCACGTTAATTCAGAGAATTAAATTTTTAATAATAATTTCCTAAGAATGCTGCTTTAGTACTTTATCTCCCTTTGAATACATAAATCATTTTCAATCTTAATATTTCATCTTTCCAACATCTACCCACTTTAACTTTCCTTAGAAATCCATTAAGTTATACTAGACTTTTATTCACTTTTTTCGTAGAAATATATATACAAAATAAATATGATTTTCATGCGATTCCTGCCTCTCCATAGCAGTGAGCGTGATTTCGATTGAGATTAGGTTATGAGTGAGACTAAGACTAGGGCACTACGAACTAATGGATCCACACGCTGGCGATGAATCGCATTCACTAAAGCTTAAACTGGCAACGGATCCGCCTCCGTCTCTGGATTCTACACCTTGAAGATGCCAAAGTAGCTGCGGTTATTCGATTCCCGCAGAATGGCATTGCGATCGGTGTGGATGTCCTTGAGGTGGATTGTCTCATCCTTGTCGAGGTTTATGAGGCCACTGGTGTGGCAGGTGTGCACCTTCTGGGACATATTCGTGGGCACCGTGTTCAGGCACTGCAGGAAGGCCTTGTGTCCCTGGAAGACTATGAAGCCGTTCTGGTCGTGCGAGTTGTGGTAGCATATCTGGGCGTATACGTAATACAGGCCTGGTTCGAGCACCTGGAGTACACCATCCTCCACCCGGAAGTGACCCTGCCAGGAGCTCTTGCTCTCCTCGGGCGCATTGCCAATGTACATGTCACCATTGTAGCCTAAGGGGTATTGGGGTTATTAATACCATTGATCTGAAGTATATATATTATGTATGTTGTATATTATACTCACTTGGAGGCCAATGGTGCGGCTTCCTGCTACTCAGATGAAAGTGGGCGGCTGGCTTTGAGGCAACGTCATCGGATCTGGCTGAAATAAGAGATTCACCTGCAAGTTAACAGAGGTGCAAATGGAGAGGTTTTTTTCTTGGTTTTTCTTCGTTTATTGCCAATTGTGGTTGAGACTACACACCTTTGCGGGGCAGAATGCGATGGCGACCCGATCGGGAGAGCGTTCTGCGTCGGTGGTGGAGGGTGGAACTGGAAATCAGGCAATACATTTAATTTAATTATAATAAGTAGTTTAATTTAAATTAATAGGTTTAGCAAGATATTTTATCAGGATTTTTTATTATTTAAATTTAAGCAATCAAAGCCTAAGTCATTTCAGAAAGAAGCTGAAATTAAATTAAAATAGTATCATCTCCTAAATTTCCTAAACCCTGATATTTTAAAATTTATAATAAACAAAATATCGAATTTAACGTTTAAAATATTTGTATTATCGAAGAATAGCACAAAATCATACTTTACAAACTTTTATTTATATATTAAACGTAAAGTTTGATGTGGCAAATCGACAAATATATATTTATATTCAAAAACGTTGTATTTCGAAATTTATAATATAAAAAATGTCGCATTTAACATTAAAACATCTTTACTATTGAAAAATAAGCGAGAAGCATTATCGAATTTATGTTTTCCTTCATTCGATTAAAGTTTTATGATGCCCTGATATTATGACCCAATTATCGCGCTCAATAATATATAAAAAGTAGCATATCGATTTATATGCATATCAAATCTTACGTCAAATATTAATGTTTACCCTTCTTATTTTTTAAAAGTTTTGTAAATATTTTAATGCTGTTATTTTAAGATCCTCTTTCTGCGTATTTAATATTTATTTATTTCTGGCAGGTCTCTGACCATATGTTCACCTGGATGGCTGCCATTGATAACAATAATATTTGTTCCCATTATATTTACAAATCGCCTTAATGTTTAGACTCGATTCAATTCTCACCTCTGCTTGGTTACGGCCTCGTCGGGTGTCTTCTCGCCGGTGTGTGTGGTGTGATTTACCTGGACAGTCTGCTGCTCATTGCGAACATCGGCAATCGAGCGAGATTTCCTGGAATTATAATAAAATGTTTATAATTTATTACGTATTATATTATTTATTATTATTACCTCTCCTGCTTCTTCTTGCGATCATTATAGGAGGTAAAGTCATCAAAGACATTGTCATTGTTGGAGGCACTACTGGAATCTTCCCCCTCGGCCGCTGTTTCCGCGGTGGGATCGGAGGTAGGAGTGGTGGCAGCCGCCTCCTCCGTGGTCAGCTTGGAGTTTAACTTGTCTAGCATTTCGGTGTAGTCCTCGTATTCTGTGCCATCCTCCTCCATAAAGGAATAGTTCTCGTCGTCGTCGACATCGTCGGTGCCATCCTCATTTCCATCCTCATCCTCATCGTCAAGGGGACTCATGACATCGTCGTCGTCGTCGTCCTCGGTCATGTCGTCATCCGTGAGGTCTTCCTGCTTTTTGGGATAGTCGATGAACGCATTCTCGTACTGCAACAGAGATGATGAAGATGATGATGATGATTATGGGGAGTTAGCATTTGGGTCAGAACGAACACTTGGCCAAGTACGTGACTGCAGCAGCAGCAGTGGGGCAATCCTCCCGCGACTCATATTTTTGGACGCCGCAAAAAGCTGTTTCGTCATTGCCACTAATTGATGGCGCCTCGAAAAAAAACATAACACAACATACTATCCGCTATATCCACACATATATACCACATATATTTTGTATAAATAAAAGCAAAGCGTAGGAAAAACTATTGGGGGAATGGCGTGCACAGATGCCCGGCATTAAAAATATAAATAAATCTTAAAATGATCTCTGGCCATTAGGCCATTTTGATGAGATCAGATCAATCGTCACTTTTGGGTTATAGCGGCGAATCGCATTGCCTTGAACGGATATATATCGGCCGATAAACTCTTGTACATTTCCGTCTCTCCTATGCGCCTTTCGAGATACTAGAAATTATTGTGGCTTTTGCCTTGTGTCACTTGGGGATTTGTATCTCATAAATTACTTGGACAGCTGGCGCCACATCCATACATTATCTTCTACATAGTTTAATTGAGTGTTTCCCTGGGGGACAGAGATATCATAATTAAAATAATCTATCACTATTCCTCAGGCAACAAAAACGATGAAAATTCTCTGAATTTATTTGTATGATTTTATTTTAGCAACTTATTTCTATAAATATGTGTGTCCCGCACACTATACTATTTACAAATATCTAGGCATTTTTTGTGGCTTCTGCGGAATTTTGCTTTAGAAAAACGGAACAAAAATGTTTTTTAACTAAGTAGTTTCTCTTCGAAGTTTAAACATATTTTAGAAGATGCAGTTTTACGATTCTTTTATAATGCTTTATGCTATTAATAAATTCTTTAAAAATATGCTTAGTTAAACAGTTTTAAATCGAATTTTAAAGAGTTTAAGAAACTCTAAGAAACATAAATTAATATCTAGTAAAATTTGGTTTTAAAAAAACGGAAAAACTAAGATTTTTCCTTGGAATTTTTTGTATGTATTATGTTTGCTTTTATTAAATTCGTGGATATTTGTTCGTTTTTTTGTAGTTTATTTTAAACACTTTAAGAAATTTTAAGATAACTAAATAAATCTCCCGTAAATTTCGTTTTTAAAAAATGAAACAATTAAGTTTTTTTTAGAACTTCTAATCATATTTAAATTCTTAATAAATTAATTGAAATGTGCTTAGTTAATCTGTCTTTAAATCAATTCTTAAACAGTTTAAGAAATTCTAAGAAATATAAATAAATCTCTCGAAAATTTCGTTTTTAAAAAGGTAAAAAACTAAGAATTTTCTTTAGAACTTCCTATCATATTTATTTCCTCAATAAATTAATTGAATATAGGCTTAGTTAATCTTTTTTTAAAGCTAATACTTTTAAGAAGATTACTTAATAAAATCTGTCCAGATTATATCTCGAGAAATATTTACTACAATTGCATTTGATATACATTTCAATTTCCCATATCAATTATGTTCTTAGTAAATTCCTTTAAAATAAGCTAAATGAAGCTAAATTAAACCATTTTATAGCTAATTCGAAAAAGAATTACTATTTAAGAACCACCCCAAAAATACACCTCTAGTAAAAATACACGCTTTCGCCTCATAAAAAAGCCAAAGAACAATATTATTTCCGACTTGGTAAACAATTCGAGAGATGCTTATATTTGCCACAGACAAATGTTACAGACAGTACAAATATTGGTGCTTTTTCCGATTTACGGATGGATTACTCACCTCTTTCTGGAACTCATCGAACTCCTCCAGATAGTTGATGCCCAAACGCTGCTGGAGATTGTCGACTACTCGCTTCAGGCTCCTCAGCTCCCGGTTCAGATGCGTGACCCGCGTTGTCTGCCAGATCTGGGAAATAAACACAATTTAATTGTGTAAACCGATAGAGGCTTGGCTAATCATTAGCACTTGGGCAATTAATCTAATAAGACTCAATTAAACGTATTTAGTTGGTGCAAAATAATCACTTCATAAAACTAAAAAAACCCTCGATAGGCGCAAACTTTTGACACCCGTAAAAAGTTTATATAAAAAGTAAGAGATAGGGCAAGAGGCGTGGAGAGAGAGATTCTTGGTGAAGAAATACACCGAGGCACAGACATCGCCGCTCAGCCACTCAGGCACATAATCTGCTTAATGGATCATTAACATTCGGGGCGAGTAGCGAGCAACGCGCCTTATATATACTATACGCACTTCTCATATTTCGACTGGCACCCGAAAAAACAGAAACAGCACAAGAATGGGCTCTGGCTTAAGCCGGAGACAAGAAAAAAAAAAGAAATATAAATAAAAAAACTTGTACTGAATTCTTGTATAAATTATGGACAGTACTCTGTGTGGCGGCAGCCCAGAAACTTGTTTCTGATTCAACTAAACCACTTTCCATTAGGGCTTATCGGCCGATCTGTAGATCGATCGCAGCGCCTGCAGTTTGTCACTTTCACGGAAAGAGGCCCCTCATGATGAGGGTCACCAGCACTCCAAGCGAGGAGGTCACTTTTGATGGCATGTCAGTATAGGGAAAATTTAATAAAGCAACTCAACAGAGATTTATTACGGAGAAGAAAAACGCCACCAAAAATGTACAAGTCAATTGTATGATTTCCGTTCACTTAAGACCAGACTCGGGAGCTCTAGCAGCTGTATCTTTAGCAATGCAAATCCCCCGACGATATTCTAGAGCAGTCACCAAAGCTATCAGCCAAGTAGAAGTCGTCGCCAAAGATTTATCGACTCTGTTGACTCTGGAAGCCATAATCTCCGCCCGTGGCAACTAAATCGGTTTCAACAATAACAAACAAAACGGAAAGTATCTTTATATATACATTTGCCAAGTGTATCTGCATCCGCTCTTTACGGATTAGCTGGGACCATTAGAAACCGATTTGGCCTAAAGACGTGTCGGTGATGACATCGCTTGATCAGACAGAAACCATAACCAAGACGACGACGTCCCACGATCTAAATATAGTTTGATGCCAAAAATTATAGTTAAACGCGTCTCGCGCTCTGTCGGTCACGGATCATAAAATCTGTTTTCATTTCAATTTATGCATCTCGGGTATTTCGTTTTCAAATTTTGGCTGAATCGAACAAAAAAAAAGACTTCGCATCCTCCAGTGACAAGCGTGCCAGAGGTTAAATATTCATTTTTAGATTGCGATTTCGGGGGTGTCTCTATCTCTAGCTGTGTATGTTAAAGTCCAATTTGCATTTATATTTATTCGCCATTTATTCTTGCTACTGAAATAAACATTTCCGAAGATTCGGCGGGGCTGTGATTTGAGTCTTTGCAGAGTCTACAAGACGGTTCAGGGCTAAATCTTTAAATGGTGGGTACAATCTTGTTTCTACAAAAAATAAAAAACAATATTCCTTGGCTGCTAGAGATGTGCCTTAAGATAACAAAGATAGTTAAACCTTTCTGGAAATCAGAATTAAGATCTGGTATATCATCGTTGAAACAATTAAAATTCCTGATGAAATCGTTACTAAGAACTAACTAAAACCTATCATATAAAGTCATAATCATAAATGCTCTACTTTGATGCCAATTTCAATTTTTAACAACATTTGCCAATAAGGCGACTCATTCATATCGCGATTCGGGGAAAACACCCAGCAATAACTGATATCCCCACACCTTTGGAATTTCAACGAATCATTGATCGCTAATACACGGCAAGAAATCATTATTAGTTAACTCTTAACTATTAAGTATTGGAATTTATGATTATAAATTGGAACATAATATTGTAATATGATTATTAATTACAGTGAATCTTACTTATTCACTATTTATCTTATCTTTGGGTTCGAATATAAGACTTATCAAAGATGATATACCTCAATGAGTAATTAGTTTTGTTTGAGTTTTTGACAATCAGTATCATTAATTGGTCGTTCTTTGGGGGGTTTTTATACCAGGAACCCCAAGACATCGACGATTTACAAGCAAACATTGGAGTTAATCACAAGTCAAAAGTATACAGCAGACTGAGTTGTTGAGGAATATTCTATTAAATTTTGTCTGTCATCCTTAATAAAACCTAACATACTATAAAAAAATATAATCTTTAATAACTAATTTCAAGATTCTTATGTACATATTTGTACCTTAAAACAATACTTTTCAGGAAGGTAAATATAAATAAAAACGGCAGATAATTTATAAATAAATTACAAACTAATATCTAATTACCCTATTATTATAATCCATATTAAAGTCATTACAAAACCTCTAATTTTAGCAAAATAAGTAAACTTGTTCGGTTACCAGCCCCCCCACATTATCTGCAACCTATTTGCCCAGACTAATCTCTGCGTGTTTGCTGGAGATAACTGTATATACATATAACTCCATATTTGCTTTGGTAATGGATATGCTGATCTCTGTTGATCTTGCAGCCTGGTTAAGAACTTACAGTTAGACCGAGGATTCCTGTAACAAGCACCAGAGCGATGACCGCCAAGACAATGGGGATCAGCTGGCGGGTGCGACGCTGGGCGGTTGCCGCATGGCCGGTTGACATGGCCGGAAAGCCATCGCCGGCACTTGTCGGCGTGATGAACGGCTTGAGGGTCTCGGCCGTCATAATTGCTGTAATGGCACTGTTCACGGTGGATCGGAGCAGCTATATCCGATTCACTATGCCCCACAGATGATCACGAAGCCGCCCACTCAAGGGCACTCGACAGCTGTTCGCTGACTCGACGACGAGCTTTGGCACAGACACACTATATGTATGTTATGTACTTTATTATATATATGTACTTTAGATTCACTGGAAAACACCCTCACTGACGACTGCTCGAGATAAGACGCGACGACATCTAGATGAAACCACTCGCGGCTGCTGCCCTTTGAGATGATGATATTCTTTATAGACGACAGACCGGACCGATTTTCTTTGTGTGTTTTTCCCTTCCACAATCGACAATTTGCACAAGAGCACTTGCTGCTCTCTGCTCCGGCGAGAACAAGTTTGGCGAGATACAATTATCTCGTTTTATCAGTAGTTCTTGTCTTCGATAAAAAATGAAAAACAGACAGCACACAGTCACAGTATGAGGCGAACCTGCACTTATTTTTCTTATTTTTAGTAATTTGCCCGCTGGCGAAATACGATCTTGGTAGTTAAAAGCGACAACGGTTAACTTTTCGCTTGGCACGCACGCACGCGGTTGTTCTTTTTCAATATTTTGGGTTTCTTCGCTTTTCACGTCCGTTCGCGTCGGCGATCCGATTTGAAATAATTCAAGCTGAAGAGTATACAACCAACGGCACTTGGCCGTGAGCGAGTGAGAGACAGTTCGCTGTCAGCATCAGCCGTCTCCCTTCGGCGCACAACGGACGGAAAGATACAGATACGTTGCAAAAATCAACTTTTTGATGACAACGGATCCTAAAATTGTTATTGCATTCGACAGGTAATAGTTCAAAAGGGTTGAATCCAAAAAATTATTCAAATCGGTTCAGTAGTTTAGAAGTTACACGTGTTCAAAGTTGAACCTTTTTTGGGTTGCAAAAAAAGTTTGTCGTTTTTGAGAAAAATTCTGACTTTGAGGTCGATTTTTAGGTAAAATATGTAACCGACCGGTATGGTTATGGTCTCTATCGAAAGGGTCATCGAATCTCAGTAAAACCAAGGTAAAATAAAATTATAATATATTTTGCACGTGCAGGCATACCTGTTTTACCGAAGTACTCATTTTTCACCTATTTTTCAACTTTGATGGAAAATAAAAAATAGAACTTACACCTACTTATGGGTTTGGCGTATGAGGTGTTGTTCCTGAATATGTTCTTTATCATATTCCAAAAAGATCGGCTGCCCCAAACTGCCACCCCGAATTTCCAAGGCAAAAGATACTTTCAACTCAGCGTCAAAAACGGGCGGTTTCGTGAAAATTCTGGTACGAGCGCAGTCGCTGCGCAGTACGAAATTGTATGGCGGGCATACATTTTTTCCTGTATTGGCGGCTTGTTTTTCAATTCCTGACTTTGTAAGGACACTTAATGATTTGAAATGAATGTATAATGAATAGTTATTCTTCAGAAATATTAAATAATGTAAAATTGAATGATTATTTTGAACAAAAACTGCATAAATGATTAAAAATTGGTCAAAAATTTGGTCAGCAAAAAAATAATTTTTTTTTCTTTAAAATGTATTCTTTTTTTGTTTTTAAAATATTAAATATGCACCATATTAGCATTTTCAGAGAAAACAAACGAAAAGTATTGTTCGAAATTGGATAAAAATTGAGAAAATAGCCTCAAAAAACATTAATTTTCGAGTATAAAATCAACCATTAATCACACCATATAGTATGACCACTCATTCGAAAGGTACTAATAGTACCTTTTATTTAAAAACAAATTTTAAAAATATCTCAACTGGTTCAAGAGTAAGGATTTTTGCAACCCGAAAATATCTTTCCGCCCATTGTGCGGCGCATGGCGAGGATGCGGGGCATACTTAAGGGCGCCTGCGCCATTTACTTTGTGTAATTGTTTTTTTGGCAAGGCTCTCGCCCGCAGGGGGTGGTGTTGCGGCCGCTGTACAGTAGAACCTTCTACAGAGGGAATTTATATTTAAGAAATATTATTACCGAAAGTGGTCTGAATGCACTTTTTGATTTGGAATGCGTATGCGTATTTCGTATGCGCAATATTTATGGGTACTTTGGATTTTATATAAAAAAACAAGAAAGGAAGCTAACTTCGGTATGCCGAAGTTTAAATACCCTGGCAGTAAGTAGAAGAAGAAGAAGACAAATTTTCTGACTTTCCGCTTTCTCAGAATGTTGCTAGCAAAAAATGTTGCTAGCGAAAAATGTTGCTAACCAAATATGTTGCGAACAAATTAAATTAATTAATATATATACTCCTATGGCAGCTATATGATATAGTGGTCCGATTTGAATAAAATTAAAACCGAAATTCTGGAATAATACAAAATGGCCATGTATCAAATTATATTAAAATATATTGAAAATTGGCATAGTAAAAATTTCTCAAAAATTTCGATCGTTCCTATGGCAGCTATATGATATAGTCGTCCGATCCGGCCCGTTCCGACATATATAGCAGTGAGAGCATATAGAAGACTATCTGCAAAGTTTCATTCAGATAGCTTCAAAACTGAGGGACTAGTTTGCGTAGAAACGGACAGACGGACAGACGGACATGGCTAGATCGACTCGGCTGTTGATGCTGATCAAGAATATATATACTTTATAGGGTCGGAAATGTCTCCTTCACTGCGTTGCAAACTTCTGACTAAAATTATAATACCCTGCCAGGGTATAAAAAAAATATATGAAAATTATAAATAAAAAAAATTATATCATCATACATACATATCATATCATATCATATCATATCATACATACTTTTATGCATAACTTTAGTTGATTTTAAAACCGATTTCAGTGGCACCTCTATTATAATCATTTAATTAAATATAAATGCAATAAATATTATGTACGATTTTTTATATTGCAAATTGCCCTTAGGCAATCCCAACTGTACTTCCATTGCTCTTGTCCATATGGCGATCGTAAGTAGGAAAGAGTGTTTGACTTTTTGCGCAGTGTTTGTCCGCAGTTTTTTTTTCCTTTGTCCGTCTGTTGTTTTGCTTGCTTAAAACCTCCCCCTATGGGGTATTAATAGGGGTTGGCTTGATTGCTTTTTGAAATCTGCACCCGGTCTTAGGGGTGCGTTTATTTGGTGCGCCGCCTCTGTGACTCTGACATTGAACGGATCCCGGTTTTTCCGAGCCCGATCACCGCAACTAATTGAATTCTAAAGAAGCCTGGGGATGGGAGGAATCGCTGACATAAGCGCCAGATAAGCCGAATGAACTCTTAGCATTTCATTAAAATCGTATTTATTATTACTTAGTGTGCTCGTCGTCGGCTTATCGGCGCAACGTCTACGTACGGGTTCTAATTACTGCAGGGAAGCCATAAACCTAATGCTGATCCGATCCGATCCGCTACTGCCACCGTCGCGACACTCTGTCTGTATGTCCGAGAAACCCCTAACATTTGCCAGAGTAACAGAACCATTACCTTGCCCGAACAAAACTGATATTTCTATATCGTAAATCTGAACAAGATGCAAATGCCGGCGCTGGTCGGTTAATTAGTTTTGAATCGTCGGCGACTACAGGTAGCAGCCGCAGCAGGTAGACCGCCAAGATCAGCGGGAGAGCGGAGAGGGCCACGCTTCCGGTGTAGCATTAAGAGTTATTAATAGTATCTGATTTGTTTAGGTATTTAATTTGTTATACGACTATTCTATGATTAACTTAAAAAAGTGAAATTATTTGTGAAATAAACTTGTATTCAAAGAATATTAAACTAATTCCAAGAAATAAATATATTAAATATGGTTCAAGAAAGAGAATAATATTTTAGCCAAGATTTCGAGAGGATTCTACTTCGGATGAAGTACTCTCTTTTTTTTGATAATAATATTAATTTAAAATAAAATCATAGAAGTCATCCAAAAATATTAAATCAATTTGGTTATTATTATACTTCAAATTATTTTTAATAGAAAAAGTAAGAAATCCGTAGAAGAGTACAAGACATGGTGATGAAAGCGATTCATCTCGTGATCAGTGCTGCTGTCTATCAAAGTCATCCCACTGTCAGCCGATCTAACAGACAGATGACTATATAAACTCGGTTAAACAAAAAGCTATTACAACAGTATCCCCAAAGACATCAAACATTAAGTTAATCGTGCTCCTAGCTCTTAATCCTAGCTTGGTAGACTAGCGTGGTGCAAGTAAAGAGTATTTCCACGATCACCTTGGGCTGCGATCCACGCAACGAGGATGTAAATATTTATATAAGAACCCATTTAGGTTTATATCCTTTGGGTGTTAACTGGTGGGTAAGCTAAAAGACTCGACTCGAGGCTCGATTTAACCAACCGCCGCCAGAGCCGGGGCTATCTCAAGGCGCACTTTTCAAAGTCAATGCCAGGAAGGGGAGCAATTGACGTTGCTCAGACACAATATATATAATAATTTCCCCTCATATTTCTTTGCGCCAGAGCTGCACAGCTGTGGGGCTTTGTTTGGGATCGCAGACGAGGCTCTGAAATGCGAGCCCAGAATGTTTTCCATATTGTGAATTCTTTATTTGCCAGCTCGTCGCTGGCAGTTTATCGCGCAATGATCGAAGAAATTTATTAGACAAGCGCCGCAACGATGCTTGAAATGAATTTCTGTGTATATATCTCCGGCCTCGGATCGGTTTACCCACAATCTGAATCGATTCGCACACTCACACCCGTCTTTATCTCGCTCGGGGGTAATGGAAATTCGTTCCGATAATTAATATACGACAAGCTATTATCTGTTTCAATAAAGTGTTTTCAGTGTGTTTATTTTCAGGGAACGCCAAATGGCAAAAGTGCCCGAAGATAGTGTTATCCACATTATCAGGCGATCACATTGTATCAATTGCCAAAATAAAACCACAAAACGCTAAAATCGTTATATATCTTTATTTATATTTGGGTAAAATTAGTTAATGGAATAAAAGGTTCACTAAGAAGTATAGGTAAAATAACAAAATTTGAATTGAAGTGGATACATTGTAAATATTTAAGTCTTATATATACCTAAACCAAAGTATTATTTCACGGGTGGCTGCAATAACGCCCAGTGCAATAAAGCCCATGGGCGTTATTTCACAAAAAAAATGCTATAACGCCCATGGGCGTTATTTCACAAAAAAAATGAAATAAGGCCCACGAAAATTGTGAAATAAAGTTCGCGTATGTTATTACACAAAAAAATTGCAATAACGCCCGCTGGCAGATCACACTATCTACTTTGGAAATTGGTCATTTATATTCTGATCTTCTCCGGAACATATCAAACAGTGCCTTAGCAGTGGCGTGAGCCACTGCTTTTACAGTAAAAACTTTGAAACGCCGTAAAAGCAGTGGCTCATGCCACTGCTAAGGCACTGTTTGATATGTTCCGGAGCAGATCAGAATAATCAGAATCAGATATAATATAAATGATATATTTTAAAATATTGTGGGCGTTATTGCACATTTTTTGTGAAATAATGCCCACGAAAATTGTGAAATAAGATTCTTGGGCCTTATTTCATTTTTTTTGTGAAATAACGCCCATGGGCGTTATAGCATTTTTTTTGTGAAATAACACCCATGGGCTTTATTGCACTGGGCGTTATTGCAGCCACCCAAATCAGGCGTTATTGCAGCCACCCTGATTTGGGTGGCTGCAATAACGCCCAGTGCAATAAAGCCCATGGGTGTTATTTCACAAAAAAAATGCTATAACGCCCATGGGCGTTATTTCACAAAAAAAATGAAATAAGGCCGACGAAAATTGTGAAATAAAGTTCGCGTATGTTATTACACAAAAAAATTGCAATAACGCCCGCTGGCAGATCAACACTATCTACTTTGGAAATTGGTCATTTATATTCTGATCTTCTCCGGAACATATCAAACAGTGCCTTAGCAGTGGCGTGAGCCACTGCTTTTACAGTAAAAACTTTGAAACGCCGTAAAAGCAGTGGCTCACGCCACTGCTAAGGCACTGTTTGATATGTTCCGGAGCAGATCAGAATAATCAGAATCAGATATAATATAAATGATATATTTTAAAATATTGTGGGCGTTATTGCACATTTTTTGTGAAATAATGCCCACGAAAATTGTGAAATAAAGTTCGCGTATGTTATTACACAAAAAAATTGCAATAACGCCCGATGGCAGATCAACACTATCTACTTTGGAAATTGGTCATTTATATTCTGATCTTCTCCGGAACATATCAAACAGTGCCTTAGCAGTGGCGTGAGCCACTGCTTTTACAGTAAAAACTTTTAAACGCCGTAAAAGCAGTGGCTCACGCCACTGCTAAGGCACTATTTGATATGTTCCGGAGCAGATCAGAATAATCAGAATCAGATATAATATAAATGATATATTTTAAAATATTGTGGGCGTTATTGCACATTTTTTGTGAAATAATGCCCACGAAAATTGTGAAATAAGATTCTTGGGCCTTATTTCATTTTTTTTTGTGAAATAACGCCCATGGGCGTTATAGCATTTTTTTTGTGAAATAACACCCATGGGCTTTATTGCACTGGGCGTTATTGCAGCCACCCTTATTTCACATTCACAAATATTTACAAATTAAAATGAACTTTTTACAATACTACATGATTTTTCAACAATAAAAACCGTTACGAAATCATAATCAAAATGCACAGGCCACCCTGTTAAATTTAAATTTAAAAAAGGTTTGAGTCAACGCTAATCTACGGCCAAGCGGTCACACTCGGTCGTTTTCGTGTCGGATATTTTTAAAAATATCGTATCGATGATATTTTTTTTATCAAAATAAAGAATAATAATAAATAAAATATCACTTAAAAATATCAATATATTTGAAGAGAGAAAACGCGCAAACAGGGTTTACCCGCAAGGAGAGTGAAAACGGCCGAAAAAACGAGAGAGCGCACAGTAGCGCAATAGATAATTTAGGGTTACAAAATTCATAGCTCTTGAACCAGTTCAGATATTGTCATAATTATTTTTTTATAAGAAAGGTCATTTTAATACCTTTCGAATAAGTGGCCATACTATATGGTGTGATAAGTAGTAGATTTTATACTCCCAAATTAATGTATTTTCAGGCAGTTTTCCCATTTTTTATTCAATTTCGTTTTTTTTTCTCTGATAATGCTAATTTGGTGCATATTTAATTTTTTAAAAACAAAAAAAAAGACTAAATTTTAATTTAAAAAAAAAATGTATTTTTCTTGACCAACTTTTTGACCAATTTTCATCATTTATGCACTTTTTGTTCAAAATAATCATTCAATTTTACATCATTTAATATTGTTGAAGAATAATTAATAAGTATACATTCATTTCAAATCATTTAGTGTCCTTACAAAGTCAGGATTTGAAAAACAAGCCGCCAATACAGGACAAAATATATGCCCGCCGCTTGTACCAGCATTTTCACGAAACCGCCCGTTTTTGACGCTGAGTTGAAAGTATCTTTTGCTTGGGAAATTCGGGGTGGGTCGTCGGGGGACCCGATCTTTTTTGAATATGACAAAGAACATATTCAAAAACAACACCTCATACGCCAAACCCAAAATACACCAAAATAACATTTTTGACACTTCATCAAAGTTGAAAAACAGATGAAAAATTAGTACTTCGGTAAAACAGGAATGACAGCACGTGCAATAAACATTATAATCTTATTCTACTTTTTTTTTTACCGAGATTTGATGACCCTTTCGATAGAGACCATAACCATGCCGGTCGGTTACATATTTTGCCTAAAAGTCGATCAGAAAGGCAGAATTTTTCTAAAAAACGACATGCTTTTTTTTCAACCTAAAAGAGGTTCAACTTTGAACACGTGTAACTTTTAAAATACTGAACCGATTTGAATAATTTTTCAAATTCAACCCTTTTGGACTATTACCTGTCGAATGCAATAACAAATTTTACGAGCCGTTTTCATTAAGAAGTTGATTATTGTATAGTATCTGTATCTTTTGCGCCATTGTGGAGCGTTTGGAGCCGCAAAAAGAGGGAAAGTAAATTACGCTGAAAGAAAAAAATAATGGCCGACGACAGTTGCTTGCAGCTTAAATTTATTTAAATAATTTAAATGCAGTATTTTACACCAGGTATTTAAAATTAATTAAATATTATTACGACCAAAGAGTTATTAAACAAACAAATGAAACATAAATTTCGGCTTGAGTATTTCCGGTTTATGTATGTATATTTTGTAAGTTTGTTATCATATTAAAATAAGAAGTAGTACGGGGAAATAAGTAAAATGGCATAACGGATATCTCTTAAAATACGATAATAAGAAATTAACGTAAAACTGCTAAAACACTGCAGTCCAAGAACACTTGTTTGGTTTATGGCAACAAGAAAAGGGAGAATTTTTCCAAAATACTAGTTATAAATTGGTCTAATTAGGATTAGGAAAAATTGATTAATAATTGATATAATAATTATTTGCATTTGCACCTTTGAGTTATCTCAGATACAGGACGGTGGGTGTGGGTGTCCTTTCGCATTGGCATAATAATGATTTGCTTGCTCCTTAGCCGAAATATCAATTTCGGCCTCAGGGCAAGAACACTTGTATGGTTTATGGCAACAAGAAAAGGGAGAATTTTTCCAAAATACTAGTTATAAATTGGTCTAATTAGGATTAGGAAAAATTGATATAATAGATACTCCCTGCGAGGGACGAGCGAAGAAGCTAAATAGCGGCAAAAGGCAAAAAGTTGTTGACGAAGCCAACAACACGCGGTGTTCCCAAGCGGTCCCCCATCTAAGTACTAACCGCGCCCGACGCTGCTTAATTTCGGTGATCGGACGAGAACCGATGTATTCAGCGTGGTATGGTCGTTGGCGAAAGTCGAAGGTCTTAACTGTACCCATGTTGCACATTTCGCCCCAGCTTCTCGAAGGCGATTTATTTGCATTTGCACCTATGAGTTATCTCAGATACAGGACGGCGGGAGCGGGTGTCCTTTCGCATTGGCATAATAATGATTTGCTTGCTCCTTAGCCGAAATATCAATTTCGGCCTCAGGGCAAGAACACTTGTATGTTTTATGGCAACAAGAAAAGGGAGAATTTTTCCAAAATACTAGTTATAAATTGGTCTAATTAGGATTAGGAAAAATTGATTAATAATTGATATAATAATTATTTGCATTTGCACCTATGAGTTATCTCAGATACAGGACGGCGGGTGTGGGTGTCCTTTCGCATTGGCATAATAATGATTTGCTTGCTCCTTAGCCGAAATATCAATTTCGGCCTCAGGGCAAGAACACTTGTATGGTTTATGGCAACAAGAAAAGGGAGAATTTTTCCAAAATACTAGTTATAAATTGGTCTAATTAGGATTAGGAAAAATTGATATAATAGATACTCCCTGCGAGGGACGAGCGAAGAAGCTAAATAGCGGCAAAAGGCAAAAAGTTGTTGACGAAGCCAACAACACGCGGTGTTCCCAAGCGGTCTCTCATCTAAGTACTAACCGCGCCCGACGCTGCTTAATTTCGGTGATCGGACGAGAACCGATGTATTCAGCGTGGTATGGTCGTTGGCGAAAGTCGAAGGTCTTAACTGTACCCATGTTGCACATTTCGCCCCAGCTTCTCGAAGGCGATTTATTTGCATTTGCACCTATGAGTTATCTCAGATACAGGACGGCGGGTGTGGGTGTCCTTTCGCATTGGCATAATAATGATTTGCTTGCTCCTTAGCCGAAATATCAATTTCGGCCTCAGGGCAAGAACACTTGTATGGTTTATGGCAACAAGAAAAGGGAGAATTTTTCCAAAATACTAGTTATAAATTGGTCTAATTAGGATTAGGAAAAATTGATATAATAGATACTCCCTGCGAGGGACGAGCGAAGAAGCTAAATAGCGGCAAAAGGCAAAAAGTTGTTGACGAAGCCAACAACACGCGGTGTTCCCAAGCGGTCTCTCATCTAAGTACTAACCGCGCCCGACGCTGCTTAATTTCGGTGATCGGACGAGAACCGATGTATTCAGCGTGGTATGGTCGTTGGCGAAAGTCGAAGGTCTTAACTGTACCCATGTTGCACATTTCGCCCCAGCTTCTCGAAGGCGATTTATTTGCATTTGCACCTATGAGTTATCTCAGATACAGGACGGCGGGAGCGGGTGTCCTTTCGCATTGGCATAATAATGATTTGCTTGCTCCTTAGCCGAAATATCAATTTCGGCCTCAGGGCAAGAACACTTGTATGTTTTATGGCAACAAGAAAAGGGAGAATTTTTCCAAAATACTAGTTATAAATTGGTCTAATTAGGATTAGGAAAAATTGATTAATAATTGATATAATAATTATTTGCATTTGCACCTATGAGTTATCTCAGATACAGGACGGCGGGTGTGGGTGTCCTTTCGCATTGGCATAATAATGATTTGCTTGCTCCTTAGCCGAAATATCAATTTCGGCCTCAGGGCAAGAACACTTGTATGGTTTATGGCAACAAGAAAAGGGAGAATTTTTCCAAAATACTAGTTATAAATTGGTCTAATTAGGATTAGGAAAAATTGATATAATAGATACTCCCTGCGAGGGACGAGCGAAGAAGCTAAATAGCGGCAAAAGGCAAAAAGTTGTTGACGAAGCCAACAACACGCGGTGTTCCCAAGCGGTCTCTCATCTAAGTACTAACCGCGCCCGACGCTGCTTAATTTCGGTGATCGGACGAGAACCGATGTATTCAGCGTGGTATGGTCGTTGGCGAAAGTCGAAGGTCTTAACTGTACCCATGTTGCACATTTCGCCTCAGCTTCTCGAAGGCGATTTATTTGCATTTGCACCTATGAGTTATCTCAGATACAGGACGGCGGGTGTGGGTGTCCTTTCGCATTGGCATAATAATGATTTGCTTGCTCCTTAGCCGAAATATCAATTTCGGCCTCAGGGCAAGAACACTTGTATGGTTTATGGCAACAAGAAAAGGGAGAATTTTTCCAAAATACTAGTTATAAATTGGTCTAATTAGGATTAGGAAAAATTGATATAATAGATACTCCCTGCGAGGGACGAGCGAAGAAGCTAAATAGCGGCAAAAGGCAAAAAGTTGTTGACGAAGCCAACAACACGCGGTGTTCCCAAGCGGTCTCTCATCTAAGTACTAACCGCGCCCGACGCTGCTTAATTTCGGTGATCGGACGAGAACCGATGTATTCAGCGTGGTATGGTCGTTGGCGAAAGTCGAAGGTCTTAACTGTACCCATGTTGCACATTTCGCCCCAGCTTCTCGAAGGCGATTTATTTGCATTTGCACCTTTGAGTTATCTCAGATACAGGACGGCGGGTGTGGGTGTCCTTTCGCATTGGCATAATAATGATTTGCTTGCTCCTTAGCCGAAATATCAATTTCGGCCTCAGGGCAAGAACACTTGTATGGTTTATGGCAACAAGAAAAGGGAGAATTTTTCCAAAATACTAGTTATAAATTGGTCTAATTAGGATTAGGAAAAATTGATATAATAGATACTCCCTGCGAGGGACGAGCGAAGAAGCTAAATAGCGGCAAAAGGCAAAAAGTTGTTGACGAAGCCAACAACACGCGGTGTTCCCAAGCGGTCCCCCATCTAAGTACTAACCGCGCCCGACGCTGCTTAATTTCGGTGATCGGACGAGAACCGATGTATTCAGCGTGGTATGGTCGTTGGCGAAAGTCGAAGGTCTTAACTGTACCCATGTTGCACATTTCGCCCCAGCTTCTCGAAGGCGATTTATTTGCATTTGCACCTATGAGTTATCTCAGATACAGGACGGCGGGTGTGGGTGTCCTTTCGCATTGGCATAATAATGATTTGCTTGCTCCTTAGCCGAAATATCAATTTCGGCCTCAGGGCAAGAACACTTGTATGGTTTATGGCAACAAGAAAAGGGAGAATTTTTCCAAAATACTAGTTATAAATTGGTCTAATTAGGATTAGGAAAAATTGATATAATAGATACTCCCTGCGAGGGACGAGCGAAGAAGCTAAATAGCGGCAAAAGGCAAAAAGTTGTTGACGAAGCCAACAACACGCGGTGTTCCCAAGCGGTCCCCCATCTAAGTACTAACCGCGCCCGACGCTGCTTAATTTCGGTGATCGGACGAGAACCGATGTATTCAGCGTGGTATGGTCGTTGGCGAAAGTCGAAGGTCTTAACTGTACCCATGTTGCACATTTCGCCCCAGCTTCTCGAAGGCGATTTATTTGCATTTGCACCTATGAGTTATCTCAGATACAGGACGGCGGGAGCGGGTGTCCTTTCGCATTGGCATAATAATGATTTGCTTGCTCCTTAGCCGAAATATCAATTTCGGCCTCAGGGCAAGAACACTTGTATGTTTTATGGCAACAAGAAAAGGGAGAATTTTTCCAAAATACTAGTTATAAATTGGTCTAATTAGGATTAGGAAAAATTGATTAATAATTGATATAATAATTATTTGCATTTGCACCTATGAGTTATCTCAGATACAGGACGGCGGGTGTGGGTGTCCTTTCGCATTGGCATAATAATGATTTGCTTGCTCCTTAGCCGAAATATCAATTTCGGCCTCAGGGCAAGAACACTTGTATGGTTTATGGCAACAAGAAAAGGGAGAATTTTTCCAAAATACTAGTTATAAATTGGTCTAATTAGGATTAGGAAAAATTGATATAATAGATACTCCCTGCGAGGGACGAGCGAAGAAGCTAAATAGCGGCAAAAGGCAAAAAGTTGTTGACGAAGCCAACAACACGCGGTGTTCCCAAGCGGTCCCTCATCTAAGTACTAACCGCGCCCGACGCTGCTTAATTTCGGTGATCGGACGAGAACCGATGTATTCAGCGTGGTATGGTCGTTGGCGAAAGTCGAAGGTCTTAACTGTACCCATGTTGCACATTTCGCCCCAGCTTCTCGAAGGCGATTTATTTGCATTTGCACCTATGAGTTATCTCAGATACAGGACGGCGGGAGCGGGTGTCCTTTCGCATTTGCATAATAATGATTTGCTTGCTCCTTAGCCGAAATATCAATTTCGGCCTCAGGGCAAGAACACTTGTATGTTTTATGGCAACAAGAAAAGGGAGAATTTTTCCAAAATACTAGTTATAAATTGGTCTAATTAGGATTAGGAAAAATTGATTAATAATTGATATAATAATTATTTGCATTTGCACCTTTGAGTTATCTCAGATACAGGACGGCGGGTGTGGGTGTCCTTTCGCATTGGCATAATAATGATTTGCTTGCTCCTTAGCCGAAATATCAATTTCGGCCTCAGGGCAAGAACACTTGTATGGTTTATGGCAACAAGAAAAGGGAGAATTTTTCCAAAATACTAGTTATAAATTGGTCTAATTAGGATTAGGAAAAATTGATATAATAGATACTCCCTGCGAGGGACGAGCGAAGAAGCTAAATAGCGGCAAAAGGCAAAAAGTTGTTGACGAAGCCAACAACACGCGGTGTTCCCAAGCGGTCCCCCATCTAAGTACTAACCGCGCCCGACGCTGCTTAATTTCGGTGATCGGACGAGAACCGATGTATTCAGCGTGGTATGGTCGTTAGCGAAAGTCGAAGGTCTTAACTGTACCCATGTTGCACATTTCGCCCCAGCTTCTCGAAGGCGATTTATTTGCATTTGCACCTATGAGTTATCTCAGATACAGGACGGCGGGAGCGGGTGTCCTTTCGCATTGGCATAATAATGATTTGCTTGCTCCTTAGCCGAAATATCAATTTCGGCCTCAGGGCAAGAACACTTGTATGTTTTATGGCAACAAGAAAAGGGAGAATTTTTCCAAAATACTAGTTATAAATTGGTCTAATTAGGATTAGGAAAAATTGATTAATAATTGATATAATAATTATTTGCATTTGCACCTATGAGTTATCTCAGATACAGGACGGCGGGTGTGGGTGTCCTTTCGCATTGGCATAATAATGATTTGCTTGCTCCTTAGCCGAAATATCAATTTCGGCCTCAGGGCAAGAACACTTGTATGGTTTATGGCAACAAGAAAAGGGAGAATTTTTCCAAAATACTAGTTATAAATTGGTCTAATTAGGATTAGGAAAAATTGATATAATAGATACTCCCTGCGAGGGACGAGCGAAGAAGCTAAATAGCGGCAAAAGGCAAAAAGTTGTTGACGAAGCCAACAACACGCGGTGTTCCCAAGCGGTCCCTCATCTAAGTACTAACCGCGCCCGACGCTGCTTAATTTCGGTGATCGGACGAGAACCGATGTATTCAGCGTGGTATGGTCGTTGGCGAAAGTCGAAGGTCTTAACTGTACCCATGTTGCACATTTCGCCCCAGCTTCTCGAAGGCGATTTATTTGCATTTGCACCTATGAGTTATCTCAGATACAGGACGGCGGGAGCGGGTGTCCTTTCGCATTGGCATAATAATGATTTGCTTGCTCCTTAGCCGAAATATCAATTTCGGCCTCAGGGCAAGAACACTTGTATGGTTTATGGCAACAAGAAAAGGGAGAATTTTTCCAAAATACTAGTTATAAATTGGTCTAATTAGGATTAGGAAAAATTGATTAATAATTGATATAATAATTATTTGCATTTGCACCTTTGAGTTATCTCAGATACAGGACGACGGGTGTGGGTGTCCTTTCGCATTGGCATAATAATGATTTGCTTGCTCCTTAGCCGAAATATCAATTTCGGCCTCAGGGCAAGAACACTTGTATGTTTTATGGCAACAAGAAAAGGGAGAATTT
Source organism: Drosophila aff. chauvacae BK-2020 (assembly GCA_018903765.1). Classification (NCBI taxonomy): domain Eukaryota; kingdom Metazoa; phylum Arthropoda; class Insecta; order Diptera; family Drosophilidae; genus Drosophila; species Drosophila aff. chauvacae BK-2020. The sequence continues at coordinate 2,652,865 of JAEIGO010000916.1, read as the reverse complement.
TTCCAAAATACTAGTTATAAATTGGTCTAATTAGGATTAGGAAAAATTGATTAATAATTGATATAATAATTATTTGCATTTGCACCTTTGAGTTATCTCAGATACAGGACGGCGGGTGTGGGTGTCCTTTCGCATTGGCATAATAATGATTTGCTTGCTCCTTAGCCGAAATATCAATTTCGGCCTCAGGGCAAGAACACTTGTATGGTTTATGGCAACAAGAAAAGGGAGAATTTTTCCAAAATACTAGTTATAAATTGGTCTAATTAGGATTAGGAAAAATTGATATAATAGATACTCCCTGCGAGGGACGAGCGAAGAAGCTAAATAGCGGCAAAAGGCAAAAAGTTGTTGACGAAGCCAACAACACGCGGTGTTCCCAAGCGGTCCCCCATCTAAGTACTAACCGCGCCCGACGCTGCTTAATTTCGGTGATCGGACGAGAACCGATGTATTCAGCGTGGTATGGTCGTTGGCGAAAGTCGAAGGTCTTAACTGTACCCATGTTGCACATTTCGCCCCAGCTTCTCGAAGGCGATTTATTTGCATTTGCACCTATGAGTTATCTCAGATACAGGACGGCGGGAGCGGGTGTCCTTTCGCATTTGCATAATAATGATTTGCTTGCTCCTTAGCCGAAATATCAATTTCGGCCTCAGGGCAAGAACACTTGTATGTTTTATGGCAACAAGAAAAGGGAGAATTTTTCCAAAATACTAGTTATAAATTGGTCTAATTAGGATTAGGAAAAATTGATTAATAATTGATATAATAATTATTTGCATTTGCACCTTTGAGTTATCTCAGATACAGGACGACGGGTGTGGGTGTCCTTTCGCATTGGCATAATAATGATTTGCTTGCTCCTTAGCCGAAATATCAATTTCGGCCTCAGGGCAAGAACACTTGTATGTTTTATGGCAACAAGAAAAGGGAGAATTTTTCCAAAATACTAGTTATAAATTGGTCTAATTAGGATTAGGAAAAATTGATTAATAATTGATATAATAATTATTTGCATTTGCACCTTTGAGTTATCTCAGATACAGGACGGCGGGTGTGGGTGTCCTTTCGCATTGGCATAATAATGATTTGCTTGCTCCTTAGCCGAAATATCAATTTCGGCCTCAGGGCAAGAACACTTGTATGGTTTATGGCAACAAGAAAAGGGAGAATTTTTCCAAAATACTAGTTATAAATTGGTCTAATTAGGATTAGGAAAAATTGATATAATAGATACTCCCTGCGAGGGACGAGCGAAGAAGCTAAATAGCGGCAAAAGGCAAAAAGTTGTTGACGAAGCCAACAACACGCGGTGTTCCCAAGCGGTCCCTCATCTAAGTACTAACCGCGCCCGACGCTGCTTAATTTCGGTGATCGGACGAGAACCGATGTATTCAGCGTGGTATGGTCGTTGGCGAAAGTCGAAGGTCTTAACTGTACCCATGTTGCACATTTCGCCCCAGCTTCTCGAAGGCGATTTATTTGCATTTGCACCTATGAGTTATCTCAGATACAGGACGGCGGGAGCGGGTGTCCTTTCGCATTGGCATAATAATGATTTGCTTGCTCCTTAGCCGAAATATCAATTTCGGCCTCAGGGCAAGAACACTTGTATGTTTTATGGCAACAAGAAAAGGGAGAATTTTTCCAAAATACTAGTTATAAATTGGTCTAATTAGGATTAGGAAAAATTGATTAATAATTGATATAATAATTATTTGCATTTGCACCTATGAGTTATCTCAGATACAGGACGGCGGGTGTGGGTGTCCTTTCGCATTGGCATAATAATGATTTGCTTGCTCCTTAGCCGAAATATCAATTTCGGCCTCAGGGCAAGAACACTTGTATGGTTTATGGCAACAAGAAAAGGGAGAATTTTTCCAAAATACTAGTTATAAATTGGTCTAATTAGGATTAGGAAAAATTGATATAATAGATACTCCCTGCGAGGGACGAGCGAAGAAGCTAAATAGCGGCAAAAGGCAAAAAGTTGTTGACGAAGCCAACAACACGCGGTGTTCCCAAGCGGTCCCCCATCTAAGTACTAACCGCGCCCGACGCTGCTTAATTTCGGTGATCGGACGAGAACCGATGTATTCAGCGTGGTATGGTCGTTGGCGAAAGTCGAAGGTCTTAACTGTACCCATGTTGCACATTTCGCCCCAGCTTCTCGAAGGCGATTTATTTGCATTTGCACCTATGAGTTATCTCAGATACAGGACGGCGGGAGCGGGTGTCCTTTCGCATTGGCATAATAATGATTTGCTTGCTCCTTAGCCGAAATATCAATTTCGGCCTCAGGGCAAGAACACTTGTATGTTTTATGGCAACAAGAAAAGGGAGAATTTTTCCAAAATACTAGTTATAAATTGGTCTAATTAGGATTAGGAAAAATTGATTAATAATTGATATAATAATTATTTGCATTTGCACCTATGAGTTATCTCAGATACAGGACGGCGGGTGTGGGTGTCCTTTCGCATTGGCATAATAATGATTTGCTTGCTCCTTAGCCGAAATATCAATTTCGGCCTCAGGGCAAGAACACTTCTATGGTTTATGGCAACAAGAAAAGGGAGAATTTTTCCAAAATACTTGTTATAAATTGGTCTAATTAGGATTAGGAAAAATTGATATAATAGATACTCCCTGCGAGGGACGAGCGAAGAAGCTAAATAGCGGCAAAAGGCAAAAAGTTGTTGACGAAGCCAACAACACGCGGTGTTCCCAAGCGGTCCCCCATCTAAGTACTAACCGCGCCCGACGCTGCTTAATTTCGGTGATCGGACGAGAACCGATGTATTCAGCGTGGTATGGTCGTTGGCGAAAGTCGAAGGTCTTAACTGTACCCATGTTGCACATTTCGACCCAGCTGCTCGAAGGCGATTTATTTGCGTTTGCAGGTTATCTCAGATACAGGACGGCGGGAGCGGGTGTCCTTTCGCATTGGCATAATAATGATTTGCTTGCTCCTTAGCCGAAATATCAATTTCGGCCTCAGGGCAAGAACACTTGTTTGGTTTATGGCAACAAGAAAAGGGAGAATTTTTCCAAAATACTAGTTATAAATTGGTCTAATTAGGATTAGGAAAAATTGATATAATAGATACTCCCTGCGAGGGACGAGCGAAGAAGCTAAATAGCGGCAAAAGGCAAAAAGTTGTTGACGAAGCCAACAACACGCGGTGTTCCCAAGCGGTCCCTCATCTAAGTACTAACCGCGCCCGACGCTGCTTAATTTCGGTGATCGGACGAGAACCGATGTATTCAGCGTGGTATGGTCGTTGGCGAAAGTCGAAGGTCTTAACTGTTCCCATGTTGCACATTTCGACCCAGCTGCTCGAAGGCGATTTATTTGCGTTTGCAGGTTATCTCAGATACAGGACGGCGAGTGCGGGTGTCCTTTCGCATTGGCATAACAATGATTTGCTTGCTCCTTAGCCGAAATATCAATTTCGGCCTCAGGGCAAGAACACTTGTTTGGTTTATGGCAACAAGAAAAGGGAGAATTTTTCCAAAATACTAGTTATAAATTGGTCTAATTAGGATTAGGAAAAATTGATTAATAATTGATATAATAATTATTTGCATTTGCACCTATGAGTTATCTCAGATACAGGACGGCGGGTGTGGGTGTCCTTTCGCATTGGCATAATAATGATTTGCTTGCTCCTTAGCCGAAATATCAATTTCGGCCTCAGGGCAAGAACACTTGTATGGTTTATGGCAACAAGAAAAGGGAGAATTTTTCCAAAATACTAGTTATAAATTGGTCTAATTAGGATTAGGAAAAATTGATATAATAGATACTCCCTGCGAGGGACGAGCGAAGAAGCTAAATAGCGGCAAAAGGCAAAAAGTTGTTGACGAAGCCAACAACACGCGGTGTTCCCAAGCGGTCCCTCATCTAAGTACTAACCGCGCCCGACGCTGCTTAATTTCGGTGATCGGACGAGAACCGATGTATTCAGCGTGGTATGGTCGTTGGCGAAAGTCGAAGGTCTTAACTGTACCCATGTTGCACATTTCGCCCCAGCTTCTCGAAGGCGATTTATTTGCATTTGCACCTATGAGTTATCTCAGATACAGGACGGCGGGAGCGGGTGTCCTTTCGCATTGGCATAATAATGATTTGCTTGCTCCTTAGCCGAAATATCAATTTCGGCCTCAGGGCAAGAACACTTGTATGTTTTATGGCAACAAGAAAAGGGAGAATTTTTCCAAAATACTAGTTATAAATTGGTCTAATTAGGATTAGGAAAAATTGATTAATAATTGATATAATAATTATTTGCATTTGCACCTATGAGTTATCTCAGATACAGGACGGCGGGTGTGGGTGTCCTTTCGCATTGGCATAATAATGATTTGCTTGCTCCTTAGCCGAAATATCAATTTCGGCCTCAGGGCAAGAACACTTGTATGGTTTATGGCAACAAGAAAAGGGAGAATTTTTCCAAAATACTAGTTATAAATTGGTCTAATTAGGATTAGGAAAAATTGATATAATAGATACTATCTGCGAGGGACGAGCGAAGAAGCTAAATAGCGGCAAAAGGCAAAAAGTTGTTGACGAAGCCAACAACACGCGGTGTTCCCAAGCGGTCCCCCATCTAAGTACTAACCGCGCCCGACGCTGCTTAATTTCGGTGATCGGACGAGAACCGATGTATTCAGCGTGGTATGGTCGTTGGCGAAAGTCGAAGGTCTTAACTGTACCCATGTTGCACATTTCGCCCCAGCTTCTCGAAGGCGATTTATTTGCATTTGCACCTATGAGTTATCTCAGATACAGGACGGCGGGAGCGGGTGTCCTTTCGCATTGGCATAATAATGATTTGCTTGCTCCTTAGCCGAAATATCAATTTCGGCCTCAGGGCAAGAACACTTGTATGTTTTATGGCAACAAGAAAAGGGAGAATTTTTCCAAAATACTAGTTATAAATTGGTCTAATTAGGATTAGGAAAAATTGATTAATAATTGATATAATAATTATTTGCATTTGCACCTTTGAGTTATCTCAGATACAGGACGGCGGGTGTGGGTGTCCTTTCGCATTGGCATAATAATGATTTGCTTGCTCCTTAGCCGAAATATCAATTTCGGCCTCAGGGCAAGAACACTTGTATGGTTTATGGCAACAAGAAAAGGGAGAATTTTTCCAAAATACTAGTTATAAATTGGTCTAATTAGGATTAGGAAAAATTGATATAATAGATACTCCCTGCGAGGGACGAGCGAAGAAGCTAAATAGCGGCAAAAGGCAAAAAGTTGTTGACGAAGCCAACAACACGCGGTGTTCCCAAGCGGTCCCCCATCTAAGTACTAACCGCGCCCGACGCTGCTTAATTTCGGTGATCGGACGAGAACCGATGTATTCAGCGTGGTATGGTCGTTAGCGAAAGTCGAAGGTCTTAACTGTACCCATGTTGCACATTTCGCCCCAGCTTCTCGAAGGCGATTTATTTGCATTTGCACCTATGAGTTATCTCAGATACAGGACGGCGGGAGCGGGTGTCCTTTCGCATTGGCATAATAATGATTTGCTTGCTCCTTAGCCGAAATATCAATTTCGGCCTCAGGGCAAGAACACTTGTATGTTTTATGGCAACAAGAAAAGGGAGAATTTTTCCAAAATACTAGTTATAAATTGGTCTAATTAGGATTAGGAAAAATTGATTAATAATTGATATAATAATTATTTGCATTTGCACCTATGAGTTATCTCAGATACAGGACGGCGGGTGTGGGTGTCCTTTCGCATTGGCATAATAATGATTTGCTTGCTCCTTAGCCGAAATATCAATTTCGGCCTCAGGGCAAGAACACTTGTATGGTTTATGGCAACAAGAAAAGGGAGAATTTTTCCAAAATACTAGTTATAAATTGGTCTAATTAGGATTAGGAAAAATTGATATAATAGATACTCCCTGCGAGGGACGAGCGAAGAAGCTAAATAGCGGCAAAAGGCAAAAAGTTGTTGACGAAGCCAACAACACGCGGTGTTCCCAAGCGGTCCCTCATCTAAGTACTAACCGCGCCCGACGCTGCTTAATTTCGGTGATCGGACGAGAACCGATGTATTCAGCGTGGTATGGTCGTTGGCGAAAGTCGAAGGTCTTAACTGTACCCATGTTGCACATTTCGCCCCAGCTTCTCGAAGGCGATTTATTTGCATTTGCACCTATGAGTTATCTCAGATACAGGACGGCGGGAGCGGGTGTCCTTTCGCATTGGCATAATAATGATTTGCTTGCTCCTTAGCCGAAATATCAATTTCGGCCTCAGGGCAAGAACACTTGTATGGTTTATGGCAACAAGAAAAGGGAGAATTTTTCCAAAATACTAGTTATAAATTGGTCTAATTAGGATTAGGAAAAATTGATTAATAATTGATATAATAATTATTTGCATTTGCACCTTTGAGTTATCTCAGATACAGGACGACGGGTGTGGGTGTCCTTTCGCATTGGCATAATAATGATTTGCTTGCTCCTTAGCCGAAATATCAATTTCGGCCTCAGGGCAAGAACACTTGTATGTTTTATGGCAACAAGAAAAGGGAGAATTTTTCCAAAATACTAGTTATAAATTGGTCTAATTAGGATTAGGAAAAATTGATTAATAATTGATATAATAATTATTTGCATTTGCACCTTTGAGTTATCTCAGATACAGGACGGCGGGTGTGGGTGTCCTTTCGCATTGGCATAATAATGATTTGCTTGCTCCTTAGCCGAAATATCAATTTCGGCCTCAGGGCAAGAACACTTGTATGGTTTATGGCAACAAGAAAAGGGAGAATTTTTCCAAAATACTAGTTATAAATTGGTCTAATTAGGATTAGGAAAAATTGATATAATAGATACTCCCTGCGAGGGACGAGCGAAGAAGCTAAATAGCGGCAAAAGGCAAAAAGTTGTTGACGAAGCCAACAACACGCGGTGTTCCCAAGCGGTCCCCCATCTAAGTACTAACCGCGCCCGACGCTGCTTAATTTCGGTGATCGGACGAGAACCGATGTATTCAGCGTGGTATGGTCGTTGGCGAAAGTCGAAGGTCTTAACTGTACCCATGTTGCACATTTCGCCCCAGCTTCTCGAAGGCGATTTATTTGCATTTGCACCTATGAGTTATCTCAGATACAGGACGGCGGGAGCGGGTGTCCTTTCGCATTTGCATAATAATGATTTGCTTGCTCCTTAGCCGAAATATCAATTTCGGCCTCAGGGCAAGAACACTTGTATGTTTTATGGCAACAAGAAAAGGGAGAATTTTTCCAAAATACTAGTTATAAATTGGTCTAATTAGGATTAGGAAAAATTGATTAATAATTGATATAATAATTATTTGCATTTGCACCTTTGAGTTATCTCAGATACAGGACGACGGGTGTGGGTGTCCTTTCGCATTGGCATAATAATGATTTGCTTGCTCCTTAGCCGAAATATCAATTTCGGCCTCAGGGCAAGAACACTTGTATGTTTTATGGCAACAAGAAAAGGGAGAATTTTTCCAAAATACTAGTTATAAATTGGTCTAATTAGGATTAGGAAAAATTGATTAATAATTGATATAATAATTATTTGCATTTGCACCTTTGAGTTATCTCAGATACAGGACGGCGGGTGTGGGTGTCCTTTCGCATTGGCATAATAATGATTTGCTTGCTCCTTAGCCGAAATATCAATTTCGGCCTCAGGGCAAGAACACTTGTATGGTTTATGGCAACAAGAAAAGGGAGAATTTTTCCAAAATACTAGTTATAAATTGGTCTAATTAGGATTAGGAAAAATTGATATAATAGATACTCCCTGCGAGGGACGAGCGAAGAAGCTAAATAGCGGCAAAAGGCAAAAAGTTGTTGACGAAGCCAACAACACGCGGTGTTCCCAAGCGGTCCCTCATCTAAGTACTAACCGCGCCCGACGCTGCTTAATTTCGGTGATCGGACGAGAACCGATGTATTCAGCGTGGTATGGTCGTTGGCGAAAGTCGAAGGTCTTAACTGTACCCATGTTGCACATTTCGCCCCAGCTTCTCGAAGGCGATTTATTTGCATTTGCACCTATGAGTTATCTCAGATACAGGACGGCGGGAGCGGGTGTCCTTTCGCATTGGCATAATAATGATTTGCTTGCTCCTTAGCCGAAATATCAATTTCGGCCTCAGGGCAAGAACACTTGTATGTTTTATGGCAACAAGAAAAGGGAGAATTTTTCCAAAATACTAGTTATAAATTGGTCTAATTAGGATTAGGAAAAATTGATTAATAATTGATATAATAATTATTTGCATTTGCACCTATGAGTTATCTCAGATACAGGACGGCGGGTGTGGGTGTCCTTTCGCATTGGCATAATAATGATTTGCTTGCTCCTTAGCCGAAATATCAATTTCGGCCTCAGGGCAAGAACACTTGTATGGTTTATGGCAACAAGAAAAGGGAGAATTTTTCCAAAATACTAGTTATAAATTGGTCTAATTAGGATTAGGAAAAATTGATATAATAGATACTCCCTGCGAGGGACGAGCGAAGAAGCTAAATAGCGGCAAAAGGCAAAAAGTTGTTGACGAAGCCAACAACACGCGGTGTTCCCAAGCGGTCCCCCATCTAAGTACTAACCGCGCCCGACGCTGCTTAATTTCGGTGATCGGACGAGAACCGATGTATTCAGCGTGGTATGGTCGTTGGCGAAAGTCGAAGGTCTTAACTGTACCCATGTTGCACATTTCGCCCCAGCTTCTCGAAGGCGATTTATTTGCATTTGCACCTATGAGTTATCTCAGATACAGGACGGCGGGAGCGGGTGTCCTTTCGCATTGGCATAATAATGATTTGCTTGCTCCTTAGCCGAAATATCAATTTCGGCCTCAGGGCAAGAACACTTGTATGTTTTATGGCAACAAGAAAAGGGAGAATTTTTCCAAAATACTAGTTATAAATTGGTCTAATTAGGATTAGGAAAAATTGATTAATAATTGATATAATAATTATTTGCATTTGCACCTATGAGTTATCTCAGATACAGGACGGCGGGTGTGGGTGTCCTTTCGCATTGGCATAATAATGATTTGCTTGCTCCTTAGCCGAAATATCAATTTCGGCCTCAGGGCAAGAACACTTGTATGGTTTATGGCAACAAGAAAAGGGAGAATTTTTCCAAAATACTAGTTATAAATTGGTCTAATTAGGATTAGGAAAAATTGATATAATAGATACTCCCTGCGAGGGACGAGCGAAGAAGCTAAATAGCGGCAAAAGGCAAAAAGTTGTTGACGAAGCCAACAACACGCGGTGTTCCCAAGCGGTCCCGCATCTAAGTACTAACCGCGCCCGACGCTGCTTAATTTCGGTGATCGGACGAGAACCGATGTATTCAGCGTGGTATGGTCGTTGGCGAAAGTCGAAGGTCTTAACTGTACCCATGTTGCACATTTCGCCCCAGCTTCTCGAAGGCGATTTATTTGCATTTGCACCTATGAGTTATCTCAGATACAGGACGGCGGGTGTGGGTGTCCTTTCGCATTGGCATAATAATGATTTGCTTGCTCCTTAGCCGAAATATCAATTTCGGCCTCAGGGCAAGAACACTTGTATGGTTTATGGCAACAAGAAAAGGGAGAATTTTTCCAAAATACTAGTTATAAATTGGTCTAATTAGGATTAGGAAAAATTGATATAATAGATACTCCCTGCGAGGGACGAGCGAAGAAGCTAAATAGCGGCAAAAGGCAAAAAGTTGTTGACGAAGCCAACAACACGCGGTGTTCCCAAGCGGTCCCGCATCTAAGTACTAACCGCGCCCGACGCTGCTTAATTTCGGTGATCGGACGAGAACCGATGTATTCAGCGTGGTATGGTCGTTGGCGAAAGTCGAAGGTCTTAACTGTACCCATGTTGCACATTTCGCCCCAGCTTCTCGAAGGCGATTTATTTGCATTTGCACCTATGAGTTATCTCAGATACAGGACGGCGGGAGCGGGTGTCCTTTCGCATTTGCATAATAATGATTTGCTTGCTCCTTAGCCGAAATATCAATTTCGGCCTCAGGGCAAGAACACTTGTATGTTTTATGGCAACAAGAAAAGGGAGAATTTTTCCAAAATACTAGTTATAAATTGGTCTAATTAGGATTAGGAAAAATTGATTAATAATTGATATAATAATTATTTGCATTTGCACCTTTGAGTTATCTCAGATACAGGACGACGGGTGTGGGTGTCCTTTCGCATTGGCATAATAATGATTTGCTTGCTCCTTAGCCGAAATATCAATTTCGGCCTCAGGGCAAGAACACTTGTATGGTTTATGGCAACAAGAAAAGGGAGAATTTTTCCAAAATACTAGTTATAAATTGGTCTAATTAGGATTAGGAAAAATTGATATAATAGATACTCCCTGCGAGGGACGAGCGAAGAAGCTAAATAGCGGCAAAAGGCAAAAAGTTGTTGACGAAGCCAACAACACGCGGTGTTCCCAAGCGGTCCCCCATCTAAGTACTAACCGCGCCCGACGCTGCTTAATTTCGGTGATCGGACGAGAACCGATGTATTCAGCGTGGTATGGTCGTTGGCGAAAGTCGAAGGTCTTAACTGTACCCATGTTGCACATTTCGCCCCAGCTTCTCGAAGGCGATTTATTTGCATTTGCACCTATGAGTTATCTCAGATACAGGACGGCGGGAGCGGGTGTCCTTTCGCATTGGCATAATAATGATTTGCTTGCTCCTTAGCCGAAATATCAATTTCGGCCTCAGGGCAAGAACACTTGTATGTTTTATGGCAACAAGAAAAGGGAGAATTTTTCCAAAATACTAGTTATAAATTGGTCTAATTAGGATTAGGAAAAATTGATTAATAATTGATATAATAATTATTTGCATTTGCACCTATGAGTTATCTCAGATACAGGACGGCGGGTGTGGGTGTCCTTTCGCATTGGCATAATAATGATTTGCTTGCTCCTTAGCCGAAATATCAATTTCGGCCTCAGGGCAAGAAAACTTGTATGGTTTATGGCAACAAGAAAAGGGAGAATTTTTCCAAAATACTAGTTATAAATTGGTCTAATTAGGATTAGGAAAAATTGATATAATAGATACTCCCTGCGAGGGACGAGCGAAGAAGCTAAATAGCGGCAAAAGGCAAAAAGTTGTTGACGAAGCCAACAACACGCGGTGTTCCCAAGCGGTCCCCCATCTAAGTACTAACCGCGCCCGACGCTGCTTAATTTCGGTGATCGGACGAGAACCGATGTATTCAGCGTGGTATGGTCGTTGGCGAAAGTCGAAGGTCTTAACTGTACCCATGTTGCACATTTCGCCCCAGCTTCTCGAAGGCGATTTATTTGCATTTGCACCTTTGAGTTATCTCAGATACAGGACGGCGGGAGCGGGTGTCCTTTCGCATTGCTTGCTCCTTAGCCGAAATATCAATTTCGGCCTCAGGGCAAGAACACTTGTATGGTTTATGGCAACAAGAAAAGGGAGAATTTTTCCAAAATACTAGTTATAAATTGGTCTAATTAGGATTAGGAAAAATTGATTAATAATTGATATAATAATTATTTGCATTTGCACCTTTGAGTTATCTCAGATACAGGACGGCGGGAGCGGGTGTCCTTTCGCATTGCTTGCTCCTTAGCCGAAATATCAATTTCGGCCTCAGGGCAAGAACACTTGTATGGTTTATGGCAACAAGAAAAGGGAGAATTTTTCCAAAATACTAGTTATAAATTGGTCTAATTAGGATTAGGAAAAATTGATTAATAATTGATATAATAATTATTTGCATTTGCACCTTTGAGTTATCTCAGATACAGGACGGCGGGTGCGGGTGTCCTTTCGCATTGGCATAATAATGATTTGCTTGCTCCTTAGCCGAAATATCAATTTCGGCCTCAGGGCAAGAACACTTGTATGGTTTATGGCAACAAGAAAAGGGAGAATTTTTCCAAAATACTAGTTATAAATTGGTCTAATTAGGATTAGGAAAAATTGATATAATAGATACTCCCTGCGAGGGACGAGCGAAGAAGCTAAATAGCGGCAAAAGGCAAAAAGTTGTTGACGAAGCCAACAACACGCGGTGTTCCCAAGCGGTCCCTCATCTAAGTACTAACCGCGCCCGACGCTGCTTAATTTCGGTGATCGGACGAGAACCGATGTATTCAGCGTGGTATGGTCGTTGGCGAAAGTCGAAGGTCTTAACTGTACCCATGTTGCACATTTCGCCCCAGCTTCTCGAAGGCGATTTATTTGCATTTGCACCTATGAGTTATCTCAGATACAGGACGGCGGGAGCGGGTGTCCTTTCGCATTGGCATAATAATGATTTGCTTGCTCCTTAGCCGAAATATCAATTTCGGCCTCAGGGCAAGAACACTTGTATGGTTTATGGCAACAAGAAAAGGGAGAATTTTTCCAAAATACTAGTTATAAATTGGTCTAATTAGGATTAGGAAAAATTGATATAATAGATACTCCCTGCGAGGGACGAGCGAAGAAGCTAAATAGCGGCAAAAGGCAAAAAGTTGTTGACGAAGCCAACAACACGCGGTGTTCCCAAGCGGTCCCCCATCTAAGTACTAACCGCGCCCGACGCTGCTTAATTTCGGTGATCGGACGAGAACCGATGTATTCAGCGTGGTATGGTCGTTGGCGAAAGTCGAAGGTCTTAACTGTACCCATGTTGCACATTTCGCCCCAGCTTCTCGAAGGCGATTTATTTGCATTTGCACCTATGAGTTATCTCAGATACAGGACGGCGGGTGTGGGTGTCCTTTCGCATTGGCATAATAATGATTTGCTTGCTCCTTAGCCGAAATATCAATTTCGGCCTCAGGGCAAGAACACTTGTATGGTTTATGGCAACAAGAAAAGGGAGAATTTTTCCAAAATACTAGTTATAAATTGGTCTAATTAGGATTAGGAAAAATTGATATAATAGATACTCCCTGCGAGGGACGAGCGAAGAAGCTAAATAGCGGCAAAAGGCAAAAAGTTGTTGACGAAGCCAACAACACGCGGTGTTCCCAAGCGGTCCCCCATCTAAGTACTAACCGCGCCCGACGCTGCTTAATTTCGGTGATCGGACGAGAACCGATGTATTCAGCGTGGTATGGTCGTTGGCGAAAGTCGAAGGTCTTAACTGTACCCATGTTGCACATTTCGCCCCAGCTTCTCGAAGGCGATTTATTTGCATTTGCACCTATGAGTTATCTCAGATACAGGACGGCGGGAGCGGGTGTCCTTTCGCATTTGCATAATAATGATTTGCTTGCTCCTTAGCCGAAATATCAATTTCGGCCTCAGGGCAAGAACACTTGTATGTTTTATGGCAACAAGAAAAGGGAGAATTTTTCCAAAATACTAGTTATAAATTGGTCTAATTAGGATTAGGAAAAATTGATTAATAATTGATATAATAATTATTTGCATTTGCACCTATGAGTTATCTCAGATACAGGACGGCGGGTGTGGGTGTCCTTTCGCATTGGCATAATAATGATTTGCTTGCTCCTTAGCCGAAATATCAATTTAGGCCTCAGGGCAAGAACACTTGTATGGTTTATGGCAACAAGAAAAGGGAGAATTTTTCCAAAATACTAGTTATAAATTGGTCTAATTAGGATTAGGAAAAATTGATATAATAGATACTCCCTGCGAGGGACGAGCGAAGAAGCTAAATAGCGGCAAAAGGCAAAAAGTTGTTGACGAAGCCAACAACACGCGGTGTTCCCAAGCGGTCCCTCATCTAAGTACTAACCGCGCCCGACGCTGCTTAATTTCGGTGATCGGACGAGAACCGATGTATTCAGCGTGGTATGGTCGTTGGCGAAAGTCGAAGGTCTTAACTGTACCCATGTTGCACATTTCGCCCCAGCTTCTCGAAGGCGATTTATTTGCATTTGCACCTATGAGTTATCTCAGATACAGGACGGCGGGAGCGGGTGTCCTTTCGCATTTGCATAATAATGATTTGCTTGCTCCTTAGCCGAAATATCAATTTCGGCCTCAGGGCAAGAACACTTGTATGTTTTATGGCAACAAGAAAAGGGAGAATTTTTCCAAAATACTAGTTATAAATTGGTCTAATTAGGATTAGGAAAAATTGATTAATAATTGATATAATAATTATTTGCATTTGCACCTATGAGTTATCTCAGATACAGGACGGCGGGTGTGGGTGTCCTTTCGCATTGGCATAATAATGATTTGCTTGCTCCTTAGCCGAAATATCAATTTCGGCCTCAGGGCAAGAACACTTGTATGGTTTATGGCAACAAGAAAAGGGAGAATTTTTCCAAAATACTAGTTATAAATTGGTCTAATTAGGATTAGGAAAAATTGATATAATAGATACTCCCTGCGAGGGTCGAGCGAAGAAGCTAAATAGCGGCAAAAGGCAAAAAGTTGTTGACGAAGCCAACAACACGCGGTGTTCCCAAGCGGTCCCCCATCTAAGTACTAACCGCGCCCGACGCTGCTTAATTTCGGTGATCGGACGAGAACCGATGTATTCAGCGTGGTATGGTCGTTGGCGAAAGTCGAAGGTCTTAACTGTACCCATGTTGCACATTTCGCCCCAGCTTCTCGAAGGCGATTTATTTGCATTTGCACCTATGAGTTATCTCAGATACAGGACGGCGGGAGCGGGTGTCCTTTCGCATTGGCATAATAATGATTTGCTTGCTCCTTAGCCGAAATATCAATTTCGGCCTCAGGGCAAGAACACTTGTATGTTTTATGGCAACAAGAAAAGGGAGAATTTTTCCAAAATACTAGTTATAAATTGGTCTAATTAGGATTAGGAAAAATTGATATAATAGATACTCCCTGCGAGGGACGAGCGAAGAAGCTAAATAGCGGCAAAAGGCAAAAAGTTGTTGACGAAGCCAACAACACGCGGTGTTCCCAAGCGGTCCCCCATCTAAGTACTAACCGCGCCCGACGCTGCTTAATTTCGGTGATCGGACGAGAACCGATGTATTCAGCGTGGTATGGTCGTTGGCGAAAGTCGAAGGTCTTAACTGTACCCATGTTGCACATTTCGCCCCAGCTTCTCGAAGGCGATTTATTTGCATTTGCACCTATGAGTTATCTCAGATACAGGACGGCGGGAGCGGGTGTCCTTTCGCATTGGCATAATAATGATTTGCTTGCTCCTTAGCCGAAATATCAATTTCGGCCTCAGGGCAAGAACACTTGTATGTTTTATGGCAACAAGAAAAGGGAGAATTTTTCCAAAATACTAGTTATAAATTGGTCTAATTAGGATTAGGAAAAATTGATTAATAATTGATATAATAATTATTTGCATTTGCACCTATGAGTTATCTCAGATACAGGACGGCGGGTGTGGGTGTCCTTTCGCATTGGCATAATAATGATTTGCTTGCTCCTTAGCCGAAATATCAATTTCGGCCTCAGGGCAAGAACACTTGTATGGTTTATGGCAACAAGAAAAGGGAGAATTTTTCCAAAATACTAGTTATAAATTGGTCTAATTAGGATTAGGAAAAATTGATTAATAATTGATATAATAATTATTTGCATTTGCACCTATGAGTTATCTCAGATACAGGACGGCGGGTGTGGGTGTCCTTTCGCATTGGCATAATAATGATTTGCTTGCTCCTTAGCCGAAATATCAATTTCGGCCTCAGGGCAAGAACACTTGTATGTTTTATGGCAACAAGAAAAGGGAGAATTTTTCCAAAATACTAGTTATAAATTGGTCTAATTAGGATTAGGAAAAATTGATATAATAGATACTCCCTGCGAGGGACGAGCGAAGAAGCTAAATAGCGGCAAAAGGCAAAAAGTTGTTGACGAAGCCAACAACACGCGGTGTTCCCAAGCGGTCCCCCATCTAAGTACTAACCGCGCCCGACGCTGCTTAATTTCGGTGATCGGACGAGAACCGATGTATTCAGCGTGGTATGGTCGTTGGCGAAAGTCGAAGGTCTTAACTGTACCCATGTTGCACATTTCGCCCCAGCTTCTCGAAGGCGATTTATTTGCATTTGCACCTATGAGTTATCTCAGATACAGGACGGCGGGAGCGGGTGTCCTTTCGCATTGGCATAATAATGATTTGCTTGCTCCTTAGCCGAAATATCAATTTCGGCCTCAGGGCAAGAACACTTGTATGGTTTATGGCAACAAGAAAAGGGAGAATTTTTCCAAAATACTAGTTATAAATTGGTCTAATTAGGATTAGGAAAAATTGATATAATAGATACTCCCTGCGAGGGACGAGCGAAGAAGCTAAATAGCGGCAAAAGGCAAAAAGTTGTTGACGAAGCCAACAACACGCGGTGTTCCCAAGCGGTCCCTCATCTAAGTACTAACCGCGCCCGACGCTGCTTAATTTCGGTGATCGGACGAGAACCGATGTATTCAGCGTGGTATGGTCGTTGGCGAAAGTCGAAGGTCTTAACTGTACCCATGTTGCACATTTCGCCCCAGCTTCTCGAAGGCGATTTATTTGCATTTGCACCTATGAGTTATCTCAGATACAGGACGGCGGGAGCGGGTGTCCTTTCGCATTTGCATAATAATGATTTGCTTGCTCCTTAGCCGAAATATCAATTTCGGCCTCAGGGCAAGAACACTTGTATGTTTTATGGCAACAAGAAAAGGGAGAATTTTTCCAAAATACTAGTTATAAATTGGTCTAATTAGGATTAGGAAAAATTGATTAATAATTGATATAATAATTATTTGCATTTGCACCTATGAGTTATCTCAGATACAGGACGGCGGGTGTGGGTGTCCTTTCGCATTGGCATAATAATGATTTGCTTGCTCCTTAGCCGAAATATCAATTTAGGCCTCAGGGCAAGAACACTTGTATGGTTTATGGCAACAAGAAAAGGGAGAATTTTTCCAAAATACTAGTTATAAATTGGTCTAATTAGGATTAGGAAAAATTGATATAATAGATACTCCCTGCGAGGGACGAGCGAAGAAGCTAAATAGCGGCAAAAGGCAAAAAGTTGTTGACGAAGCCAACAACACGCGGTGTTCCCAAGCGGTCCCCCATCTAAGTACTAACCGCGCCCGACGCTGCTTAATTTCGGTGATCGGACGAGAACCGATGTATTCAGCGTGGTATGGTCGTTGGCGAAAGTCGAAGGTCTTAACTGTACCCATGTTGCACATTTCGCCCCAGCTTCTCGAAGGCGATTTATTTGCATTTGCACCTATGAGTTATCTCAGATACAGGACGGCGGGTGTGGGTGTCCTTTCGCATTGGCATAATAATGATTTGCTTGCTCCTTAGCCGAAATATCAATTTAGGCCTCAGGGCAAGAACACTTGTATGGTTTATGGCAACAAGAAAAGGGAGAATTTTTCCAAAATACTAGTTATAAATTGGTCTAATTAGGATTAGGAAAAATTGATATAATAGATACTCCCTGCGAGGGACGAGCGAAGAAGCTAAATAGCGGCAAAAGGCAAAAAGTTGTTGACGAAGCCAACAACACGCGGTGTTCCCAAGCGGTCCCACATCTAAGTACTAACCGCGCCCGACGCTGCTTAATTTCGGTGATCGGACGAGAACCGATGTATTCAGCGTGGTATGGTCGTTGGCGAAAGTCGAAGGTCTTAACTGTACCCATGTTGCACATTTCGCCCCAGCTTCTCGAAGGCGATTTATTTGCATTTGCACCTATGAGTTATCTCAGATACAGGACGGCGGGAGCGGGTGTCCTTTCGCATTTGCATAATAATGATTTGCTTGCTCCTTAGCCGAAATATCAATTTCGGCCTCAGGGCAAGAACACTTGTATGTTTTATGGCAACAAGAAAAGGGAGAATTTTTCCAAAATACTAGTTATAAATTGGTCTAATTAGGATTAGGAAAAATTGATTAATAATTGATATAATAATTATTTGCATTTGCACCTATGAGTTATCTCAGATACAGGACGGCGGGTGTGGGTGTCCTTTCGCATTGGCATAATAATGATTTGCTTGCTCCTTAGCCGAAATATCAATTTCGGCCTCAGGGCAAGAACACTTGTATGGTTTATGGCAACAAGAAAAGGGAGAATTTTTCCAAAATACTAGTTATAAATTGGTCTAATTAGGATTAGGAAAAATTGATATAATAGATACTCCCTGCGAGGGACGAGCGAAGAAGCTAAATAGCGGCAAAAGGCAAAAAGTTGTTGACGAAGCCAACAACACGCGGTGTTCCCAAGCGGTCCCCCATCTAAGTACTAACCGCGCCCGACGCTGCTTAATTTCGGTGATCGGACGAGAACCGATGTATTCAGCGTGGTATGGTCGTTGGCGAAAGTCGAAGGTCTTAACTGTACCCATGTTGCACATTTCGCCCCAGCTTCTCGAAGGCGATTTATTTGCATTTGCACCTATGAGTTATCTCAGATACAGGACGGCGGGAGCGGGTGTCCTTTCGCATTGGCATAATAATGATTTGCTTGCTCCTTAGCCGAAATATCAATTTCGGCCTCAGGGCAAGAACACTTGTATGTTTTATGGCAACAAGAAAAGGGAGAATTTTTCCAAAATACTAGTTATAAATTGGTCTAATTAGGATTAGGAAAAATTGATTAATAATTGATATAATAATTATTTGCATTTGCACCTATGAGTTATCTCAGATACAGGACGGCGGGTGTGGGTGTCCTTTCGCATTGGCATAATAATGATTTGCTTGCTCCTTAGCCGAAATATCAATTTCGGCCTCAGGGCAAGAACACTTGTATGGTTTATGGCAACAAGAAAAGGGAGAATTTTTCCAAAATACTAGTTATAAATTGGTCTAATTAGGATTAGGAAAAATTGATTAATAATTGATATAATAATTATTTGCATTTGCACCTATGAGTTATCTCAGATACAGGACGGCGGGTGTGGGTGTCCTTTCGCATTGGCATAATAATGATTTGCTTGCTCCTTAGCCGAAATATCAATTTCGGCCTCAGGGCAAGAACACTTGTATGTTTTATGGCAACAAGAAAAGGGAGAATTTTTCCAAAATACTAGTTATAAATTGGTCTAATTAGGATTAGGAAAAATTGATATAATAGATACTCCCTGCGAGGGACGAGCGAAGAAGCTAAATAGCGGCAAAAGGCAAAAAGTTGTTGACGAAGCCAACAACACGCGGTGTTCCCAAGCGGTCCCCCATCTAAGTACTAACCGCGCCCGACGCTGCTTAATTTCGGTGATCGGACGAGAACCGATGTATTCAGCGTGGTATGGTCGTTGGCGAAAGTCGAAGGTCTTAACTGTACCCATGTTGCACATTTCGCCCCAGCTTCTCGAAGGCGATTTATTTGCATTTGCACCTTTGAGTTATCTCAGATACAGGACGGCGGGTGTGGGTGTCCTTTCGCATTGGCATAATAATGATTTGCTTGCTCCTTAGCCGAAATATCAATTTCGGCCTCAGGGCAAGAACACTTGTATGTTTTATGGCAACAAGAAAAGGGAGAATTTTTCCAAAATACTAGTTATAAATTGGTCTAATTAGGATTAGGAAAAATTGATTAATAATTGATATAATAATTATTTGCATTTGCACCTTTGAGTTATCTCAGATACAGGACGACGGGTGTGGGTGTCCTTTCGCATTGGCATAATAATGATTTGCTTGCTCCTTAGCCGAAATATCAATTTCGGCCTCAGGGCAAGAACACTTGTATGTTTTATGGCAACAAGAAAAGGGAGAATTTTTCCAAAATACTAGTTATAAATTGGTCTAATTAGGATTAGGAAAAATTGATTAATAATTGATATAATAATTATTTGCATTTGCACCTTTGAGTTATCTCAGATACAGGACGGCGGGTGTGGGTGTCCTTTCGCATTGGCATAATAATGATTTGCTTGCTCCTTAGCCGAAATATCAATTTCGGCCTCAGGGCAAGAACACTTGTATGGTTTATGGCAACAAGAAAAGGGAGAATTTTTCCAAAATACTAGTTATAAATTGGTCTAATTAGGATTAGGAAAAATTGATATAATAGATACTCCCTGCGAGGGACGAGCGAAGAAGCTAAATAGCGGCAAAAGGCAAAAAGTTGTTGACGAAGCCAACAACACGCGGTGTTCCCAAGCGGTCCCCCATCTAAGTACTAACCGCGCCCGACGCTGCTTAATTTCGGTGATCGGACGAGAACCGATGTATTCAGCGTGGTATGGTCGTTGGCGAAAGTCGAAGGTCTTAACTGTACCCATGTTGCACATTTCGCCCCAGCTTCTCGAAGGCGATTTATTTGCATTTGCACCTATGAGTTATCTCAGATACAGGACGGCGGGTGTGGGTGTCCTTTCGCATTGGCATAATAATGATTTGCTTGCTCCTTAGCCGAAATATCAATTTCGGCCTCAGGGCAAGAACACTTGTATGGTTTATGGCAACAAGAAAAGGGAGAATTTTTCCAAAATACTAGTTATAAATTGGTCTAATTAGGATTAGGAAAAATTGATATAATAGATACTCCCTGCGAGGGACGAGCGAAGAAGCTAAATAGCGGCAAAAGGCAAAAAGTTGTTGACGAAGCCAACAACACGCGGTGTTCCCAAGCGGTCCCTCATCTAAGTACTAACCGCGCCCGACGCTGCTTAATTTCGGTGATCGGACGAGAACCGATGTATTCAGCGTGGTATGGTCGTTGGCGAAAGTCGAAGGTCTTAACTGTACCCATGTTGCACATTTCGCCCCAGCTTCTCGAAGGCGATTTATTTGCATTTGCACCTATGAGTTATCTCAGATACAGGACGGCGGGAGCGGGTGTCCTTTCGCATTGGCATAATAATGATTTGCTTGCTCCTTAGCCGAAATATCAATTTCGGCCTCAGGGCAAGAACACTTGTATGTTTTATGGCAACAAGAAAAGGGAGAATTTTTCCAAAATACTAGTTATAAATTGGTCTAATTAGGATTAGGAAAAATTGATTAATAATTGATATAATAATTATTTGCATTTGCACCTATGAGTTATCTCAGATACAGGACGGCGGGTGTGGGTGTCCTTTCGCATTGGCATAATAATGATTTGCTTGCTCCTTAGCCGAAATATCAATTTCGGCCTCAGGGCAAGAACACTTGTATGGTTTATGGCAACAAGAAAAGGGAGAATTTTTCCAAAATACTAGTTATAAATTGGTCTAATTAGGATTAGGAAAAATTGATTAATAATTGATATAATAATTATTTGCATTTGCACCTATGAGTTATCTCAGATACAGGACGGCGGGTGTGGGTGTCCTTTCGCATTGGCATAATAATGATTTGCTTGCTCCTTAGCCGAAATATCAATTTCGGCCTCAGGGCAAGAACACTTGTATGTTTTATGGCAACAAGAAAAGGGAGAATTTTTCCAAAATACTAGTTATAAATTGGTCTAATTAGGATTAGGAAAAATTGATATAATAGATACTCCCTGCGAGGGACGAGCGAAGAAGCTAAATAGCGGCAAAAGGCAAAAAGTTGTTGACGAAGCCAACAACACGCGGTGTTCCCAAGCGGTCCCGCATCTAAGTACTAACCGCGCCCGACGCTGCTTAATTTCGGTGATCGGACGAGAACCGATGTATTCAGCGTGGTATGGTCGTTGGCGAAAGTCGAAGGTCTTAACTGTACCCATGTTGCACATTTCGCCCCAGCTTCTCGAAGGCGATTTATTTGCATTTGCACCTATGAGTTATCTCAGATACAGGACGGCGGGAGCGGGTGTCCTTTCGCATTGGCATAATAATGATTTGCTTGCTCCTTAGCCGAAATATCAATTTCGGCCTCAGGGCAAGAACACTTGTATGTTTTATGGCAACAAGAAAAGGGAGAATTTTTCCAAAATACTAGTTATAAATTGGTCTAATTAGGATTAGGAAAAATTGATTAATAATTGATATAATAATTATTTGCATTTGCACCTTTGAGTTATCTCAGATACAGGACGACGGGTGTGGGTGTCCTTTCGCATTGGCATAATAATGATTTGCTTGCTCCTTAGCCGAAATATCAATTTCGGCCTCAGGGCAAGAACACTTGTATGTTTTATGGCAACAAGAAAAGGGAGAATTTTTCCAAAATACTAGTTATAAATTGGTCTAATTAGGATTAGGAAAAATTGATTAATAATTGATATAATAATTATTTGCATTTGCACCTATGAGTTATCTCAGATACAGGACGGCGGGTGTGGGTGTCCTTTCGCATTGGCATAATAATGATTTGCTTGCTCCTTAGCCGAAATATCAATTTCGGCCTCAGGGCAAGAACACTTGTATGGTTTATGGCAACAAGAAAAGGGAGAATTTTTCCAAAATACTAGTTATAAATTGGTCTAATTAGGATTAGGAAAAATTGATATAATAGATACTCCCTGCGAGGGACGAGCGAAGAAGCTAAATAGCGGCAAAAGGCAAAAAGTTGTTGACGAAGCCAACAACACGCGGTGTTCCCAAGCGGTCCCTCATCTAAGTACTAACCGCGCCCGACGCTGCTTAATTTCGGTGATCGGACGAGAACCGATGTATTCAGCGTGGTATGGTCGTTGGCGAAAGTCGAAGGTCTTAACTGTACCCATGTTGCACATTTCGACCCAGCTGCTCGAAGGCGATTTATTTGCATTTGCACCTATGAGTTATCTCAGATACAGGACGGCGGGTGCGGGTGTCCTTTCGCATTGGCATAATAATGATTTGCTTGCTCCTTAGCCGAAATATCAATTTCGGCCTCAGGGCAAGAACACTTGTATGTTTTATGGCAACAAGAAAAGGGAGAATTTTTCCAAAATACTAGTTATAAATTGGTCTAATTAGGATTAGGAAAAATTGATTAATAATTGATATAATAATTATTTGCATTTGCAGCTATGAGTTATCTCAGATACAGGACGGCGGGTGCGGGTGTCCTTTCGCATTGGCATAATAATGATTTGCTTGCTCCTTAGCCGAAATATCAATTTCGGCCTCAGGGCAAGAACACTTGTATGGTTTATGGCAACAAGAAAAGGGAGAATTTTTCCAAAATACTAGTTATAAATTGGTCTAATTAGGATTAGGAAAAATTGATATAATAGATACTCCCTGCGAGGGACGAGCGAAGAAGCTAAATAGCGGCAAAAGGCAAAAAGTTGTTGACGAAGCCAACAACACGCGGTGTTCCCAAGCGGTCCCGCATCTAAGTACTAACCGCGCCCGACGCTGCTTAATTTCGGTGATCGGACGAGAACCGATGTATTCAGCGTGGTATGGTCGTTGGCGAAAGTCGAAGGTCTTAACTGTACCCATGTTGCACATTTCGCCCCAGCTTCTCGAAGGCGATTTATTTGCATTTGCACCTATGAGTTATCTCAGATACAGGACGGCGGGAGCGGGTGTCCTTTCGCATTGGCATAATAATGATTTGCTTGCTCCTTAGCCGAAATATCAATTTCGGCCTCAGGGCAAGAACACTTGTATGTTTTATGGCAACAAGAAAAGGGAGAATTTTTCCAAAATACTAGTTATAAATTGGTCTAATTAGGATTAGGAAAAATTGATTAATAATTGATATAATAATTATTTGCATTTGCACCTATGAGTTATCTCAGATACAGGACGGCGGGTGTGGGTGTCCTTTCGCATTGGCATAATAATGATTTGCTTGCTCCTTAGCCGAAATATCAATTTCGGCCTCAGGGCAAGAACACTTGTATGTTTTATGGCAACAAGAAAAGGGAGAATTTTTCCAAAATACTAGTTATAAATTGGTCTAATTAGGATTAGGAAAAATTGATTAATAATTGATATAATAATTATTTGCATTTGCACCTATGAGTTATCTCAGATACAGGACGGCGGGTGTGGGTGTCCTTTCGCATTGGCATAATAATGATTTGCTTGCTCCTTAGCCGAAATATCAATTTCGGCCTCAGGGCAAGAAAACTTGTATGGTTTATGGCAACAAGAAAAGGGAGAATTTTTCCAAAATACTAGTTATAAATTGGTCTAATTAGGATTAGGAAAAATTGATATAATAGATACTCCCTGCGAGGGACGAGCGAAGAAGCTAAATAGCGGCAAAAGGCAAAAAGTTGTTGACGAAGCCAACAACACGCGGTGTTCCCAAGCGGTCCCCCATCTAAGTACTAACCGCGCCCGACGCTGCTTAATTTCGGTGATCGGACGAGAACCGATGTATTCAGCGTGGTATGGTCGTTGGCGAAAGTCGAAGGTCTTAACTGTACCCATGTTGCACATTTCGCCCCAGCTTCTCGAAGGCGATTTATTTGCATTTGCACCTATGAGTTATCTCAGATACAGGACGGCGGGAGCGGGTGTCCTTTCGCATTTGCATAATAATGATTTGCTTGCTCCTTAGCCGAAATATCAATTTCGGCCTCAGGGCAAGAACACTTGTATGTTTTATGGCAACAAGAAAAGGGAGAATTTTTCCAAAATACTAGTTATAAATTGGTCTAATTAGGATTAGGAAAAATTGATTAATAATTGATATAATAATTATTTGCATTTGCACCTTTGAGTTATCTCAGATACAGGACGGCGGGAGCGGGTGTCCTTTCGCATTGGCATAATAATGATTTGCTTGCTCCTTAGCCGAAATATCAATTTCGGCCTCAGGGCAAGAACACTTGTATGTTTTATGGCAACAAGAAAAGGGAGAATTTTTCCAAAATACTAGTTATAAATTGGTCTAATTAGGATTAGGAAAAATTGATTAATAATTGATATAATAATTATTTGCATTTGCACCTATGAGTTATCTCAGATACAGGACGGCGGGTGTGGGTGTCCTTTCGCATTGGCATAATAATGATTTGCTTGCTCCTTAGCCGAAATATCAATTTCGGCCTCAGGGCAAGAACACTTGTATGGTTTATGGCAACAAGAAAAGGGAGAATTTTTCCAAAATACTAGTTATAAATTGGTCTAATTAGGATTAGGAAAAATTGATATAATAGATACTCCCTGCGAGGGACGAGCGAAGAAGCTAAATAGCGGCAAAAGGCAAAAAGTTGTTGACGAAGCCAACAACACGCGGTGTTCCCAAGCGGTCCCTCATCTAAGTACTAACCGCGCCCGACGCTGCTTAATTTCGGTGATCGGACGAGAACCGATGTATTCAGCGTGGTATGGTCGTTGGCGAAAGTCGAAGGTCTTAACTGTACCCATGTTGCACATTTCGCCCCAGCTTCTCGAAGGCGATTTATTTGCATTTGCACCTATGAGTTATCTCAGATACAGGACGGCGGGAGCGGGTGTCCTTTCGCATTGGCATAATAATGATTTGCTTGCTCCTTAGCCGAAATATCAATTTCGGCCTCAGGGCAAGAACACTTGTATGGTTTATGGCAACAAGAAAAGGGAGAATTTTTCCAAAATACTAGTTATAAATTGGTCTAATTAGGATTAGGAAAAATTGATATAATAGATACTCCCTGCGAGGGACGAGCGAAGAAGCTAAATAGCGGCAAAAGGCAAAAAGTTGTTGACGAAGCCAACAACACGCGGTGTTCCCAAGCGGTCCCCCATCTAAGTACTAACCGCGCCCGACGCTGCTTAATTTCGGTGATCGGACGAGAACCGATGTATTCAGCGTGGTATGGTCGTTGGCGAAAGTCGAAGGTCTTAACTGTACCCATGTTGCACATTTCGCCCCAGCTTCTCGAAGGCGATTTATTTGCATTTGCACCTTTGAGTTATCTCAGATACAGGACGGCGGGTGTGGGTGTCCTTTCGCATTGGCATAATAATGATTTGCTTGCTCCTTAGCCGAAATATCAATTTCGGCCTCAGGGCAAGAACACTTGTATGGTTTATGGCAACAAGAAAAGGGAGAATTTTTCCAAAATACTAGTTATAAATTGGTCTAATTAGGATTAGGAAAAATTGATATAATAGATACTCCCTGCGAGGGACGAGCGAAGAAGCTAAATAGCGGCAAAAGGCAAAAAGTTGTTGACGAAGCCAACAACACGCGGTGTTCCCAAGCGGTCCCCCATCTAAGTACTAACCGCGCCCGACGCTGCTTAATTTCGGTGATCGGACGAGAACCGATGTATTCAGCGTGGTATGGTCGTTGGCGAAAGTCGAAGGTCTTAACTGTACCCATGTTGCACATTTCGCCCCAGCTTCTCGAAGGCGATTTATTTGCATTTGCACCTATGAGTTATCTCAGATACAGGACGGCGGGTGTGGGTGTCCTTTCGCATTGGCATAATAATGATTTGCTTGCTCCTTAGCCGAAATATCAATTTCGGCCTCAGGGCAAGAACACTTGTATGGTTTATGGCAACAAGAAAAGGGAGAATTTTTCCAAAATACTAGTTATAAATTGGTCTAATTAGGATTAGGAAAAATTGATATAATAGATACTCCCTGCGAGGGACGAGCGAAGAAGCTAAATAGCGGCAAAAGGCAAAAAGTTGTTGACGAAGCCAACAACACGCGGTGTTCCCAAGCGGTCCCCCATCTAAGTACTAACCGCGCCCGACGCTGCTTAATTTCGGTGATCGGACGAGAACCGATGTATTCAGCGTGGTATGGTCGTTGGCGAAAGTCGAAGGTCTTAACTGTACCCATGTTGCACATTTCGCCCCAGCTTCTCGAAGGCGATTTATTTGCATTTGCACCTATGAGTTATCTCAGATACAGGACGGCGGGAGCGGGTGTCCTTTCGCATTTGCATAATAATGATTTGCTTGCTCCTTAGCCGAAATATCAATTTCGGCCTCAGGGCAAGAACACTTGTATGTTTTATGGCAACAAGAAAAGGGAGAATTTTTCCAAAATACTAGTTATAAATTGGTCTAATTAGGATTAGGAAAAATTGATTAATAATTGATATAATAATTATTTGCATTTGCACCTATGAGTTATCTCAGATACAGGACGGCGGGTGTGGGTGTCCTTTCGCATTGGCATAATAATGATTTGCTTGCTCCTTAGCCGAAATATCAATTTCGGCCTCAGGGCAAGAACACTTGTATGGTTTATGGCAACAAGAAAAGGGAGAATTTTTCCAAAATACTAGTTATAAATTGGTCTAATTAGGATTAGGAAAAATTGATATAATAGATACTCCCTGCGAGGGACGAGCGAAGAAGCTAAATAGCGGCAAAAGGCAAAAAGTTGTTGACGAAGCCAACAACACGCGGTGTTCCCAAGCGGTCCCGCATCTAAGTACTAACCGCGCCCGACGCTGCTTAATTTCGGTGATCGGACGAGAACCGATGTATTCAGCGTGGTATGGTCGTTGGCGAAAGTCGAAGGTCTTAACTGTACCCATGTTGCACATTTCGCCCCAGCTTCTCGAAGGCGATTTATTTGCATTTGCACCTATGAGTTATCTCAGATACAGGACGGCGGGAGCGGGTGTCCTTTCGCATTGGCATAATAATGATTTGCTTGCTCCTTAGCCGAAATATCAATTTCGGCCTCAGGGCAAGAACACTTGTATGTTTTATGGCAACAAGAAAAGGGAGAATTTTTCCAAAATACTAGTTATAAATTGGTCTAATTAGGATTAGGAAAAATTGATATAATAGATACTCCCTGCGAGGGACGAGCGAAGAAGCTAAATAGCGGCAAAAGGCAAAAAGTTGTTGACGAAGCCAACAACACGCGGTGTTCCCAAGCGGTCCCCCATCTAAGTACTAACCGCGCCCGACGCTGCTTAATTTCGGTGATCGGACGAGAACCGATGTATTCAGCGTGGTATGGTCGTTGGCGAAAGTCGAAGGTCTTAACTGTACCCATGTTGCACATTTCGCCCCAGCTTCTCGAAGGCGATTTATTTGCATTTGCACCTATGAGTTATCTCAGATACAGGACGGCGGGAGCGGGTGTCCTTTCGCATTGGCATAATAATGATTTGCTTGCTCCTTAGCCGAAATATCAATTTCGGCCTCAGGGCAAGAACACTTGTATGTTTTATGGCAACAAGAAAAGGGAGAATTTTTCCAAAATACTAGTTATAAATTGGTCTAATTAGGATTAGGAAAAATTGATTAATAATTGATATAATAATTATTTGCATTTGCACCTATGAGTTATCTCAGATACAGGACGGCGGGTGTGGGTGTCCTTTCGCATTGGCATAATAATGATTTGCTTGCTCCTTAGCCGAAATATCAATTTCGGCCTCAGGGCAAGAACACTTGTATGGTTTATGGCAACAAGAAAAGGGAGAATTTTTCCAAAATACTAGTTATAAATTGGTCTAATTAGGATTAGGAAAAATTGATTAATAATTGATATAATAATTATTTGCATTTGCACCTATGAGTTATCTCAGATACAGGACGGCGGGTGTGGGTGTCCTTTCGCATTGGCATAATAATGATTTGCTTGCTCCTTAGCCGAAATATCAATTTCGGCCTCAGGGCAAGAACACTTGTAAGTTTTATGGCAACAAGAAAAGGGAGAATTTTTCCAAAATACTAGTTATAAATTGGTCTAATTAGGATTAGGAAAAATTGATATAATAGATACTCCCTGCGAGGGACGAGCGAAGAAGCTAAATAGCGGCAAAAGGCAAAAAGTTGTTGACGAAGCCAACAACACGCGGTGTTCCCAAGCGGTCCCCCATCTAAGTACTAACCGCGCCCGACGCTGCTTAATTTCGGTGATCGGACGAGAACCGATGTATTCAGCGTGGTATGGTCGTTGGCGAAAGTCGAAGGTCTTAACTGTACCCATGTTGCACATTTCGCCCCAGCTTCTCGAAGGCGATTTATTTGCATTTGCACCTATGAGTTATCTCAGATACAGGACGGCGGGAGCGGGTGTCCTTTCGCATTGGCATAATAATGATTTGCTTGCTCCTTAGCCGAAATATCAATTTCGGCCTCAGGGCAAGAACACTTGTATGGTTTATGGCAACAAGAAAAGGGAGAATTTTTCCAAAATACTAGTTATAAATTGGTCTAATTAGGATTAGGAAAAATTGATATAATAGATACTCCCTGCGAGGGACGAGCGAAGAAGCTAAATAGCGGCAAAAGGCAAAAAGTTGTTGACGAAGCCAACAACACGCGGTGTTCCCAAGCGGTCCCCCATCTAAGTACTAACCGCGCCCGACGCTGCTTAATTTCGGTGATCGGACGAGAACCGATGTATTCAGCGTGGTATGGTCGTTGGCGAAAGTCAAAGGTCTTAACTGTACCCATGTTGCACATTTCGCCCCAGCTTCTCGAAGGCGATTTATTTGCATTTGCACCTATGAGTTATCTCAGATACAGGACGGCGGGTGTGGGTGTCCTTTCGCATTGGCATAATAATGATTTGCTTGCTCCTTAGCCGAAATATCAATTTAGGCCTCAGGGCAAGAACACTTGTATGGTTTATGGCAACAAGAAAAGGGAGAATTTTTCCAAAATACTAGTTATAAATTGGTCTAATTAGGATTAGGAAAAATTGATATAATAGATACTCCCTGCGAGGGACGAGCGAAGAAGCTAAATAGCGGCAAAAGGCAAAAAGTTGTTGACGAAGCCAACAACACGCGGTGTTCCCAAGCGGTCCCCCATCTAAGTACTAACCGCGCCCGACGCTGCTTAATTTCGGTGATCGGACGAGAACCGATGTATTCAGCGTGGTATGGTCGTTGGCGAAAGTCGAAGGTCTTAACTGTACCCATGTTGCACATTTCGCCCCAGCTTCTCGAAGGCGATTTATTTGCATTTGCACCTATGAGTTATCTCAGATACAGGACGGCGGGAGCGGGTGTCCTTTCGCATTTGCATAATAATGATTTGCTTGCTCCTTAGCCGAAATATCAATTTCGGCCTCAGGGCAAGAACACTTGTATGTTTTATGGCAACAAGAAAAGGGAGAATTTTTCCAAAATACTAGTTATAAATTGGTCTAATTAGGATTAGGAAAAATTGATTAATAATTGATATAATAATTATTTGCATTTGCACCTATGAGTTATCTCAGATACAGGACGGCGGGTGTGGGTGTCCTTTCGCATTGGCATAATAATGATTTGCTTGCTCCTTAGCCGAAATATCAATTTCGGCCTCAGGGCAAGAACACTTGTATGGTTTATGGCAACAAGAAAAGGGAGAATTTTTCCAAAATACTAGTTATAAATTGGTCTAATTAGGATTAGGAAAAATTGATATAATAGATACTCCCTGCGAGGGACGAGCGAAGAAGCTAAATAGCGGCAAAAGGCAAAAAGTTGTTGACGAAGCCAACAACACGCGGTGTTCCCAAGCGGTCCCCCATCTAAGTACTAACCGCGCCCGACGCTGCTTAATTTCGGTGATCGGACGAGAACCGATGTATTCAGCGTGGTATGGTCGTTGGCGAAAGTCGAAGGTCTTAACTGTACCCATGTTGCACATTTCGCCCCAGCTTCTCGAAGGCGATTTATTTGCATTTGCACCTATGAGTTATCTCAGATACAGGACGGCGGGAGCGGGTGTCCTTTCGCATTGGCATAATAATGATTTGCTTGCTCCTTAGCCGAAATATCAATTTCGGCCTCAGGGCAAGAACACTTGTATGTTTTATGGCAACAAGAAAAGGGAGAATTTTTCCAAAATACTAGTTATAAATTGGTCTAATTAGGATTAGGAAAAATTGATATAATAGATACTCCCTGCGAGGGACGAGCGAAGAAGCTAAATAGCGGCAAAAGGCAAAAAGTTGTTGACGAAGCCAACAACACGCGGTGTTCCCAAGCGGTCCCTCATCTAAGTACTAACCGCGCCCGACGCTGCTTAATTTCGGTGATCGGACGAGAACCGATGTATTCAGCGTGGTATGGTCGTTGGCGAAAGTCGAAGGTCTTAACTGTACCCATGTTGCACATTTCGCCCCAGCTTCTCGAAGGCGATTTATTTGCATTTGCACCTATGAGTTATCTCAGATACAGGACGGCGGGAGCGGGTGTCCTTTCGCATTGGCATAATAATGATTTGCTTGCTCCTTAGCCGAAATATCAATTTCGGCCTCAGGGCAAGAACACTTGTATGTTTTATGGCAACAAGAAAAGGGAGAATTTTTCCAAAATACTAGTTATAAATTGGTCTAATTAGGATTAGGAAAAATTGATTAATAATTGATATAATAATTATTTGCATTTGCACCTATGAGTTATCTCAGATACAGGACGGCGGGTGTGGGTGTCCTTTCGCATTGGCATAATAATGATTTGCTTGCTCCTTAGCCGAAATATCAATTTCGGCCTCAGGGCAAGAACACTTGTATGGTTTATGGCAACAAGAAAAGGGAGAATTTTTCCAAAATACTAGTTATAAATTGGTCTAATTAGGATTAGGAAAAATTGATTAATAATTGATATAATAATTATTTGCATTTGCACCTATGAGTTATCTCAGATACAGGACGGCGGGTGTGGGTGTCCTTTCGCATTGGCATAATAATGATTTGCTTGCTCCTTAGCCGAAATATCAATTTCGGCCTCAGGGCAAGAACACTTGTATGTTTTATGGCAACAAG
The DNA here is from genome assembly GCA_018903765.1 of Drosophila aff. chauvacae BK-2020. Classification (NCBI taxonomy): domain Eukaryota; kingdom Metazoa; phylum Arthropoda; class Insecta; order Diptera; family Drosophilidae; genus Drosophila; species Drosophila aff. chauvacae BK-2020. Next base: position 2,621,389 of record JAEIGO010000916.1, on the reverse strand, counting down.
AAAAGGGAGAATTTTTCCAAAATACTAGTTATAAATTGGTCTAATTAGGATTAGGAAAAATTGATATAATAGATACTCCCTGCGAGGGACGAGCGAAGAAGCTAAATAGCGGCAAAAGGCAAAAAGTTGTTGACGAAGCCAACAACACGCGGTGTTCCCAAGCGGTCCCCCATCTAAGTACTAACCGCGCCCGACGCTGCTTAATTTCGGTGATCGGACGAGAACCGATGTATTCAGCGTGGTATGGTCGTTGGCGAAAGTCGAAGGTCTTAACTGTACCCATGTTGCACATTTCGCCCCAGCTTCTCGAAGGCGATTTATTTGCATTTGCACCTATGAGTTATCTCAGATACAGGACGGCGGGAGCGGGTGTCCTTTCGCATTGGCATAATAATGATTTGCTTGCTCCTTAGCCGAAATATCAATTTCGGCCTCAGGGCAAGAACACTTGTATGGTTTATGGCAACAAGAAAAGGGAGAATTTTTCCAAAATACTAGTTATAAATTGGTCTAATTAGGATTAGGAAAAATTGATATAATAGATACTCCCTGCGAGGGACGAGCGAAGAAGCTAAATAGCGGCAAAAGGCAAAAAGTTGTTGACGAAGCCAACAACACGCGGTGTTCCCAAGCGGTCCCCCATCTAAGTACTAACCGCGCCCGACGCTGCTTAATTTCGGTGATCGGACGAGAACCGATGTATTCAGCGTGGTATGGTCGTTGGCGAAAGTCAAAGGTCTTAACTGTACCCATGTTGCACATTTCGCCCCAGCTTCTCGAAGGCGATTTATTTGCATTTGCACCTTTGAGTTATCTCAGATACAGGACGGCGGGTGTGGGTGTCCTTTCGCATTGGCATAATAATGATTTGCTTGCTCCTTAGCCGAAATATCAATTTCGGCCTCAGGGCAAGAACACTTGTATGGTTTATGGCAACAAGAAAAGGGAGAATTTTTCCAAAATACTAGTTATAAATTGGTCTAATTAGGATTAGGAAAAATTGATATAATAGATACTCCCTGCGAGGGACGAGCGAAGAAGCTAAATAGCGGCAAAAGGCAAAAAGTTGTTGACGAAGCCAACAACACGCGGTGTTCCCAAGCGGTCCCCCATCTAAGTACTAACCGCGCCCGACGCTGCTTAATTTCGGTGATCGGACGAGAACCGATGTATTCAGCGTGGTATGGTCGTTGGCGAAAGTCGAAGGTCTTAACTGTACCCATGTTGCACATTTCGCCCCAGCTTCTCGAAGGCGATTTATTTGCATTTGCACCTATGAGTTATCTCAGATACAGGACGGCGGGAGCGGGTGTCCTTTCGCATTGGCATAATAATGATTTGCTTGCTCCTTAGCCGAAATATCAATTTCGGCCTCAGGGCAAGAACACTTGTATGTTTTATGGCAACAAGAAAAGGGAGAATTTTTCCAAAATACTAGTTATAAATTGGTCTAATTAGGATTAGGAAAAATTGATTAATAATTGATATAATAATTATTTGCATTTGCACCTATGAGTTATCTCAGATACAGGACGGCGGGTGTGGGTGTCCTTTCGCATTGGCATAATAATGATTTGCTTGCTCCTTAGCCGAAATATCAATTTCGGCCTCAGGGCAAGAACACTTGTATGGTTTATGGCAACAAGAAAAGGGAGAATTTTTCCAAAATACTAGTTATAAATTGGTCTAATTAGGATTAGGAAAAATTGATTAATAATTGATATAATAATTATTTGCATTTGCACCTATGAGTTATCTCAGATACAGGACGGCGGGTGTGGGTGTCCTTTCGCATTGGCATAATAATGATTTGCTTGCTCCTTAGCCGAAATATCAATTTCGGCCTCAGGGCAAGAACACTTGTATGGTTTATGGCAACAAGAAAAGGGAGAATTTTTCCAAAATACTAGTTATAAATTGGTCTAATTAGGATTAGGAAAAATTGATATAATAGATACTCCCTGCGAGGGACGAGCGAAGAAGCTAAATAGCGGCAAAAGGCAAAAAGTTGTTGACGAAGCCAACAACACGCGGTGTTCCCAAGCGGTCCCCCATCTAAGTACTAACCGCGCCCGACGCTGCTTAATTTCGGTGATCGGACGAGAACCGATGTATTCAGCGTGGTATGGTCGTTGGCGAAAGTCAAAGGTCTTAACTGTACCCATGTTGCACATTTCGCCCCAGCTTCTCGAAGGCGATTTATTTGCATTTGCACCTTTGAGTTATCTCAGATACAGGACGGCGGGTGTGGGTGTCCTTTCGCATTGGCATAATAATGATTTGCTTGCTCCTTAGCCGAAATATCAATTTCGGCCTCAGGGCAAGAACACTTGTATGGTTTATGGCAACAAGAAAAGGGAGAATTTTTCCAAAATACTAGTTATAAATTGGTCTAATTAGGATTAGGAAAAATTGATATAATAGATACTCCCTGCGAGGGACGAGCGAAGAAGCTAAATAGCGGCAAAAGGCAAAAAGTTGTTGACGAAGCCAACAACACGCGGTGTTCCCAAGCGGTCCCTCATCTAAGTACTAACCGCGCCCGACGCTGCTTAATTTCGGTGATCGGACGAGAACCGATGTATTCAGCGTGGTATGGTCGTTGGCGAAAGTCGAAGGTCTTAACTGTACCCATGTTGCACATTTCGCCCCAGCTTCTCGAAGGCGATTTATTTGCATTTGCACCTATGAGTTATCTCAGATACAGGACGGCGGGAGCGGGTGTCCTTTCGCATTGGCATAATAATGATTTGCTTGCTCCTTAGCCGAAATATCAATTTCGGCCTCAGGGCAAGAACACTTGTATGTTTTATGGCAACAAGAAAAGGGAGAATTTTTCCAAAATACTAGTTATAAATTGGTCTAATTAGGATTAGGAAAAATTGATTAATAATTGATATAATAATTATTTGCATTTGCACCTTTGAGTTATCTCAGATACAGGACGACGGGTGTGGGTGTCCTTTCGCATTGGCATAATAATGATTTGCTTGCTCCTTAGCCGAAATATCAATTTCGGCCTCAGGGCAAGAACACTTGTATGTTTTATGGCAACAAGAAAAGGGAGAATTTTTCCAAAATACTAGTTATAAATTGGTCTAATTAGGATTAGGAAAAATTGATTAATAATTGATATAATAATTATTTGCATTTGCACCTTTGAGTTATCTCAGATACAGGACGGCGGGTGTGGGTGTCCTTTCGCATTGGCATAATAATGATTTGTTTGCTCCTTAGCCGAAATATCAATTTCGGCCTCAGGGCAAGAACACTTGTATGGTTTATGGCAACAAGAAAAGGGAGAATTTTTCCAAAATACTAGTTATAAATTGGTCTAATTAGGATTAGGAAAAATTGATATAATAGATACTCCCTGCGAGGGACGAGCGAAGAAGCTAAATAGCGGCAAAAGGCAAAAAGTTGTTGACGAAGCCAACAACACGCGGTGTTCCCAAGCGGTCCCTCATCTAAGTACTAACCGCGCCCGACGCTGCTTAATTTCGGTGATCGGACGAGAACCGATGTATTCAGCGTGGTATGGTCGTTGGCGAAAGTCGAAGGTCTTAACTGTACCCATGTTGCACATTTCGCCCCAGCTTCTCGAAGGCGATTTATTTGCATTTGCACCTTTGAGTTATCTCAGATACAGGACGGCGGGTGTGGGTGTCCTTTCGCATTGGCATAATAATGATTTGCTTGCTCCTTAGCCGAAATATCAATTTCGGCCTCAGGGCAAGAACACTTGTATGGTTTATGGCAACAAGAAAAGGGAGAATTTTTCCAAAATACTAGTTATAAATTGGTCTAATTAGGATTAGGAAAAATTGATATAATAGATACTCCCTGCGAGGGACGAGCGAAGAAGCTAAATAGCGGCAAAAGGCAAAAAGTTGTTGACGAAGCCAACAACACGCGGTGTTCCCAAGCGGTCCCCCATCTAAGTACTAACCGCGCCCGACGCTGCTTAATTTCGGTGATCGGACGAGAACCGATGTATTCAGCGTGGTATGGTCGTTGGCGAAAGTCGAAGGTCTTAACTGTACCCATGTTGCACATTTCGCCCCAGCTTCTCGAAGGCGATTTATTTGCATTTGCACCTATGAGTTATCTCAGATACAGGACGGCGGGAGCGGGTGTCCTTTCGCATTGGCATAATAATGATTTGCTTGCTCCTTAGCCGAAATATCAATTTCGGCCTCAGGGCAAGAACACTTGTATGTTTTATGGCAACAAGAAAAGGGAGAATTTTTCCAAAATACTAGTTATAAATTGGTCTAATTAGGATTAGGAAAAATTGATTAATAATTGATATAATAATTATTTGCATTTGCACCTATGAGTTATCTCAGATACAGGACGGCGGGTGTGGGTGTCCTTTCGCATTGGCATAATAATGATTTGCTTGCTCCTTAGCCGAAATATCAATTTCGGCCTCAGGGCAAGAACACTTGTATGGTTTATGGCAACAAGAAAAGGGAGAATTTTTCCAAAATACTAGTTATAAATTGGTCTAATTAGGATTAGGAAAAATTGATTAATAATTGATATAATAATTATTTGCATTTGCACCTATGAGTTATCTCAGATACAGGACGGCGGGTGTGGGTGTCCTTTCGCATTGGCATAATAATGATTTGCTTGCTCCTTAGCCGAAATATCAATTTCGGCCTCAGGGCAAGAACACTTGTATGTTTTATGGCAACAAGAAAAGGGAGAATTTTTCCAAAATACTAGTTATAAATTGGTCTAATTAGGATTAGGAAAAATTGATATAATAGATACTCCCTGCGAGGGACGAGCGAAGAAGCTAAATAGCGGCAAAAGGCAAAAAGTTGTTGACGAAGCCAACAACACGCGGTGTTCCCAAGCGGTCCCTCATCTAAGTACTAACCGCGCCCGACGCTGCTTAATTTCGGTGATCGGACGAGAACCGATGTATTCAGCGTGGTATGGTCGTTGGCGAAAGTCGAAGGTCTTAACTGTACCCATGTTGCACATTTCGCCCCAGCTTCTCGAAGGCGATTTATTTGCATTTGCACCTATGAGTTATCTCAGATACAGGACGGCGGGAGCGGGTGTCCTTTCGCATTGGCATAATAATGATTTGCTTGCTCCTTAGCCGAAATATCAATTTCGGCCTCAGGGCAAGAACACTTGTATGGTTTATGGCAACAAGAAAAGGGAGAATTTTTCCAAAATACTAGTTATAAATTGGTCTAATTAGGATTAGGAAAAATTGATATAATAGATACTCCCTGCGAGGGACGAGCGAAGAAGCTAAATAGCGGCAAAAGGCAAAAAGTTGTTGACGAAGCCAACAACACGCGGTGTTCCCAAGCGGTCCCGCATCTAAGTACTAACCGCGCCCGACGCTGCTTAATTTCGGTGATCGGACGAGAACCGATGTATTCAGCGTGGTATGGTCGTTGGCGAAAGTCGAAGGTCTTAACTGTACCCATGTTGCACATTTCGCCCCAGCTTCTCGAAGGCGATTTATTTGCATTTGCACCTATGAGTTATCTCAGATACAGGACGGCGGGAGCGGGTGTCCTTTCGCATTGGCATAATAATGATTTGCTTGCTCCTTAGCCGAAATATCAATTTCGGCCTCAGGGCAAGAACACTTGTATGTTTTATGGCAACAAGAAAAGGGAGAATTTTTCCAAAATACTAGTTATAAATTGGTCTAATTAGGATTAGGAAAAATTGATTAATAATTGATATAATAATTATTTGCATTTGCACCTTTGAGTTATCTCAGATACAGGACGACGGGTGTGGGTGTCCTTTCGCATTGGCATAATAATGATTTGCTTGCTCCTTAGCCGAAATATCAATTTCGGCCTCAGGGCAAGAACACTTGTATGTTTTATGGCAACAAGAAAAGGGAGAATTTTTCCAAAATACTAGTTATAAATTGGTCTAATTAGGATTAGGAAAAATTGATTAATAATTGATATAATAATTATTTGCATTTGCACCTTTGAGTTATCTCAGATACAGGACGGCGGGTGTGGGTGTCCTTTCGCATTGGCATAATAATGATTTGCTTGCTCCTTAGCCGAAATATCAATTTCGGCCTCAGGGCAAGAACACTTGTATGGTTTATGGCAACAAGAAAAGGGAGAATTTTTCCAAAATACTAGTTATAAATTGGTCTAATTAGGATTAGGAAAAATTGATATAATAGATACTCCCTGCGAGGGACGAGCGAAGAAGCTAAATAGCGGCAAAAGGCAAAAAGTTGTTGACGAAGCCAACAACACGCGGTGTTCCCAAGCGGTCCCCCATCTAAGTACTAACCGCGCCCGACGCTGCTTAATTTCGGTGATCGGACGAGAACCGATGTATTCAGCGTGGTATGGTCGTTGGCGAAAGTCGAAGGTCTTAACTGTACCCATGTTGCACATTTCGCCCCAGCTTCTCGAAGGCGATTTATTTGCATTTGCACCTATGAGTTATCTCAGATACAGGACGGCGGGAGCGGGTGTCCTTTCGCATTGGCATAATAATGATTTGCTTGCTCCTTAGCCGAAATATCAATTTCGGCCTCAGGGCAAGAACACTTGTATGGTTTATGGCAACAAGAAAAGGGAGAATTTTTCCAAAATACTAGTTATAAATTGGTCTAATTAGGATTAGGAAAAATTGATATAATAGATACTCCCTGCGAGGGACGAGCGAAGAAGCTAAATAGTGGCAAAAGGCAAAAAGTTGTTGACGAAGCCAACAACACGCGGTGTTCCCAAGCGGTCCCTCATCTAAGTACTAACCGCGCCCGACGCTGCTTAATTTCGGTGATCGGACGAGAACCGATGTATTCAGCGTGGTATGGTCGTTGGCGAAAGTCGAAGGTCTTAACTGTACCCATGTTGCACATTTCGCCCCAGCTTCTCGAAGGCGATTTATTTGCATTTGCACCTATGAGTTATCTCAGATACAGGACGGCGGGAGCGGGTGTCCTTTCGCATTGGCATAATAATGATTTGCTTGCTCCTTAGCCGAAATATCAATTTCGGCCTCAGGGCAAGAACACTTGTATGTTTTATGGCAACAAGAAAAGGGAGAATTTTTCCAAAATACTAGTTATAAATTGGTCTAATTAGGATTAGGAAAAATTGATTAATAATTGATATAATAATTATTTGCATTTGCACCTTTGAGTTATCTCAGATACAGGACGACGGGTGTGGGTGTCCTTTCGCATTGGCATAATAATGATTTGCTTGCTCCTTAGCCGAAATATCAATTTCGGCCTCAGGGCAAGAACACTTGTATGTTTTATGGCAACAAGAAAAGGGAGAATTTTTCCAAAATACTAGTTATAAATTGGTCTAATTAGGATTAGGAAAAATTGATTAATAATTGATATAATAATTATTTGCATTTGCACCTTTGAGTTATCTCAGATACAGGACGGCGGGTGTGGGTGTCCTTTCGCATTGGCATAATAATGATTTGCTTGCTCCTTAGCCGAAATATCAATTTCGGCCTCAGGGCAAGAACACTTGTATGGTTTATGGCAACAAGAAAAGGGAGAATTTTTCCAAAATACTAGTTATAAATTGGTCTAATTAGGATTAGGAAAAATTGATATAATAGATACTCCCTGCGAGGGACGAGCGAAGAAGCTAAATAGCGGCAAAAGGCAAAAAGTTGTTGACGAAGCCAACAACACGCGGTGTTCCCAAGCGGTCCCTCATCTAAGTACTAACCGCGCCCGACGCTGCTTAATTTCGGTGATCGGACGAGAACCGATGTATTCAGCGTGGTATGGTCGTTGGCGAAAGTCGAAGGTCTTAACTGTACCCATGTTGCACATTTCGCCCCAGCTTCTCGAAGGCGATTTATTTGCATTTGCACCTATGAGTTATCTCAGATACAGGACGGCGGGAGCGGGTGTCCTTTCGCATTTGCATAATAATGATTTGCTTGCTCCTTAGCCGAAATATCAATTTCGGCCTCAGGGCAAGAACACTTGTATGTTTTATGGCAACAAGAAAAGGGAGAATTTTTCCAAAATACTAGTTATAAATTGGTCTAATTAGGATTAGGAAAAATTGATTAATAATTGATATAATAATTATTTGCATTTGCACCTTTGAGTTATCTCAGATACAGGACGGCGGGTGTGGGTGTCCTTTCGCATTGGCATAATAATGATTTGCTTGCTCCTTAGCCGAAATATCAATTTCGGCCTCAGGGCAAGAACACTTGTATGTTTTATGGCAACAAGAAAAGGGAGAATTTTTCCAAAATACTAGTTATAAATTGGTCTAATTAGGATTAGGAAAAATTGATTAATAATTGATATAATAATTATTTGCATTTGCACCTTTGAGTTATCTCAGATACAGGACGACGGGTGTGGGTGTCCTTTCGCATTGGCATAATAATGATTTGCTTGCTCCTTAGCCGAAATATCAATTTCGGCCTCAGGGCAAGAACACTTGTATGTTTTATGGCAACAAGAAAAGGGAGAATTTTTCCAAAATACTAGTTATAAATTGGTCTAATTAGGATTAGGAAAAATTGATTAATAATTGATATAATAATTATTTGCATTTGCACCTTTGAGTTATCTCAGATACAGGACGGCGGGTGTGGGTGTCCTTTCGCATTGGCATAATAATGATTTGCTTGCTCCTTAGCCGAAATATCAATTTCGGCCTCAGGGCAAGAACACTTGTATGGTTTATGGCAACAAGAAAAGGGAGAATTTTTCCAAAATACTAGTTATAAATTGGTCTAATTAGGATTAGGAAAAATTGATTAATAATTGATATAATAATTATTTGCATTTGCACCTATGAGTTATCTCAGATACAGGACGGCGGGTGTGGGTGTCCTTTCGCATTGGCATAATAATGATTTGCTTGCTCCTTAGCCGAAATATCAATTTCGGCCTCAGGGCAAGAACACTTGTATGGTTTATGGCAACAAGAAAAGGGAGAATTTTTCCAAAATACTAGTTATAAATTGGTCTAATTAGGATTAGGAAAAATTGATATAATAGATACTCCCTGCGAGGGACGAGCGAAGAAGCTAAATAGTGGCAAAAGGCAAAAAGTTGTTGACGAAGCCAACAACACGCGGTGTTCCCAAGCGGTCCCTCATCTAAGTACTAACCGCGCCCGACGCTGCTTAATTTCGGTGATCGGACGAGAACCGATGTATTCAGCGTGGTATGGTCGTTGGCGAAAGTCGAAGGTCTTAACTGTACCCATGTTGCACATTTCGCCCCAGCTTCTCGAAGGCGATTTATTTGCATTTGCACCTATGAGTTATCTCAGATACAGGACGGCGGGAGCGGGTGTCCTTTCGCATTGGCATAATAATGATTTGCTTGCTCCTTAGCCGAAATATCAATTTCGGCCTCAGGGCAAGAACACTTGTATGTTTTATGGCAACAAGAAAAGGGAGAATTTTTCCAAAATACTAGTTATAAATTGGTCTAATTAGGATTAGGAAAAATTGATTAATAATTGATATAATAATTATTTGCATTTGCACCTTTGAGTTATCTCAGATACAGGACGACGGGTGTGGGTGTCCTTTCGCATTGGCATAATAATGATTTGCTTGCTCCTTAGCCGAAATATCAATTTCGGCCTCAGGGCAAGAACACTTGTATGTTTTATGGCAACAAGAAAAGGGAGAATTTTTCCAAAATACTAGTTATAAATTGGTCTAATTAGGATTAGGAAAAATTGATTAATAATTGATATAATAATTATTTGCATTTGCACCTTTGAGTTATCTCAGATACAGGACGGCGGGTGTGGGTGTCCTTTCGCATTGGCATAATAATGATTTGCTTGCTCCTTAGCCGAAATATCAATTTCGGCCTCAGGGCAAGAACACTTGTATGGTTTATGGCAACAAGAAAAGGGAGAATTTTTCCAAAATACTAGTTATAAATTGGTCTAATTAGGATTAGGAAAAATTGATATAATAGATACTCCCTGCGAGGGACGAGCGAAGAAGCTAAATAGCGGCAAAAGGCAAAAAGTTGTTGACGAAGCCAACAACACGCGGTGTTCCCAAGCGGTCCCTCATCTAAGTACTAACCGCGCCCGACGCTGCTTAATTTCGGTGATCGGACGAGAACCGATGTATTCAGCGTGGTATGGTCGTTGGCGAAAGTCGAAGGTCTTAACTGTACCCATGTTGCACATTTCGCCCCAGCTTCTCGAAGGCGATTTATTTGCATTTGCACCTATGAGTTATCTCAGATACAGGACGGCGGGAGCGGGTGTCCTTTCGCATTTGCATAATAATGATTTGCTTGCTCCTTAGCCGAAATATCAATTTCGGCCTCAGGGCAAGAACACTTGTATGTTTTATGGCAACAAGAAAAGGGAGAATTTTTCCAAAATACTAGTTATAAATTGGTCTAATTAGGATTAGGAAAAATTGATTAATAATTGATATAATAATTATTTGCATTTGCACCTTTGAGTTATCTCAGATACAGGACGGCGGGTGTGGGTGTCCTTTCGCATTGGCATAATAATGATTTGCTTGCTCCTTAGCCGAAATATCAATTTCGGCCTCAGGGCAAGAACACTTGTATGTTTTATGGCAACAAGAAAAGGGAGAATTTTTCCAAAATACTAGTTATAAATTGGTCTAATTAGGATTAGGAAAAATTGATTAATAATTGATATAATAATTATTTGCATTTGCACCTTTGAGTTATCTCAGATACAGGACGGCGGGTGTGGGTGTCCTTTCGCATTGGCATAATAATGATTTGCTTGCTCCTTAGCCGAAATATCAATTTCGGCCTCAGGGCAAGAACACTTGTATGGTTTATGGCAACAAGAAAAGGGAGAATTTTTCCAAAATACTAGTTATAAATTGGTCTAATTAGGATTAGGAAAAATTGATATAATAGATACTCCCTGCGAGGGACGAGCGAAGAAGCTAAATAGCGGCAAAAGGCAAAAAGTTGTTGACGAAGCCAACAACACGCGGTGTTCCCAAGCGGTCCCTCATCTAAGTACTAACCGCGCCCGACGCTGCTTAATTTCGGTGATCGGACGAGAACCGATGTATTCAGCGTGGTATGGTCGTTGGCGAAAATCGAAGGTCTTAACTGTACCCATGTTGCACATTTCGACCCAGCTGCTCGAAGGCGATTTATTTGCATTTGCACCTATGAGTTATCTCAGATACAGGACGGCGGGAGCGGGTGTCCTTTCGCATTGGCATAATAATCATTTGCTTGCTCCTTGGCCGAAATATCAATTTCGGCCTCAGGGCAAGAACACTTGTATGTTTTATGGCAACAAGAAAAGGGAGAATTTTTCCAAAATACTAGTTATAAATTGGTCTAATTAGGATTAGGAAAAATTGATTAATAATTGATATAATAATTATTTGCATTTGCACCTTTGAGTTATCTCAGATACAGGACGGCGGGTGTGGGTGTCCTTTCGCATTGGCATAATAATGATTTGCTTGCTCCTTAGCCGAAATATCAATTTCGGCCTCAGGGCAAGAACACTTGTATGGTTTATGGCAACAAGAAAAGGGTGAATTTTTCCAAAATACTAGTTATAAATTGGTCTAATTAGGATTAGGAAAAATTGATTAATAATTGATATAATAATTATTTGCATTTGCACCTATGAGTTATCTCAGATACAGGACGGCGGGTGTGGGTGTCCTTTCGCATTGGCATAATAATGATTTGCTTGCTCCTTAGCCGAAATATCAATTTCGGCCTCAGGGCAAGAACACTTGTATGTTTTATGGCAACAAGAAAAGGGAGAATTTTTCCAAAATACTAGTTATAAATTGGTCTAATTAGGATTAGGAAAAATTGATATAATAGATACTCCCTGCGAGGGACGAGCGAAGAAGCTAAATAGCGGCAAAAGGCAAAAAGTTGTTGACGAAGCCAACAACACGCGGTGTTCCCAAGCGGTCCCCCATCTAAGTACTAACCGCGCCCGACGCTGCTTAATTTCGGTGATCGGACGAGAACCGATGTATTCAGCGTGGTATGGTCGTTGGCGAAAGTCGAAGGTCTTAACTGTACCCATGTTGCACATTTCGCCCCAGCTTCTCGAAGGCGATTTATTTGCATTTGCACCTATGAGTTATCTCAGATACAGGACGGCGGGAGCGGGTGTCCTTTCGCATTGGCATAATAATGATTTGCTTGCTCCTTAGCCGAAATATCAATTTCGGCCTCAGGGCAAGAACACTTGTATGTTTTATGGCAACAAGAAAAGGGAGAATTTTTCCAAAATACTAGTTATAAATTGGTCTAATTAGGATTAGGAAAAATTGATTAATAATTGATATAATAATTATTTGCATTTGCACCTTTGCGTTATCTCAGATACAGGACGGCGGGTGTGGGTGTCCTTTCGCATTGGCATAATAATGATTTGCTTGCTCCTTAGCCGAAATATCAATTTCGGCCTCAGGGCAAGAACACTTGTATGGTTTATGGCAACAAGAAAAGGGTGAATTTTTCCAAAATACTAGTTATAAATTGGTCTAATTAGGATTAGGAAAAATTGATATAATAGATACTCCCTGCGAGGGACGAGCGAAGAAGCTAAATAGCGGCAAAAGGCAAAAAGTTGTTGACGAAGCCAACAACACGCGGTGTTCCCAAGCGGTCCCGCATCTAAGTACTAACCGCGCCCGACGCTGCTTAATTTCGGTGATCGGACGAGAACCGATGTATTCAGCGTGGTATGGTCGTTGGCGAAAGTCGAAGGTCTTAACTGTACCCATGTTGCACATTTCGCCCCAGCTTCTCGAAGGCGATTTATTTGCATTTGCACCTTTGAGTTATCTCAGATACAGGACGGCGGGAGCGGGTGTCCTTTCGCATTTGCATAATAATGATTTGCTTGCTCCTTAGCCGAAATATCAATTTCGGCCTCAGGGCAAGAACACTTGTATGTTTTATGGCAACAAGAAAAGGGAGAATTTTTCCAAAATACTAGTTATAAATTGGTCTAATTAGGATTAGGAAAAATTGATTAATAATTGATATAATAATTATTTGCATTTGCACCTTTGAGTTATCTCAGATACAGGACGACGGGTGTGGGTGTCCTTTCGCATTGGCATAATAATGATTTGCTTGCTCCTTAGCCGAAATATCAATTTCGGCCTCAGGGCAAGAACACTTGTATGTTTTATGGCAACAAGAAAAGGGAGAATTTTTCCAAAATACTAGTTATAAATTGGTCTAATTAGGATTAGGAAAAATTGATTAATAATTGATATAATAATTATTTGCATTTGCACCTTTGAGTTATCTCAGATACAGGACGGCGGGTGTGGGTGTCCTTTCGCATTGGCATAATAATGATTTGCTTGCTCCTTAGCCGAAATATCAATTTCGGCCTCAGGGCAAGAACACTTGTATGGTTTATGGCAACAAGAAAAGGGAGAATTTTTCCAAAATACTAGTTATAAATTGGTCTAATTAGGATTAGGAAAAATTGATATAATAGATACTCCCTGCGAGGGACGAGCGAAGAAGCTAAATAGCGGCAAAAGGCAAAAAGTTGTTGACGAAGCCAACAACACGCGGTGTTCCCAAGCGGTCCCACATCTAAGTACTAACCGCGCCCGACGCTGCTTAATTTCGGTGATCGGACGAGAACCGATGTATTCAGCGTGGTATGGTCGTTGGCGAAAGTCGAAGGTCTTAACTGTACCCATGTTGCACATTTCGCCCCAGCTTCTCGAAGGCGATTTATTTGCATTTGCACCTATGAGTTATCTCAGATACAGGACGGCGGGAGCGGGTGTCCTTTCGCATTTGCATAATAATGATTTGCTTGCTCCTTAGCCGAAATATCAATTTCGGCCTCAGGGCAAGAACACTTGTATGTTTTATGGCAACAAGAAAAGGGAGAATTTTTCCAAAATACTAGTTATAAATTGGTCTAATTAGGATTAGGAAAAATTGATTAATAATTGATATAATAATTATTTGCATTTGCACCTTTGAGTTATCTCAGATACAGGACGGCGGGTGTGGGTGTCCTTTCGCATTGGCATAATAATGATTTGCTTGCTCCTTAGCCGAAATATCAATTTCGGCCTCAGGGCAAGAACACTTGTATGGTTTATGGCAACAAGAAAAGGGAGAATTTTTCCAAAATACTAGTTATAAATTGGTCTAATTAGGATTAGGAAAAATTGATATAATAGATACTCCCTGCGAGGGACGAGCGAAGAAGCTAAATAGCGGCAAAAGGCAAAAAGTTGTTGACGAAGCCAACAACACGCGGTGTTCCCAAGCGGTCCCGCATCTAAGTACTAACCGCGCCCGACGCTGCTTAATTTCGGTGATCGGACGAGAACCGATGTATTCAGCGTGGTATGGTCGTTGGCGAAAGTCGAAGGTCTTAACTGTTCCCATGTTGCACATTTCGACCCAGCTTCTCGAAGGCGATTTATTTGCATTTGCACCTTTGAGTTATCTCAGATACAGGACGGCGGGAGCGGGTGTCCTTTCGCATTGGCATAATAATGATTTGCTTGCTCCTTAGCCGAAATATCAATTTCGGCCTCAGGGCAAGAACACTTGTATGTTTTATGGCAACAAGAAAAGGGAGAATTTTTCCAAAATACTAGTTATAAATTGGTCTAATTAGGATTAGGAAAAATTGATTAATAATTGATATAATAATTATTTGCATTTGCACCTTTGAGTTATCTCAGATACAGGACGGCGGGAGCGGGTGTCCTTTCGCATTGGCATAATAATGATTTGCTTGCTCCTTAGCCGAAATATCAATTTCGGCCTCAGGGCAAGAACACTTGTATGTTTTATGGCAACAAGAAAAGGGAGAATTTTTCCAAAATACTAGTTATAAATTGGTCTAATTAGGATTAGGAAAAATTGATTAATAATTGATATAATAATTATTTGCATTTGCACCTTTGAGTTATCTCAGATACAGGACGGCGGGAGCGGGTGTCCTTTCGCATTGGCATAATAATGATTTGCTTGCTCCTTAGCCGAAATATCAATTTCGGCCTCAGGGCAAGAACACTTGTATGTTTTATGGCAACAAGAAAAGGGAGAATTTTTCCAAAATACTAGTTATAAATTGGTCTAATTAGGATTAGGAAAAATTAATTAATAATTGATATAATAATTATTTGCATTTGCACCTTTGAGTTATCTCAGATACAGGACGGCGGGAGCGGGTGTCCTTTCGCATTGGCATAATAATGATTTGCTTGCTCCTTAGCCGAAATATCAATTTCGGCCTCAGGGCAAGAACACTTGTATGTTTTATGGCAACAAGAAAAGGGAGAATTTTTCCAAAATACTAGTTATAAATTGGTCTAATTAGGATTAGGAAAAATTGATTAATAATTGATATAATAATTATTTGCATTTGCACCTTTGAGTTATCTCAGATACAGGACGGCGGGAGCGGGTGTCCTTTCGCATTGGCATAATAATGATTTGCTTGCTCCTTGGCCGAAATATCAATTTCGGCCTCAGGGCAAGAACACTTGTATGTTTTATGGCAACAAGAAAAGGGAGAATTTTTCCAAAATACTAGTTATAAATTGGTCTAATTAGGATTAGGAAAAATTGATTAATAATTGATATAATAATTATTTGCATTTGGACGGCGGGAGCGGGTGTCCTTTCGCATTGGCATAATAATGATTTGCTTGCTCCTTAGCCGAAATATCAATTTCGGCCTCAGGGCAAGAACACTTGTATGTTTTATGGCAACAAGAAAAGGGAGAATTTTTCCAAAATACTAGTTATAAATTGGTCTAATTAGGATTAGGAAAAATTGATTAATAATTGATATAATAATTATTTGCATTTGGACGGCGGGAGCGGGTGTCCTTTCGCATTGGCATAATAATGATTTGCTTGCTCCTTAGCCGAAATATCAATTTCGGCCTCAGGGCAAGAACACTTGTATGTTTTATGGCAACAAGAAAAGGGAGAATTTTTCCAAAATACTAGTTATAAATTGGTCTAATTAGGATTAGGAAAAATTGATATAATAGATACTCCCTGCGAGGGACGAGCGAAGAAGCTAAATAGCGGCAAAAGGCAAAAAGTTGTTGACGAAGCCAACAACACGCGGTGTTCCCAAGCGGTCCCCCATCTAAGTACTAACCGCGCCCGACGCTGCTTAATTTCGGTGATCGGACGAGAACCGATGTATTCAGCGTGGTATGGTCGTTGGCGAAAGTCGAAGGTCTTAACTGTACCCATGTTGCACATTTCGACCCAGCTGCTCGAAGGCGATTTATTTGCATTTGCACCTATGAGTTATCTCAGATACAGGACGGCGGGTGCGGGTGTCCTTTCGCATTGGCATAATAATGATTTGCTTGCTCCTTAGCCGAAATATCAATTTCGGCCTCAGGGCAAGAACACTTGTATGTTTTATGGCAACAAGAAAAGGGAGAATTTTTCCAAAATACTAGTTATAAATTGGTCTAATTAGGATTAGGAAAAATTGATTAGTAATTGATATAATAATTATTTGCATTTGCACCTTTGAGTTATCTCAGATACAGGACGGCGGGAGCGGGTGTCCTTTCGCATTGGCATAATAATGATTTGCTTGCTCCTTAGCCGAAATATCAATTTCGGCCTCAGGGCAAGAAGACTTGTATGTTTTATGGCAACAAGAAAAGGGAGAATTTTTCCAAAATACTAGTTATAAATTGGTCTAATTAGGATTAGGAAAAATTGATTAATAATTGATATAATAATTATTTGCATTTGCACCTTTGAGTTATCTCAGATACAGGACGGCGGGAGCGGGTGTCCTTTCGCATTGGCATAATAATGATTTGCTTGCTCCTTAGCCGAAATATCAATTTCGGCCTCAGGGCAAGAACACTTGTATGTTTTATGGCAACAAGAAAAGGGAGAATTTTTCCAAAATACTAGTTATAAATTGGTCTAATTAGGATTAGGAAAAATTGATTAATAATTGATATAATAATTATTTGCATTTGCACCTTTGAGTTATCTCAGATACAGGACGGCGGGAGCGGGTGTCCTTTCGCATTGGCATAATAATCATTTGCTTGCTCCTTAGCCGAAATATCAATTTCGGCCTCAGGGCAAGAACACTTGTATGTTTTATGGCAACAAGAAAAGGGAGAATTTTTCCAAAATACTAGTTATAAATTGGTCTAATTAGGATTAGGAAAAATTGATTAATAATTGATATAATAATTATTTGCATTTGCACCTTTGAGTTATCTCAGATACAGGACGGCGGGAGCGGGTGTCCTTTCGCATTGGCATAATAATCATTTGCTTGCTCCTTGGCCGAAATATCAATTTCGGCCTCAGGGCAAGAACACTTGTATGTTTTATGGCAACAAGAAAAGGGAGAATTTTTCCAAAATACTAGTTATAAATTGGTCTAATTAGGATTAGGAAAAATTGATATAATAGATACTCCCTGCGAGGGACGAGCGAAGAAGCTAAATAGCGGCAAAAGGCAAAAAGTTGTTGACGAAGCCAACAACACGCGGTGTTCCCAAGCGGTCCCCCATCTAAGTACTAACCGCGCCCGACGCTGCTTAATTTCGGTGATCGGACGAGAACCGATGTATTCAGCGTGGTATGGTCGTTGGCGAAAGTCGAAGGTCTTAACTGTTCCCATGTTGCACATTTCGACCCAGCTGCTCGAAGGCGATTTATTTGCGTTTGCAGGTTATCTCAGATACAGGACGGCGGGTGCGGGTGTCCTTTCGCATTGGCATAATAATGATTTGCTTGCTCCTTAGCCGAAATATCAATTTCGGCCTCAGGGCAAGAACACTTGTATGTTTTATGGCAACAAGAAAAGGGAGAATTTTTCCAAAATACTAGTTATAAATTGGTCTAATTAGGATTAGGAAAAATTGATTAATAATTGATATAATAATTATTTGCATTTGCACCTTTGAGTTATCTCAGATACAGGACGGCGGGAGCGGGTGTCCATTCGCATTGGCATAATAATCATTTGCTTGCTCCGTGGCCGAAATATCAATTTCGGCCTCAGGGCAAGAACACTTGTATGTTTTATGGCAACAAGAAAAGGGAGAATTTTTCCAAAATACTAGTTATAAATTGGTCTAATTAGGATTAGGAAAAATTGGTTAATAATTGATATAATAATTATTTGCATTTGCACCTTTGAGTTATCTCAGATACAGGACGGCGGGAGCGGGTGTCCTTTCGCATTGGCATAATAATGATTTGCTTGCTCCTTAGCCGAAATATCAATTTCGGCCTCAGGGCAAGAACACTTGTATGTTTTATGGCAACAAGAAAAGGGAGAATTTTTCCAAAATACTAGTTATAAATTGGTCTAATTAGGATTAGGAAAAATTGATTAATAATTGATATAATAATTATTTGCATTTGCACCTTTGAGTTATCTCAGATACAGGACGGCGGGAGCGGGTGTCCTTTCGCATTGGCATAATAATGATTTGCTTGCTCCTTAGCCGAAATATCAATTTCGGCCTCAGGGCAAGAACACTTGTATGGTTTATGGCAACAAGAAAAGGGAGAATTTTTCCAAAATACTAGTTATAAATTGGTCTAATTAGGATTAGGAAAAATTGATTAATAATTGATATAATAATTATTTGCATTTGCACCTTTGAGTTATCTCAGATACAGAACGGCGGGAGCGGGTGTCCTTTCGCATTGGCATAATAATGATTTGCTTGCTCCTTAGCCGAAATATCAATTTCGGCCTCAGGGCAAGAACACTTGTATGGTTTATGGCAACAAGAAAAGGGAGAATTTTTCCAAAATACTAGTTATAAATTGGTCTAATTAGGATTAGGAAAAATTGATTAATAATTGATATAATTATTTGCATTTGCACCTTTGAGTTATCTCAGATACAGAACGGCGGGAGCGGGTGTCCTTTCGCATTGGCATAATAATGATTTGCTTGCTCCTTAGCCGAAATATCAATTTCGGCCTCAGGGCAAGAAGACTTGTATGTTTTATGGCAACAAGAAAAGGGAGAATTTTTCCAAAATACTAGTTATAAATTGGTCTAATTAGGATTAGGAAAAATTGATATAATAGATACTCCCTGCGAGGGACGAGCGAAGAAGCTAAATAGCGGCAAAAGACAAAAAGTTGTTGACGAAGCCAACAACACGCGGTGTTCCCAAGCGGTCCCCCATCTAAGTACTAACCGCGCCCGACGCTGCTTAATTTCGGTGATCGGACGAGAACCGATGTATTCAGCGTGGTATGGTCGTTGGCGAAAGTCGAAGGTCTTAACTGTTCCCATGTTGCACATTTCGACCCAGCTGCTCGAAGGCGATTTATTTGCATTTGCACCTGAGTTATCTCAGATACAGGACGGCGGGTGCGGGTGTCCATTCGCATTGGCATAATAATGATTTGCTTGCTCCTTAGCCGAAATATCAATTTCGGCCTCAGGGCAAGAACACTTGTATGTTTTATGGCAACAAGAAAAGGGAGAATTTTTCCAAAATACTAGTTATAAATTGGTCTAATTAGGATTAGGAAAAATTGATTAATAATTGATATAATAATTATTTGCATTTGCACCTTTGAGTTATCTCAGATACAGGACGGCGGGAGCGGGTGTCCTTTCGCATTGGCATAATAATGATTTGCTTGCTCCTTGGCCGAAATATCAATTTCGGCCTCAGGGCAAGAACACTTGTATGTTTTATGGCAACAAGAAAAGGGAGAATTTTTCCAAAATACTAGTTATAAATTGGTCTAATTAGGATTAGGAAAAATTGATTAATAATTGATATAATAATTATTTGCATTTGCACCTTTGAGTTATCTCAGATACAGGACGGCGGGAGCGGGTGTCCTTTCGCATTGGCATAATAATGATTTGCTTGCTCCTTAGCCGAAATATCAATTTCGGCCTCAGGGCAAGAACACTTGTATGTTTTATGGCAACAAGAAAAGGGAGAATTTTTCCAAAATACTAGTTATAAATTGGTCTAATTAGGATTAGGAAAAATTGATATAATAGATACTCCCTGCGAGGGACGAGCGAAGAAGCTAAATAGCGGCAAAAGACAAAAAGTTGTTGACGAAGCCAACAACACGCGGTGTTCCCAAGCGGTCCCCCATCTAAGTACTAACCGCGCCCGACGCTGCTTAATTTCGGTGATCGGACGAGAACCGATGTATTCAGCGTGGTATGGTCGTTGGCGAAAGTCGAAGGTCTTAACTGTTCCCATGTTGCACATTTCGACCCAGCTGCTCGAAGGCGATTTATTTGCATTTGCACCTGAGTTATCTCAGATACAGGACGGCGGGTGCGGGTGTCCATTCGCATTGGCATAATAATGATTTGCTTGCTCCTTAGCCGAAATATCAATTTCGGCCTCAGGGCAAGAACACTTGTATGTTTTATGGCAACAAGAAAAGGGAGAATTTTTCCAAAATACTAGTTATAAATTGGTCTAATTAGGATTAGGAAAAATTGATTAATAATTGATATAATAATTATTTGCATTTGCACCTTTGAGTTATCTCAGATACAGGACGGCGGGAGCGGGTGTCCTTTCGCATTGGCATAATAATGATTTGCTTGCTCCTTGGCCGAAATATCAATTTCGGCCTCAGGGCAAGAACACTTGTATGTTTTATGGCAACAAGAAAAGGGAGAATTTTTCCAAAATACTAGTTATAAATTGGTCTAATTAGGATTAGGAAAAATTGATTAATAATTGATATAATAATTATTTGCATTTGGACGGCGGGAGCGGGTGTCCTTTCGCATTGGCATAATAATGATTTGCTTGCTCCTTAGCCGAAATATCAATTTCGGCCTCAGGGCAAGAACACTTGTATGTTTTATGGCAACAAGAAAAGGGAGAATTTTTCCAAAATACTAGTTATAAATTGGTCTAATTAGGATTAGGAAAAATTGATTAATAATTGATATAATAATTATTTGCATTTGCACCTTTGAGTTATCTCAGATACAGGACGGCGGGAGCGGGTGTCCTTTCGCATTGGCATAATAATGATTTGCTTGCTCCTTAGCCGAAATATCAATTTCGGCCTCAGGGCAAGAACACTTGTATGGTTTATGGCAACAAGAAAAGGGAGAATTTTTCCAAAATACTAGTTATAAATTGGTCTAATTAGGATTAGGAAAAATTGATTAATAATTGATATAATAATTATTTGCATTTGCACCTTTGAGTTATCTCAGATACAGGACGGCGGGAGCGGGTGTCCTTTCGCATTGGCATAATAATGATTTGCTTGCTCCTTAGCCGAAATATCAATTTCGGCCTCAGGGCAAGAACACTTGTATGGTTTATGGCAACAAGAAAAGGGAGAATTTTTCCAAAATACTAGTTATAAATTGGTCTAATTAGGATTAGGAAAAATTGATTAATAATTGATATAATAATTATTTGCATTTGGACGGCGGGAGCGGGTGTCCTTTCGCATTGGCATAATAATGATTTGCTTGCTCCTTAGCCGAAATATCAATTTCGGCCTCAGGGCAAGAACACTTGTATGGTTTATGGCAACAAGAAAAGGGAGAATTTTTCCAAAATACTAGTTATAAATTGGTCTAATTAGGATTAGGAAAAATTGATTAATAATTGATATAATAATTATTTGCATTTGGACGGCGGGAGCGGGTGTCCTTTCGCATTGGCATAATAATGATTTGCTTGCTCCTTAGCCGAAATATCAATTTCGGCCTCAGGGCAAGAAGACTTGTATGTTTTATGGCAACAAGAAAAGGGAGAATTTTTCCAAAATACTAGTTATAAATTGGTCTAATTAGGATTAGGAAAAATTGATATAATAGATACTCCCTGCGAGGGACGAGCGAAGAAGCTAAATAGCGGCAAAAGACAAAAAGTTGTTGACGAAGCCAACAACACGCGGTGTTCCCAAGCGGTCCCCCATCTAAGTACTAACCGCGCCCGACGCTGCTTAATTTCGGTGATCGGACGAGAACCGATGTATTCAGCGTGGTATGGTCGTTGGCGAAAGTCGAAGGTCTTAACTGTTCCCATGTTGCACATTTCGACCCAGCTGCTCGAAGGCGATTTATTTGCATTTGCACCTATGAGTTATCTCAGATACAGGACGGCGGGTGCGGGTGTCCTTTCGCATTGGCATAATAATCATTTGCTTGCTCCTTAGCCGAAATATCAATTTCGGCCTCAGGGCAAGAACACTTGTATGTTTTATGGCAACAAGAAAAGGGAGAATTTTTCCAAAATACTAGTTATAAATTGGTCTAATTAGGATTAGGAAAAATTGATTAGTAATTGATATAATAATTATTTGCATTTGCACCTTTGAGTTATCTCAGATACAGGACGGCGGGAGCGGGTGTCCTTTCGCATTGGCATAATAATGATTTGCTTGCTCCTTAGCCGAAATATCAATTTCGGCCTCAGGGCAAGAACACTTGTATGGTTTATGGCAACAAGAAAAGGGAGAATTTTTCCAAAATACTAGTTATAAATTGGTCTAATTAGGATTAGGAAAAATTGATTAATAATTGATATAATAATTATTTGCATTTGCACCTTTGAGTTATCTCAGATACAGAACGGCGGGAGCGGGTGTCCTTTCGCATTGGCATAATAATGATTTGCTTGCTCCTTAGCCGAAATATCAATTTCGGCCTCAGGGCAAGAACACTTGTATGGTTTATGGCAACAAGAAAAGGGAGAATTTTTCCAAAATACTAGTTATAAATTGGTCTAATTAGGATTAGGAAAAATTGATTAATAATTGATATAATAATTATTTGCATTTGGACGGCGGGAGCGGGTGTCCTTTCGCATTGGCATAATAATGATTTGCTTGCTCCTTAGCCGAAATATCAATTTCGGCCTCAGGGCAAGAACACTTGTATGTTTTATGGCAACAAGAAAAGGGAGAATTTTTCCAAAATACTAGTTATAAATTGGTCTAATTAGGATTAGGAAAAATTGATATAATAGATACTCCCTGCGAGGGACGAGCGAAGAAGCTAAATAGCGGCAAAAGACAAAAAGTTGTTGACGAAGCCAACAACACGCGGTGTTCCCAAGCGGTCCCCCATCTAAGTACTAACCGCGCCCGACGCTGCTTAATTTCGGTGATCGGACGAGAACCGATGTATTCAGCGTGGTATGGTCGTTGGCGAAAGTCGAAGGTCTTAACTGTTCCCATGTTGCACATTTCGACCCAGCTGCTCGAAGGCGATTTATTTGCATTTGCACCTATGAGTTATCTCAGATACAGGACGGCGGGTGCGGGTGTCCTTTCGCATTGGCATAATAATGATTTGCTTGCTCCTTAGCCGAAATATCAATTTCGGCCTCAGGGCAAGAACACTTGTATGTTTTATGGCAACAAGAAAAGGGAGAATTTTTCCAAAATACTAGTTATAAATTGGTCTAATTAGGATTAGGAAAAATTGATTAATAATTGATATAATAATTATTTGCATTTGCACCTTTGCGTTATCTCAGATACAGGACGGCGGGAGCGGGTGTCCTTTCGCATTGGCATAATAATGATTTGCTTGCTCCTTAGCCGAAATATCAATTTCGGCCTCAGGGCAAGAACACTTGTATGTTTTATGGCAACAAGAAAAGGGAGAATTTTTCCAAAATACTAGTTATAAATTGGTCTAATTAGGATTAGGAAAAATTGATTAGTAATTGATATAATAATTATTTGCATTTGCACCTTTGAGTTATCTCAGATACAGGACGGCGGGAGCGGGTGTCCTTTCGCATTGGCATAATAATCATTTGCTTGCTCCTTGGCCGAAATATCAATTTCGGCCTCAGGGCAAGAACACTTGTATGTTTTATGGCAACAAGAAAAGGGAGAATTTTTCCAAAATACTAGTTATAAATTGGTCTAATTAGGATTAGGAAAAATTGATATAATAGATACTCCCTGCGAGGGACGAGCGAAGAAGCTAAATAGCGGCAAAAGGCAAAAAGTTGTTGACGAAGCCAACAACACGCGGTGTTCCCAAGCGGTCCCCCATCTAAGTACTAACCGCGCCCGACGCTGCTTAATTTCGGTGATCGGACGAGAACCGATGTATTCAGCGTGGTATGGTCGTTGGCGAAAGTCGAAGGTCTTAACTGTTCCCATGTTGCACATTTCGACCCAGCTGCTCGAAGGCGATTTATTTGCGTTTGCAGGTTATCTCAGATACAGGACGGCGGGTGCGGGTGTCCTTTCGCATTGGCATAATAATGATTTGCTTGCTCCTTAGCCGAAATATCAATTTCGGCCTCAGGGCAAGAACACTTGTATGTTTTATGGCAACAAGAAAAGGGAGAATTTTTCCAAAATACTAGTTATAAATTGGTCTAATTAGGATTAGGAAAAATTGATTAATAATTGATATAATAATTATTTGCATTTGCACCTTTGAGTTATCTCAGATACAGGACGGCGGGAGCGGGTGTCCATTCGCATTGGCATAATAATCATTTGCTTGCTCCGTGGCCGAAATATCAATTTCGGCCTCAGGGCAAGAACACTTGTATGTTTTATGGCAACAAGAAAAGGGAGAATTTTTCCAAAATACTAGTTATAAATTGGTCTAATTAGGATTAGGAAAAATTGATATAATAGATACTCCCTGCGAGGGACGAGCGAAGAAGCTAAATAGCGGCAAAAGGCAAAAAGTTGTTGACGAAGCCAACAACACGCGGTGTTCCCAAGCGGTCCCCCATCTAAGTACTAACCGCGCCCGACGCTGCTTAATTTCGGTGATCGGACGAGAACCGATGTATTCAGCGTGGTATGGTCGTTGGCGAAAGTCGAAGGTCTTAACTGTTCCCATGTTGCACATTTCGACCCAGCTGCTCGAAGGCGATTTATTTGCATTTGCACCTATGAGTTATCTCAGATACAGGACGGCGGGTGCGGGTGTCCTTTCGCATTGGCATAATAATGATTTGCTTGCTCCTTAGCCGAAATATCAATTTCGGCCTCAGGGCAAGAACACTTGTATGTTTTATGGCAACAAGAAAAGGGAGAATTTTTCCAAAATACTAGTTATAAATTGGTCTAATTAGGATTAGGAAAAATTGATATAATAGAACTCCCTGCGAGGGACGAGCGAAGAAGCTAAATAGCGGCAAAAGGCAAAAAGTTGTTGACGAAGCCAACAACACGCGGTGTTCCCAAGCGGTCCCCCATCTAAGTACTAACCGCGCCCGACGCTGCTTAATTTCGGTGATCGGACGAGAACCGATGTATTCAGCGTGGTATGGTCGTTGGCGAAAGTCGAAGGTCTTAACTGTTCCCATGTTGCACATTTCGACCCAGCTGCTCGAAGGCGATTTATTTGCATTTGCACCTATGAGTTATCTCAGATACAGGACGGCGGGTGCGGGTGTCCTTTCGCATTGGCATAATAATGATTTGCTTGCTCCTTAGCCGAAATATCAATTTCGGCCTCAGGGCAAGAACACTTGTATGTTTTATGGCAACAAGAAAAGGGAGAATTTTTCCAAAATACTAGTTATAAATTGGTCTAATTAGGATTAGGAAAAATTGATTAATAATTGATATAATAATTATTTGCATTTGCACCTTTGAGTTATCTCAGATACAGGACGGCGGGAGCGGGTGTCCTTTCGCATTGGCATAATAATCATTTGCTTGCTCCTTGGCCGAAATATCAATTTCGGCCTCAGGGCAAGAACACTTGTATGTTTTATGGCAACAAGAAAAGGGAGAATTTTTCCAAAATACTAGTTATAAATTGGTCTAATTAGGATTAGGAAAAATTGATATAATAGAACTCCCTGCGAGGGACGAGCGAAGAAGCTAAATAGCGGCAAAAGGCAAAAAGTTGTTGACGAAGCCAACAACACGCGGTGTTCCCAAGCGGTCCCCCCATCTAAGTACTAACCGCGCCCGACGCTGCTTAATTTCGGTGATCGGACGAGAACCGATGTATTCAGCGTGGTATGGTCGTTGGCGAAAGTCGAAGGTCTTAACTGTTCCCATGTTGCACATTTCGACCCAGCTGCTCGAAGGCGATTTATTTGCATTTGCACCTATGAGTTATCTCAGATACAGGACGGCGGGAGCGGGTGTCCTTTCGCATTGGCATAATAATGATTTGCTTGCTCCTTAGCCGAAATATCAATTTCGGCCTCAGGGCAAGAACACTTGTATGGTTTATGGCAACAAGAAAAGGGAGAATTTTTCCAAAATACTAGTTATAAATTGGTCTAATTAGGATTAGGAAAAATTGATATAATAGAACTCCCTGCGAGGGACGAGCGAAGAAGCTAAATAGCGGCAAAAGGCAAAAAGTTGTTGACGAAGCCAACAACACGCGGTGTTCCCAAGCGGTCCCTCATCTAAGTACTAACCGCGCCCGACGCTGCTTAATTTCGGTGATCGGACGAGAACCGATGTATTCAGCGTGGTATGGTCGTTGGCGAAAGTCGAAGGTCTTAACTGTACCCATGTTGCACATTTCGCCCCAGCTTCTCGAAGGCGATTTATTTGCATTTGCACCTATGAGTTATCTCAGATACAGGA
Organism: Drosophila aff. chauvacae BK-2020; assembly: GCA_018903765.1. NCBI lineage: Eukaryota > Metazoa > Arthropoda > Insecta > Diptera > Drosophilidae > Drosophila > Drosophila aff. chauvacae BK-2020. Next base: position 2,594,829 of record JAEIGO010000916.1, on the reverse strand, counting down.
CGGCGGGAGCGGGTGTCCTTTCGCATTGGCATAATAATGATTTGCTTGCTCCTTAGCCGAAATATCAATTTCGGCCTCAGGGCAAGAACACTTGTATGTTTTATGGCAACAAGAAAAGGGAGAATTTTTCCAAAATACTAGTTATAAATTGGTCTAATTAGGATTAGGAAAAATTGATTAATAATTGATATAATAATTATTTGCATTTGCACCTATGAGTTATCTCAGATACAGGACGGCGGGTGTGGGTGTCCTTTCGCATTGGCATAATAATGATTTGCTTGCTCCTTAGCCGAAATATCAATTTCGGCCTCAGGGCAAGAACACTTGTATGGTTTATGGCAACAAGAAAAGGGAGAATTTTTCCAAAATACTAGTTATAAATTGGTCTAATTAGGATTAGGAAAAATTGATTAATAATTGATATAATAATTATTTGCATTTGCACCTTTGAGTTATCTCAGATACAGGACGGCGGGAGCGGGTGTCCTTTCGCATTGGCATAACAATGATTTGCTTGCTCCTTAGCCGAAATATCAATTTCGGCCTCAGGGCAAGAACACTTGTATGTTTTATGGCAACAAGAAAAGGGAGAATTTTTCCAAAATACTAGTTATAAATTGGTCTAATTAGGATTAGGAAAAATTGATTAATAATTGATATAATAATTATTTACATTTGCACCTTTGAGTTATCTCAGATACAGGACGGCGGGAGCGGGTGTCCTTTCGCATTGGCATAATAATGATTTGCTTGCTCCTTAGCCGAAATATCAATTTCGGCCTCAGGGCAAGAAGACTTGTATGTTTTATGGCAACAAGAAAAGGGAGAATTTTTCCAAAATACTAGTTATAAATTGGTCTAATTAGGATTAGGAAAAATTGATTAATAATTGATATAATAATTATTTGCATTTGCACCTTTGAGTTATCTCAGATACAGGACGGCGGGAGCGGGTGTCCTTTCGCATTGGCATAATAATGATTTGCTTGCTCCTTGGCCGAAATATCAATTTCGGCCTCAGGGCAAGAACACTTGTATGTTTTATGGCAACAAGAAAAGGGAGAATTTTTCCAAAATACTAGTTATAAATTGGTCTAATTAGGATTAGGAAAAATTGATTAATAATTGATATAATAATTATTTGCATTTGCACCTTTGAGTTATCTCAGATACAGGACGGCGGGAGCGGGTGTCCTTTCGCATTGGCATAATAATGATTTGCTTGCTCCTTAGCCGAAATATCAATTTCGGCCTCAGGGCAAGAACACTTGTATGGTTTATGGCAACAAGAAAAGGGAGAATTTTTCCAAAATACTAGTTATAAATTGGTCTAATTAGGATTAGGAAAAATTGATTAATAATTGATATAATAATTATTTGCATTTGCACCTTTGAGTTATCTCAGATACAGAACGGCGGGAGCGGGTGTCCTTTCGCATTGGCATAATAATGATTTGCTTGCTCCTTAGCCGAAATATCAATTTCGGCCTCAGGGCAAGAACACTTGTATGGTTTATGGCAACAAGAAAAGGGAGAATTTTTCCAAAATACTAGTTATAAATTGGTCTAATTAGGATTAGGAAAAATTGATTAATAATTGATATAATAATTATTTGCATTTGGACGGCGGGAGCGGGTGTCCTTTCGCATTGGCATAATAATGATTTGCTTGCTCCTTAGCCGAAATATCAATTTCGGCCTCAGGGCAAGAACACTTGTATGTTTTATGGCAACAAGAAAAGGGAGAATTTTTCCAAAATACTAGTTATAAATTGGTCTAATTAGGATTAGGAAAAATTGATATAATAGATACTCCCTGCGAGGGACGAGCGAAGAAGCTAAATAGCGGCAAAAGACAAAAAGTTGTTGACGAAGCCAACAACACGCGGTGTTCCCAAGCGGTCCCCCATCTAAGTACTAACCGCGCCCGACGCTGCTTAATTTCGGTGATCGGACGAGAACCGATGTATTCAGCGTGGTATGGTCGTTGGCGAAAGTCGAAGGTCTTAACTGTACCCATGTTGCACATTTCGACCCAGCTGCTCGAAGGCGATTTATTTGCATTTGCACCTATGAGTTATCTCAGATACAGGACGGCGGGAGCGGGTGTCCTTTCGCATTGGCATAATAATGATTTGCTTGCTCCTTAGCCGAAATATCAATTTCGGCCTCAGGGCAAGAACACTTGTATGTTTTATGGCAACAAGAAAAGGGAGAATTTTTCCAAAATACTAGTTATAAATTGGTCTAATTAGGATTAGGAAAAATTGATTAATAATTGATATAATAATTATTTGCATTTGCACCTTTGAGTTATCTCAGATACAGGACGGCGGGAGCGGGTGTCCTTTCGCATTGGCATAATAATCATTTGCTTGCTCCTTGGCCGAAATATCAATTTCGGCCTCAGGGCAAGAACACTTGTATGTTTTATGGCAACAAGAAAAGGGAGAATTTTTCCAAAATACTAGTTATATATTGGTCTAATTAGGATTAGGAAAAATTGATATAATAGATACTCCCTGCGAGGGACGAGCGAAGAAGCTAAATAGCGGCAAAAGGCAAAAAGTTGTTGACGAAGCCAACAACACGCGGTGTTCCCAAGCGGTCCCTCATCTAAGTACTAACCGCGCCCGACGCTGCTTAATTTCGGTGATCGGACGAGAACCGATGTATTCAGCGTGGTATGGTCGTTGGCGAAAGTCGAAGGTCTTAACTGTTCCCATGTTGCACATTTCGACCCAGCTGCTCGAAGGCGATTTATTTGCGTTTGCAGGTTATCTCAGATACAGGACGGCGGGTGCGGGTGTCCTTTCGCATTGGCATAATAATGATTTGCTTGCTCCTTAGCCGAAATATCAATTTCGGCCTCAGGGCAAGAACACTTGTATGTTTTATGGCAACAAGAAAAGGGAGAATTTTTCCAAAATACTAGTTATAAATTGGTCTAATTAGGATTAGGAAAAATTGATTAATAATTGATATAATAATTATTTGCATTTGCACCTTTGAGTTATCTCAGATACAGGACGGCGGGAGCGGGTGTCCATTCGCATTGGCATAATAATCATTTGCTTGCTCCGTGGCCGAAATATCAATTTCGGCCTCAGGGCAAGAACACTTGTATGTTTTATGGCAACAAGAAAAGGGAGAATTTTTCCAAAATACTAGTTATAAATTGGTCTAATTAGGATTAGGAAAAATTGGTTAATAATTGATATAATAATTATTTGCATTTGCACCTTTGAGTTATCTCAGATACAGGACGGCGGGAGCGGGTGTCCTTTCGCATTGGCATAATAATGATTTGCTTGCTCCTTAGCCGAAATATCAATTTCGGCCTCAGGGCAAGAAGACTTGTATGTTTTATGGCAACAAGAAAAGGGAGAATTTTTCCAAAATACTAGTTATAAATTGGTCTAATTAGGATTAGGAAAAATTGATTAATAATTGATATAATAATTATTTGCATTTGCACCTTTGAGTTATCTCAGATACAGGACGGCGGGAGCGGGTGTCCTTTCGCATTGGCATAATAATGATTTGCTTGCTCCTTAGCCGAAATATCAATTTCGGCCTCAGGGCAAGAAGACTTGTATGTTTTATGGCAACAAGAAAAGGGAGAATTTTTCCAAAATACTAGTTATAAATTGGTCTAATTAGGATTAGGAAAAATTGATTAATAATTGATATAATAATTATTTGCATTTGCACCTTTGAGTTATCTCAGATACAGGACGGCGGGAGCGGGTGTCCTTTCGCATTGGCATAATAATGATTTGCTTGCTCCTTAGCCGAAATATCAATTTCGGCCTCAGGGCAAGAACACTTGTATGTTTTATGGCAACAAGAAAAGGGAGAATTTTTCCAAAATACTAGTTATAAATTGGTCTAATTAGGATTAGGAAAAATTGATTAATAATTGATATAATAATTATTTGCATTTGCACCTTTGAGTTATCTCAGATACAGGACGGCGGGAGCGGGTGTCCTTTCGCATTGGCATAATAATGATTTGCTTGCTCCTTAGCCGAAATATCAATTTCGGCCTCAGGGCAAGAAGACTTGTATGTTTTATGGCAACAAGAAAAGGGAGAATTTTTCCAAAATACTAGTTATAAATTGGTCTAATTAGGATTAGGAAAAATTGATTAATAATTGATATAATAAATATTTGCATTTGCACCTTTGAGTTATCTCAGATACAGGACGGCGGGAGCGGGTGTCCTTTCGCATTGGCATAATAATGATTTGCTTGCTCCTTAGCCGAAATATCAATTTCGGCCTCAGGGCAAGAACACTTGTATGGTTTATGGCAACAAGAAAAGGGAGAATTTTTCCAAAATACTAGTTATAAATTGGTCTAATTAGGATTAGGAAAAATTGATATAATAGAACTCCCTGCGAGGGACGAGCGAAGAAGCTAAATAGCGGCAAAAGGCAAAAAGTTGTTGACGAAGCCAACAACACGCGGTGTTCCCAAGCGGTCCCCCATCTAAGTACTAACCGCGCCCGACGCTGCTTAATTTCGGTGATCGGACGAGAACCGATGTATTCAGCGTGGTATGGTCGTTGGCGAAAGTCGAAGGTCTTAACTGTTCCCATGTTGCACATTTCGACCCAGCTGCTCGAAGGCGATTTATTTGCATTTGCACCTATGAGTTATCTCAGATACAGGACGGCGGGTGCGGGTGTCCTTTCGCATTGGCATAATAATGATTTGCTTGCTCCTTAGCCGAAATATCAATTTCGGCCTCAGGGCAAGAACACTTGTATGTTTTATGGCAACAAGAAAAGGGAGAATTTTTCCAAAATACTAGTTATAAATTGGTCTAATTAGGATTAGGAAAAATTGATTAATAATTGATATAATAATTATTTGCATTTGCACCTTTGAGTTATCTCAGATACAGGACGGCGGGAGCGGGTGTCCTTTCGCATTGGCATAATAATGATTTGCTTGCTCCTTAGCCGAAATATCAATTTCGGCCTCAGGGCAAGAACACTTGTATGTTTTATGGCAACAAGAAAAGGGAGAATTTTTCCAAAATACTAGTTATAAATTGGTCTAATTAGGATTAGGAAAAATTGATATAATAGATACTCCCTGCGAGGGACGAGCGAAGAAGCTAAATAGCGGCAAAAGGCAAAAAAAGTTGTTGACGAAGCCAACAACACGCGGTGTTCCCAAGCGGTCCCACATCTAAGTACTAACCGCGCCCGACGCTGCTTAATTTCGGTGATCGGACGAGAACCGATGTATTCAGCGTGGTATGGTCGTTGGCGAAAGTCGAAGGTCTTAACTGTACCCATGTTGCACATTTCGCCCCAGCTTCTCGAAGGCGATTTATTTGCATTTGCACCTATGAGTTATCTCAGATACAGGACGGCGGGAGCGGGTGTCCTTTCGCATTGGCATAATAATGATTTGCTTGCTCCTTAGCCGAAATATCAATTTCGGCCTCAGGGCAAGAACACTTGTATGTTTTATGGCAACAAGAAAAGGGAGAATTTTTCCAAAATACTAGTTATAAATTGGTCTAATTAGGATTAGGAAAAATTGATTAATAATTGATATAATAATTATTTGCATTTGCACCTATGAGTTATCTCAGATACAGGACGGCGGGTGTGGGTGTCCTTTCGCATTGGCATAATAATGATTTGCTTGCTCCTTAGCCGAAATATCAATTTCGGCCTCAGGGCAAGAACACTTGTATGGTTTATGGCAACAAGAAAAGGGAGAATTTTTCCAAAATACTAGTTATAAATTGGTCTAATTAGGATTAGGAAAAATTGATTAATAATTGATATAATAATTATTTGCATTTGCACCTTTGAGTTATCTCAGATACAGGACGGCGGGAGCGGGTGTCCTTTCGCATTGGCATAACAATGATTTGCTTGCTCCTTAGCCGAAATATCAATTTCGGACTCAGGGCAAGAACACTTGTATGTTTTATGGCAACAAGAAAAGGGAGAATTTTTCCAAAATACTAGTTATAAATTGGTCTAATTAGGATTAGGAAAAATTGATTAATAATTGATATAATAATTATTTACATTTGCACCTTTGAGTTATCTCAGATACAGGACGGCGGGAGCGGGTGTCCTTTCGCATTGGCATAATAATGATTTGCTTGCTCTTAGCCGAAATATCAATTTCGGCCTCAGGGCAAGAACACTTGTATGTTTTATGGCAACAAGAAAAGGGAGAATTTTTCCAAAATACTAGTTATAAATTGGTCTAATTAGGATTAGGAAAAATTGATTAATAATTGATTTAATAATTATTTGCATTTGCACCTTTGAGTTATCTCAGATACAGGACGGCGGGAGCGGGTGTCCTTTCGCATTGGCATAATAATGATTTGCTTGCTCCTTAGCCGAAATATCAATTTCGGCCTCAGGGCAAGAAGACTTGTATGTTTTATGGCAACAAGAAAAGGGAGAATTTTTCCAAAATACTAGTTATAAATTGGTCTAATTAGGATTAGGAAAAATTGATTAATAATTGATATAATAATTATTTGCATTTGCACCTATGAGTTATCTCAGATACAGGACGGCGGGAGCGGGTGTCCTTTCGCATTGGCATAATAATGATTTGCTTGCTCCTTAGCCGAAATATCAATTTCGGCCTCAGGGCAAGAACACTTGTATGTTTTATGGCAACAAGAAAAGGGAGAATTTTTCCAAAATACTAGTTATAAATTGGTCTAATTAGGATTAGGAAAAATTGATTAATAATTGATATAATAATTATTTGCATTTGCACCTATGAGTTATCTCAGATACAGGACGGCGGGTGTGGGTGTCCTTTCGCATTGGCATAATAATGATTTGCTTGCTCCTTAGCCGAAATATCAATTTCGGCCTCAGGGCAAGAACACTTGTATGGTTTATGGCAACAAGAAAAGGGAGAATTTTTCCAAAATACTAGTTATAAATTGGTCTAATTAGGATTAGGAAAAATTGATTAATAATTGATATAATAATTATTTGCATTTGCACCTTTGAGTTATCTCAGATACAGGACGGCGGGAGCGGGTGTCCTTTCGCATTGGCATAACAATGATTTGCTTGCTCCTTAGCCGAAATATCAATTTCGGCCTCAGGGCAAGAACACTTGTATGTTTTATGGCAACAAGAAAAGGGAGAATTTTTCCAAAATACTAGTTATAAATTGGTCTAATTAGGATTAGGAAAAATTGATTAATAATTGATATAATAATTATTTACATTTGCACCTTTGAGTTATCTCAGATACAGGACGGCGGGAGCGGGTGTCCTTTCGCATTGGCATAATAATGATTTGCTTGCTCTTAGCCGAAATATCAATTTCGGCCTCAGGGCAAGAACACTTGTATGTTTTATGGCAACAAGAAAAGGGAGAATTTTTCCAAAATACTAGTTATAAATTGGTCTAATTAGGATTAGGAAAAATTGATTAATAATTGATTTAATAATTATTTGCATTTGCACCTTTGAGTTATCTCAGATACAGGACGGCGGGAGCGGGTGTCCTTTCGCATTGGCATAATAATGATTTGCTTGCTCCTTAGCCGAAATATCAATTTCGGCCTCAGGGCAAGAAGACTTGTATGTTTTATGGCAACAAGAAAAGGGAGAATTTTTCCAAAATACTAGTTATAAATTGGTCTAATTAGGATTAGGAAAAATTGATTAATAATTGATATAATAATTATTTGCATTTGCACCTTTGAGTTATCTCAGATACAGGACGGCGGGAGCGGGTGTCCTTTCGCATTGGCATAATAATGATTTGCTTGCTCCTTAGCCGAAATATCAATTTCGGCCTCAGGGCAAGAACACTTGTATGTTTTATGGCAACAAGAAAAGGGAGAATTTTTCCAAAATACTAGTTATAAATTGGTCTAATTAGGATTAGGAAAAATTGATTAATAATTGATATAATAATTATTTGCATTTGCACCTTTGAGTTATCTCAGATACAGGACGGCGGGTGCGGGTGTCCTTTCGCATTGGCATAATAATGATTTGCTTGCTCCTTAGCCGAAATATCAATTTCGGCCTCAGGGCAAGAACACTTGTATGGTTTATGGCAACAAGAAAAGGGAGAATTTTTCCAAAATACTAGTTATAAATTGGTCTAATTAGGATTAGGAAAAATTGATTAATAATTGATATAATAATTATTTGCATTTGCACCTTTGAGTTATCTCAGATACAGGACGGCGGGAGCGGGTGTCCTTTCGCATTGGCATAATAATGATTTGCTTGCTCCTTAGCCGAAATATCAATTTCGGCCTCAGGGCAAGAACACTTGTATGGTTTATGGCAACAAGAAAAGGGAGAATTTTTCCAAAATACTAGTTATAAATTGGTCTAATTAGGATTAGGAAAAATTGATTAATAATTGATATAATAATTATTTGCATTTGGACGGCGGGAGCGGGTGTCCTTTCGCATTGGCATAATAATGATTTGCTTGCTCCTTAGCCGAAATATCAATTTCGGCCTCAGGGCAAGAACACTTGTATGGTTTATGGTAACAAGAAAAGGGAGAATTTTTCCAAAATACTAGTTATAAATTGGTCTAATTAGGATTAGGAAAAATTGATATAATAGATACTCCCTGCGAGGGACGAGCGAAGAAGCTAAATAGCGGCAAAAGACAAAAAGTTGTTGACGAAGCCAACAACACGCGGTGTTCCCAAGCGGTCCCTCATCTAAGTACTAACCGCGCCCGACGCTGCTTAATTTCGGTGATCGGACGAGAACCGATGTATTCAGCGTGGTATGGTCGTTGGCGAAAGTCGAAGGTCTTAACTGTACCCATGTTGCACATTTCGCCCCAGCTTCTCGAAGGCGATTTATTTGCATTTGCACCTTTGAGTTATCTCAGATACAGGACGGCGGGAGCGGGTGTCCTTTCGCATTGGCATAATAATGATTTGCTTGCTCCTTAGCCGAAATATCAATTTCGGCCTCAGGGCAAGAACACTTGTATGTTTTATGGCAACAAGAAAAGGGAGAATTTTTCCAAAATACTAGTTATAAATTGGTCTAATTAGGATTAGGAAAAATTGATTAATAATTGATATAATAATTATTTGCATTTGCACCTTTGAGTTATCTCAGATACAGGACGGCGGGTGTGGGTGTCCTTTCGCATTGGCATAATAATGATTTGCTTGCTCCTTAGCCGAAATATCAATTTCGGCCTCAGGGCAAGAACACTTGTATGTTTTATGGCAACAAGAAAAGGGAGAATTTTTCCAAAATACTAGTTATAAATTGGTCTAATTAGGATTAGGAAAAATTGATTAATAATTGATATAATAATTATTTGCATTTGCACCTTTGAGTTATCTCAGATACAGGACGGTGGGTGTGGGTGTCCTTTAGCATTGGCATAATAATGATTTGCTTGCTCCTTAGCCGAAATATCAATTTCGGCCTCAGGGCAAGAACACTTGTATGGTTTATGGCAACAAGAAAAGGGAGAATTTTTCCAAAATACTAGTTATAAATTGGTCTAATTAGGATTAGGAAAAATTGATATAATAGATACTCCCTGCGAGGGACGAGCGAAGAAGCTAAATAGCGGCAAAAGGCAAAAAGTTGTTGACGAAGCCAACAACACGCGGTGTTCCCAAGCGGTCCCTCATCTAAGTACTAACCGCGCCCGACGCTGCTTAATTTCGGTGATCGGACGAGAACCGATGTATTCAGCGTGGTATGGTCGTTGGCGAAAGTCGAAGGTCTTAACTGTACCCATGTTGCACATTTCGCCCCAGCTTCTCGAAGGCGATTTATTTGCATTTGCACCTATGAGTTATCTCAGATACAGGACGGCGGGAGCGGGTGTCCTTTCGCATTGGCATAATAATGATTTGCTTGCTCCTTAGCCGAAATATCAATTTCGGCCTCAGGGCAAGAACACTTGTATGGTTTATGGCAACAAGAAAAGGGAGAATTTTTCCAAAATACTAGTTATAAATTGGTCTAATTAGGATTAGGAAAAATTGATATAATAGAACTCCCTGCGAGGGACGAGCGAAGAAGCTAAATAGCGGCAAAAGGCAAAAAGTTGTTGACGAAGCCAACAACACGCGGTGTTCCCAAGCGGTCCCTCATCTAAGTACTAACCGCGCCCGACGCTGCTTAATTTCGGTGATCGGACGAGAACCGATGTATTCAGCGTGGTATGGTCGTTGGCGAAAGTCGAAGGTCTTAACTGTACCCATGTTGCACATTTCGCCCCAGCTTCTCGAAGGCGATTTATTTGCATTTGCACCTATGAGTTATCTCAGATACAGGACGGCGGGTGCGGGTGTCCTTTCGCATTGGCATAATAATGATTTGCTTGCTCCTTAGCCGAAATATCAATTTCGGCCTCAGGGCAAGAACACTTGTATGTTTTATGGCAACAAGAAAAGGGAGAATTTTTCCAAAATACTAGTTATAAATTGGTCTAATTAGGATTAGGAAAAATTGATTAATAATTGATATAATAATTATTTGCATTTGCACCTTTGAGTTATCTCAGATACAGGACGGTGGGTGTGGGTGTCCTTTCGCATTGGCATAATAATCATTTGCTTGCTCCTTGGCCGAAATATCAATTTCGGCCTCAGGGCAAGAACACTTGTATGTTTTATGGCAACAAGAAAAGGGAGAATTTTTCCAAAATACTAGTTATAAATTGGTCTAATTAGGATTAGGAAAAATTGATATAATAGATACTCCCTGCGAGGGACGAGCGAAGAAGCTAAATAGCGGCAAAAGGCAAAAAGTTGTTGACGAAGCCAACAACACGCGGTGTTCCCAAGCGGTCCCGCATCTAAGTACTAACCGCGCCCGACGCTGCTTAATTTCGGTGATCGGACGAGAACCGATGTATTCAGCGTGGTATGGTCGTTGGCGAAAGTCGAAGGTCTTAACTGTACCCATGTTGCACATTTCGACCCAGCTGCTCGAAGGCGATTTATTTGCATTTGCACCTATGAGTTATCTCAGATACAGGACGGCGGGTGCGGGTGTCCTTTCGCATTGGCATAATAATGATTTGCTTGCTCCTTAGCCGAAATATCAATTTCGGCCTCAGGGCAAGAACACTTGTATGGTTTATGGCAACAAGAAAAGGGAGAATTTTTCCAAAATACTAGTTATAAATTGGTCTAATTAGGATTAGGAAAAATTGATTAATAATTGATATAATAATTATTTGCATTTGCACCTTTGAGTTATCTCAGATACAGGACGGCGGGAGCGGGTGTCCTTTCGCATTGGCATAATAATCATTTGCTTGCTCCTTAGCCGAAATATCAATTTCGGCCTCAGGGCAAGAACACTTGTATGGTTTATGGCAACAAGAAAAGGGAGAATTTTTCCAAAATACTAGTTATAAATTGGTCTAATTAGGATTAGGAAAAATTGATATAATAGATACTCCCTGCGAGGGACGAGCGAAGAAGCTAAATAGCGGCAAAAGGCAAAAAGTTGTTGACGAAGCCAACAACACGCGGTGTTCCCAAGCGGTCCCCCATCTAAGTACTAACCGCGCCCGACGCTGCTTAATTTCGGTGATCGGACGAGAACCGATGTATTCAGCGTGGTATGGTCGTTGGCGAAAGTCGAAGGTCTTAACTGTACCCATGTTGCACATTTCGCCCCAGCTTCTCGAAGGCGATTTATTTGCATTTGCACCTATGAGTTATCTCAGATACAGGACGGCGGGAGCGGGTGTCCTTTCGCATTGGCATAATAATGATTTGCTTGCTCCTTAGCCGAAATATCAATTTCGGCCTCAGGGCAAGAACACTTGTATGGTTTATGGCAACAAGAAAAGGGAGAATTTTTCCAAAATACTAGTTATAAATTGGTCTAATTAGGATTAGGAAAAATTGATTAATAATTGATATAATAATTATTTGCATTTGCACCTATGAGTTATCTCAGATACAGGACGGCGGGTGTGGGTGTCCTTTCGCATTGGCATAATAATGATTTGCTTGCTCCTTAGCCGAAATATCAATTTCGGCCTCAGGGCAAGAACACTTGTATGGTTTATGGCAACAAGAAAAGGGAGAATTTTTCCAAAATACTAGTTATAAATTGGTCTAATTAGGATTAGGAAAAATTGATTAATAATTGATATAATAATTATTTGCATTTGCACCTTTGAGTTATCTCAGATACAGGACGGCGGGTGCGGGTGTCCTTTCGCATTGGCATAATAATGATTTGCTTGCTCCTTAGCCGAAATATCAATTTCGGCCTCAGGGCAAGAACACTTGTATGGTTTATGGCAACAAGAAAAGGGAGAATTTTTCCAAAATACTAGTTATAAATTGGTCTAATTAGGATTAGGAAAAATTGATTAATAATTGATATAATAATTATTTGCATTTGCACCTTTGAGTTATCTCAGATACAGGACGGCGGGAGCGGGTGTCCTTTCGCATTGGCATAATAATGATTTGCTTGCTCCTTAGCCGAAATATCAATTTCGGCCTCAGGGCAAGAACACTTGTATGGTTTATGGCAACAAGAAAAGGGAGAATTTTTCCAAAATACTAGTTATAAATTGGTCTAATTAGGATTAGGAAAAATTGATATAATAGATACTCCCTGCGAGGGACGAGCGAAGAAGCTAAATAGCGGCAAAAGGCAAAAAAAGTTGTTGACGAAGCCAACAACACGCGGTGTTCCCAAGCGGTCCCCCATCTAAGTACTAACCGCGCCCGACGCTGCTTAATTTCGGTGATCGGACGAGAACCGATGTATTCAGCGTGGTATGGTTGGTCGTTGGCGAAAGTCAAAGGTCTTAACTGTTCCCATGTTGCACATTTCGACCCAGCTGCTCGAAGGCGATTTATTTGCATTTGCACCTATGAGTTATCTCAGATACAGGACGGCGGGAGCGGGTGTCCTTTCGCATTGGCATAATAATGATTTGCTTGCTCCTTAGCCGAAATATCAATTTCGGCCTCAGGGCAAGAACACTTGTATGTTTTATGGCAACAAGAAAAGGGAGAATTTTTCCAAAATACTAGTTATAAATTGGTCTAATTAGGATTAGGAAAAATTGATTAATAATTGATATAATAATTATTTGCATTTGCACCTATGAGTTATCTCAGATACAGGACGGCGGGTGTGGGTGTCCTTTCGCATTGGCATAATAATGATTTGCTTGCTCCTTAGCCGAAATATCAATTTCGGCCTCAGGGCAAGAACACTTGTATGGTTTATGGCAACAAGAAAAGGGAGAATTTTTCCAAAATACTAGTTATAAATTGGTCTAATTAGGATTAGGAAAAATTGATTAATAATTGATATAATAATTATTTGCATTTGCACCTTTGAGTTATCTCAGATACAGGACGGCGGGAGCGGGTGTCCTTTCGCATTGGCATAACAATGATTTGCTTGCTCCTTAGCCGAAATATCAATTTCGGCCTCAGGGCAAGAACACTTGTATGTTTTATGGCAACAAGAAAAGGGAGAATTTTTCCAAAATACTAGTTATAAATTGGTCTAATTAGGATTAGGAAAAATTGATTAATAATTGATATAATAATTATTTGCATTTGCACCTTTGAGTTATCTCAGATACAGGACGGCGGGAGCGGGTGTCCTTTCGCATTGGCATAATAATGATTTGCTTGCTCCTTAGCCGAAATATCAATTTCGGCCTCAGGGCAAGAACACTTGTATGGTTTATGGCAACAAGAAAAGGGAGAATTTTTCCAAAATACTAGTTATAAATTGGTCTAATTAGGATTAGGAAAAATTGATATAATAGATACTCCCTGCGAGGGACGAGCGAAGAAGCTAAATAGCGGCAAAAAGACAACACACGGTGTTCCCAAGCGGTAAAGTAATGCAAATTACATGACATTTTCGGAGTTCCAGATTAGAAGGAAGTATTTTTTTCATTTCATATTCCATATTACATATTGGATATTATAATAATGTTATTTTCCATATATTATATATTATTATATAGTAATGGTGTCATTTATTCAAGGTACATATGCGTGATTTTTCGACGCACTGCAAAAATTGACGTATGATGGAAACATCAATTTGCAATGTAAGAACGTGCGATAGCGTGCTTGAAGAATTGACTAAATCGAGAATCTTACTTTTTTGGGATACACAGAAATATACCCAAAAATTTATCATAACGATCTTATGATTGCCCAAGTAACAAAAGCTCTTAAAGTTATCCGTTACAAGATTTTTTATAAAGTTCTTTAAAAACCCATACAGCCATACGGTCTTCGAATCTTAATCTGGACTCTCCGTGAACTTCGACGGTTATATAACTACTCCACCCAATCATTAACCATTGCGTCTCTTAATTGGGTGTAGGTACTCTTTACAAAGCAACTCGGAATGATTTAAACGAATAAAAAGCATTCGATCGATTCCAATCATTGCTTACATGACGTCAATGTACAGATGGAATAATTCCCGATATTTCAGGATGTGGTTATCAGTGTCTTTACGAGTTATCAATCGATATACATATAATTCATTGCACTTTGAAATAACAACCATATTGTCCCCGTGACAGCAGTATCAGATTATTTAACATCACTGCGGTGAGAAATTTTGTCGCGCGATTCTAATTCTTACAAAGTCATCGGCTGTCATTTATTAAGAATTTTAGAAATCAATTTAATTCCTTTTAAGAAGTTATGTTCGCATTTGCATTTGTGAAGAAGAGAGCATCATGGTTCGATTTTGTAATGGGCCTGAAGCATTTGCATTATACGTTAATTTTGTTTATTTATTTGACTGCTTTTAAAATGAGTACTTGACACGCGGATGGAATGTGCATATTTACATGTCAAACAAATAAATAAAATTAAATTTAAGAAATAAAATGAAATACTGTAAAATATTGTCCGATCAAGAAATCAACAAGTATCCTACTTGGACTTTTGAAATAAAAAAATGTTGGTTTGGGTAAAAGAACAGACGAAATTTTGTTACACTCCTGCTGGGGAAATCTTTAAAGATTGTTTTTTTTTTACTCCAGATAGTATTTAATTCAGAAAGGACTAGATCGGACGACTATATGTATGTTTATACATAGTACAGAAAAATTAATAATTTAATAATTAATTATATAATAATGAAATCTAATCAATGTACTCCTTTTTTTCAAATGTGCGAAGTTCGCACTGCGAACCCAAACTCAAAAGTATGATTTTTCCTCTTTTTTTTATTCGTTTTTTTTCCTAAGATTTCTGTACGAACAATAAATTAATAAGAAAATATAAAACGAGATTAGTAATGCATTGCCGAACTGTTATTTTTACGGTTTCATTCAACTACTGTTTTTGTGTAGCGTTCGCGATCATGGAAATTCCCATATGTATGTACATACATACATACATAAGTACATACATATATCATGGAAATTCCCATATGTACATACATACATACGTTCATACATATGTACATATACATATGTACATATGTGTTCTTTTAGTATCACCAAAATGTAGAAAAACCATTCATTATACATACATATGGGTAACTCTCTGATGTCGAACGCGACATTTTTTCCAATGCGACTTTTATTTGACATTTTTATCAAAACACAACATGATCTTTTTTATGGTGTTTTTCATCAAAATGATGAAAAATTGCAATTTGCGCAAGTTTGCATTCGAATATTTCGAAATTTGTTTTAGAATATGATAAAGGCTTTCTAATTTTATCCATTGGAATATTTCTTAATGTTACTATGTTAAAAATATAAATTTTAGAGCATTTTTTGTTGTTTTTGCGCGGGTGGACATTTCCAGAGAGTTACCCATACATACATATAAATATACACTGTATGAAATGTAAAGAAAGCCAACGAATGTATGTAAGTTTACTAATCTGTCATAAAAACATTGGCTTATATTTCTGTCCTGGACGCGAAGGAACGAGATGCCACAAATCATGCGATAATTTAAAATCAATCAGCGCGACTCGGATTTCAGGGAAACTAATTTAATGGAGGCCAAAATCACACAATAAGACACCATTTACTGGTAGTAGTGTTCCAGCTAGAAACTCACCCCATATGCGATCGATGAAAGCTCCTTCATGCCGACTTGTTGTAAAAAAGATGTACATATGACAGCGTTTTTGTCCTCTATGTATTTCTATGTAAGAACTTTTTTAATTATGCACCGCCGCACTCCTTTTAATCACCGAATTAACTCTACGCAAAGCATTGAAGCCACTCACTCGCTGCAAGATACTGCTAAGAACATGAAGCGGAAAACATTGCCCTGCTTCCATCTCATCGCCCGGATCCTTGATGTGGAATAATATTTGCGCAGGGTTCGCGATGTACAACAAATGCTCAATCTGCGGAACTCGAACAGTTACGATTTACGATTATGTATTGTGGCGCGCTCTAGTGATGCTGAAAACACCGATGCATAGAGCATCGACGTTTTTTAGCGATGTTTTTGTTGATATCGATGTTAAAAAAATATCGATATATTAATATATAAGGCCAAACGGCCACACTCGGTCCTTTTCGTTGTCAAAATGAGGTTTTTTTCCGGCGTTTTTCTAATTTTATTAATTAAACTTTTACAACATGGCAAAGCCGGCGAGGTGGAAGAAGTGGTCGGCTGCGGCGGCTTCATCAAGAGCCACGCCGAGATCGACTTTTCGCGGGTGGAGATCAAGCTGTAAGTAGCTGTAAAGGGGGACCTGATAAGACTAGGCGCATGTTAATCGTGCCGCTAATTGAATAATAAATTAGGCCGCTCGACGACGACCCGTATCGTATATGTTTAACCTAATTTCCCCTCAGGCTGACGAAGCAGGGCTCGCTGAAGGACAAGACAGACTGCTCGCCGTCCAACGGCTACTACTTCCTGCCCATTTACGACAAAGGCGACTATTTGCTCAGCATTTCGCCGCCGCCCGGCTGGAGCTTTGAGCCCGAGCAGGTGGAGCTGAACTTTGACGGCAAGACCGATGTGTGCAGCCAGGGTCGCGACGTTAACTTTGTGTTCAAGGGCTTCGGCATCACGGGCCAGGTGGCTTTGGCCACCGGTGGCGGTGCACGTGACGTGGACGTTGAGCTGCGATCGGAGCAGGGTGAAGTCCGTCGCACCAAGACCGATGGCAGCGGTGTCTTCTCCTTTACGCCCATCATTCCCGGCCAGTATGTGGTCACGGCCTCTCATGCCCGTTGGCATTTCTCCAAGTCGCAGCACACGGTGGTTGTGGTCAGTGGAAACACGGAGCTGCCGGCCAACTCTCTTGTGGTCTCTGGTTTCGATGTGGTTGGTCGCTTCGATACCAGCACCCAGCTGCCCGGCAATCTGGGCGTGGCTCTGTACAAAAAGAAGGGAGTAAGTTGAGGGACTAGAAATTCCTATTAATGTTCTAATTTCCCTCATTCATCAGCAATCTCTAGTGCCAAAATGCGACAAATCCTCCACCTCAGTTCCTGCTAATAGTGCCAAGAGCGAGTATGATTCATCAGCCGCCTGCTTCTCTCAGCTGGACAGCAAGTCGGGAGAATACAATTTCAGGAATGTTCCCTCGGGAAAATACCTCTTGCAAGCCATTAACCTGGATGCCAAGCTAAAGCTGCACCTGAGCCCTGACTTCCTAGAGCTGGAAGTGGGCAAGGATACTCTCCAGCTGAAGGATGAGTTCAAGATCACTGGCTTCACCGTCTCCGGTCAGGTTTTGACCGCAGCAGGTGGAGCTCCCTTAAAGTCGGCAGTTATAAAGGTGAATGGCAAGAAGGTGGCCGAAACTGATGCCCAAGGCGGTTACACGCTGGAGAACCTCAAGGCTGGAAGCGTAAATATCGAAGTGGAGTCCTCGCAACTTCAATTCAGTCCGCTGCAAGTCAAGGCCCAGATCAACACTGCATCTCTGCCCACAATTGTGCCATCTGCCTATGAAGTGTGCGGCAAGGTGGTGTCCCCCAAATCCCATAAGGTTGGACTGACCAAGAGCGGTTCCACCTTCCATACGACGGCTGTTACCGCGGCAGAGACTGGCAGCTGGTGTGCCTTCCTCCCAGTGGGCAAATACACCATCGAGGTGCTTACCACCGATGCTGACAAGGCCGCCGGTGTGCAGTTCTTCCCCGTGCAGCAGCAGGCGGAGGTGCGCGATGCTCCCGTAAATGGTATTACCTTCTCCCAGCTGCGCGCCAAGATACGTGGAGAATTGCAGTGTCTGCCGGATGCTACAGGAACTTGCACAGCCGCTGAAGTCACGCTGCAGGCATTGGATGCCACCGGTCAGCCAACGGAGAGCAAGTGGAAGGCGAGGGCACATCGTAAGTGGTTTGAGATTGATTTATTTAGGATAGCGAAGTATGAGCTTTGAGAGCAACTCGAAGGAATCCCCGAAAAAAATAGAACCCATCGAGATTTCATATAATTTACCACGTTTTCCACTTGGATTTTTGAGATAAGAATCGTAAAGCTATGTTAGAGATACGTGGTCTTTGTTTACTGATTAGTTTCCAGCCTGATATTGCTTATGACTTTACTTTATCTCTATCTATCAGGTGGTAAGTATGTCTTCAAGGACATGCTGCCAGGACCCTATGAACTGACCATACCCCAGGGCAATCTCTGCTATGAATCTACGCGAGTCTTCCTCAACGTGGCCTCGGCCGAGGAAGATGCCCCACCATTCGTACACAAGGGCTACGAGGTGTCCATTATCTCCAGTCATCGCGCTTTGGTGAGTTTTTCTAGCCAAGTTAGAAGAGGGAGAGAAGTAATCTATTTCCCCTCCAGATGAGATACACCCACGTAACTGGGCCCTCGGAGCCCAAACCCTCCACGGAAACCCTGAAGATTCAGTCCGGTGTGAACACCTTTTGCGTAAACAAGTACGGCAGCTATGACTTCAAGCTCGAGGGCTGCCACACCTACGATGGCTCGCTGCCCAGCAAGTTCATCACCCCGGAACCAGATCAACTGCAAACGCTGATCATCAATGCGGTGGCCCACAAGACGGGTATTCGTGTTTTGTCCACCGAACCAACGGCCGAGTCCATTAGGCTGATCCTTGAATCGGAATCCTCGGCGGGACAGCAGGAGGTCATCACCCCCGTGGCCGAGTCGCACAAGGTGGATGGAAAGTTTGCCTATCGCTATGACACCTACTTGAAGCCCGAACAAGTGCTGCGTGTGACGCCGGTGAGCGATGTCCTGCTCTTTGCGCCGCAGCAACAGGAGATCGTTGGCAGCAGCGATTGTGTGGATATTGCTTTTAATTTTGTGGCCACCCGGGGATTGATACTGCGCGGCAAGGTGGTGCCGGCAATTAAGGATGCCAAGATAACCCTCTCCTTCCCAGATCAACCAGAGTTGCAGAGCCTGGAAGCGCTTACCTCCGTCACCGGAGAGTTCAAATTCGGACCCATTGATGAGGCCTTGAACTTCGACCTGAAGGCCGAGAAGGAATCGTATGTGTTCAGCGACTACAACCGGCAGTCAGCCTCGTTTAATGCCCACAAGCTGTGCGAAATTACGGTGGTGGTCAAGGATGAGGCCGGACAGGCTCTAAGCGGTGTGCTCCTCTCGCTGAGCGGCGGCGAGAGTTACCGCAAGAATCTGGTCACTGGCGACAACGGAGCCATTAACTTCCATTCGCTGTCGCCATCGCAATACTACCTGCGTCCCATGATGAAGGAGTACAAGTTTGAGCCGAACTCCAAGATGATTGAGATCAAGGATGGCGAAACGGTGCCTGTAACGTTGACGTGAGTATAACTTCTACAGAGTTGTAGCACTTTCTTAAACGTAATGCCCATAATTTCCCCCAGTGGCAAGCGCTTTGCTTACTCCATCTTTGGCTCAGTTACCTCCCTCAACGGCGATCCCTTTGCCGGCGTGAATGTCCAAGCCGTCGCTCTCGATGGCTGCCCGGAGCAGCAGGAGGAGGCCACCAGCGAGGCCAATGGTCAGTATCGCATCCGAGGCCTCCAGCCCGGCTGCACGTACTCCGTGCTGGTCGTACCCGACAAGGACAGCGTGGAGCGTTCCATTCCCGCCCAGCACACGGTCAAGGTGGCCAGTGAGGATGTGCGTGACATCAATCTGGTGGCCATTAGCCCCCTGAAGATCGTGGACATCACCGCCCGCGTGACAGCCACGCTCAACGATCACTACAAGACGCTGCGCATTGTGATGTACCGCAAGGGCAACTCCGACTCGCCCGTATTCTCGCAACGCGTGGGCACTCCAGTGAATCCGAAGGCCAAACTCAACCCGGGCATCACGGTCTTCTTCCCGCGCATTCCCCTGGACGGCAAGGGCTATGTGGTTGAGTTGCAGTCGACGCTGTCGGACAAAACCTACACCTACAAGCTGCCCTCGGCCACGTTCGTGGCGGATCGGGGATCCGTCTTCATGCAGCTGGACTTCAAGCCAGAAGTGCGTGCCGCCGAGGCGGATCTCAATCAGAACTCCATTTCGGCGCTGGTGCTCATCGCTCTGGTGGCCATTGCCTTCTTCAAACAGGATCTGGCCACCAGTTTCCTGAGCTTTGTGTGGGCCAAGCTGAACGACCTGGCCGCCGATCTGGCGCAGCGACAGAAGAGCAGCAAAACGCAGCAGGTGCGCAAGAACGAACCGATCAATCAGCGGGAGATCGAGCAGATGGCCGATCAGATAAATGCCATCAAAAAGAAAAAGACCAAGAAGATATAGTCCTGTCGCCTTTAATTCAATTTTAGTCACATTTTCTAGGTATTTTGCGGAAGGTATTTCAGCCCTTAAGATTTGTTTTCATTGTGAGAATTTGTTATTCCCTTGTAACTTGAAAATTTGCATTTAAAAAAACTTTATTTTTATTTTCGATTAATTAATAGATTGAGGCAAGTTTATTTTGTGTTTCTAGGTTCGTTCTACACTCTTATAGTTAAAATAAATAAATAAAACATAAATAAATACAAGTTTGGGGCAGCTCTACTGCATCAGGATGTGCTCGGCAATGGAGCTGAGCTTGCGGTTCTTGTGCTTGGCATGTCGCCTTTCCGCCTGCAGGTTGATCTCGTTCTGGGAGTCATCAGCGGCGGCTGCTGCCTCCTCGGTGGCTGCTGCCTGGTCTTCCACCTGTTGAGCCTGCTCCTCCGCCTGCTGTTGCGCCTCCCCCTCACCGTTCTCCACGAATATGCACTCGGGATTCACCTCTGCACACTCGCCAAAGTTGGTGGCCCTGGACTGAGGATTCCTGGCATTGGTGTACTTCTCAAAGAAGCCGCGGCCCACAATGCGGAAGGCCATGCTGGTCATGGGATTCAGCTTGGAACGGAACTCCATTTCGCAAACGAAGCGACGGCGGCAGGCCATGGAATCCAGGCCCAAAAAGGCAAACATGAAGTCGGCAATCCTGCAAGTGGTTTAAGGAAATGAACAAATTTCCAAGGAGTAAGTTTTACAGGTCTACTCACTGCTCTTCGGCAGGCATTTGACGGGCCACACTCTCGGTTATCTCCTCATCCACGATCTCAACTTGCTCATTTTCAGCCTCTTCCTCCTGCTGCTGCTGCTCCTCCTCCTCATCTTCAAGGCTACGCCTGCCTCGACGACGCGTATCGGAGGGACCACTCGGACCAGCAGCACTAGGACCCGAGGGCGACTCCCCATGGTAATCGCTGTGTATGTCAGAGACAATGTCCGAGCCGGCATAGCTGCTATAACCCGAGTAGGGCTCGAAGCTGGAGCTGGAGTCAAAGGAAGTGGGTGGCGATTCATAATGCTCCGAGTGATCATGGTCCAGGGAGTAAGGAATGTGATCGTGATGGGAGTAAGAGGAGGGACTAAGGAAATTCAAATGAAATGATCAGTAAACCTTAAAGATAGCCCCTTTCCAAGACAACTCACGGATGATCCAGGATGATCTCCTGATTGCATCGGGCATGTGGCCAGAAGTAGCGCAGACCCAAGTATATGGCGCTGCCCACAAAGAAGGAGACAATCACCACTTTCACCTTGATCCAGTAGGCAATGGCAAGGGGCCACAGGTGACGATCTGTTGGAAGAAAATAAAAGATTAAATAATTTTCCATTGCATCAGAGTGGCAGCCACTTTCACTGCTCTCGAAATTCTACATTTTTCTTAAGGAGAAGTCCACGACAATTTATTAAACAATATCTATGCCCAAAGATTGAAAGTGAAAAGTGTTAATTGAGCGAGTGATTCGTGATCAGCCAATTTGGGGACTTGAACCATATGGAAAAACTTTCGAAAGAAAGTGGAGCTGAACACGACCAAGCAATGGTAGGTAATCCAAAAGTGATCAGAATAATAGCAATAACCCGCCAACATGCTAATTGTTATGTCAATTATGCTGTTTGGATAACAAACTAAAGATTGGTTAATCTTATCGCGGGGAATTATGTGTAAAGTTTTCTGGGAGGGATTAGGTCACTTTAAATCTTACTAAAAGGGAAAATAAGTTAGGAAATTAAATGTGGATCAATTATAAATTCTAAATGGTTAATTATATTTTCTTAAAAAGGGAATTGTAGAATTAAAAAACTGAAGAGAAATGAAGCAATGGAAATATGTATGGAATAATTACAATTCTTTCTTCTCGCATCATAGGAAAGCCCTGACGACTTCCTGTGACTTGGACCTTTTCTTCGACTTTTTTGCACTCAGCTTGGAAGTTTTCTTTACTCTTAAAAAATCAACTACTCTTTTCTTATTTACTTACACCAAAACATGTGATGACGATGCCGGCGAGTGCGTCCCTCGAACTCCATTAGTTCCCGGCCAAGATTCTCCCAGGTATCCTCCGCTTGGTTGTCCACTTCAGCTGGCTGCGTTCCGGCATTCTCCGTCTCCTCGCAGAAGACAAGAGTGTAGTATAGGACCAAGAGCACGGCTCCGTACCAAATGGTATTCTTGTGCATGGTTGTAGGTGGTTGGTTTTATTTGAAACTGAAAGCTGGTATCCCTTTGGTTGGTCACTGCAGAACCGAATGATGCAGCTCGAAGCCGGGCTTCCAGCTTTTATACCATCAAGCGATCAGCGCCAAGTTCAGGGGTGATAATTGATCGGATGCCTGGAGTTGTGGCTTTGCGCGCAGATTTTCACACATGCGTACAGCCGGCGGCGGCGGCGGCGATGACGAGAGTTTAATGCCCAAGACATGCATTTGAAATTTCTTCTTTAAACTGGTGCAATTTCACTTTCATAAATCGTGCTCGCGTTTCTAGCCACTTTTGTCTTTTTGGTTATTAAATTAGTGGCTATTACGAAACCTGGGCCTATATTTTTTTAGGTAATTGTCAGGCGGCAAAAAATAACGACTTTCCGAGAACCAAACATTTCAAAAGTTATGCAAAATGCGCCAAGGTATGACCATAACTGAATGTTCTAACGATCTATCGATTGGTATGTTATCGTTATTTTTGACATCGCTAATTGGACAATTGTAAACATTATTTTAATTTGCGTTTCATGCCGGTTTTTGAATAATGTCTAGCTTAAAATCAAATGACTTGGACAGCAATCCGGCGCCGGATCCCCAGGCGCCCATCACCCGCAAGGGCTTCCTCATGTCGCTGAGCAGCGGCACCCCCATGCCCATTCCGGAGCAGAATGTGGTAAGTGCTTGGGAGTTTTGGCCAATCTTCAGAATCTTTGCTTATTTGCCTAAATTTCAGTATGGACGTTGTCGCCCCGTCTCGGAATTCGAGAAACTCAACCGTGTGGGCGAAGGCAGCTATGGGATTGTGTGTAAGTTGAGCTCCGGACTCTCTTAAACCTCGGATTTCAGCGAATAATCCCCTCCAGATCGAGCCCGCGACACCCGCAATAATGAGATAGTGGCCCTGAAGAAGGTGCGCATGGACCAGGAGAAGGATGGCCTGCCTGTGAGTGGACTTCGCGAGATTATGATCCTGAAGCAGTGCAAGCATGAGAATATTGTCCGTCTGCGCGAGGTGGTCGTGGGCAAGAGCCTGGACAGCATCTTCCTGGTGATGGATTTCTGCGAACAGGACCTGGCCTCCGTACTGGACAACATGTCGCAGCCCTTCACCGAATCGGAGGTCAAGTGTATAACGCTGCAGGTGCTTAATGGCCTTAAGTACCTCCACGATCGCTATGTCATCCATCGGGATCTGAAGGTGTCCAATCTCCTGATGACCGACAAGGGCTGCATCAAAGTTGGCAAGTGTAGCGAGCGAGCTCTTGGATATCTTATTTAGCTAATAACTATCCAATCCCCAGCTGACTTTGGTCTGGCACGCATGTTCAGCAATCCACCGAAACCCATGACGCCACAGATGGTCACTTTGTGGTATCGGGCGCCCGAACTGCTCCTTGGCTGCCGCTCACACACCACAGCCGTGGATATGTGGGCCTTTGGCTGCATCCTGGGCGAACTGCTGCTGGGAAAACCTCTGCTACCCGGGAATTCAGAGATTGGACAGCTCAACATGATCATCGATTTGCTCGGAGCACCCTCAGAGTCCATCTGGCCCGGCTTCTCCGATATGCCCGCCCTGCAGAACTTCACCCTGAGCCAGCAGCCCTACAATAATCTCAAGAACAAGTTCCACTCGATCAGACAGTCGGGTAGGAATCTCCTGAACATTCTGTTCATATACAATCCCCTAACCAGAGCCACTGCCGAGGAGTGCCTAAATAGCAATTACTTTGTGGACACGCCGAAGGGTAAGCTTACCTTCATGGCTTCTCAATATTACCACTATAGTTGCTCCTGTTTCTCTTCACAGCTTGTGATCCCCGCATGATGCCCACGTTTCCGCAGCACCGCAATAATACCCCTGTCACTGCTCCGCCCGCTCAGCCGCCCGCCGACATTCCCATCTCCGATCTGCTCAATGTATTCATCAAGCGTCAACGCATGGAATAAAAGAAAACGAATTTATTTGTATATTATGCAATGCACACGCTGAGGGGATGGTAAATGGCTGGTGGTTACAGGTACGGCCGGTCCATTGGAGTCTTCTTGGCCTTGTTGTCGCGGGCACGCGGAAACCATCGATGCTTGGTGGTGTGTGTCAGCTGCATCAGCTCCTGGCGCGCCACCTCCGGGTGTTTGCTCTTGAATGCCCGCATTGCCGAGTTCAGCGCTGTTTCCTTGACCACCGACGAGTTCTGGGCCTCGACAATCTTGGGCAGCGGCTGGGTGTTCTCATAGGGGAAACTCTGCTCCGGATGCCACGCTACAATGGTGCGGCCGTTCTTGGTCACCGCCACGGCCTCCACCAGGCGCTGGCCGCCGACGGCATTCGAGGAAAATAACCGAAAACCTGTGTACAAACGTGCCGCTGACATTTTTTTTTGTTACACCGCCGAAACCGATAACTCGAGGTTGCCAAAACAGCTGTGACTTATCGATTGCGCAGAATTTAGCCATTTCTAAAGCAGCTATAAATAACGGTAATTTAATCTTTTACAATTATTATGACTATATGTAATATAAAAATAGGTAATAGCCCTCATTTGGACATGAATGGCTTAAGTAATATTTGTCCTATATTTTCTAATGTATTAAAAATATATTTTGTTATGTTTAGCTTATTTTCTATGAAATTCTAGCTACGAAACAGTTGTTTCAATCAAGTCGACTTCTCGTTTCTCCCGTGCCTTGGTCACACTGGTAGGCTTACTCACTCTCAGCTGATTTTCAAAAACAAATTTTCGCTGCGATGTGGGTGTTCGCCCTAGTGGTCCACGTACTGCTCCTGGGCTCCATTTTCGTCATATATTTCCGCTCGCCGGTGATCAAGCACCTGACACCGCAGAAACGGCTGCTGGAATTCGGATTGGAGGCACCAGCTAAGCGCTTGGTGCTGATCGTGACCGATGGCTTGCGCGCCGACTCGTTCTTCGAGGATAACTGCCGGTATGTGCCGCATCTGCGGGAGATCTTCATGCGGGAGGGCCTCGTCGGTGTGTCACGCACCCGTATGCCCACCGAAACGCGGCCCGGCCACATCGCGCTGCTCGCTGGGCTCTACGAGGATCCGTCGGCGGTGCTGCGCGGCTGGAAGAAGAACCCCATCGACTTTGACACGGTATTCAACCGAAGTGGCCACATCTATGCCTGGGGTGCCAGCGACATTATCGACATCTTTGAGCATCTCGTCAATACAAAGACTCTGCATTTCCAATCCTACACCAACGATCTTGACTTCTCGCCGGGCTACGAAAGCTACGAACAGGATGAGTGGGTGTTCACTCGCGTCCAGTGGCTGCTGCAACGCACGGGTGACAGGCTGCAGGACTCCAGTTCTCTGGTCTTTTTCCTGCATCTCCTGGGACTGGACACAGTGGGACACGTCCACAAGCCGGGCTCGCCGCAATTCCGCAAGAATTTGGACAGGACGGAGCGTGGAGTGCGTGAGATTTACGAGGAATTCGAGCGTGTGTTTCCCGATAAGAGAACTGTCTACTTGCTGACCTCGGATCATGGGATGACCGACTCTGGTAATTAGCCCTTGCCCTTGCACTTTTCTGAGAATGCTGTTCTCTTATCTTATCTGTTCTTATCTCTATAGGTTCCCATGGAGCTGGCACCGCTCACGAAACAGACACACCCTTTATGCTGTGGGGAGCGGGCGTTGCTCGCCAGGTGCCAAATCCGGGCGCCAGAACATTTATGCCCAACGATCAAGGTCCACCGATGACGCTCCTCGAGCTAGAACAGGCCCAACTAACGCCGCTTATGTCAGCTTTAATTGGCCTGCCGCCGCCAATGAACAACTTTGGAACCCTGCCCATCGGCTATATGAATGTCAGCGGCGAGTACGAAGCCATGGCTGCATATTTGAATGCTCTGCAGCTCCTGGAGCAATATGAAACACTGCTAAGGCAGCACAATAAGGGACTTTTCGCAGGGCTCTTGCCTGCGTTCGAACACCTGCCCCCGCTTGCCATTGAAACGTACAAGACAAACATCAAGAAGCTGCGCTTGCAAAAGGAACCCGTGCTCTCCCAGATCAAGAGCCAAGCTATGATGCAACACGCTCTCCAGGGCATCGATTACTACCACGGATATTACCAGACGGCGCTCTTGCTGAGCACCACTGCCACCTTCCTGGGCTGGATATTCTATCTGTACCGCTTGCTGGCGAAGAACAAGGGCAGCCAGGTGGAGGTGGCGCTCGTAGAAAATGCCAAGCTGGTGAAGATGAGTCTAGCTCTCTCTGTGGTCCTGTTAATGTTGTTCCTGCTGCTACAACGAACACCGCTGGACATACAATTCTACCTGCTGCTGCCCATCTTTGTCTGGCTTAAGGCTGCCCAGCCCTTTACAGCCACTCCGCAGCCCGAACGGGCGTACAGTGCTCCGGCCTTGAAGACTACAACGTGGCAACTCCTGTTGATAATCGTTTGTGCCGAGTTGATGGTCTTCACCTTCTTCGACCGCCGCCTGATCTCGCTGTGCTTCGTCGCCTTTGCCTGCTACAACAGTTGGAGTAGCTTCCAGCCGAAATCCCTGGAGCTCTACCGCTGGCTTGCACTGGTCCTGATCCTGGCCGGCTTTCCCTTGCTGCCGCCATCGGTTGGCTATCAGAACTGGTTGATGCTCCTGGCTGGTGTTATTGTGATTCCTGTGAACTCCCTGTGGAGGACCAAGGCCAGATTGAGCTTAGAGAATCACACCAAGTACTGCAATGGCCTGATCCTACTCAATACCATACTGTGCGCCTATCTCCACGGCAGCGGTACGAATATTCCGTTTCTGCTGAAAATGTCCAGCTGGCTGTACCTGGCCTACGCCTTCGCTTCTATTGCCAGGAACAACGAGACAAAGCTGGAGCTTCGCCTGGCACAGATCGCCTTTAATTTGGGATGCCTGTATGCCACCTTGTGCACCTCCTACGAGGCGGTGTTCGTTCAGCTGCTGGCCATGGAACTGGGTCTTTCGCTGCGCGCCCAAGGTGGTCAGGCGGAGAAGTCTGTCCTGCGGCTAGCCTTCACCCTGCTCCTGTACACCTTCTTCTCGCTGTTTGGATCCGGCAACATAGCCTCCATCAGTTCCTTCGATCCCAACATTGCCCGCTGCTACCTCAGTCACTTTGCTCCGTTCGTGATCATGGGCCTGGTTCTGCTGAAGCTCCTCCTGCCCGTTGTCCTCATCATGGCGGTGGTGTACGCCAACAGTGAGTTTGTGCGTCAGCATGAGGAGCAGATCTACATCTGCCTGCTGCTAATCTGTGATGTGATGGGACTGAACTTTCTGTTTCTGGTGCGCAATCAGGGCTCTTGGCTGGACATTGGCTCGTCCATATCGCATTTTGTCATCATGGAGGTGACTACCCTGGTGATACTGGTCCTTGCCCAGGTGGCCAAATTGCTGCTGCAACCCCAGGCCGGGGAGAGTCTAATGAACCTGCCGCTGCGGCTCATCCACTGCCGAAGTAAGAGATTTTGACCAAAGCTAAGCTTAAACATTTATGTCCGATAATATTTACAACACTAATTAAGAATTAGTAACATACACATGTAAATCATAGAATCTATATGCTAGGAATGTGTCTGTGTTTTTGGGTGTGGGTGTGGTTGTGGGTGCTGGATGAATCGATTGCTTGGACAAAAGCCTAGGGAGCTTCTCGCAAAAACCAGTATTAAACTTGGCTTGTTTCATATTTCTGTTTTAGAACAAATTCAAGCTTTACCTAATTATATAATTTAGTTTAATGAGGATCTTTGAAAAACAAAATACAAATTTGAAGTTGAAAAGAAGTACTACTTTTCAGTCCTTAGTCCTAGCTTATCGATTCACCCTTACTTTTTGTTGTGTGTGCGTGTGTGTGGTGTGTGTGTGTCATGGCACGACGACATCTAATGAGTAAGTGAGTAAACAGCAGCAGGGTTTCCCTTTCCCGGTTATTAATCTTTCAGATATCGCTCCAGCGGATTAAATCCCTGGCGTTTCGGACTGGCCGTCTCATCTGGAAGTTAAGGGAATCAGCAGAATCAGCATAGAGATCTCTAGAGGAGGCAGGAGGATGGATCACTCACTTGACTGTGTCGCCGGCTTGACGGTGGTGGCCTTCTCCCGAGGTGACGCCTGCAGGCAATTGAGCCACTCGGCCAGCGAGATCTTCTTGTCGCCATTGATGTCACAGTACCTGGGCATCTTCTTGCCGCATCTGCGTAGATTGCTAAAGGATGGAAGGTAAGAACAGCTTCCCATATAATCTCTATGTGACGCTCTTACCTGGCACTGGTGACTAGATCCCGAAAGACCTTCCACTCCCGTCGCTCCCAGGACTTGTTCTTGTTCTTGTCCAGATAGACAAAGCTCAAAGTGGCAATCCTTTCATCCTCCGACTTCCACAAGGTGGAGTTAGCCCTGTAATTGATATTACAAATTATGTAGAATATAACTCGAATATTTCAAGGATAAACCTACGCTGTGGTGCTGCTGGGCAGAAGGGATGTGTTGAGGAAGGCCTTCAACTCGCGCAGGAACTGTGTCTTTCGTGGCTCAGTGCAACCCTTCATGGGACGCACCACCACATCCTCTTCGCACTGCGGTCGCTTATTTTTGACCGAAGTGCCCGGAATGCTCTTGCCCGTATCCTCGTTGACGCACCAGCAGTAGGATGTGGAGGTATAGCACTGGACACGCTGATAGCGCCCATCCGGCAGGCACTGAGGCACAAACAGCTTGCCGCCATGCTGTGGATAAAGGGAAATATAATAAGAGAGAGGAATATATGTAAGAAGGAGGTGAAGTAACTTACTCCCTGCTCCTCCAGCGCCACAGATTGGTCCATCCAGCAGTTGGACTCGCTCTCGGTATCCTGGCTCGTTGTCTCCGGCTTGGAGTTCAGCACTGTCAAGATATGCGCGTTAACATACATTATATTCTGCCCTTTGGAAGCATGACCCAATGAACACCACCGAAAAGAAATGATATGAAATGAGGATCTGATCTTATTTCATACGAAAGGGGTTTGGGAACAAGACTAAGTCTATATAAACATGATGTATGATTGATCAGATGTGGTATCGATATCGAG
The DNA here is from genome assembly GCA_018903765.1 of Drosophila aff. chauvacae BK-2020. Taxonomy (NCBI): domain Eukaryota; kingdom Metazoa; phylum Arthropoda; class Insecta; order Diptera; family Drosophilidae; genus Drosophila; species Drosophila aff. chauvacae BK-2020. The sequence continues at coordinate 2,564,799 of JAEIGO010000916.1, read as the reverse complement.
TTAAAAGTTAAACTATATAGAAAATTTCGTATTCTGTGATGTATCAAAAATATTCCCTTTACAAGAATTTTGAATTTATTAATCTCTCTTCCGATAAATCAAACAGAATATGATTTGAATATATATTATATATCGACTTAAATATTGATACATTATCGATATATCACTGATACCGAAGACAGAAGGCTTGGGTTAATTTACACACACAAAATCTACGTACTATACAATGATGGGATGTGGCTACGTGAGTTGGGCAAATCCCCTCCGTCCGACTCATCCTCCTCGCCGCCATAGCCCGTTCCGCCGTCCTCGTAGTTGTCCTCGTTATCCTCACTGCCACCACTCACGTCCTCGGAGTAAGTGTGCGGATGATGGCCGGTGGCACTGCCGATGATATTGGTGTTGGTATGATCGCGATGATTGCCATTGGATTTGGATTTGGTGGAGGTGCTGTGGACATGGTAATGGGTGGATTGTGGTGGAGCGGTGGCTGCACTGCTGGCCAGGAGGGTAACAACGGCACTACCTGGATACAGGTGAGACATACATACATACGTGGGAGAGATGAATTAAATGCTTGAGTAACGGGGTAAATGGGTTAAGGGTTAGTTAAGCTCCGAAAACATCAACAAATTATGCGTTGATTGCTTTTAGTCTTTTACTCACGATTGTTCAACTTATTGGTAAAGCAGATACTCCACTCCAGCATATTGAGCTTCTCGTCCTTGGTGACATCACAGTATTTGCCAAAGGTCCTGCCACAGCGACGCGGCTTTACATTCTAAACCAAAGCAAGATTAAGGCTTAGCCAGAATAGCCACTCACAGCTCACAGTTGAAATACTCACCTTCCTCAGGACCTTCTTGAGCTCCCTCACCTCCTGTCGATCCAGCAACTGATTCCCATCCGTGTCCAGCTTGGCGAACTTCCACTCCAGGATAGCGGCATCTGAAAGCGATGGCTGTCGCAGGAAGTTCTGCGCCTCGTCGCGGATGAAACGCATCAGATTGGCGTTGAACATGGCCCGATGCGTCTTGCTGCAGGGCCGATGGGCAGCAGCAGCTCCCGACTCCGAGCTTCCCTTGGAGGCAGCAGAGGTATCCGAACTAAAGCTCAACTGGTGGGCGGCCAGACGACGACGGTTGCGCCGATAGGCCCGGCAACGGGGCTTACCCCTTCGCGTCGGCGTCGAGGTATCCTGGATGGGCCTGCCCTGACTGTCACTGCACCAGCAGGGTCCCGTCTTGCCATAGCACTGCATGGCCGCATAGTTGCCATCCTTCCGGCAGCGAGGGACAAAGTAATCAGGATCCCGAGCCTGCTGCCGACGGGCATACTTCACCGCCTCCAGACAGGCTGAAAAGGAGGGATTTGTGTTGAGTTTTTGAGGTTCTTGTTGTTGATCTTTACTCACCGTTGCAGGACTCGTGGTACTTGAGGCTCACCTGATGGCCGCCGCACTGCGCCCGCAACAGGTGACACCTGGTGGGATAGGTCTGGCCATCGGTGCCGCAGACGGGACCCTCGTTATCATCGCACTCGCCCTGCTTGGCCGCGCAGGCGGGTAGCTTCATCTGGGGGAAGGAGGAGGAGCAGGAGGAGACGGTGAGGTGAGGTGCGGGTATGGCGAACACGCGTAAAATGATTTACTGCACTTATGGCCGGGTCTGCTGCCAGTCGTCGCCGCCAAGCGTCTGGGCTTTCGGCTCTGACTGGAATACGAATTCGGAATATTGACACCGACGGGGACAGCGCTGGGGGAGAAGGAGGAGGGATTCGAAGCTAATGCGAAAATCAAAGTTGTCAGGCCCATACACAGCCCCAAAATCCCCACCAAAAATGAAATAAAAAAAAAACGTATTATGGCAGCCGCCAAGCTCCGCGACCAACTGGCTGCCGGCTGAGTGCGCGAATTCTTGTTTAACCCACAAAAAATCACATAAGCGCGTGTATGTAAATCGGAGATATATATCTGTATCTATATCTATATATATTTGTATGTTCACACGGGAAGGAGGCCCAGTGCAGCCGCCAGCAGCGCCTCTTGTCGCCAATTTGCTGCGGGCAAAGCCCACGGCCCACGGATATTTATGTATCGTGTCTCTCGGACATTAATTAGATTTTGCTGTTTATTGAAAAGTGAAATGCGTCAAGCCATCTAAATGTCCCATAACCGAAACATGTTTCGGATAAGATATGAGGATACTAATTGAGGTGCTGCTCTTGCTTGCTACACTACTATATATAAGTAACCAAGAGTAAGTGAGTTTTAAGGCTACAGTTGATCTTGTCTAGCCTTGTAGATCTTTTAAATATATTTAAAAAAATATATTCACTTTGCTTGCAATGTGCAAGCAAAACATTCACAATAGCTTAGCAGTTCGGTTTAGTAGCGAAGGGAGAGATTTTAGTATAAATAGTATAAAATTAGTATAGATCTTGACGATAAACAATGTTTTTCGAGTTAAATACCTTAATATTCACATTATCAGTGATAGAGTTTTTATCTTTAATATGAATTTAAGGCCTAGGAAACCCATGGACTACATTTCTCGAATAAAAATGTAACCCTAAGAACTGTAACAATCATCCTTAGTTATACATTTTTGTAAATTCCACTCAAAACAATAAATGAATGGATTATAAATATGAAACTTTTGTAATCTCAGGCCTTAGAGTAAACAAAAACCCCAGGAAAGTCAATATAATAAGAACCCCACTGCTGAGTGTTAAATACCGGGAGCTCTCTTCCCCCCACAAGAAATGTTATACAATTATGAGTAGCAGCAATTATACCTGTCCCAGTGTTGTCTCGATGTTGCCACAACATACACACACCACACACTGTGTGTGTACATACACCCAAATAATGTAGAATGTCTGTAAACAATTCGAGTTCGTTTTCATTTTTGTGGGCATCGAGCACGCGCTGCCTGGAAATCGGAGTGCGCAGGTGATTTTCGACTCCCCCCGACGGGGTACATATACACATATATAGACACATAAAGGTATAGATATAATATATACATATGTGCATATATATAATGCTGCAATCGGCAGATCGGATGGCTGTTCTAAGAAGTGGGGCGTAGGGCATCTGGTTAAGAACTCGATTCCCTGGCATTGGCCAAATGGAAATTTGGGAATTGGAGACTACCATGGCAGGCGAATAAAATATTTGGAGACATTAGAAGAGGGAATTCGGAAAGATATATTTCCCAATAAGAAATTGTATTAAAAATATTAAATCAGAAAATTAAATATTTCAAAAAAGAAATATTAATATTCATAGGTTCAGGTTTTTATTTTTAGTTAATAATTTCTTTCTGTGTAGCTTAACCCCCCTATAAGCTTTTGCACACACACCCCTTTCCTTGGGGAATGTCTCTTCCAATTGGGAATGCAAATGACATATTTGCTAGCGATTATCCAAGCTTTAAATAAGGTGTACGAAATAAGTAAGTAGGACACCTAAACTAATGACTGTTGTGTCCACAAAAATCAATTCCTGGAATTTTTTTTTCTTGAAATTGGTCGATCGGGCTCAGTGTTAGGCATAGGCAAAGAGAATCGAAAAAATACAGCGTGGTTTTCGTGTACGATCAAGTTTAGTAGTTGAAGTTGACTTTTGCGAACGAAATAAATAAGTGGGACAGATCACTTTTCATTAGTTTGCTTAAAGGTTCTGACTTCAAATTGAAAAACTTTATTCTGCATTTATTGCTAACGACGAAAATAAATAAAATTAAGTGAGTTTTATCGAGCAAATTATGTTTTTTTAGTTTTAATTGCCATTTTTACTTTAGATATGTCGACTTTCACTCATTTAAGCGATACAGAGCGTGAAAGAATACTGGCACTTCGAGAAATGGGGATGTCAATACGCAAAATTGCAGAAAAATGTAGCAGAAGTAAGCGGACAATCGAAAACTTGATAAAAGACCCAGAAAATTATGGAAAGAAACCCCGATCTGGGCGCCCACCTTTAGTTGACGAACGGGACAAGCGCAGAATTAAATTTTTAGCAATTAATGAAAACATCAGCGCATCCCAAATTCGATTAAATTTGAGTCTTCCAGTCTCAACTCGACGAGTTCAACAAATTTTACAAAAATCCGATAATGTTTCGTACGAAAAAAAACTGCTTAAACCTGAACTACTGCCGAGACATAAAGTAGCCAGATTGCAATTTGCCAACAAATACAAATTTTGGGACGAAGAGTGGAAAAAAATTATATTTAGCGATGAGAAGAAGTTTAATTTAGATGGCCCTGATGGCTACCGGTACTATTATCGGGATACAAGGGCTCCCAAGAAAGTCCACGTCTCCAGAAATTTCCACGGAGGATCTCTTATGGTATGGGCTGCCTTTGGGTATACGGGAAAGTCTCCTATATGTTTCGTTACCCATAAAATGAATGCTCAAAACTACGTAGAGCTATTAGATACAGTTCTGGTTCAATTTGGAGAGGATCATTTTGGTGAAGAATGGACGTTTCAACAGGACAATGCACCTATCCACTGTGCAAAGCACACAAAGAGTTTTTTTCATCGTCGCAAATCCCACTTTTGGAATGGCCAGCGCGCAGTCCGGACTTAAATCCGATAGAAAATCTATGGGGAATCCTTTCTCAAAAGGTTTATTCCAATGGAAGACAATTTGGAACTCTTAAGGAATTAAAAGATGCAATTAATCAAGAATGGGCAAAAATCGACACAAAAGTCCTTGAAAACCTTATAAACTCTATGCCAGGACGAGTTCTGAAGGTGTTAAATAACAAAGGATGCTCTATTTAAACGAGTTATAAACTTTTCCACTGTGAATTTGTTCCTTTTTTGCGTTATCTCATATTTAACCAGTTCTGTCCTACTTACTTATTTCGTTTGAAAACTTTTTGTTTTATTTTTTATAATGTTTTCTAAAGTATTTTTTTGTTCTCTCACTTGGATATTATTACTAATTTAATAAAGAATAAAAAGAAATTTGATTTTTTGAAATATGTTTAGCCGTTTTCTTTTTAAACAATAAAATGTAGTGTCCTACATACTTATTTCGGCCACCTTAGGGCGTTATCCCGAAAACGTGCCTGGAGTGAGAATCCCCACACCTGGAGCACCCTGTTGCGCCCTCTCTTTCTCTCCTTCTGAATCTCCTGAAGAGAGGAGAGCTACAAATTATAAAAGGAGACAGCTCAAGGATTGTTACCGAGATAACGACAAAATTATTGACTGACAGTTCTCACGCTCGCCGAACGAGGTGGGAAAGCGGAGGCTGTGATAGGTAAAATAGGGGGGATGGGGATGGGGGATGGGGGAGGAGGAGGTGGAAGCTCGCTCCACACTTTAGTACTTCTTCACACTTTGTCATCATCAGCCAGCTTAGTGGCATTGGCAGAAATAAAAATAAAAACTAAAAAAGAGCCTAAGAAGAGGCTTAAAAAAAGAGAAGCCAAGAGGCGGCTGGCAAAAGAAATCGCTTTTGACTTGTGACCATTTTGTGTTCACCTTTTTGCACCTCACCTCCTTCTATCTTTCTTATTCTTCTTCTTGTTTTCTGCAGGAACACGAAACACGTTCGTCCCTCGTCGGTCAGATGAAACAAAAACAAAAATCAAGGCAGCGGAGAGGGGGAGCAAGAGAAGAGAGTAGCCGGCAGACTCTCTTCTTAGAGTTTGGCAGACTGCGCGGCGGCGGACAAGCTGAGATGAGGGGAAAACGAAGGAAGGAGAAGGAGAACGGCACAATCGCAGCTTCTTTGCTTGCATCTTCTTCTTCTTCTCCGTTTCACTCTCTTTGCCTGACTTTTTGGTACCTTTTGATACCTGGAATATTCAAGTGTTTTCCCGGGATTTAAAAAGTGATCGCTCTTTGAGTGTGTGCGGTGATGTCTTGGCAGAATGTTTTGCAGGGTATGATCATTATGCTCTTATCATTAATATCGTTATTTTTAAGGGGATTATACTCTTAAAACAGCTTAATTTTATATCTCTATAAGCAATATCTTTATTATAAGGGGTTTTTAAGCTTATAAGAGCATAATTTGAGATCTTTTTATAACATTTATCTGATGCGATCAATTGTAATTCTAATTTTTAAAAGTTTGGAGTATATCGATCTTAAGTAGGATTCCAAATAAAAATGCTATTAACAGGATATTACATAAATATCATTTTAAAAAACGTATAAAATGGACTGGTCAAAAGGGAATCGAAATAAGAAGATAAAGTTATTAATATTAATGATAATGTGAATACTTATAGCTTTTTGTATACTAAAAAGTTCAGATCCCTTGTCTAAGACACTGATGTGACCTAAAAAGAAACCCCTTTGAAGGTTACAAGGGTCTCAAAAATGAAAATAGTCTTTTATACATTTATAATTATTTTCAAATCCCTGGGAAAGTATAACCTACTGGTATCATAGAATTATACCTAAAGATTTTTATTCGTAAACCCTTAATAACTCCCTAACTCTTTAATATCTCTATTAATTTTAAAAGTTTATTCCTTTTTTAAGGCACAATGCATTTGTAGCCAAACTTACCGACTGATCGTCCTCACTCCTTCCAGTCGCTATCAGGACCGCCAGCCAGGTGACGACGAAAACACATCTCGCCAGCATTTCACTTTGCAGTTCGATTTCGTTAATTAACTGTTCTTTCAGGTGGATACTTTAGTAGGTGTGTGTGTGTGCGTTTATGTGTTAATTGCGTTGTGTCTCTCTCATTATAATCCGATTTTTGTGCAGCAACCAAGAAACTTTTTCGCAAAGTCGCAATTAGATTTTCCCCGTAGAACTTTTACTTTGCCGCTTTCCGATTTTCCGATTTTATTTATTTACCGATTTCCGCGGTCTATTTATAGTGAGGCGGTGTGTGTGTGCATTAAGGTAAGGTGTGTTCTGGGCAGATCTTCTGTTTATATAATGTGGGTTGTGTGGTGTCTTTATGTGTGCGATTTTGCCGCAGTTTCGTTTTGCTTTTTTCGGTTCGTTTCGAAAAAGAGCAAGCGCAGAGCCGAGGATCACTTTGGTTGTTATAGCTCCGGAGCCAACTGCAAAAATCCAACCGATCGACGCCGAGTTCCAAACACGACTGGCTGGCCGCCCAGCGGTGGCCGCGCCTCGCCTGGGATCTGGATATAGTGGAGTGGAGTGGCAGTGGCCCAAACCGAGTGCCACCGTGTGCCGTGAGAGATCACGATCGAGGCGGGTTCTCTCTCTCTCTCTCTCGGAGAGCGATCGTATCGGATCGGAGGGCAGTGGCGGCGGCGACGGTGAAAGCGGGATCCCGCTGTCGCCAAAGTGTCTGGCGTGTCGCTTCCAATATCTTATCTTTGCGACTCCGACTCCGAGAGACCGGACAGCCACTACAGTGGAGACTGCGTATAAGGGTTCATGAAAAAAAAAACTATAGATCAAGAATTTTCGAATTTATCAGACATTTTAAAACTTTTCACACATATTTTTTATCAAAATTATTAAGGCATAAATATTTATTTAGCTTAAGAGAAGGTAAATCCATTAAATCCTAGATGGGTCCAAGGCAGAAATAAAACATTAAATGAATGTTAAGAATGTTAAGGGATCACTAATCCCAATAATAATAATATTCAGTAGACTTATCTTTAAGGTTTCTTTTAAATAATGTAATTCCCAACTGGTTTCGGTTAGGAGGATATCAGATTTAATTTTAAATTAATAGGCAATCGTTATTAAATTAAGACTATTTCGGAAGTTAAATATATGTATTTCAAATCACAATGGTAGTCTTTATCTCTAAGCTCCCTCCATCTCTCTAACCTTGTAATTCCCAACTGGTACCGGTAACGAACATAAAGTCTACCCCTAAAATGATGATAACTACTAAAGTATCCACTTTACTCTTTCAAATGTTTTTAAACCTAAGTATGTACTTCATATGTTACAAAAAATCATTTAACATAAATTCGCCTTAGGGATTACCCACTGTAGGCAGCATAAAAACGATCGCAGACGGTGTGTGAGAGCACTTGTGTGTGCGTGTGAAATTTATCTTCCTTTGTGCATCTCAAGAGGTTGCCTCACCAACAACAAAAGCAACAAAAATCATCTAAAACAAAGCGGCCAGCAGTTCCACCAGCTGCTCTGGCCCAGCCAGCGGGGATCGAGGAACCAGGGAAACCAGGGGAAAACGTGAGTCGTGGAGGGCCCGGGCCCCGCTCGCTCCTGTGATTTATAGAGCCGCCGCGGCCGGCCAAGGAGTCCCGCGTCCCAGGTTCACCTGGCGGGAGGAAAGACAGAGAGAGAGAGAGGGGGAACGCAGGCAGAGACGTTGCTTTGCCGGTTGCCTCCGATGTTTTCGGTGTGAAACCTGCCAGACAGTCTGACGGCAGCGATAACTGCCACTGACTCCCCCTTGGCTCACTCCTGGTATATAGCATATAGCAAGATTCCCCTTCCAACCTCTTGAACAACCGCCCCTGGTTCTGCTTTGTTTTCGGCTGTGCCACACTCTGTTTTGTGGTGTTCTTCAACGATTGGAGTTTGCACTGGAGAAAAATGTTGAGCAATTTTATTTTGTATAGAGATGTTTTTTAAAATTAGACTTGGGTTTTTAATGTAGATAGGATATGGTAGAGGATATCCTTAAGAAACCCCCCAAGTCATGATGTGCTTTCCATACCTCCAGAGAACTATAATTTTTCTTAACTTTCTCTTTCTTAAGATACTTTTCAAAGAGATTTGAAGCTAAACAAGTTTCAACAAAATGAAAAACAAATAAATACCCAAGTCCTTACCTAATTTTTCTCCCTGTATAAATGGTTAACCAAAGAACACTTTCGAGCGGTGCAAGGAGGCGGGGTTCTGGACTCAAGTGGAGTGGACTGGCAGACAGTATGACGCCAAAATGCAAGACAAGACAAGACCTGGTCGATAACAAAGGTAAACAGGCAACGTGCAACGGGGCAACCGGGCAGCAGCAGCGACCAGCGAAGGAGCAACTGAAAAGCCTCGGTCGTGGGATCCTATCCGATCGGGATTGCAGCGCTCAACTGCAGATACAGATACAGATATATAGATATAGATACACATACGCCGGCTGACGCAGATACAGCACAGATACGGGGCATTTACCAAGTACACCCGCCTCCGACGCCTTGTGTGTGTGCCCAACTAATCATTGTGTGATTCTTGTTTGTTTATTTGTCCGGCTTTATGAAGAGACTTTTCGGTGGAAATTATTTATTGTCGCCTGTGTGTATGTTTATGTATCTGGGTATCTGTATCTGTATCCAAGTATCTCTGAGTAATCGAGCTGCTGATCATCTGTGTGAGTGCGCAGCTCTTCAACTAAATACTTAGCTAGAAATCGAAACGATTACCGGATCTGATCAGATCAGCGAATTTTAATTATTTTGGGTACGACAATAAATAATATCCGGCTGTAAAATACTTTTCATTGTTTATATGAAGTTTTCTGCGTTTTAATTTTTTTTGTAGGAGAGTTGAGTACTTTAAGTTAGGATCTAAATATTCCTTCAGGTTAAGGAATCTTTTATTAAGGTCTTGAAAATACATATTTTCAAGACCTTAATAAAAATTTCCGAAATAAACTATGTATTATGCATATTTAGAAAATATATTTAATGGTTCTGAGTTACATCACTTAAAATACATAAGTGATGTAACTCAGAACCATTAAATATATTTTCTAAATATGCATAATACATAGTTTATTTCCCGGAAAACCTTTAAAAAGAATGCAGTTTATCAAATCAGCAATAACTTCAACTGTTATATCATATATAGAGCTGATTATCACAAACCGGTTGCTAATCTAGATAACCTATAAAAGACGACTGTCACTATTAGCAACCAGAACAGTGTTTATTTCTATTTCCCAACATGAAGTACACAATTTTCCTGGCACTAGCTCTGGCGGCGTTTTATGTGGCTCAGGCGGAGCCTATACCAGCAAAGGATGCCCAGGAACTAGCCATAGAACAGGAGCAGGATAACCCTAGTCCCATCCAGGAGCTGAGCCACCTAAGACGCCTGAAGCGTGCCAATTGCTCAACCTTGCGGTGTGCTGCTTTTTGTGCCCGAAAGAGACTTAATGGTCTCTGCAGAAATGGAGACTGCGAGTGCCATATTTAAAACTAAGGAAACTAAAAAACCAAGTAATTCGAAAATATAAACAAAACGAAAGGTTGAAAAATATGTATTCCGCAGCAAAAATACTTCATTATTTGTTTTGTGTATTTTGAAGATTAAAAAAAAATTCGATTTCAAATAGTTTTCTGATTTAAACATCGATTGTGTTTTATTTATTCTGTCTGAAACTTTCGGCCCCAAGGTTTTTTATTTTAATAATTAAAAAAATAAATAACCAACAACGAATAAACATTTTAGTAATGACTTATTTGAATTTAGCTTTCCATTCTAAATTTTTTAACCCAACAACAGTTTTTTTGTTGCCCATCCATTTTAATATTTTAAGATCTACCTTAGCCTGGTAAATGGGACAGAGTTAATAAATCTCTTATCTCAAGACAAAATGAAATATTACCCCAGACGGGGATTTCTTCCTAGGTTTCTTCTGAGGTTAAAAAAAAAATCCCCGATACGTGCGTGTGCTCCTGCATAATAAAGAAGACAATAGCGACAATGGGGAAATAAGTTATCAATACATTGGGGAGTCCCTTGGCGAAATCGATCTGCCAGCGAGATCGCTATATAAGCCCAGAGAGGCCACCACAAGTCACAGCAGTATCCCCACTGATATTCCATCATGAAGTTCATCGTGTGCCTGGCCCTAGCCCTCGCCTTGGTGGCTTGCTTGGTGCAAGCTCAACCCGTTAAGGAGGAGGCTCTTCAGGATTACGTCCTGGGAGAGGCGGATCAGATTGCCGACCAGGCGGTGGCAGAGCATAGTCGCCAGAAGCGTGCCACCTGCGATCTGCTGTCCAAGTGGAACTGGAACCATACCGCCTGCGCTGCCCACTGTCTGGCCAGAGGGAACAAGGGTGGATATTGCAATGATAAAGCTGTCTGCGTGTGCCGACGTTAACTTGAATCAGATGAGGGAATAAACTTTATGATCTTGACCGAAAATTAAATATTACAAAATAAATAAAATCCCATAACATTCTTATTTGTTAAACTAAGATATTTATTTAAAATTTATAAAGCTCTGAGGGTATTAGATACTTTGAATTTACATTGAAAAATTCCAAAGTAAATAAGAAACTTTGAAAAGAAAAGATTCTAATAACACATTTCCATTACATTTAAAAACCAACTACAACATTAAATTTTTCTCCACAAAGTCACATAACAACCTGTCAGTGTCTATTTATGCACTAATCGAAAACGACTATGGCATAGTTTATTTCCCGTAAATCTTAAAAAATAAAACAATATATCAAAACAGGAATATCTCCAGCTCTTATGTCGTATATAGATTGATTATCATAAACCGGTAGACGACCGATTAACTATAAAAGACGACTGTGACTACTAGCAACCAGAACAGTGTTTAGTTCGATTTTCCAACATGAAGATCACATTTTTCCTGGCTGTAGCTTTGGCGGCGGTTTATCTGGCTCAGGCACAGGAACCACTTGACAAAGAGGATTCACAAGAACATCTCCTTGAACAGGATACAGGGAATACCTTCCAAAAGCCAGCACGCCTGAAGCGTGCCTCTTGCGATCGGTGTTCTGCTATTTGTAGCACCAGAGGAAAGATGGGTGTTTGCCGTAAAGGGACATGCAAATGCTATTGAAAATTTGCATATATGTACCTTCAGATAAGAAATTCAATTACTTTACAAATATGAATTCAATATCAATTATAAGTAAATAAATGGTGGTCTTGTGTATTTAAAATCTTCACAAAAATGCTTAAAAATCAACCGAAATCAATATAGAAAGTTTACTACCCCTCATCTATTTACGTAAAGGCTCATCCAAACGGTTCTCTATGAATGATCTGTTATCTCTAAACGTTGATCAATTACTATACTTTCTGTTTTGCGGGGTCAGCAAAAGGGGGCACCAAAAAAGGTATAGCAACTATTTCCGTCGCATTTCCGATTCCTATAGTTTTTCGCTATATAAATAAGGCAAAGTCTTATCAATTAACTGAGACGTCTAGAAACGATCGGCACTACGGAAAAAAGGAGGAAATACGCAGCCAGAGAGTGTGAGATATATACACGAGACACTTAATTAACGCCAATTACATTGGTTAATAAGAGTATGTGGAAATTATCGCCGAACGCGACCGAGTTGTGGGCTTGTGTCAATTTACGAGCGTTTTGCCGGTTAATTACACGATTCGATTGCATTCACATTGCGAGCAAAAGAACATTGAGAACCGCTCGCGAGCAATTCTACACTTCCACTGAGTCTTCGCTTATCAGCGGGCTATATAGCATAATCTCTGAATGGCAGACGAGCGAGAGCAAACAGAGAAAGGCAGAGAATATAGTGCGAATCGTACTCACAAAACTCTTCTAGCTTTACTTTCTTCTGAGATGCTGGTATGCCGAATTTTAAACTTTGCGCGCCGATAAGTATCGATTTTTGGGTTATCAATAGACAGCCATAATTTAATTTTATTTAAACTAAAAACAGGATTGTGTTTTGCAGCACAACTTGTGCTAATTTATTTTAATAATTACATAACAATTCTTTAATTCTTTAAGATAATTTTTATTGCTTTTAACCTTTGTCTATATTTTAATTATTTTAAAAATTGTTTTTAACCAAACTAAAAGTTTGTAATTTAAATTTTTTCCTAAAAATATTACAAATCCAGCTAAAGTTTCAATAATTTAAACTTAAAATTCAAATATTAAAAGGGTCACCTTAAAAATATTTCTGTCACACGGGCCACCTATCGATAGACCGATAGTAACCACTTGCTAAGGTTTCGTAGAATTATTTACTAGAATTTCTCGTGGGGACTTGCGAAGACAAGTGACGTCGACCCACCGTTCTCCCGCCGCCACCCCGTCGACGGAATAAATTAAACAGAATAACACTTATCGCTCTGCAACCGGGCAACAAAAACCACGTCGCTCTTAAGCCGCCGTAAATACAACTCACGACATTATCAACGCCGCATTTTCAAACCGAACGCGCTGTGTTGCTGACGTGGTTGCAATTGTTAATTAGTTTTCACAGTTTATATTTGTTAATTAATCAATAGAAACGATGCTGGCAAAGACTCTAATCCTGTTCGGCCTACTGGCCTTGGCCCAGAGTTACAGCTTCACCTCGCAGGAGGTAAAGTGTCACGGTACGTAGCAACAGGCGGCTGTTCCACTTGTTGGCTCTTGTGGCTAATGGTAATTCATATCTCGCAGTGTGCAAGGCCACGGTAGCGGAACTGGAGGAGGCGATAGCCAAGGAGGATCCCCATAAGATGGCCGATGTGAGTGGCTTCCGGCTGGATGCCCAGGGGAACTCGATTAGCAAGCGGGTTCGTCTCATCAAGTCGGAGATGTTCCTCACTGAACTGATGGAGAAGATATGTGAGTAGCATAAATTATAGTTATTCTCACTATTATTTATGATTTACTTAAATTCTTTATCGCCCTTTCAAGTGGCATTAAAAATATGATAAGATTTCCTATTGAAACCAACTCCCCCCTATTTTTTTAGGTGAGAAAATGGACGACTACCTGAAGGCCACCTACAAAAGCAATGGCAAATTCACACTTCTTAAGATGATCGTAGACGGACACATGAATCCCGAATCTTCATTGGTGGACTTTGTCCAAGACGGCGACCTCAACAAGAGCCTGGGCCACTTCTGTAACGAGGTCCTCGAGGACAATGACGAGGCCTTCATTAAGGCTTTCCAGGCCGAGGAGCTGGGCAATGATCTGGACATTAAGATCTGCTCAGAGCAGGCCAAATACTGCAATGAATCGCCTACCCAGGAGGAGTACAACTTCGATGACAAGGAGGAGCTGTAGTCAAGCCCTGAGGCTTAGCCTAGTCTAATTAACGAATTTCCTTGATCGCCACCGACTGTGCTGATCGTCGTACTGAATAATGTTTAGCTAAAGTAATTAAAAGAACACAGAAACCCACAAAAGCCGATTGTTAACAATTAGATACGACAATAAATTTGATGTGCAATGCTCTCCATTTAACATTTTATTGGCGCTTGTTTAATTTAAATCGTTACGAATATCATCCTTGGTTTTCCTCTGGTTTGCTGTAAGGGAAACCCGGTTTAAGCTAAACCTTGATTAGATTAGGCACCTCTGCTACTACTCACGGCTCATCATCGGTAACATTGCGCAGCATCTGGTGGCGAATCACTAAAAAGGGAGCCCCAAAGCCCAAAACTCCCGCAATCGTGTACCACAATGTAAAGCGGATTGGACTGTCCAAGCCAAAAGGCATATTCTAGCATCCAACAGATTAGTTGTAATTCTATTGTACGGGAAAAGCACTTACCACTCCAGGACAACCGCCTGAGTAGCCATGTCCTTGACGAGTTAGTGTTCCCGAAACGTTACGAATCGGAAGGCGCAATGCAGGCCACATAATTGAATTTTCAATAGTTGATTTTTGAAACAGAAATAGTTACTTGCTTGCTGACAAAATGGAAAGTCATTGACGATTCTATTTCTCTTTTTGACAAGCTATTGACATTGCTAGATTCACTGCCTACTGTTTATATTAATGCTAATCCAAGGTTTCAAGATCGAAGCCCGACTATATCATAAACCAATCCTGGAATGGGCGAGAATAGCCAAAAAGCGTACCTTTAGTTTTTTTTAAATCCTTCTTTAAAAGTATCCGCGAAGAATGTTATATCCCTTAGGTAAGCCTCCTTTCGAGATCTCCAAACATCTGATCCACCTTACGAATACCTCTTCCTTATGCCCGGCCAAGAAAATATACCCCATCCTTTGGGTTCTACGGTTATGGGGTAACTTTATTTCGTTTCCACTTTCCACTTAAATTTAAGCTGTAACACACTGCCATGGCCTCCGCAAGCAAGGCTACATCTGTAAACAACAACAAATTGTGTAAATAATGGCTTAACAAGAAAATTCTAAATAACTAACCTTACATTTGTTGTTGTTGTTGTTGCTAGAATCGCCTTACTTCTTCAGCAGCTGGTGCCTCACGATCAGGAAGGGCGCTCCGAAGCCCAAAACACAGCCAACGGTGAACAGGGCGGTGATCCTGTACTTGTTGGTCAGGCCAAAGGGCAGGTTCTGCAGGGAAAACAAGGATTTTCACCAAGTTGATTGATTTTCCGGCAGGATTATGTGGTCACGGGAATTATGTAACCCATGGAAAATGAAGATATCAATCCACTCACCTCGCCGGGGACGCCGCCATGGCCGCCGAAGCGGACCATCGACTGGGAGAAGTTGCGTGCAATCACACTGCTGCGGCCCAACATTTTGCAATTTGATTTATTTGATAATAATTCCAGAAAAGCAGAAGTTCGCTGAGGTGCGCAGAATAGAGATGGGAGTTCGCGAAATTGCTTCAGCCCTGGCGATAGTATCGGTAGATTGTACCGATGTTTTGCTCCGATGAAATAACATTTGCAACATCGAGCTTTTACTAACCGATTCGGAATTCGAACCCATTTTCGGAGAATTTCACCCCATTTTACTTACCGATTGGACTTTCCATAGAAAAATTCTACACCATTCTTGTTGTTCGCGTGTAGACTTGTTTTTTTACATTTACAACCTTGCAAAAATATCGATATCAAATGAAAATATCGCACTTTCGATATTTGGGCAAACAAACAATCGTGATATAAATATACCATCTTTAGAAAAAAATTTCGATACATTGATGACAGCACGCGAGCGAGAAAGGCGACAAAACTTCCAAAATTATTGCAAAATTAAAAAATTATAAGTGAACGCCCGCGCGACCCCTCTCCGCCACCAGAGCGGGACCTCGATCGGTGGCGATCCAGAAATAGTAGTGACCGTGAGCCGCGAAGTTTCTCAAATGAATCGCTAAATAAAAAGAGCAACAGCAGCAGCGAACACAACAACATCAAGTAGCAACGGGAAAGAACGGAAAAAGAAAACAGAAGGCAAAATGCTAGAACCGCCGAAATTCATCGAGAATGATATGTACGGCGGCAGCCGGACTTTTACCTGGCTGGCGGATATGGTGGGGCTCTCCGTGGATTTGGTAAGTAATACCATTTCAAAGAGTTCCTTGTTCTTTTACCTCCCCCGAACTCCGCCCGACTCCTCCGCACCGGAACGGGCGTGTGCACGTGTGCGTGCTGTGTACATACTTGTGTGAGAGTGTGTGACGCTGTAGAAATCTGGATTTTACTCTGGGAAGCTGGGAATCTGGGTTTCCTCCAGGTAGAATGAAAACAAAGGATTCTTGTCTCATTTGTTGGGTGCAAAAATAGTAATACATTTACCTGGCAACGCTTCGGGTGAGAAAATGCATTGTCGACTGGCCAAAATAACATAGTTTTCCTATATACAGTGAAGTCTCTTTAAAAATTACTACATTTATTTTTGAAAAGGTAATAGGTCAGGAAAAAATATATATTTTGTTTATTATAAACAGAATTTATAATACTACAAATATTATTCTATTAAACTAAATAAATTCGATTTTCACATTATTACATTTTCTTTATAATTTTATTGTAATATTTAACAAAAAATAAAAGTGTTATTTAATACCTTTGTTATGTTTAAAATAATCTAAAACCCTGGATTGAACCTTGGGATTTGTAATTTGTTTATTATACCGAGTAAACACCTCATCCGTGAAATTTGTAATGATTTGTTTGTGTTTATTATGTTATTTTTTCGCCACATTTGGCAGCTAATCGAATTTGGCACTTGCCTCCGTTGGCCCCCTACTTGGTTGTAGTTGCGGTTTCATCATAATAATAATTAAATTTAGACAACTTGAATTATGTGAATAGGGCTTATCAGTTTGGCAAGAACACTTTGAAATGAATAGTGGAATTTTCCATGCCGCACGCTTCTAGGGTTAAATTTTGAAATAATTGCCTGACGCATCGTTGGTTTCGTTAAATTTGAAATGTTTTGCATCATTTAATAGTGGGGTGAGAGGACACAGACATATAGTAGTTACTTAGCTGGCTTTTGGCCCCGTCGCATTACCTCTCTTTGGCAATATATTAAACCCCCTCTCATGCATCCATTAGCTTGCCGCAATGTGATTTGCATAACTGCAGCTGACGGCGCCGGATAGAATTGTGATTCACTCGGAGTGGAGGCATTTTCTGGCCCAAATCAAGTGAGAAACACACACACACGTAATCACCGCGGCGCACACTAGTCATATTTTTCAATTCCGATGACCTAATACCAACATCCGATGTAAGGCCGCCGCAAAACCCACACACATGGTGGCCGAGAAACACCGCAAGAAAACTCACCATACTTCCAGCTGCTATCTGGCCATTGTCTTTATCAAAAACGAAACAAAAAAATGCTCGAAATCCAATTTGACTTCTTTCCATCTAAATATCTGTTGCCTCCCTGAAAGATAATTGAGTTTTCAGCGCTTCTTTTGTTTGCAAACAAATATCAGCAACAGCTGGACTGTGTGAGTGTGAGCACTGTTTTTTGTCGTTTTCGCTCAGCTGATGGTTGTCCAAATGAGTCAGTCGCCAAATACGGGTCTCCCTCGGTAGGGGGACAAAAATAGTGAAGGGAGTTGTTAAAGATTACTTAAAAATAGGGGTAAACAAGGCTGGATTTCTATCAGAATTCCACGTAATGCTTTCCTTCCTCATCACCTTTTTTTATTACACTGACTAATTCTTAGTCATTGAAATCTATAACAGTGTTATTTCCCTAATATATTAGGAACTTCTCACACTTCTCTTTGTGATTTGAAAGTCAAATACCTATAAAGATATGTATGTGGTTTATTTAAAATTCTAAGATAATTTTAAGCTTGTTTCAATGCTGATTTTGTAGTTCTTATTCCGAAAGAGGTTTTTCGGGTAGGCGACGACACTATTTTTTTGTATGAACCGCTGAACCCGATATTTTATTCGCTTTTTTTACATTTTATTACGCTAATTCGCCACGAAGGCCGTAGCACGCAACTGCGCAAAACGCCGGTGAATTGGGCGATTGTTCCGTGGAATTGCCTCATGTTCAAGGCATCTACTATATAGTACTTAAATCTATATTGTACTCGTTGTAGTGATCTCTATGCAGGGGATCCGCAGCAGGGGAAAGTGCAGCAGCCTTTCGAGTGGCGTTAATGGTCTCAGACCCAGTACCGGCCGGTCGGTTGCGGTTTATTCTCACTAGTTTGTTTTGCTATCTGAACTTTTCATCCCACGCCGTCGCGCTTCTCCTTTACTTAATGGGGGTTAAAATATTAGTTACACTTGAATAGAGAATATGTAGTTTACTTTATTCTAATTTTTTTGAAGGCATTTCGCAAGCTTAGTATCGCTTATAAATGAATAAATATCTTACAAAAAATGTTAAATTATTGTTACTAAATATTACTTCTCAAATGTTATAGTTTAAAAAAATGTTCATTATCAAATTGATATATTTGATTATAATTTTTCACTTTCAAATTGATCGAAACTGATGCATTTTTAGGATTGAAATTTAGAAATAGATCAAATATATTTTCTTAAGTTTAAAAAATCGAAATCGAAATAACCTCGCTCTTAGTATTTTCACCGGACTTGTGCTTTTTTCTGCGAGTATTTTATTAATAAACATTAATAAACAACTCGTCGCTGGTGTGCCTGTTTTACTTGTGTATACATTTAATAATAATACTACGTATTTCTCAATGTTTGCCTTGCCGACTGGGGAGGAGTCTTTAAACCGGATTGAGCGGTACGATCGAAATTGAATTGAAGAAAATATCAGTTGAGAATTACAGGGCAAGGGAGAGAGAAAGAGATAACAAATCCAGCTATTGACCTCTCCCTTTACCTCGCTCTGTGTGCAATATATGCATAGATTATACGATATCGCTGCGGTGACCTTGAGCTTTGGGGTGTCGCAGTTGCTTGAACCCGTTGCTTTTTGTGTTGTTTATGTCGTCTGCTTTGGTATTCGGCGTTATGTTTTTTTGTTTCTCCCTCTGCTTTTGACAGCTGTTTGGCGCCCATCTAACGGTTGTTTGCATACCCTTCATTTAAGCTTTTTGTTTTTGCAGCATATCGGTCTGAAAACCGCGCTGATTTATTGTTGGATTAATCATCAGCGTGACAGAACGAGTTAATTACTTTCGTTTTTATTTTTCGTTTCGGTTCGTTTGTTTTGCTTGGCTGTTTCCAAAACCGATTTCCATATCTCTGCATTCTTAACTCATTTCGCAATGCTCCTTTGTCTGCCATCTTCTTGCTTTCAAGTTATAACTTTTGCTTTTTATCGTATGTTCGCTCTCGTTTTGCTGGGTATTTCTCTTGCCGGCTCTTTTACTGTTTTATTTTTAGTGATCACGCCACCTTTCGGTACGCGCATTGCCGCCCCTCCATCTTCCTTCTCTTTTTATTTATTTATTTATTGTATTTTTCTTTTTTCGCACAATATTTGGCAAGAGGGAGAGTGCAGCGTTTTAATCAAATGATTTATGGTTTGTTTCCATTGCCAATATATAGTATATATTGTGTGTGTGCGGTTCTCGCATGTTTGTTTGCATTTCCTACATCCCTCTTGATTGATGGCTCTTGACATATCGGATATCTATGAGCACTATATTTAGGGAAAAGTGCAACAATTTAATGATAAGCTAGAACAGTGTATTTTACAGATTGCTTTTTGACTATAAACAAGTTACTTTGCGGGGGACTCACCAGGTTTGAGTGCTATTAAAATGGGATTAGTACCATATTTTCACCCCACCTTAAAACACATTATTCTTAATGTGATAATATTAATTCTGGTCCCCTAAATAGGGTTATTTACCTTAGATTTGAGGGTAAACATTTGATGTACTTCTTTAATGTATCAAAATTAATAAGGAATTACTAGTTAAACCTTCACTGTGTTGCAAGTTTCTAAATCAAATTAAAATACCCTGGAGAAGCATAATAATACCCAGTGAGGGTATAACAATATTATTATACAAAGAATGCAGTGCAATATTTAATTGTCCCACAAGTTCATCTGGTGGTAAATAACCACAAAGCCGGCATGGGGATAGGGACTAAGTCGCACGTCTTAAGACCAGCTAAGGAATGGAATTCCTGCGAACGAACAATGGCAGATGAGCCCACGCAAATTGCTGGCTCGGCACATGCAAGGGCCCTATTGCATTGTTCCTGGTCGGAATGAACCGAAACAAAACGGAACCAAGGCAACATCTTATCTTGGCATCCAGTGCTATCTCTTCATAATAACATATGTAGCTTCCGCACACAATGCACAAGGAGTGGGAGAAGGGGGAATCTCCACATTTGATTTTAAATTGTTTGCAATGCCATTAGACAATATTTGCAATAATTTCTTTGAACTACAAGTAGTAGGGTTTCCCCTGCAGGATGTTGGCAAGGAAGCACCACCTTATAATTGGAATTCACGTTGTGGCTTTAAGTCATTTTGCGTGCCCTGAAATTCGATTGGTCGTGCACCTGAATTCATGCTCGATTTAATTATTTCACCTTGGGGCGCGGACACATGAGCCGTGTGTTCGAGGCCCCACCGGAGACCCTCGGTATGTCTGTGTACTTATTATGTGATTCGCCTCTCCCCCTGGCCAAGCCTCAGACTTGAGACAAAAGCCTCAGCCATGCCCTCAAGCTTGGAAGATGACTTCCCCTTCTTCCGCATACTCGACTCGCATCCCAGCTGTCCTGCACTGGAATAAAAATGTATATTAAAGCTGGTAGTGATTTTTAGTATAAAACGTTTAACAGAGATGTCCTTGAACAACAAGAATTATATCCTATCTCCTTTCCCTTCTTGCACCAAAATTTAGAAAGATATTTAAATCTGTAACCTACATTTTCCGCCAGTGAGGTTTTTCTCCAACTCCATGCCAACAAGTTGTTCATGCTCGTCCACTTGTTGCCCTTCTTGTGTTAGTTCCCCTGTGTGCTCCATGCCTGAAAACATAATTCTTGAGCAAGATTTTCCTTTCGTTTGGCTCTGTGCTCTGTGCCTGGGTTTTAGCCATATAGATGTTGGCTGAGGCAAGCGATAACCGGTTTCCCACAGCAGCAGCAATGCGAACCAACTTATTGCGCATGAGGTATTCGGTCCTCAGTATTCCGATGATGATGATTACAACATGCGTCCGAATGGGAAAACTGCTCTTTCGATGGCTATTCTTTTGGCCATCAGCGAGTGATTCACCTTGTAATCAGCTTGATTTCCCCCAAGTCTTTAATCTTAGAGAGCCTTGTATATCGGTCGAACCGCATTGTTTTGAGTTGACTTATCACTGGTTATCAGACATCGTTCCAGGGCCGCCTTTATTTCTGACCTATGGCGTGAGTTCTGTGGGGCCTTTGATACGTGGCCCCTTTGTGCTACTTCCCGATACACAAAGGCAGATAGTGTAGGCGAGTATATCTATAAAGCAAGTACGTGTTATCGACGGACTGGTGAAGTGTACCCCCCCGTCCATTATGAAATTCGAAAGCAGCGGAACTTGTAAGATGCCAAACAATATGCAGAGATGGCTACAGAAGATGTTAATAATTAGAGCATCTTCCATCTGAGTTTCTATTGAAAAACAAGTTACATAAATATCAATTTTTAGCAAGTATGAAAGCTACAGTTGAGTGAGACCGACTAGGAGATACCCAAAGCTTAAAGAAAACATGCTAAAATTAATGAAAAACTTAAATTAAATCGACGTGTTTAGGCAGAAGAAAATGTTGACAAATGAAAACCAATGTTGACAATTCCTAAGAACATGTTGTGCAACACCCAAATAAAGACAAATGTGGCTATGAAAACATGTTGCAGAACTCGGACGGACACACGGGCATGGCTGGATCGACTTGGCTGGTAATGCTGATCAAGAATTTATATTTAATAGGGTTGTAGATGCCTCCTCTTGCCTGTTTTCAAACATTTTCAGTTGGCACTGAGCTATAATACCCCTATTCCCTGTACACTTCTACCTTGTGTGGTCAAAAAAATCGATTTTTTTTTTTTTTGCATTTTTGGATTGATATATGTTTCTAGAGTCCGCTCCCAAAATTTCAATTGGTTATCTTAAGAATTACGGAACCTACACCTTAAAACAGGGAGCACCTACACCTTAAAACAGGTACTGAAGCAAAACTTCAAACGCGTTTTACTCGAAACGACATTTTTGACCTTGCGGAAGTGATTCAAGCCAGACGAGTTGAGCAATCGCCACGAAATTTTAAAGTATCGTGTATTAGAGACTTCTCCATGGCTGGTACCAAAATCTTAAAAAAATATTGAATATTTTTCATTTTATATAACAATTAATGTCAAAAAAAGTGCGTAAAAATCGAGTTTTTCATTTAAAATCGCATAAGTTTTTCAATTTTCATTCTTTTTCGCAATTCTGGTACCAGCCATGCGCAAAAGTATACAAAGTAAGAATATATTTAATTTTTGTGTTTCAGATCCTTTGGGGTAGCAGCAGGACTTCCGTGAGCGTAAAAAGGCGTTTCATTGCTCAATGCCCCTCCCCTCCCCTGTGCATATTTCCATTTGAAACTTTTTGTACTTAAACAATAAACTTGTAGATACACCTGAACAAAATTAGAAGTGTTTATCTTCAATACATTCCACGAAAAAATTTTTAAAAAGCACATTTTTTCGACCACACAAGGTAGAAACCCCCTTAACTAATTCCCCTTACCATAAAATGTAGTTTTAAATTTGTTTAAATTATTAGTTTTGTTTCTGGTTATTTCATTTTCAAAACTTGCTTTATTCGCAAGAAGATCTTTGGACCCATCTAACGAACCGAGGCACATGTAGCCGTCACGTGTCGCTCTAGATTTGCAATTGTAATTCAAGAGAACATCAGCATCCCCCCGGGAATTGCGGTGACCAGTGCCTGTCGAGCATTGCACTTGATCATGGGCGATCGCTGATCACGATCACGCGTTGTGATCAATGTGCGCCCTCTCTGACCCCCCATGGCCTTGGCTTCTATTGCGATGCCGGGTTGTGCTCGAAGATCTTGGCGAAAATCGGTCGATATATGTATGCATGGCCGCCCTTTGCCGGCTGTCGGGTGTCATTGAGCTAGGAACGGTAATTGGCTAATTTATGCTACACTCATTTGCCTTTTTCGCACGAGCCGTGCGCCGTGCCAATGAATAAACAACGATTGCCCCAAATTAGAATCGGTGGTGGTGAGGCATCATGATATCAGGCAGTTAATTGATATCAATTGCTCTGACGCCTTCTTTAAAACGCATTTAGCACTGTCCCCGATAAGGGGTGATAAGAAGTCGGACCACACCTAAGCCCAAAGACATTGAAAGCCAAGCGGATGCCAGGGCTTGGGGGTTGGAGTCGTCACTCTTATCATCGACTATCAGGCCGACCCGACACAATTACGAGCTGTTGTTTGCCGTACAAAATTGTGCTATTTATAAAGCAAAGTGCTTGGCGCAGCACAGCGAAAATCAAATCGAGCACTTAATCTGCTATACGTAATCATGTTCATTAATTAACAATTTGATTGCCAGCAAGTGTGTGCAGCGAGTCAATGACTTTAATCAATAACACATTTAAAATGCGCCTTGGGGCATACCCATTCTCTATTCTCTATTGTTCCTTTGTTTCATTAACTAAAATGAAAGCAACTTTAATATACGTTCTCATTCATACTCTTCTTTCAGGTAAACTTTTTACTCTGCCAAATATCGGCTCTCTTCCTGGCCTCGCTCTTCCGGTCCGTGCTGCATCCCTCGAAGGTGTCCAGCAAGCTAAGGCACACCTTCGCCCTATCGATTGGCCTGGCCTTTGGCTACTTTTGCTTTGGCCAGCAGGCCATTCACATCGCCGGTTTGCCGGCGATATGCTACATTGTCATCCGCACCCAGGATCCACGCATCGTTCAAAGGTAATTACTTTTCTTTCATGTTTCATGACTATGTATGGGGAGTCCAATCTAATTGTCCTGACCTTTTGCCGCAGAGCCGTTCTGCTGGTGGCCATGAGCTATCTGCTGTGCGTGCATTTGATGCGTCAGGTCTATGACTATGGATCCTATGCCCTGGACATCACCGGGCCTCTAATGATCATTACACAGAAGGTTACCAGCTTGGCCTTCAGCATCCACGATGGCTTTGTGCGGCGGGATGAGGTGAGTATTTCAGTGATTCAGTTTACTTAATTCCAGCTGTAACATCTCTTCTTCTTGACAGGACCTCACCAAGGCCCAGCAGTACCATGCCATTCGTAAAATGCCCACGGCTCTGGAGTACTTCTCCTATGTGTGGCACTTCCCGAGCATCCTGGCCGGTCCTCTTGTCTTTTACAAGGACTACATTGACTTCGTGGAGGGCTACAACCTGCTGAGCAGTCCACCAGGCAATGTAAGTTCATTTCACTGCATATTTATTACCATATTTGGGTTGTGACACTTGTAAATGTAAATTTCACAAAGTGCGCAGAGGTCTGATTGTAAAAGAAAAGGTTAATGTTAAAGCCCTTTTTTAAATCCGACAAATAAAGTAATTTGTATTATATTTAAAATTACTTGAATTGAATCTCCTTTTTCCAGGGCAATCTGGATAACAGCCAGAAGGAAGTGGTCCTGGAACCTTCACCTACGAAAGCAGTCATACGCAAAGTTGTCGGCAGTCTGGTGTGCGCCTTCATATTCATGAAGTTCGTCAAACTATATCCCGTGAAAGACATGAAGGAGGATGACTTCCTGAACAATACCAGCATGGTCTACAAGTACTGGTACGCCATGATGGCTACCACCTGCATACGCTTTAAGTATTATCATGCCTGGCTCCTAGCGGACGCCATATGCAACAACTCAGGTTTAGGTTTCACCGGTTACGATAAGGATGGCAACCCCAAATGGGACCTGATATCCAATATAAATGTGCTGTCGTTTGAGGTAAATAATAACTAATAATTGAGCAGCTTTCTTTGATACTAAAGATTTCATTCATATTTTGTTTTAAACAGTTTTCAACAAACATGCGCGATGCCATCAACAACTGGAACTGCGGCACCAATCGCTGGCTACGAACGCTTGTCTATGAGCGAGTGCCCCTCAAGTATGGCACACTTCTCACCTTTGCCCTTAGCGCCGTCTGGCACGGCTTTTATCCGGGCTACTACCTAACCTTCGCCACTGGCGCTGTCGTTGTGACAGCAGCGCGCACCGGCCGGCGACTCTTCCGTCATCGCTTCCAGAGCACGCAGGTCACCAGGATGTTCTACGACATCCTCACCTGCCTGATTACACGCGTCGTTCTGGGCTACGCCACATTCCCATTCGTTCTGCTTGAATTTATGGTGAGTTGTAAAATGAAATTGTTTCCTAAAATTACTTCAAATTCGGATGGATTGTTGGGAAGCTAATTATGCAATTTTAAGAATGGTTACAAATTTCCTTATTATTAATTTGGATTTTAATCGTTCTTCGCATGAAATGAAATCCTTATTTAATTGCTGGATTCATGGAATATTTAAGAGCTTACAAACTTTCCAAACTTGCAGGATATTTCTTCTTCCCCTCTTCTCCCAATCACCCCCATAATTTTTTCTATACTTTCCCCCCCTCAAAAAAGATCAACAATATTTTTAACCGACTCCATATTCTGTTTCGCTTTACAGGGCAGCATCAAATTGTACCTGAGATTTTATTTGTGCCTTCACATCATTTCACTAGTGACCATATTTATTTTACCCAAGTTTATTCGCGGCGAGCGCCGGTCTCGTGCTGGAGTGGCCAACGGAGGCTCCAGCGTCCAGCTGGCGGCAAGTGAAAGTTCCAGTCGCGTAACGGGCGCAACAGTAGCCGCCGCTGCAACCTTGACCGCTGGCAATGATCTCAACAAGGATGAGGTGGAGGAGGAGGACAAGCATGCTCATCAGTGTAAAGTCAACACGCCAACACAACACCAGCAGCCAGCTGCTGCTGCTGCTTCATCACACAAGATCACAACAACAAAAGAACAACAACATCAAAAGCCAACCGAGCAAACGAACAATGTAAATCTTCGACAACGCCACCCACAGCAGCTGCAGCAGCCGCCACATCTGGAGAAGATGCCGATGCCGATGCCGAGCGCCCGTGACGCCGTCAGCGTGCCCCATGACCAGTGCGAGATGGATCAATTGTCCAGCAAACTGAAGGAGAAGTTCGAGGCGGAGACGAAAAACATTGAGGAATTTATTGACAAGACTGTAACCGAGACCGTTAGCGGCATTGTGGAGTTTAAGAACGATCTGATGCGCGATATTGAGTTCCCGAAGCTAAAGCTGCCCGGCAGCAACTCTGGCGCTACCCTGGACTCTGCCGTGTCGGGAGGAGGTCTACGCAAACGCAACATCATCATATCCTCTGTTCATGACAATGGCACAGATGCTACCGGGAATGCTTCATCCGCCGCCAACGAGCTCGAGGAGAACAACGGGGGCGCCGCTCCTTTCCTCAAGAAGGAGATCGATGTCATCAATGCGGTGGTGCAGCAGGCCAATGTGCTGCCGGCGGTGCTCAGCAATGGTCATGCCAAATAGTAGCAGCGATTAACAGCAAGTGTGGGGCAACTGATAATGAAAAGTAAAAGGAAAATTAATACCAACAACAACGATGATAATGATAAAGATGCCAGGGAAAGAAGGCAGGGAATGAAAGCACATTGATTATCAGATTGAACTGAGAGAGAGATTTATCGAAATGCGCACACACAATATACATAAAGCACACAACACACACGCAGACGACACTTTTAGATCGGAGAGTGGTTCTAGTTGATAGTCCTGAAGTACACTGTAACTGAGGTAAAAATGTCTAATAACACGAATTAGCCAAATAATAAATAAGTAATCGACACTCCAACAGTCAGTCAGCAGCCAAGACCAACCTATGTTCAAATTAAAAACTAAAATGTGCACCGAAACTCTAATTGTTGTTACCCAAAAGCGAAAAGGAATTCAAATCTCAAATGTATATGTACGTTTTGTAGGTGTTTGTTTGTTAAGACCCCGCGGCAGGAGGCGTGGATAGAGCGTTTCAAAGCTATCTGGCATACATATCCTGTTTTTACACTGGGAGATTGGGGATGATATCGCAGGAAAGACAGAAAATATATATAAAATCGTTATTAGATTTATTGAAACTCTGCCAAAGAAAAGCACAAACTTGGATCCAACCATTACTCTTGGACGTAAATATATAAAGAG
Source organism: Drosophila aff. chauvacae BK-2020 (assembly GCA_018903765.1). Lineage (NCBI taxonomy): Eukaryota > Metazoa > Arthropoda > Insecta > Diptera > Drosophilidae > Drosophila > Drosophila aff. chauvacae BK-2020. The sequence goes on along the minus strand of JAEIGO010000916.1, from coordinate 2,537,456 downwards.
CTTATCAAAAATGTTATTTATAACGATTTTTAAAATATCGGTAATCGGTAATACAAATTTTTGATATTTTTTCGATAGTATCGATGATTACCTTTTAATGTAATTTTTTCATATTTAAAATTTTGCTACATTTTCGAACCCCCGATACATCCCTAATGTGAGGTGAATGATTTTATATAATTTATATATAATCTCCAGCAAAAGACCAAGCTTTGGAACGCCCTGTTGGCCTCTCGCCTCTTTTAATTGAGATTTCATCCACGCATATATGTATGTATGTGTATATATATGTTAAAACGTTTATCATATAGTCTATGTGCGAACTAAACTCAATTTTCCAGCACCTTAACTAACTATCTATTGTAGTTGAAAGCCCGCCCAAAACGGAACGAGAACAAGTAGAACCAATGAAATCCTCTTCGAGCTAAAAACGCGGAAAACAAAAGCAAAAACAAAACGAATAAAAAGTCAACCAAATCTTAACGTTAGACTGAAGTAATAAGCAAAAAGCAAAGCAAGTCGTGTGTAGTTCAAGTTAGTTAGTAAGCCGTCGAGTGTTGTTTTTTGATATTCAATTTATTTCCAATTTTGTATGGAACAGAGGGAGTGTCTGTCCAGCTTCCAGCTTCCACTAAATATACTCTACATGTGTGCATACCCTTCTTCACCTTTTTCTATTTGTAATTTGTAATTTTCTTTTGTAAATGTCGGTGTCCTCCACTTGTGGCTTCCTCCTACTCCGTAGATCTTAAGCACGCACCTTATATAACCTCCCCTCCTCTTTGTTAGAACCTATAATAAACGATATCGCCACAAATCCTCATCACATATGGAACTATATACATATATATATATATTTTTATATTTATTGTAATATGAGAACAGAGCAGAGCAGAACCACTGTAACCGTAAGGGCGATATCTCAGCCAGCGCACACATTTGTTTCGATGGCCAGCAGGCACAACAAGACACACTTTGGTGTTATGCAGTCCAGTTGCATCCAGAAGATATATACAAAACCGATTTGGGCATTGATATTCGACAAATAAATCGTATATATATGTGTAATTTTTGTTTTATTCTCATTTATTTCCAAATGACAACAGGGAGGCACTTCAATGTTTTCTTAACTAAGGAATACAAAATAGTTAAATCTGTGATAATGGAACGCATCTATCCTACGGATTATCCTGCTGAAAGTTCAGACTGCCCGTGATCTTGTAGAAATCATCCTCCCCGCGGGATTTAAGGATGCACAAGTGCACGGCCTGGCACTGGGCAGTGCCAAAGTCAAAGTCGCCATAGCGCTTAAGTATCTCGCGGGCATCGAAGCTGTTTGAGCACTTCATCACCTCCTTGCGATAGCGATTGTTCATCACAGTCATGTGGAGCTTGATGGACTCACGATCGTTATTGTCCGTGGCGCACAGTCCGGTGGTCTGGAAGTGGGCCAGGCACTGATCCGCGAACTTCTGCAGCTCCACAGACTCGATGTGGGCGTAAAGAATGCGCGTAGAGCTCGGATCATCGTTCATGATTTCCAGGCCTTTGACTGTCAACTCAAAGGGTGTCTTTAAACCTGCCAGCAGGGAGCGACAGGCCTCCAGCTCGTTGAGAGCCCTTTCACGCTCATCATCGTCAAGGAGCACGTAGACCCCCAGCGTTAGATGAATGGAGCGCTCAGAGATGAACAGTTCCTCATCAATGCCGGGCAGCTGGGCCTCCAAAATCTTTTTCTGGAGGAAAAGAAAAAAAGAGGATAACCAACCATATCTCCAACATCACCCCCAAATTTATATCTACTTACCTTAAGCTCTACAAAGCGTTCCCGGACCTGGCCCGTGTTCAGAGGCACGGCAAGGAAGTGCGTGGGTTTCATCTTCTTGCGGAGGGAGCCAATGAGGTGGCGGATTTGTCGCAGGGCAGCGCACACCCGATCGCGTTGCTTGGCTTTGATCAGAATGTCGTTAGAGTTCTCGTTCTGACGTGGAACGTAGATCTCGGTTCTGGTCTCCTCCTCAATGCGACGCTTCGTGGAGCCCTTGAGGCCAATCAGTCCGCCATAGAAGGACCTGCAAAGACGCCAATTAGGATTACATATTTCAATTATTTTCCCGGTTCTCACTCACTTGGGCACGTGCAGAGCCAGCTTGAAGTCGCCATGTGCTGTTTGCTCAATGTTGTTGGCGGCCGGATCGTCTTCTTCATCGTCTTCGCCGTAGAGATCTGGAGGAGAACGGCAAAAGGTACTCAAGATTACATTCTGAACGAAGCACTCACCTGGTTCCTGGTAGGCATTGCTTGCCGGTTTTCCGGCTTTATTCTGCCCATTCCACTTGGCGCCACCGAAATCCTCGTGCACAACGTTGACGCGGTAGCGGCGATTGTGGCTCATCGTTTGCACGGGAGGATCAAGTACTTCGCGGCTCATCTTAAGAGGAAAAATCTGGCAGATCTGTGCAATCCAAGGGGGAAATCCCAAAATACAATGAGCTTAAGAGAACTGGAGTTGCTTATTAGCGATGGCACTGTAAAAATAATCGATTTTGTAAACTACCGATAGTTGCTATCACCAGTGTTGTCAAACATAAAAAATTATCGAATTTTAAATATAAATAATATTTATTATAAACTTTTATTTCCAAATCCTTCAATTGCTTAATTATTATTATTATTATTTTCATTATTATTAATTAAAAAACATTTTGGTTTGTTTATTTGGTAACTCGCTTTGTATTTAATTTTATTTACAAAGCGAGTTCACATTTAAAAGTAAGAAATTTACAATATTCAATTCTAAAATTGTACAATAGTTCTTGATAGTCTGCAATAGTCTTTGATTCTTCTGAAGTCTTCAATTCTTCTGTTTTCTTGAATTCGTCTAAGGTCTTTGTTTCTCTGAAGCCTTCGATTCTTCTAAAGTCTTCGAATCTTCAACCTAAAACTTCAGACTGCCGGCAATCTTGTAGAAATCATTCTCTCGCTGCATGGCGCACAAGTGTACGGCCCCGCATTGTGCTGAACCAAGGTCAAAGTCACCAAAGCGCTCCAGGATCTCGTTGGCATCGAAGCTGTTGGGGCATTTCTTCTTCAAGAACATCTTGCGATATCGATTGTTCATCACTGTCATGTGTAGCTTAACGGTTTTAATGTCGTTATTGTCCTTGGCGCACAGTCCGGTGGTCTGAAAGTGGGCCAGGCACTGATCTGCGAACTTTTGCAGCTCCGGACATTCGATTTTGGCGATGAGAAAGCGCGTATAGCAAGGATTTTCATTCATGATCGCCAGGCCCTTGACTTTTAGGTCTAATGGAGTTTTTACGTCGGTCAAGAAGGAGCGGCAGGTCTCCAGCTCCTTGACAGCCCTCTGGCGTTCTTCGTCGTTGATGAGCGCATAAATGCCAAGGGTAACGTGTATGGTGTGCTCCTGGATGAACAGCTCCTTATCAATACCGGGCAGCTGGGCCTCCAAAATGTTCTTCTGCAGGAGGATTAAGTTAATTTGTCTTCCCACATCTATGACCCCTTACCTTAAGTTCTAAAAAGCGTTCCCGAACCTGGCCCGTGTTCACAGGCACGGCAAGGAAGTGCGTGGGTCTTAGCTTCCTTCGCATAGTAGCAATTCGGCTGCGGACTTCCCGCAGGGCAGCGCACACTTGGTCGCGTTGCTCGCCCTTGATCAGCACGTCTTGGGATCTCCCGTTCCTTGTGGGAATGCTTAGTTTTGCTTTGGTCTTCATTTGAATGTATCGCTTTGTGCGCCCACTAGTGCCTACTAGTCCGCTGTAAAAAGTCCTGCCAGAATAATGGTTAAAATGAGATTCCAATCATTTCCGTGGACCTTACTTGTCCACTTTTAAGGCCAGCTTGTAACCTCCGTCCTTAGTCTGCTTAATGTTGACGACAGCCGGATCGTCCTCGGCCAAAGTATCTGTGGGAGGACGAGATTAGGAACTAGAAATTCGAACTGAATAAAATTCTCACCTGGGTTTACCAGTTTCTCCCGTTTATGGTCACCTCCACCAACCTCTGGATCCTCGTTGAGGGGGCGTTTAAGGCTCACCGGTTTCACGGAGGCATCTAGCACTACGTCACCCATTTTAAGCGGAATGATCTAAAAGCTTAACGCAATTCAAGGAAATAAATTTAATATTTCTAAAAGCGTTGACACGTCAAAACCATTGACAGTTGCCCCAATTATCGTTACCTGATAGCCATGAATAAACAGTGTTGTAAAATCGTTCTAATAAAATTATTTCAAATTAAAATGAAACTTTTTCAGAATCAAAAAAAGGTAAGCATTCATAGCGTTCAAGCTCTAGTTTTGAATATGTGTATTTTTGTATGGATATACAAATATTTTATACAATTTAGGTATCAAAAAACTTTGCCTATTTTTTAATTGTTCACCCATTGAAAAACTCTCCCTTTTTTATTTGGTGTTTATTTTGTAATTCGCTTTTTGGGTAAATGTCTCACAACAACTATTTTACGTCTAGGTTAATGTAATGCAATGCTCTGAAGACACGCCTCCGATTCCGAACGTATTTAGCTTTTCACTTCCTAAATGTTTTGATTTCTTTCGATTTTGATATGGGCATGCGAACCTACAACTATATATAGTAGTCTGCATATATGCACGTCCATCGCTAGTCGGGCATGGAAATACTATGTAGCACGATCGTAACTATTATATTATAAAGTTATATACGGGTATTTGTAGTTCATGTCTTTTTAAACTCAGTTCTTTTTGCGCAACTTGTGGTGCTCAGTTGTTGGTTTGTTGTTTGGTTTCCTCATCTCACAAATCCTCGTATGCTCGGTAGAACGGAAGGATAACAAGCTACAAGATAGTTAGACAGCGAGTGGGTGGTGCGGGTGATGACTGAGGATGAGAACGTACAGATAGTATTCGTAGATAGATAGTATTCGGTAGAATCAGCAATATCGGTGAGGCATTCGAACACTGCAAACTCAGGAACTCAGGAACTCAACTAGTAATTGATCGCTACTAAAACACGATTAACTTTTATGGGGCAACCAACTATATCATATCCTATCCCATGTCCTAGGCCACCTCGCAGTCCTCCTCCTCGTCCTCGTCCTCGCGCTGCACGAACAACCGATGGTTGCGGGCCTCCAGGATGGACCACACGATCAGCGGCGCACAGCCCAGGACCATGCAGGATCCCATGCAGTAGAAACAGATCTCGTAGTCGCCAGACAGATCTCTCATTAGTCCCGCCAGTGGCGGCACCGAGATGGCCCCAATACTCTGGAACATGCGCACCAGGCCGTAGCTGGAGCTGATCCGATCCGTTCCAAAGACATCTGCCAGCAGCACGGGCATTAGGACATACCAGCTACCCAGGCACAAGCCATAAACAGCCGCTGAGAGTCCCACCAGGATCAGGGTCTTGGCAAAGGGAATCGTGAGCACGGCCAGGCCGGCTCCCAAAATGCTGTAGAGAAAAGGGAAAATCTCTTAGGTTGTGTGGGAACACCTATAAGCTTTGAGGAGTACCCACCACAGTGTGTAGGTCTTTTTCCGGTCGAAGAGCTGCAGATCGGATAGCCAGCCGAGACCCAAGCGGCCACACAAATCCAGGACTGCGCTGATGGCCACCAGGTAGCCCGCCTCGCTTTTATTGTAGCCTAGCGGGAGTGAAGGTATATTAAAAACCATTTTCCATAGACATTTTCCTCACCTATGGAGATGACATGGGCGGGCAGGTAGTACAGCATGTAGGGACACCCAACGGACATCAGGGTGACCGATAGGCACATCAGTATAAAGCTTGGCTCCTGTAGCAGACTGATGTCCAGATACATCTCGATCCGCTCGCAGCAGGTGCGTGGTCCCTGCTCCTCGTCATCATCATCCTCATCGTCATCATCGGCAGCAGTTCCCCTGCGACAGTCACCATCAATGGACTCCACCAGCTGGGAATCGGTGAGGGCACTGTGCTCCGCCTGCTCCAGCGGCTGTTGCTTGAGTTCACTGAGATTGCTGACCGGCGTGGGAATCTCCATGCTCTTGCTCAGCCCACGACTGACCACACTCGGCGGCGATAGGGGCTTCTCGAGGTGGGCCTGGATCTTGGAAATGACCTCATCGTTGGCAAAGACATTGCGCCGCCGGCGACTGCCTCGATTGGAGTCGGTGCCCGAGTGCTTGCGGTACACCCAGGTGGAGTCCGTGCTCAAATCCTCGACGGAGTGCAGCAGCCCAGAGCTGCGCACCTTCTTCATCGGCTTGATGAAGGTCGTCTCCCCAATGATGTCCTTAACCTCGTCATCGCTCTCCTGAGCTGATTTGTCCTGGGCTAAAGAGGATAATCAAGTGGAGTTCCTCAAGAAACAGCTTTCCTTGAGCTGGACTCACCTGGCTGCTTGCTGGCATAGTAGTTAAGGTGATTCTTGGACTCTTCCAGAAACAGATGCTCAATGAACTTGTCGCTTAGCTCGTTGCCCCTGCCCAGCTCGCAGGTGTCCAAGTAGGTGGAGGTGGTCAAGATGCCCGTGGTGCTGGGATTGATGTCCTCGTTCAGGGGCTTCGCTGTCTCCTCCTCCTGTCCCTGCTCCTGATCTTGATCCATATAGGCGCTAATGGGACGATATAAGGTGGCGGAGACACAAACGTGCAGCATGCAGCCGCCCAGGATGAGGATGGTGCCGTGGAAGCCCCAGCTCTCGACCAGGTGCTTTATCAGCACCGGGAGGATGAAGCTGCCGGCAGCGGTGCCGGACACACAGATTCCATTGGCCAGAGCCCGGTGCTTATCGAAGTATTGGGAGACTATCACGATGCCCGGCGTGGTGGAAAGACCTCCGCCGATTCCTTTGAAACAGAAATAGGATGTCAGTGTAGCAGAGTGCCTTTAATGATTATTTACACCTCACCTGTGAGGATGCCAAAGGTGAAGAGCAAGTGCAGCAGACTGGTGGCAAAGTAGCTGAGTATCATGCCCATGGCACAGAAGATTCCGCCCACAAAGACCACCGCCCGGCAGGAGAATCGCTGGCACAGGGCACTCGACAGGGGGGCCAGGACCAAGCACAAAGCCGATAAAATCGCGGGTATCCAAGAAGCCACCGTGGCCGTCGAGCTGGGAAACGTTTCCATTATCTCCACGTAAAGCACGCCGTAGGATTTTACCAATCCCGCCACCCAGAACTGCACGGAAAATGCTCCAAAGACAATGAACCAGCCGTAGCCACCGTCCGGTGGCTCCACATTGCCGCCACCGCTCTCCGTTGTGGTCGTCGAGGAGTCACGATCCTTGGGCAGCTGCTTGCTACGCTTTGCACTGGCGGGCGGGACTCGGTCCCGCTCCCGTTCGCGCTCCTTGGCCCGGCGGACGCACCTGCTCCGGGCTGTATTCAAACCGGAACCGGAACTTGACTTCCTGCTGCTGCGCAGCTCGTGCGATTTGGCGATCAGCGGACGCGCCGTGATGCTGGACACGGTCAGCAGGTTCTCATTGTCGTCCTCCTCCAGCTCCGAGATCTGATGCTCCAGCAGGCTGGCGTGCAGGGTTCTCGGGCAGCAGGGCGCATCCAGGCTGAGGGTGGCGGGTCGGCGGACTGGCGAGGGTGAGGGCGAACAGCAGCCGGATCGGGATCGAGATGGAGAGGGCAGGCACAGCGCTTCCATTTGCTTGACATCGAGCTCGGCCAGCGGCTCAACGATGTCGGGCAGGGGTGCCGGCGGAGCGGAGACCACTGAGAAGAGGGAGCCGCATTCGAGGCCGCCGCCCACTCCGCCGCCATTGCCACCGCCCACGCCCACGCCCACGCCACCCCCACCGCCGGCGCCGGCCGCTGATGGCTTTGTGTCGAGAAGGAACCCTCCCGACTCGTACTGGACTCCACCAGCTGGGTCCGGTTCACTCGCGCAGTAAACCGATCCCCGGGAACCCTGTAGAAATAAATAAGATGTATTATATTATATTATGTGTTCAAAGCAGGATAAAAACGATTTAAGGGACGAGTGTAGAGATATCAGGACTATGAGGCATAGAGCAACGTCAATACGAGTAAACGACGAGAGATTTCAAGCCTTTAACAACATTCATAAAATAAAAAAATGCCCTTAAAAAGTCCTTGTAAGTATAATTTCCAAATATTCCCTTCCTTACCACTGACTTTGTTATGGAACCCAAAATAAGCCTAACCACCCGCCTACGTCTAGGCAAACTTTAATTGCCAAAGAATTTGTCAACCGACAATTATTATGAGTTACTGCCGTGAATTTGCATGCAACGCAAGAATCCTCCTCCAGGCGGTACCACTAAAAAATGGGTTAACTTTTTATAAATCCGGGCGCTGGGCCTGCTGTTGACAAATCGACTGGAGGCGGGTCAAGGAAGCAACAATTTAGCCTAATTTGCCTTGCTAAGTGAATGCGAGGAGCGCACGCGATTTGGATTCGAGTTAAGAACGATGTCGTCGCTGCAGTGCTAACGGCCTTAATATATGCATTACGTTTATACGATTTGTTTAATTGAGTTAACAACATCCAGTACATAATCCCCTTCCTACAAACCGAGCGGATTTTCACCGCCATTGTAATGTGTACTTTGTTAAATCGATGCCGAGCTGCAGGTGCATGCTGTGCTTTTCGGGGTTGGCATGACGTCTGGGAATTTTCCGTTTCCAATTTCATTTTCATGTTGTCTGCGGGATCCGCTCCACTTCCTTCTAGTTCAGGGTCAAGTGCAAGGTGGGTGTCGTTCTGGCCCTGCGGTGGCGGTGGCTCTGGGTTGCCGGATATTGACAAGGGCGGGATTCGATTTGGGAGGCGATAAGGCAAGGGTATTTGCTGGCGCCCCCAAGGCTAATGCAATGTTCGAACACAGGGCTGATGGCAGGAAGCATTTCGAGTGATAAGGTTTCTGCTTTTTTCGTTGGAAAGCCCCTAAACTTGGCTAAGCCCTTGAAAAATGTCAACATTGGGCAGGACTTCAGGCGGAGAATTTGGTAGGTTTACATAAGATCTTAAAGGGAGCTTAAATCTAAGTCTTTGTGTACAATATTATGATGATTAACAGATATTAACTCCATTTTAAAAGAGTCTTTAAGGCTAATACCCACTTTCCTAATTCATTGTCATAAACAGCAGCTTACTAAGTATTACGTGTAATTTTCTAAGGTAAACAGACCCCGCCTACATAAATAAAAATGCACCTTAACTCATTTCCTAATGGCCTTTCATTTCCTAACATTGTTTTCTTATCTAACACCTAGTTCTTAGTACCTGCCCACCCCGTCGTATACGTAATATGATATACCGCTAAACAGCACACATCAAGTATGCGACGCGTGAACCAATCGGTGAATTGGAAGGAGAGTCGCAGTCCAAATACACTGTGTATGTGCACAGGTGACGTGTCTTAATCCAAGCCCATTTTATAGCTCTCTAACTCCACCTTTCTCCCACTCAGAAGTGCACAGGAAACAAAATATTAGTGCGTTCTAGGGATGTACTGGATTTCAAGAGAGTTTTAAATATTACATATACATACATATGTAGGAAAAAGTCTCTTTTAATAAAATAATAAATAATAAGATACATTTTGGCAAATCAAAGTTATAATATTGGAAAAATATAGAATTTTAGATTAAAATATATCTGAAATATCTGTAAAATGGTTTCGTTTCTTGTTCTGATTCCGATATTAAAGTGTACAGTTAAAAATCCATTTCCCAATTATCTCATCCATTCAAGTTATTTAAAATAATTATTTTAACAACTTTCAAGGAATATTTTTGATTAAAATTAAATTTAAATTGTTACTAACTTTAGTTTTCCTACAAACACCTTGAAACAACCTTCACAAATTACTTTTAAAGTAGAAAACAACTCAATTTATAATAAATTTACTTCCATTTTGATAGGTTTTCTCTCAGTGTCCTGTATTATGGCGTGTATCGAATTCAGTGAACGTGCCGCTAATGGACTGCCTGCCATATTGATGGCGGAAAATAACCGTGAAGAATGGCAAATAATAGGCATGCAATATTCGACGGCAACTGCATCATCATCACCCTTCGCCGTCATCAGGGCTGGAAAATCTGACACAGCTAATGAGCAGTTGGCCAAAACTCTTGGCATTTGCTACCATATATGTACTCCTAAGACCACCTCCACTCCCACTCGGGACTGTGAGTCACAGCCTCCCCCGAGCAAAAACTAAAGCCTTTGTGACCTTGTCGAATGTCAAAGAGCCCAAGTCCCAGGCCACCAGGCCATTGTAATTGCGCCATATCCTGGCATCCTGCTGTCAGCCGGTATCCGGCTTAAATTGTCAGCAAGTTGTGCGGCGCGAGCAGGCAGCTTTTCAATCGCTGTTTGTTTTCAATTTCCCAGCATTTCAAGGCCTTCGTCGGGGCTTAATGAAACGGAAACCTGTCCCCCTTGCGCCCACTCCCAACGGAGCCGAGTTAGTGCCTCGTGGAGTCGCGTGGCTCTGAGCCTGAACGATAAGCGGTCAAGGTGAGAGGGGGCAAGGCTCGCAACTTGTTGAGCAAAGGATATATACTAGATGGTAATTGCAGGCGAGAGAGTACGTGAGTGAGTGTGTGTGCAGCGCCTAGAAGTAGGTCGTGGAATTTATGTAATCAGCAGGACATTGAATAATGCCTAAGGATGCAGCAGGACAAGGGAAATAATCTTTACTTAAATCAAAAGAAAAAATTAAGAAATTAATAAAAAAATATATACAAATTATGTATCCACATCCGAGGCGATACTCGATATAAAATCGATTTTTTAAGGTTCGATAAATTTATCTTCTTTTTAATATATCGAACCAAAAATAATCGAAAAAGGAGACTATGAAATAAAATATTATTTAAGAAAATATGATTATTTTAATATTAAATGTCATATTTTTCGCTATTTGCAAATTCGATAGACCAAAGCTTACTATATTTTCGATATAATTTCCGATAATTACATGTTTGTCGATATATTATTCTGCATTTTCTTGTCTAAAAATGTAAGTTCCTTGATTAAACAATGCCTTTCTGGGCACGGAGTCCTTTGACCTTAAAATTTCAGAAATTAAGAAAAAAGCAAAGTATAAAGAGAATATAAATAAAATATAAAAATAATACAGGCTTCTTTTGAGCTACAAAAAATATAAAATAATTTACACACAAATATAAAAATCATTTATTTTTCCTATTCTCTGAAGGCAGTGACCCTTAATTCAATTTATTTCCCTGGTCTTAAATAAATATAAACTGTACTGACAACCTTCTTTAATTCAGGGTTAGCCTTCGTCTTTGTTTACTTTTCCCTGTCCGCCTTTGATAACGACTGTGATGGATGATGCAGCTGCAGCCATATGTGCAGGCTGTGACGTTGACCCATTCTCGCAAGGCTTTCACGATGTTTACCTAGTCGTAGCTCTGATTAAAGGACTCACTGCGCATGCTCACCAAAGAGAAGGCAGTGGACCTCAAACTGCCTCAATAAGTTTGCCATTGGCCCACTCCCCCACTGCGGGCGGGCATCATCTCAGAAGGGTAGGGTATGAGCGTTTCTTGACCTTCCCGAAGGATGTCGGACTGAGGATGCTCTACGCTACTCTACTCTTCACTCTTCACTCGAAACTCTACTCACCTGTAAATGCCAGTCACGCTGTAGGGACGACATTGGCGTCCTTTACTGAACGTGAAACGCCTCTGATGTTTCTCTTGTTGCTCGCGCTGTTGTTGTTGTTGCTTGGGGCGTTGTTGTTGTGCACCCAAATGCATTGGGTTGCCTCTGGTTTGGCTCCTGAAAATCCTGAAGAGCTGACGAACGCGGGCCCTCACCGGTTGGCCCAGTTTTTCTAACAATTCTGCGGCTCTGCCGCTTCTCAACTTGGCACTTGAAACCCTTTCGAAAGTGGGTCTTGTCTTTGTTCGAATTCGCTGCTCCTTTTGCACACGAGGGAGGAGGGATGCTGATGCTGCTGCTGGTGTGAACTTGTGGGGCTTTTGCTCAAGGGTGAGATCCTGGCTGCTGTTGCTGTTGTGGCGTCATGATGCCCATTGATAATAGTTTTAGCTTTTCGGCTTCCTTTTGTTCCCCTTTGTTTAGGCAGCAGCTGTTTCCGCTTCCGCTTCCTTGTCTCGTCCCTCGTTTCCTTTTCCGTTCGCAGCACAAGCGCACTGTCAGCCCGCGAGTGTGTTTGTGTGTGTGTGAGTGTGTGGAAATATGCAGTTTTTGGAACAAATCGATATTGGCGAGATCCTGGCTGAAGTCTCTGGTATCGGAATTAGCGAACAACACGTGACCTATGAATCCTTTCAGGACTTGCCGAAATAACGTCTTATGTCTGGCTCAGCGACGTCTTTGTGTTGTGGGAAAACCCTTTCTGCAAAAGCCTGTTTCCGTGAGGACTTTTCACTTGATTTTTCTTTTCTTTTTGGCGGTGGCGTCCGTTCAGCTACTGCTCAGAATCTCGACTGAACTGCCGATTTTGATATCCTTTCGTTGGTTGAGGGGGAAATACCAACACGACGACCCGAGTCGAGGTGGAGGTGAGTTTATCCCTCGGAGCTGGGGGTTAGGAAAGGCCAGCGAAAGAGGTTCGCTCTTCCTGCTGTTTTGGACTTTCACTAGTTTTGTTTTGCTCACCATTTTTGGCCGCTTGTTGCCTTCACAAGCAGCTCCTTCGCCCCATTCCCCCGATAAAACAGCTGACGCATGAACATTTTTTCGGTGGTGAGCATTAGGGAAATCATGTGGTTTTATTATGGTTTTTTAAATCAAAGTAGTTATGAGAAAATCTTCTTAAATATATGTATACATATTCCATTTCTATTCTGCAATTGCAGTATTCTGGATGACCTGCCTACGTTTTTCTGCAATGGATTTGGCTATGTTCAGCGCCAGGCCCATGAATATGAAGGTAATGACTACCGCGGCAAAGACGGCTGCCGCCAGACCCTTCCACAGCCACATAAGGATTTCCGTGTAAACGGCGATGGATATTAAAATCATCGACATATACAGGTACACCAAAGCTTTAACGAGCTGCAAGGAGAAGCATGGCAGGTGTTAGGAATCGGGAGGAGGAGATCAAGTTTGTACCTTCCACACGCCGATGATGAGCAGCAGCGAGACAAGTGAGTAGATCCCCGCTGCGGTGGCCCAAACGATAGTCACCGCCTCCGAAACTTTCTTTTTGATGGTTACGAAAAGGTACAAGGCAAAGAGTCCCGACACAAAGGAAAAGCAGGCCATAATGGTGACCACCACATTGCACGAGGGCAGCAGTCGTCTGTATCTGAATTCCTGCCCATCCGCCATGTCGTTTCATTAAAAAGCATTAACTTCTCGGTTTTGTGTTTATTTTATAACAATTTTAGCTTGGCAAGCTAGCTGTCGTTTGTTTTTATTTTGAATATCGATTGCTAGGGCGGCAACTTATCGACACATCGTTGCAAGGCTGGTAAACGCCGCTAATAGTGTTGGCAAACGGCAAAGCAAAAGGCTTTCGGCTGCTGGAAAGCGTCCAAAAAAGTAAATACGGAATTCGGCCAAAAATTAAGCAGCCGGGACTTAGCATCAGGATCTGACCGAATCCCAGGACTAACCTATGTACCTCCAATGAACTAGTAAAGACTAAAGATCGCATTACCCCAGCATGGATCCCGTGGTGTTCTTCGTCGTGTTGTCATCGTTCTATGGCATTTTGTACTTTTTTGATCGCTTCTTCAAGGTGGGTGCTTCTGTAAAACCCTATTTATATACGCAAAATAATGCCTGGCTTGATCCTGCAGAGCTGCATGCACTACCCGTACGATGCCTTCCTCAAGAACACCGGGGTGAGCGTCAACTTCATGAGCCTCCACTGGCACACGAGCGCCTTCAATCGGACCCTGCTCCGTTGGGGATCGGCGGGGAATAGCTGCACCCGCCGCGTCATGCTCACCAGCTTCAATGTGGGTGTGCTTCTTACCTTCTCGCTGCTGCCCATCGGCCTCATCCTGCTCATCGTGACCATCTTTAGTAGTGGCGAGGCGGATGGCTCCTCCGTGTCCTCGCCCTCGGGTGGCGGTGTGCCTGTGCAGCTGGAGATACTGCTGCCGGGCGTTAATCTGCCGCTGGAGGAGATTGGCTACTACATCACCACGCTGGTACTGTGCCTGGTGGTTCACGAGATGGGCCATGCCCTGGCCGCCGTGCTGGAGGATGTGCCCGTCACGGGGTTTGGGATTAAGGTAAGGAACAGGAGGGTTAGTAACTTTGATCTTTAATAACCCCTACTTTCCCCTTTCCAGTTCTTCTTTTGCCTGCCCATGGCCTACACGGAGCTCTCCAATGACCACTTGAATGGCCTGCGCTGGTTTCGTAAGCTACGCGTCCTCTGCGCTGGCATCTGGCACAACTTTGTGTTTGCCGGGGTGTGCTACCTGCTCATCTCAACGGTGGGCATCACTATGTCACCTTTGTACGCCTACAACGAGCATGTGGTGGTCACGGAGCTGACGAGGAAGTCACCATTGCGTGGTGAACGTGGCCTGCAGGTGGACGACCAGATAACCCAAGTGAATGGCTGTCAAGTGAAGAGCGAGGAGAGCTGGGTGACCTGCCTGCAGAATACGCTCAAGCTCAAGCCGGGCTACTGTGTCAGCGCGGACTTTGTGCAGCTCAACGACGAGAGCAGCGCCATTTCCCATCACAGCATAGACGGGCAGCTGCAGTGCTGCGACGAGCTGAATCCGAATGTCAGTTGCTTCGAGGTGGTGGAGGATGCCAATGGCGATGTGCCCGTGGAGCTGCCCCAGCACGTCTGCCTGAATGTTCGCCGCACCCTGGAGGAGGTGACGGAGCACTGCTCCTCGGGTGTCTGCTCCGAGGGCTTTTGCCTGCGTCCGCTGATGCGGAATATAACTGCCATAATGGCGTTCAAGCGTCACAACTTTAACGGTGAGAAGCTGCCGCCTGTTATCTATGTGGGCCATCCCTGGGATGTCACCCGCACGGTGGGCATCTCGGCCTTTGTGCCGCGTCACTCCTTCCTGAAGGCCTCCTGGCCGGATGCCTGGCTGCTGCTGCTCAAGTACAATGTGGTCTTTAGCATCGGCCTGGCCCTGATCAATGCCATTCCCTGCTTCGGTTTCGATGGCGCCCACATCACCAGCACCGTGATACACAGCTTCCTGGTGGGACGGGTGGATCAGCATGCGAAAAGGGATCTCATCTCAGTGATCATCACCAGCGTGGGCTCCCTGCTATTTGGGCTGGCGCTGCTGAAGGTGGCCTGGCTAAGCTTTCTGCGACCGCTGCTTTAGATAGATGGATGGATGGATGGGAGTCCAACTCCCTGCTAAGATGCTAGACTGCTATTTCACATCGAAAAACACACAAACACACAGCGAATTGTAGCACCTCAAAGTCAAAGATTAGTCGTTAGTCTTAACTCGTATTTATTTTTTCGTACCGGTTCTCGAGCTCAAAAATAATATCAAAAATTAAGCTAAACTTGGAGTTGTATCGCTCTCTACTTTCCCTCGCCCACTCCGCTTAGCTGGAGGCTGGTACGGAGCTCGGTGAGGCTACGTCTTCCATACTGGATGAGCATCTTGATGGCCACCTCGTCGCTTTGGTTGCGATTCGTTTGGAAGTCATGGCGCGCCCAGGAACGCAGCTCATTCTGACTGTTCTTGTCGGGCACCTGGCGAATCGTGCGGAAGATGTCCCGGTAGAGCTTCAGGACTTCCTGGCGCAGCATGAACTAGGGGTAAGTACATTTAATATATTTTATATATATTTATTTTATATTTATTCAGCTGATTAAAAAAAATGAGTAATGGAAACTCTTTATATTCACTTACCTGCTTCAAACTGAGAGCTGCCTTTGGTAATTTGGACATCTCAGCTTTCCATAGATTAACTAGGCTCCTTAATTTATAATTATGTTATTTAAATATAGTCTTTTATTAGTTTTCTTTACATTTCCAAAAGATTCTCTTGTAATCAATGAAACCAAAACAAGAACAGCTGTTTGCCAGCTGTTGAGCTTTCATATTTTTCTAGAGATGACACTCATAAATCGATAGAATGATAGGAACATAAAATCGGTTACTTTTCAAAAACGTTATTTTTTTAAAGATACTTTAATTGACATGAATTATATACATATTCATATAAAGAACACATTTTCCCTTCTTAATTAGTTTATAAATTTTAATAGAGTCTTTTAAAATAATCTTTTACAAGAAACTGTTTAGAAATCAAAGCGTTATATATAAAAAGACTTTGTTGGGATATAAATATAGGAATTTATAGAAATTGCATAGTTCTTATACAAAAAAAAACCTTATTATTTAATCGGTTTGATATTGAAACACTTGCTGGGATATTAAAATAGAAAATTTATATTAATTTCAGGGCACTATTTGAAATAATAAACGTACATTCAGCCCCAGACGTCACATTACTACATTGTCTTAGATTTAAAGATCTATTTTTAACTTCCTAGCTCATTAACTTTTTTGATGAAATCACAATGATTAGAACATTGTAGATAGTTTTTTTTCTGATCCTTCAAGAGATAATAAATAAATGTTTTTAGAATACAGAAGTGGATGCCGAAAGTCAACGGCAATTAATGTTTAAATTGCAATTTTCATCAACTGTCACTAATGAGTCAGTTGCACAAATAAAATAAATGAATTGTACCGAATGTCTTAACCAAACTCATGTTTCTCTCATGGGTCTCTAAGCGCAATGCCGACGCGTGGGACCGAAGGAACGAACCGACTGACATCCAACACTAAATCTTTATCTGGCTCTGGTTCAATTTAAATTAAATTCGTGGGCATTAAATGGTACATTTATCTATATGAGTACATTGTTTGTTTATCCGCCGCTGCCCCCTCTCTGGGCTTTGATTGACACGCCAGCTGCTTCTCCTCGCGATCGCCCCTGGTCATTATGAGGTTCCACTTAGGCGACTCAATTGTTTCTCGGCCATTTCGCGATTTCTCAGGTTAGATTTACGTGCAGAAGGGACTGGCACTAACTACTGATAGCTGCTGCTGGTGCTGAGCGTCGGCTAGTGGTAAGTTCTCCCCCAAGCACCGGGTATTATTTGATAGACCTTTATATCTTTGCTTCCCTGCTGATTGCCAACTGTTTTTCCCGAGTGGTAGAGGAGCCAGTGCCAGTGCCAGTGTCTGTGCCTTGGTTTCGTCCAGTTACCCACAATTGTATTGGCCAACAGCTGGGCCCTAAAGAGTGTGATTTAATTGGTTTAGAAATTAATGCAGTTATATATTTGTGGTAGTTTCCATAGAAAAATATCAGAAAAAATCAATTAAAAGAATATATCTGTACAAAACCACTAAAAATTGTAACAAATATAAATTATAGCATTTTTTTTTTAAATATTTTTTTTATTAAAGTGTGATATGTTGATATTTCAAATTGAAATTTGTGTTGTTAAAATGAAGTAATATTATATTTATATTATTTCGATGTGATACCTTTATTTAGCATGTAAAAATTCAATCGGTCAATTATGCGACATTGTAACAGATAAATAAATAATTATATAGCAAAATACCTTCAAGAGGTTTATAAAAACTCGATTTAAAACAATTCAACTAAATTTACTGACGAAATAAATCAACCAGGACCAAGAAAACGATATTTTTCCCTCATATATACTCCATAAAGAGTTTTCTTACCTTCTCTATATGTATCCCACAAAAAACTAAAATATTGTTCTGATTTTACGAAACAAAGTATTAAAATGTCGCCGACAAAACCCATTTAAAAGGATACGATAATCAATTTGGAAGATATATTTTCCCCCTATTTTCGGTACATATACACAGAAAGCGACCTTTCTGGCTGTCAGAATGCATTTTCTCCTCGCATTACTTAAGTTGCCCCCCATTAATTACGCCGAGCAGTCTCTCTGATCTCGGCCCAAGTGCGTTTGTCTCCGCCGGCACAAGTATTTTGTGCAAATTAAAACAAAAATTGGACATAACATAAATATCGAGGAGGCAGAGGGTGCAACACAAAACGAAGGCAGGTGAAGTGGATTTATTTATTTTTAACTGGCCAATGCTCGTACTTTTTATTATATTTTCTCAAATTATGCAAAAGAATCGCGCGCGCGTTGCAGTCGAATGCAATTTCGATTTCGTTTTCATCCGCCAGAGAAGATGCCAGCGTCTGCGCCACTCTCTTGTGTCATGGCACTTGGAGAAAAACTAAAGTTTTTCTTTAGTATTATAAAACTACTATAAAATTTTATTTTGAAA
This sequence comes from Drosophila aff. chauvacae BK-2020, assembly GCA_018903765.1. Lineage (NCBI taxonomy): Eukaryota > Metazoa > Arthropoda > Insecta > Diptera > Drosophilidae > Drosophila > Drosophila aff. chauvacae BK-2020. The sequence goes on along the minus strand of JAEIGO010000916.1, from coordinate 2,519,174 downwards.
AACTCGCAAGTATTTGAAAGGGTTTCTTAAAAGTTTGACTGTGTAATGTAATATTTAAATTTTGAAGATTTGTAACAAAATAAAAAAAGAGAACTTTTTATACATAAATTAATACATTTTGGACCCTTTAAGGGTAAATATCTTAAAACGCAGTGAAGGAACCATTTCCAATCACATATATCCTTTATCAGCATTAACTGCCGAGTCGAACTAGCTGTGTTTTGATAAAACAAAATTGTTGCCAATTTTTTTCAAAATTTAAAATCGAATAATAATTTTATCATCGAAATTGTAAAAAATGTTTTCAAAAATTTAGTATTCCGCTTTGTTAGCCAAATAAAAACTTGCATAGAAAAGCGTTCCGTATAGAAATTTCTTTTCAAAATTAAACCATTTAATCGATTTAAAATCAATTTTTTTATACAACCGCATCGAAAACGTATCGATTTCAAAACTTACCCTTTGACAGCATACTTTAAGACACATTTTAAAGGGACTTGTATTCAGCCAGAGTTCATTAATAATTTTAACAAACTTTAAAAAGAGTTATAAATAAAATATAATTTAATTTAGAATAGAATAATACAGTTCCAAACACAATTGAAACTCAATTTTTTTCCGAGTGGGCGCTGTTTGGGGCGCTTTGGAAGGGGGTGGTGGCACTACGTCATCGTCATCAGACCCACAGCTGCGCCACAACGGTGACGACTACCGAAGGCAACACAGCACAACAGCAGCAGCAGAAGCAGAAGCCGCAGCAGCAGCAGCAGAGCACCGAAGCAGGCAGCCAGCAAGCAGAAAAGCGAGTAAAATCCACATGCCAGCGGACTTGGGCCTCAAATGTTCATGAAACGCGGACGCGTGTGGACGTCGTTTTCCGTTGCTTCGCTCAGCGCCGGCGAGTGTTTTGAAAAATATCTGTGAATCCGAATCGGGATTATTTCGAACCTGTGCTGTGTGCGGTGCCTGTGTGCATGTGTGAAAGTGAAAACGAAATGCAATAAAGAATCAAAATGAGCACGGTGCATGCATGAGTTTCCCTGAAAATCCATCCAAAGAAAACACAGCAGCGGCAGCCACAAATCGAGGCTGAAAGAGCGTGCGAAAGCAGAAAGGCCAATATTGTGAGTGAGAGAACACACACACATTCTTAAAAAAAAAAATATACTTATAATGTTGAAAATATCTGGCTATTTTTGGATAATATATATTTGTTTTCCCACACGTTGCATTGGAAAATTTTGTACCTCACACGAGAAAAGCCTCGAGAAATGATAATGCTGAAATTGCATGTACTTCCTTTGACTTGCAGTTCGTTTTCGAAATGGAAATTGAAATGTTTTTCGAAATATTTGTATTTAAAAAAGAAACACTAAAAAGGTGAAACAAAACAAAGGCATAATGAAACGAGAAAGTGTATAAAAGAAAAACGAAACAAAACCAAGGCAAAAGAACAAGCCAAGTGAAATGTTTTTAATGGGCAATCAGAGATGATGATGACGATCGGGCCGTAGATATATGGCCCGAAAGATATGGAACGAGGAATGAACGCATTAAATGTGAACAATGGCGCTACTTAAAATGATCTTGAATGGGTTTTGTGATGATTGAGTGGTTCTAGATATTGAAAATAAGAGAGTTTTCGAAGAGTTTTCATGAAAGCTATGATGTATAAACTACCCTTTCTCACTGCCAGAACCTTTATAAAATTCCTAATTCTTTTAGATTTTTATTTTTTTTTTTTAATCCAAAGTGATGTAGATAGCTATATCTAAATTCGAATTTGTACTCTGGTGTTATGCGATATGTTAGGTGCTAGTGGTGGCTCTCGGGGCGGCGGGGGTATTGAATTACAAGACACCAAAGTGCGCGCCAAGCGAACTGAACACGCTCGCTGCGAGCACAGATACTCAGGCGAGGCCCGAGGTGTATAAATATATCGCGTCCGCCGTGCTGCTCCTCCTCCTCATCCTCCTCACATGCGTATCCGCGTATCCAATGGATGCGAAACAGCCAGCAAAGCGTACGAGCTGAGAAGAATCGGAGAACAGAGAACCAGAAAAAAAAATCCTACAAAGTATCGGAAACCGTGATATGTTGTAATTAATTAATTAGAGGGAGCAGCCGAAAATCCAGTGATTGATGTTGCCAAAGTTCAGTTTGTTTACAGTTGCAAGATCAATGACTCGGTTAGCTATATATAGAGCCCAAAAAAGTAGCAGCTACGAGATACGAGCTACTTGGAAAAGTATCTGGTGGATTTAAAGAGGAACTAATGATAACAGGGGCTAGGAGTAATCAAAAGAAATGTATAAAAAAGTTGATATGACTTTTCTTTTATTCAAATCAGTTTTCTTTTATGTTATTTTATTATTATAAAGCTCTAATAGTAAAATATCTTAATTATTTACTAGCTCTTTTTTTATTTAAATCTCCGCAAAAAGTTCTTTATATTACCCATATTTTCTTGCATATTTAAAGCCATTTATTTTGCTAATTATATTACAATCAATGCAGTCTTAAATTATATATTTCTAAATAATAATTAAAGCCTCCATAAGTTATTGTTCTAAATTGAGGCAAAGATCAATGATAATAAAAGCTGCCAGATGAATTCCTTAAAAAGTACCTGATGGATAGAGTCCTAAAAAACCTTTGTTTTCTTCTTTAAATGTGCATATTGTATATATTTGTATATAGATATATTTAAAATATATTTTAAATTATATGAAACAGTAAGAAATCCTTTAAATATATGCTTATACGTTCCTTCTATAACAAGTTAAATGATCAACAACCTTCTTTTTAAATTACTTTACAAACACTTTCCTAGGCATCCTTCTAACCCCTATCTTTCCATTTGTTTTACAGCTTTTGCCACCCAAAAAAAGAGGGAAAAGTAAACTACCCGGAAAACCAGCCAAAATGTCCGCCAAGACGTCACCCTCCAGCTCGCGAGATGCCAACATGGGAGCCTCCAGTGTGGTGCCCGCCTCCGTTCAGATCAAAAAGGAGCTGCCCAGCGATGAGATAAAGGTGAGTGCCAGATTCTAGTGAATGAACACACAGTGAGCTGTATAATTAATTACCCCCTGTCTGCATATTATTTCGCCGCGTATTCAATAACAAGGATGCAGACAAAAAATAAAGCATTTTAAATAAGCAAGATATTCGCTCTTGGCAAAAATACTTTTGCTGCTGCGAAATTGCTCATAAGTATACGCTGAGTTATTATTATTTATTTGCTTGTTTAGAAAATGAGGAGGAAAAGGTGAATAACACCCACTTAAAAAATATATAGAATTTCTAGAGTGAGGTAGAATATAAGCCATTAAATGGGATATCCAATCAAGGATTTCCCTGGTTAATATGCCCAGCAAGCTATCACTTTCACGGGTTACCAGTTAAACCTGCTCCTTCTAACCGAACCCCCTTGGAAATATGTAGGTACATATTTCAGGAACCGCATGTTGCACATAATTAGTTTCCATTTACAAGCCCAAACCGAGCATTTCCAACTAAGCATTGAAATCAGAGAATCGGATTCGAAAAGTCTGCTCGCTGCTGCTGCCGCCGAACCGAAAGAGGTTTCAACTTGCAGTTCTGCAGCTTTGCCGCTTTGCAGTTTTGTTTGGAAAATGTTTATGCAACCATTCCTATACCTATATACCTCTCCCCCACAAAATGCTGGATGAAATTCCGGGCAACTTTGTTACCCCGGGTCCGGCATTCGCAAGGAGGAGATTCCTCTGCCGATTCCGAATCCCATTCGGTCTGTGAGTGGAGCGAGCCGCTACTTGGCGGTAATTTTATATTGATAAATTTTTATAATCATTTTAACGAGTGAGCGAGTCCGATTCGCTCTCCTTTCCTGAGCAGAAATTAATTTAATGCCACCAAAGAGGCGGAGGGATGTCGGCATGCAGATAAATTGTCCACAGCAACATTTTTGCAGCACGTGTAACCCGATCGGGGAATTGAAATTATAGCCGTTGACTTGCAGTTGAGCGCAATGATACTCATTGTCGGTGGTGGAAACAAAAACAAAGGCAACTGCAAAAACCAAAAATTATTATAATGAATGAGAGAGCTGAGTTGGTGGCTAGGGAGGGGGCACAGGGGGCCTTGGGAACCGAGTATCCGCTGAGGTTGTCGACTGGTTTTCTAGCTAAACGTGGGATTATATATGGATATCTGTACACGGTTATTTATGTCTGTCGTGAGCCATTTGTAATGTGATTGCAAGTTTGTAATGCGGGGGCATCGGTTTTCTAATAGAGAGTTTTTTAAAAAGGTTAAGATTATAAAGTTAGGTAAATAATAAATAAATTAATTAGAATTTAGAATGATTGGGTTAAGAGTTAAGAACTTGAACAACACCAGCATGATCCTAGAAACATTTGCTGGGCACCATTTTCATATGCTCTCCGCCATGTTCAATTTTTAATTATCTCTTTTTTCAGCTTTCCTGTTTTTTATTTTAGTAATAATCAGTTTACAATATTTTCAACAAATTAAACTTTAAGAACGTTTTCATGATATGTAGGAGTTACACAAAATATCGATGAACCGAAGGCCGATATATTTATAAGTCGATATTCTATTTGTGCCACAGGATATCTCTCCCTTAAGTTAAACATTTATAATCATTTTATACAAATTAATAAATAAATTTAATGGGGTTATATAATATAATATAATAAAAAATGAATCAATTAATTTGACATTTTTTGATAATATCTACTTTTTGCATAAAATGCTTTATTTTTATATATTTTAAATTTCAATATTTAAATTTTTACGATGTTCTAGATATGATATTGAAAGCCTATAGTGCTTTCCTTCCCGATATACATTCCTATCCCAATTACTATCCTTTCTTCGTAATCATTTTCTTTCCTTGCCTGAAGCTCTTTCAAGCAGGCTCTCCATAACGCCCAACATCCTTTGAGTATGCACCACTTTGCCGACTAAAAATATCAATTAAAAACATTGTAATTCATACCTTCGTTTTTCGCTTACGCTTACCTCACCCAGTTTCGGGTTCGTTTTCAGTTTATATAAGTATATATATTTTTTTTATCCATAATTACAAGCTGCATTTGCTGCAGAGGCAGAGACAGGAGCAGACACCCAAAAGACAGGACAAATTTTTATATTTAATGGCCCCGAAAGACAAGCCGAAAACACACAGCGTAATTAAACAACAACAACAATAAAGGGAGGTGGAAGGGTACGGGGAACGGGAACAGGAGCTCTCTCCATGGGTGCAATATGATAGGACTGTGGTAAGGCGATATCCTTCAAGGTTTTCCGCTTTGCAGCGACCGATGTCAAGCCAAAAGCTGAGGCTGGGCCTGAGCCATATACGTATGTATACACGCGAAGTATGCTTTGAGGCACACACTACATTGTGGGCATTATCCTGGGAAAATAGCTGGAAAGGGAGTAAGAGCCAGGGAGCTGGAAGAGGTGAACCCGTGTGCGGAAGGCCATATCATCAATAACTGAAATCAATAACTCTGCGTGTAGGCGGTGTGTGAAAAACAAACTGGTAAACAATGCCTTCGACTGGGTTCTTGAGGTGTTTTTGGTGTGAAATTGAATGGGAATTATTTAAACCAGAGGTTTTGTGATATTTTAAAAACAACAAAAGGAAAGAAACACAATTTGTTTAAATTTTATAAAAGAAACAATTGATCGTTTTTAAACTTCCAAAGCAAAATCTTCACTAAATGAGAACAACAACTTTGGGAAGCTGAAAATTGTATACTCCTTTAGTAGGCAATCGATCAATTTCAATTCGAAAAGCACTTATGTATATGCTAGTTTTTATCAGGCTAACAAATCAGCATATTGAATTTAATATTTTAAAAATTAAAATTTTCATAAAGTTATTTTCTTTCTTTCTATTGCTGACCAAGAATTTATATAATTTATGGGGTCGAAAATGATTACTTCTCCTTCTTCTTTGAAAAATTCTTATAATTATAATACTTTTTATACTTTATAAGGGTATACTTATAATTTTCATATACATATTGATACATTTTGTATTGTATTTTATATATTTTTGGTTATGTACTAACTTGCCTTTCTTCTATGGTAAGTGAGTATCCTCTCTTTGACACTCCGCTAGTAATAATATAAATGCTATAAAAGTAGTTCAAAAGTATTATAACTTACAAAATACAAGTTATATTTATTCTATAAGTTATCACCTTGAATACTTCCCGATTAAATGCATCCATACCCTAAACTTATTGCACCTTCTGGGCCAACCCCTTGGCCATTGATGGCAGAGTCACCTAATATTCAACGCGCCAACGGTCTTAAGTGATGGCAGACTCTAACGAACATGGCCAGGGCTCCGAGCATTCCGGATTGGATTACACTCGCACACTCGCTTAGCAATATATGTACATATATACAATAATATATACAAACTTGGATCGGGGGAGACTGCGAGGGGCCATATGACACAATGACAGCGTTAGCCCGCCAGGCAGCCACTCAGGGCCACAGAGGGGGCCCTGGCTCTGGCTGAATGTTGGGATAGGGGTGCGAGGGCTTAGCTCAAATGTCGCCGCAGCAGCAGAACTTTAATAACAGCGCCGACGATTGGGTTACAAACAAAATAGAATATGATAAATTCTACACAAAACACCAGCGAACCCCAGAGAGAAAGAGCTCAGTGATGGCCTGTGTAGTGCACAACAAGGAGCCAAGGTAACATGAGGCACCCTGTGTGCTCCACCTGCCGGCAGGTGGCATCCTCCCACCCCAACCGGAGGTCCAACAGCAACGTGCTACCAATCCGCCGCCCCACAGGAGCTCAAATTAAAATAGCGTTAAATTAATTCGAGCCACTGCTGATGGCCCAGCATTACGAAAGCGAATCCGAGAGTGGCCGAAGGGCTATGGGGAAGAGGTTGGCCAGGAGGATGGATGGATGGATGAATGGATGGGTGACCAGGGGGATGAACCTCCTGCCTTGACACTGGCAGCAGGCAAAGTGATGGATATTCAAAGGGGGAAATATAGATCCTGGTTTCTGGTTCTTATTAGGCTTTTTGACTGTTATTTAAATTTGTTTATTTATTTTAAGTAATAAATTAATAAATAAATATATAAGAGATTAAATCTTTAGTAAACAAACCTTTTTAAAAATTAAATCCAAATAAATATAGCACCTTGAAGTTGGAGCCCAACTAACCCCTAGTGTTTTCAGCCCCTTAAAAGTGCTCTTTACTCTCCTATATCTCTGTCTGAACAATGCGGCAGCCATATCCGATGTACATTAGAATGAAATAGAATATTTCGTGGCTCAGAGGGAGACGAAACCAGAGCCCCAAAGGCCAAGTATGTCATGTAAGAATTGAAAAGAAGGACGCGCGTCATTCAATCCTGAGCTATCGATATTCGATTACAGCAAACTAAAAACCGACTGACTTTGTGCTCTCGACACTCGTACACACACGCGGAGAAAAACACCCATATGTATGTCTGAGAAAACTAGCGTAATTCTAGAATTTGTTGCCATTGGACTGCATGAACATACACACACAACACCATATATAAAGTACATATATAGTATTTCCTTTTTTGGGGTGGCGCTGGCGGTGGCGGTGCTGCTGCTGCTGCTGCTGGGGACTTGGAAGTGGAACCAGGGATTGGGTTCGGTCCGGACACCAGCACTGGGTGCTCCGTTGCAGCTCGGCTTTAGTTCGCCTTAGTCTCAGCTCGGTTTACTGGGTTCAGGGTGAGTTATTATAAGCGTATTGGGTGTCCGTTGCCGTTGTCCACCCCGTCCCAGTCTGGGCCTGGCCTGGGTCTGGGTATCCGCATCTCGGCTGTTGTCGCCGGTTGCTCTGGCACTGCCATCGTCGTCTACTTTACATTATTCTATTAGGTTTCCTTGCCGGTAACCATAGACGCGTATTAATGCCCGCCCCACTTGCAAAACATTGTGAGGGGAGCAGCTCTGCCCCTGGTTCTCGCTCTGGCTCCACTGCAGCGCGGGATAAGCTTTCTTGGATTGGCCCTGGAAGTAGGTCAGGATAAGGAAATCAAATTGAGTCGATAGTTGGTATATTCTAAACCAATCAGAGATATACAAAAATGGGATCATTTAGCTTATAAAATAATGTTAAATATAACTTTTCGGAACACTTTTAGGAGAGAATAAATCTCGTTACTTGCCTCTTACAGTTTTCTCTTAGAAAAAGCAATTTATTTTTTGCAGAATTGTAATTTTGTATCAGTTTCCCAGCTTCTAATACCCCATTTCTCCCAGTGCTCCCCAAAGCCAGACAAAGAATGAACCTACTTCCCCAAAGTTCTCAGTTCCCGCTTCTCTCACTCGTCAAGTCGCTTCATTACGATTCATAATAAAAACGAAAATCTGATATGTTTTTGTAAGTTGAGAATTCGCAAAATGAAAATATAAAAAAGTAAAAAAAAAACCTGAACAGTCAGAAACAGAACGAGTATATGGCATGCATATGTATCCGTTGGATTCTTGGGCAATAATTATGGAATAAAGCGAAATGAAAAGCTAACCAAGTATCCATGCAGATCGTCTACGTCGACGGTGGCGGGGCGAAAGGAAATTCGAATTGGAAATGTAAACTTATACGCGTGTGTTTGTATGTTTCTTAAAACATACAGACATACTTACCACCAAATGCGAGGAGAGAGAATCAGATCCCAGATCCCAGATCCCAACTCCATCAGCAGCAGCAACAACAACAACAACAGACGGCATACAATTTCAGTTTTTAATTAATTGATTTTTATTCGCATTTCGGTGTTGAATTTCAGGCATGGGCGCGAGTTTGAATGTCGCAGCATACACCGGGAGAAAAAGCATGAAAATTTGTTGTATTTTGTTTAAGAACAATCATTTTGTTATCATATCATTATTAATTGATTTTTTATGTATTCATGTATTTTATATGCTTCTTTCCTTTATTTAAAAATTCGATTTCACCATGTCCGTTTGTCCGTTTGTCCGCTTGTCCGCTTGTCCGTATAAACACCTTAATCCTTATATCTCAGATACTATAAGAGATAAAGGTAGTTAACTTGGTGATACTATTTTTTAATGTTGCATCCATATTTTATTAATTAAAATAAATAATTTTAAATATAATCATTTCCCTTCACTAATAATAATAAATGTTATTCCTATAAATATCATGCTTAAAATATATAAATCTTAACTAAACTTAAAAGTAGTAAGAATTACATAAAGACGCAGTTTTTGTAAGGCTAATATATACACTTAAAAGAGTATAAAATTCATGTTAAAACGCTACAAGCTAAAACTAAAAGCCTAGTTAATTACCATCTAATTTATGTATTTTTTCTCAGTGAATGACCCCACTTCACCGCCCCCTTTTCGGCATCCCCCTTGCCGCCCCCGGCCAACCAACCCGTTGAGCCAGTGTCAGGCAGCAGAAAACTGAACGAACGCACAAATCAGAAATTAAAAACCGAACATAAATTAACAGACAAATGATACTAAAAAAAAAAGTTAAGAAACCGAGCTGCCGAAAGAGACGGCGCATGGGATAATGAGAGAGACGGAGCGAGAGCGAGAGCGGTAACGAGCGTTCGAGGCGTTCCTCCGGTTACTGCAAAATACTGAACTTGAGACGAGCGTGCGTCGCCGTACTGCCTCTTGGCCTCCTCCTGATCCCCCCTCCCCTGACGGCTCACCTCACCTCAGCTTACCTGGACGAGGTCGCACCTGAGGCGTGTAATTGATACGCTGAGGCAGCTGAGGTCCGTAGATTTTATCGCGCGAATTTTTAATACTCTTTTCGCAGCGACAGACAACGGAAAACCTGAATGCGATTGTCACCGATACTCGACTTGAGAAAATAAACCAAGCGAGCGTGTGAGCGTTGTTTAAACACTTCGAAAAAATTAATAACTTATTAATAAAATAATAAAAACCTATGCTATTTATCACTAAACCTTTTGAGGGGATATAAGTAAGCAAAAGGAAGACAATAATATAAAATAAAGATTAATTTAAAGATAGCCTTAGAAATCATGGTAAATTTTAAATAGAATTAAAATAAGACTTTAAATTTTAAACCTAACTTTTAGGTAAGGTCACCTGGTTTTAATTTAAAAGAAAGTCCTGTTTTGCTAATGAAGATAGAAGAAAGCACTACCAAAAACAAGCAGTTACATTTTTCGAAATTTGGGTTTTAAATCTTTCCCATCCTAAGAATTTTTATTTAATGCCATACTTTTCAAGACATTATTCCAAGTGTACAAAAAAATAGTGCTTCTATAAGAAAGAGAGGGACTGACCCAGGCTATGACAGAGACGGCGAGTGATTAGACGACTTGCATTTGTCAGCAAGTTGGCAGCACCGCTTAATTTGCCAAGAGTATCGGGTGTCCCCGGGGATATCCAGTTTGTCTAGTGCCTGCGATAGATGCAATATGACTGACTGGCGATGATTCATCTGGCCACCGTTGTTGGGTAATTGTGGGGCGATCCGATTTGTGGCCACTACTGCTTCCCCTGAATCTTTGAATCGGACACCACTGCCAGCCACCGAATTTGTCAAGCAAGTGCCGGCCACATGGCGTATGAGTAATGGGGCATTCCGCAGAAGGCAGCTCTGAGAGAATATTTAAATGGGAACATTTTGGGGGCAGACTAAAAGGGGTTTCTTCGACTTAAATATTTACTTTAAAAGATTCATAAATTTCAATATTTATTTTATCTTATTTTTAAATATATATCATAAACAAGACTTCTTTCCTCTCCAGTTGGATTTGCAAAATTCGTTCAACCTTTAGTTTGAAATCTTCTTTGAAAAATATAAAACCTAAAAATATGTCTTAAGTTTGCCCAACTCAAACCCTTTAACCTCCGTCACTGACTCCCAAGACTTGCAGCAGCAGAAACTCAGAAGAATTCAAGTATTTCAATGTAACCTGATACCCAGTTTTGTGCCAGCCCCTCCAATGCCTTGTGTGAAATTTTTGTGTGCAACGCCAGGCGGGCCCAGAAAGATACACATGTGCATATATGTGTATATAGATATATATCTCCCTCGGGAAGGGAATGAAAATAGGAATGCCAAAACTTCAAAAGCCGCAAAACTCTTTGCTGCATCTTGGACTTCGACTTAAATTTAAAAGGCAAAAAACGGAAAACGAAACACCCGAAGGGGTATTGGATATCATTGCTGATTTACCAGTGTTGATTTAGTGGGAAAGACCACAGGAATATACAAATGCCACCCACTCCGACTCCGACTCGGACTTCGAGCGAGTCCGGCCCAATTTGCCGTAAAGAAGCTCTCCAGGTCCTGCTACTCCTCCTCCGAATGCCACCTGTGTGTGTGTGTGTGTGAACAGTGATATGTCTGTCAAAAAAGCCTGGGTGCGTGTGTGAGGTGTTGTGTGTTGGTTGCAATGCGTTGCCTTTTTCCCATCTCAGAGCTATCGATTACACTGGGGCTGGCCTTCGGGAGCAGGGACTTTTGATACGGTTAGATAAGGACTCGCATAATTGGTCACCTTGGGGTCAGGGGTCAACGGATAATTAGTGAAAGTTGCAGTTAATGCCTCATTCTGGTTGAGTCAAAACAACTGGTGGCTAAAAACCAGTAATTGGCCACAACTTTATGGCCCAATAAAGTCACCTGTCCTGTGATGTCCTGTCTTGGCTGTGGATTTCAGCCAGTTTCAGCTGCCATTGAGGGGAATGCACTGGAAATTAAGGTGGAAAAGGAAATAAATTAAATATAACTGCTGAAAACTAATAATCGATCACTAGCAACCATAAAAAAGTCTTAAAATAAAGCTACAACCTTTTTAATTATGAAAAATATATTTAATCTGAATTCTGTAACTCAAAAATTTTGTTGGTTGTAGGGTTTTTAAGCCTCTAGTGGTTTCTATATCATTTTTATTTTCTTCTTCAACTCATCTATGGATATATTTATTAAACTTGTATTATTTATGGTATAAGAATCCTAGATTAATTTTCTAGAGTGTCTTAAGCTACTGATTCGATCTTCGGGAATATCGAATGACCCTTGGGCGGGCAATTGTCGTAATGCGAACCCGGCGAACTGTGTCAGCAATTCGTATATATTCTCATATATATTCTCGAGTACTCATCTTTCCGTTTTTTCGCCTTTTTCCCTTTTTATTCCAGGAATTTGCTCACAACACCATGAACGAGCTGCTCGGCTGGTATGGATTCGAGGGTGTGGACGTGGACAGACTGGATCTGACCGCCAAGACGTCTCGCCTGCTGCAGAGTGCGGCCGCAGCAGCGGTGGCCAACCAGCAACAGCAGCAACACCATCACCAACAACAGCAACTCCAGCAGGAACAGCTGCAGCATCTGGAGAGGAAGCGGAGCAGTCTCTGGAAGCGGAGCAGGGCTCTGGAGGCGGCCTATCTCAACAATAACAACAGCAATAGCAGTGGCAACAAGAATAATGGGGCGGGAGGAGCCAGTGCAGCAGGAACGGGAGCCGGAGCAGGAGGAGGAGGAGTATCTGGAAATGGCAGGAAGGCAGGCCTGCAGAATTGCAGCAGCACCACAACGACGCCCTCGGATCATGATACGCGGAGCTCAAGGGAGGAGGACTCCAAGAGTCCGCTCTCCATAGGGAAAACAGCGGGTGTGCCGCATACGGAGGAGAAAATAGGTAAGTATGCCGCTCTAGAGGCTCTGATCTAGACATTGAGAGTAAAGAAGTCTTTAATTAATATTAAAAGTAAAGAGAAAAAAATATGAATGATTTGTAGTGTTTATTAAAATTCTAAATAATTATTTTTATAAGGCTACAGGGTATTATCAGTGAGTAATTAAAGCTCAAGTCCAAGCAAAAATGGACAGCAAAAGTAAAAATCCAAAATTTGCAACTAACCCAAAGAAACAAGGAATCACTAGGAAACCCCTTGATCCCCCTTATCCCATGAAAGCATCCGCTTGTTTTCGAGTGTTTTGCCTTTTGTAAAAGGCAACTCGATAAGCTCGACTTTTCTGCTCCGGCATTGCCCCCGCCGGATCCCCGTCTCCTCATCCTCTCCAGCCACGGCAATCATTACGTGCATTTGGAGCCGCACAGACAGGTTGGAAACTTTGCTAACTTTCCATCAAACTCCGGCCGGAGTTTTCCGATGCCTCCTGCATTATCGAATATCAGGATTCATTAAGACTCGAAATATGGTTTACAAAATTCTGGCAGGCAAAATGTGTTGGCGGAGGAGGAGGACGAGGTGGAATGGCGGGGGCCATATTAGGAATTGGATATCCCAAAGCTCAATTTGTACGGCAGCTGGGAAAAATTGTATGGCTCTTTGTGCAGGGAATTGATTTTCATTTTTAGATTTTGTGTTTATTCGGGGAATTAGAATTAAATGCTTTATTATGATTGGAATTTCACTAACTTAATGGATGGGATTTTATTTAATTCATAGGAATAGTAGAAAAATGAGAGTTGAATACTGAAAGTTAATTAAAGAAACTGGAATAAAATATAATATTTAAGAAAAATAGAAAACTGGCTTCGGGAAGTAGGATTTTGTTTACCGAAAATCGTTCTTAACTAAGCCAAAAATTACTTACTTTCGATTCGTAAACTTTGCTGTGCTAGTTTTTATTACATAGTTTAATAAAACTGCATATCCATTAAAAATATTTTAAATATTCAATTTTTTAACCACTTATACAATTTTGAAAAAATTAAAATCAAACTTTTTTTCTTCTGCCATGCCAGATTGAGTCGTCTGGTGATGGTGATCAAGAATATATATGATTAATAGGATCGGAAATTACTTCTTTAATGAGTTTTAAGCTTATGACTAAAGTTTTAATACCCTAAAAGGATATAGAAAACTGGTTACTGTTGACATTGTCATTGTCTGTTCTCAGTAAATAATTTTATATCCTATTAGAAACATTATTTTAATAACTAATATCAACAACTTATAGAAACAAGTACAATTTAGATTTCAATATAAATTTAAATTTGTTTAGATTATTCCAAGTTTCATATTACTTTCCTGATTACTAAAGATATTCTTCTTCCTATTTCCCCAATCTTTCACAGACTTCAGCAACTGCTGCTGGTGCCATCGTCCAATTGCCGAAAATGCACCGGATTACCTGACCAGCAGCGACGGACCCCGCTACTGCTCCGAATCCTGCTTCGCCCAGAGCCGGCGGGCATCCTTCAAGAAGGCCAAGACCTGCGACTGGTGCAAGCACGTCCGCCATGCGGTGAGCTACGTGGACTTCCAGGACGGCGCCTCCCAGCTGCAGTTCTGCTCGGAGAAGTGTCTCAACCAGTACAAGATGCAGATCTTCTGCCACGAAACGCAGACGCACCTGGACCTGCATCCGCATCTGCGCGATCAGGTCCTGGATCCGGGCAGCGAGGCTGGCCTGATAACGCCGGATCTGTGGCTGCGCAACTGCCGGAGTCGGTCGGCCTCGCCCGCCTCCACGTTGTCGGTGTCGCCGGGTCCGCCACAGGCGGCCTCTTCCATTCGGGGCCCGGACTCATCGCCGCCGCCGTCGTCGGCGCCGCCTAGTCATCATCCCAGCAAACCCCTGATCTCAGTGGCGCCAGTCTCCAAACTGCTGGCCCAGAAGAGCCCTGTGCCCGCCGTGGCTCCTCCGCCGCCACCACCACCGCTCCAGCGACAGTTGGGCTCCAAGTTGGGACGGAGGAAGCGTCAGCATCGCGGTCTCTCCTCGTCGTCGGGCTCGGAAACGGTGGCCAGTTTGCTGCAGAAACAGCAGCATCAACAGCAACAGCAGGCTCCTCCAACCCTAACCGCTGACTTTGCCGGCTCCAGTGTTCCCCTGCCTCCCATCTCACCCATGCCAAATATTCAGGAGTCGCCACAGCAGCAGCAGCAGCAACAGCAGGCTCCTCCTGCGGTGCCGCCTCCCCAAGCTCTGCCCCGTGGACCGACCGCCATTCCGGCCAGCTATTTTGCCACGCCCTCGAATGGAGTGCCCATGGGTGGCCATCACTTTGTGGGTCGTCCGCCACCGCCGCCGCATCATTTCCTGCCACCACCGCCGCATGGCATGATGCCCAGGGGATTTGCTCCGCACTTTGGGCCCCCACTTCCTCCGCAGATGCCAGAGCTGGGAGCCTTGCTAGGCGCAGTGCCTCCTGTGACCGTTATGGTACCGTATCCCATCATCATACCTCTGCCCATACCCATACCCGTGCCTCTGCCCATGATGGACTTCTACAAGGCGCACCTGACGCCCGAGCAAAGGAAACGCCTGGATGAGGAGCGGGCAAAGTCGTGCAGGAGAGAGGAGGAGGCAACCCAAGGTGAATCGGAGCAACCACAGCCGCTGGACTGCAGCAGCAAGCCAAAGAGCGAGCAGGAGCTGGAGGTGGAGAAGCAGGAGGAGGAGGCCCCGCCGGAGCCCCAAGAAGACAAGTCATCAGACAAGGAACAGAACGAGGAGGAGAAGGAATCCATACCAAAGACAAATCCAGATATAGACACCACGCCCGCATCGCCGTCTTCTGTCTCGCCCGAGTCGTCGTCCTCCTCGCTGGAAACGCACTGCATCGTGCGCGACTCCCCACACTCCGATCCCGAGGTGGACAGCCAGAAGCTGCCCAAGCTGAAGATCACGCGGCTGCAGACGAAGCGAACCCTAATCCAAACCAAAGAGGCGGCCGCCGAGTGCAGTCGACCGCTGCGCAAGCGCAAGAGGATCATTGACTGTGACTTCCAGAAGGAAGTCAAGGAGCAGGAGGCCACCAGTGAGGCGAACAGTAGCAAGGAGACAGAGGCGGATGCCGAGTGCAATATGACTAACAATGGCAATGCTAAAGCTAAAAAGTAGACTTAGACTCTAGGATATATCCTTATTTAGTTGTAGAATCTATTTATGTGAGGAAGAGGAGACCAGAGCGTAAAGAAGGACGGGGGAGAACGAGTGGGCACAAAGTGCAGGGCGGTAAATCTCTGAATTGAATCGTAATAAACTAAAATACATAACTTATGAGAAGGCAAAGGGTTTCATTTCCTTTAAAACATTAATTTATCAAAGGATCCTCATAATTACAAGTGCCATAGGATGGCGTTTTATAATGTTCCATAATGTGAGTAATAAACACTTTATATTTCATTCAAAAAGGTTCCTTTTTCGAGGAAAAATCAACCATTAAAATCAAATTAAAATTCAGTAACGATTTTCTGAAACAGAAGCTGCAGTCCGGGGCTTCTCAATGGGGAAGTTCTACTTAAAGGTAAAGCTATATAAAGGATTTCCAAACCGTTGCAGTCTTAGCTTAATTATAGAGGTCCCACAGCGATATCTGGCTATCCATGCCCGCAGCCGCCATAATAGGGGCCCGCCACATGGCCACCGCTTGGCTGGAATAGGCCAGATCCATAACGCCACCCTGCTTGTGCTGCGTGAGCACGGCCAGCGGCCGGAGGCTCTTCCACGAGAAGATCCTTATGCGTCCGTCCCAGCCGCCGCTAGCAAAGACCTTCTGATCGCTACGGATGCGGACACAATTCACGCCCGGATTCTTGATGCACAGCTCTGAGCCGCGCTGCAGCTGCATGGCGGGTCGCTGGTAGCTAAAGGTAATTAGTTTTTCAGCTGAAAAGGAAGATAAGGATTAAAGATAAGTTTATTTAAATTAAATAAACACATAAGAACACACTCACAGGCTCCACCCACAATGCCCCGATTGGTCACCGGGTCATAGTCCACGGTCATGGCATCGGTGGCCAGTTCCAGCACATCCAGAATAACACCAGAAGTCAGGTCCCAGGTCAGGAAGTGGCCCGATTCGTAGCCCGCCAGGAGAAACAGCTGCGAGGCGCACTCGAACGGCTTGAAGCAGGTGACGCTCCCTAACTTGGGCAGCTGAGCATCTTCTGGAACTAGCATCTGGGTGGGAGCCGATGCGTCCGTGACATGCAGCACTCCGATGGACGACTCCTCGCAGGGATAGAAGAGCAATTGCTCGCTGGTGTTGCTGGTGCTCGTGTGCAGGGCGGAGCGGCAGTAGCCCAGGTGGTTTCCCGGTATACTCCGCTCCTTCACATAGCTGCTGCCGCCAATGGAGAACATGGTGATGGCGCCGCCCTTTTCCTGCGTCACCAGGCGGTCAGGTGTGTGATGCAGGCTGGTTATAGGGTCGGAGCCCACCTCGAAGTGCAGAGCGGAGCGATTGGTCTGAAATGGGTTGGGTTTTATCAATTTATACTCATTTATGTTAAATTACACCTTTAGGTTTGCTTTAATCCTTTACTATAGTTAATTTTTTGCTTTTTTACCTGTAGATCCCAAAGGAACACACTGCCTTTCAGAGTTCCCGCCAACAAACGATCGTTATCTTGAAAGCACAGCGAGTTTACGGCGCCCATGTCCGGGGAACGCAGGCTGAACACGGGATCTGGTGGTAGCACAGCCATATTTTTCGTTATTTCTTAATTAAATTAACTAAAAACAAGGTTTGTTTTGTTTTGGTTCGAATATATCAATGTATCGATATTTTTCTAAAGATGATATATTTTTATCACGATTTGTTTTTCCTAAATATCGAAATTGCTATATTTTGCGATATTTCTTGACAATAATTATTCTAGCCCGATGAATAGTTAAATTATGTTATAAATTTTAAAAATCATTATTTATGTGCAAAAAATATTCAATATTCTTTTAAAATATACATTTTTTATGTAATACAAGTTTTTTTATTTTGTTTGAGATTAGTAATGGGAACTTGTCCCAAAAAATAACAATGAGTCGAATTGGTCACACTCATTTGGGTTGCTATAAACAGCTGATATTTGCTATAACATCACGCGAATAAATCAGTAAATTTCTGATCCTAACCTGGGTCAAATTGTTTAATATTAAAATCGCCCGCATTAGACAAAAATGTTTACTTGGTCCCACCGTTACGGGCAAATAATTGTGTCATAAAATTCTATCCATAAACTTTATAGTCAGCTCTGAGTAAAGTACGAGAAATCTGGCAACCTCAAAGAGACGAGGACGAGCCTTTTATAAATGTGACCAGAGTACTGAAATATACGTTTTGTAAAAAGCATTCTCTTGAGAACACTTACCGCGATATTTAAATATATAAAATTAAGTTTACTTTACAGTTCTTCCCGCATTTCAAGCCGTAGAAATATATATACAAATTTAATATACTTTTTATTTATTTTTCTACAAACATCAACACAGCAAGAGTTCGCTTAGATTGTATGTGATGGCAGAAGCTATGAATGTAATGGGAGACAGGTGAGGAAATACAAAATCAAAGATTAAAATAATAAGTTTCGCTAAGAAAACGTTTAAAGTTCATTTGAGATGCTTGCGTTGGGAATTTCTTGTTTTTCTCTCCGTTTTTATAATATAAGGGGACTGTGGCTAGTAATTTAATCAGTTCTGGACCTTAGACCAGGGGATAACTGGCGGCGGTGGCGATGCCGCACTGGTTCTTCTTGTTACGCGCCATCTTAATGAAGCCCTTGTCGCCCCAGGTGGTGCCCCATGAGTTCTTCACCAGCCAGTAATCCGCGCCGGACTCATCGGTGCCAAAGCCAACCGCGAGAACACCGTGATCCAGGTTCTCATCATCGCAGGCAGGCTCGTCGTAGACGCCCTCCGAGTAGAACTGGAAGGACTCGTGGGAGGCATCAATGGCCACGGACACGGGACCAATGGTGGACAGAGCCTCGGCCAGCTTCTTCTCATTCTTCTGGGGGATATCGACAAATCCACGATCGGTGGCTCCAATCGTCGCCTTGTTGAAGTGGCACGAGTCATCGATGGCCTCATAGGGATAGGACTTCTCGGTGTCGACGCCTCCATTGTCCTTGATGTAGCGGAAGGCGTTGTCCATGAGACCGCCGTTGCATCCATTGTTGCCATACTTGGTGGAGCAGTCGACCAGGTTCTGTTCGGACAGCGAGACCAGGACGCCGGTCTTGCGGTAATGCTGACCCTCCAGAGCACCGGTGCTGGAGAAGGACCAGCAGCTGCCGCAGTGACCCTGATCCTTGACCTCGGTGACAGCGCCCTTGGTGCGCCAGTCCACAGCCTTGGGCAGGGTGACATGGGCTGGCGAGATGAAGGTGACGCCCGAGAAGCTATCATCGGCGGCGCTACAAAAGAGAAATAAACCACCAATTAAAACCAGAGTTCTGCTGTGCAGAAGGTTTCACACATTCACATACCGCAGCTCCTTGTGCAGGGTGTAGTTGAATCCGTTCATCACCTGGCGGAACTCATGGTGCAGCATATCGGCGTACTTGTTCACAGCCACCTTGAAGCTCACCTTGCCGGAAGCCCAATTCTGGTTGTGCTTGGCAATCTTGTGCTTGTTCTCGTTGAAGATCTTGAAACGGAAACGCTCCTCGGTATCATCGTTGTAGTTCTTGCGGTGCTCCAGCTGCATATATAGGGAAAAGAGAGTCTCGTTTAGATTGTGCCACTCTTATCACCACCGTCTTAGCTCTTATCAATTATCAGCCGCGATTAGATACAAAGTTCAGGGAAGGTAACAACATTTAAATGCAATTCTCTCGGCCAATTGAACGATTTGGAAATCACTATGCCAATGCGAGGAATAAAAGTTTACGTAAACCAGATTTACGATCTGACCAAGAGTTCTTAATCTCGAGATAACCTTATCACGGAGACGTCAACCTGGCACGAGCTCCCTGCTCTGAGTTGCGGAACAGTAGTCGCGTTCATAAAACCAGCATGACCATAAAATAGTGCTGAACGACAACAGAACCGAAGACCTAGGCAATGGTGTTAATGTTCCAGGTAATAAACAAAAACAACAACAGCTCCACCGCAGGTAGCACGGCACGAAATGCGCCCTGATCTCGTCTCGCTGCATTGGTCCCGGGTTCAGGGTTGCTTGTCCGTGCCGACCCGCATATTTGAACAGCACGGAAATAGCTACGAAAACTAAACAAATGATAGCTATAAATGAGAATTGCTCCCAAAGTCTAGACAGGGGTGATATCTATTACTTTTGGGTAAATAAAAACAGTGTCTAGATCTGTGGGGTGGATTTTGATTGAAAGTCAATAAATAAACCTTCGATTTTGACACTGCACAAAGGCTTCTGTCGAAAATGATTCAAAAGAAAAGGTCCAGGTCAATCTTAAATGGTTCATTTACGAGTTGAATATATTATTCTAAGAAAATGTAGCGATTCTATTCGATTTTATAAAATTCTGATGAAAGAAATGCTAAAATTAACAAAGATTTATAATCATTTACATAAATACTATATTTAATGGAAGTTTATATGACAGGCAAAATTAACAACTTACTATTTTGTTTGTAAACTCGTCAAGTAAGATTTTTGCTTACGTATTTCATTTTATGAGTTAAATGTAACTTTAACCTAGTATTTTTTTTTAAAACACACCTTCCTTTAGTCATAAACAAAACCTATATTTCAATTATACATATAAATAAATTGTTTCCTCCAGAATGAGCAATTTAAATGTTATTTCCTATCTACAATTTAAACCTTATCGTTTTTGTGGTTTCTCAGTTAAAGAATCAGAGAATATTAGAGGGTATCCATAGCTCGTCACCATAACGCTGTCATGTGTGAAAAAACATGCATATGTAATTATTTTGGACATCAAAGCCGAACGAATAACAGAGCTCTCGAATCCGACGGGGCAACCAATTGTCGCCCCAAATAGGCCGGATGGGGACCCCGAGTAGTCCACGGCTGACTCGTATAATTGACATAATTGATTCGAATTTAAGACGACATGCATCCACCATATCCACGCCCGTTCCCCCACTTGGGGGGAATGGAAGCCGAAGCCTTTTGAAGGCCTGCAGCAAAAGCAACGACCTATTGATTTTCTTTGAACGAACCACTCACTCAACACACATGTACACAATAATCCAGTTTGATTTTTCGACAAGGTATGATAAAATTCACACATTCTTTTATTACTGTATATACTCTTTGTAGAAAAATTAACAATTAATTAAATGCATGTGCGTTCTAGGCACTCGATGCGATACGTATACTCTCTGTATCTATAAATCTATCTAAACAGTATTAGCAAGGCTTTTCGCAAGCAAGAGAGAGCATCCTAACTTTGAACTATATTCAGCTTTCTGCGCTTTTAGGAAAAATTCGTTGCAGTTGAAGATGAGCCTGCCTGGACGAGGGATGGCGAGTAACTGTCTGAGACCTACGGCTGGGCCAGCTACGGCTACAGGCGCTCCATTTGAATGGCACAGGAGTCGTCCTCGGGCTCCTCCAGCGGTGCTGAGACCACGGCCTGGCTGCTGGTGGCTGCGTAGGATGTGTGGGGATGCTCCTCCGTCAGGTGCTGGCTGAACTCCCGGCGCTTTCGCATGATGTAGGCGAAGATGAAGCCATTGACCACCAGCAATGCCAGGACTATGATTGTGGGCCACACCACATCCACGGAGACGTTTAAAGTGTTTGCATCGGCCATGGCTTTATGTAAGTTCCCAAAACGGTATTTACTCTGGTTTCCCTTGGTTTAATAGCACGTTTTTATTTGTATTTTCGATGACGCGCGTGCTTTCTTTCGCTGGTGGGGGCCGGTGCTGGCTGGCTGGGTCTCCTTTTATTTCTTTCCTCTCTTGCGAGCACTGCTGGTGCTGTTCTTGGCTCGACTCGACCGTTTGTTTGGAGCGTCGGGAGGGAAATAACGAAAATTCAGAGCACAGGCCGCCTCCGATGGTGGTGGTTGTGCTCACACGCACACACCCTGACTTCCCACACTCACAAAGCCGCACACAACACTCCTCTATCGCCGAGCGAAAACCAGCGCGAGCAACCTACGTAAACTCAAACTATTCGGAGGAAGCGTCGTCGTTGTACTCCGCACACACACTTCTTGTTATGCCCTCACCAGAGAGTACTCGAACTTTACTCTCATTTTAGGGTATATAAAGTGCAGAATGTTTTGCTTGTCCGTATGTCCGTTTGTCCGTCAAATGAGGTTTAATGCTGTTTTCTCTCGTTTTTTCAAAGATATTAAAACTTTCGCATTTAGAAACTACATTTTATAAATAAACCGCTAATATAGCTTCTATGAGATTTACTCTTGTATTTTCATATATTAAATCCTTACAGATCAAACTACTATATTTCAAAACTGTCATGGGAAATACAATAGGAAATCCTTTGCTAATCTTTCTAAAACCACATATAGATTGAGGGACTTTTCTTATAACCTTAAGGGTATTACCACTTCGACACTCGCAAACTCACTTCCTTTTTCGTTTCTTATTCCATATTTCTTTCTGCAGCGCGCGCATATAATGGCACGGTTCAAAAAAGCAACCGGTTTCCCAAACAGCAGCATGATTTATAAGGATGTCGGGCAATGTATTCAAAAAATAGCAACCGGTTCGCAAAGAGAGTGACGCGGAATACAAAAAATCAAAGTATCAATGCCTGTTCTGCTTTTGCAAGTCAGCCAAATTTTTCCCCACTTGTTTATTTACGGCAGCGCGATTCTATATATTTGTTCGATTCATTCTTCGTCGTGTGCACTTGCTGCTCACCACTCGGGTTACTCTCTGAAAGCTTTTCGGCTCTCGAAACAAAATAAAAAACGCCTGACAGCGAATTTGAAATGCCAATTTGATAAGAGCGGTGTCGTCACGCGTCATTTCCAAAACAACGCTCGGCTTGGACGACCCCCCGGCACCCGTTTTTGGGTTTTGACTCTGCTTTTGTTTTTTCCCATCTTTGTTCGTGGAATGCGATGGAGCTGCTGAAACGCATTAAAACGAATTGAAGCTTATCAGTGACACAGTACAGTATGCTTGGTGCCTTTTGCAGCTGTGCATTTGCAACTTTGGACTGCGTACAGATTACGGAACTACAGTTTGCCGTTGCTCCAGAGCAGGCTTTTGCAACGCTGGCATAAGCAAGAAGTATTTGAATTGCGCGGCTTATCAGTTCAACATTGAATGGGCAGCACTTTTATGCCAGTGTGGCCGTGGCTGCACAACAGCTGTCATGGGCCTTACACTGACTCACAAAAATTAGGTTTCGAAACTGAAGCCTGGAAACAATTAAAATAAATTTTAAAAGATTATGATTTAAAAAATAAATAATAAATTAACACGAATACACTGTAATTCCGTTTCAAAGGATAACATTAGGCAGAAAAAATAAAAATTTAATAATCGTAGTAATCATGAAATTATTGATATATGAATGCTATGACTGGGCTAAGTTCACTCATTTAAATTGAATGTATACCCAAGATAAGCCTGTGATATTTTGATAAATACAATTTCATAGGAAACGAAATATTAATTTTCATTTCTTTTATTTCATATTATAATGACTCAAAGAATTTCTCCCAAAACCATTCCTTAACCATGATTCAGACACAACAAAGGACCACTTTAAGACAACTTCCTATTCAGCTGAAAATCAACTGGATAAAAAATGGGGAATCCCACATCATAATAAAAGAGATAAAATTGAAATGAAATGCGGGTTCATACATGCATAAGTCACAAAATTCCCCCGAAGAGGAACAATACCATATTTAGAGAGAAAATATCTAAAGCAATTACATGGGTGTACTTAATGCCTTTGGGAATTATCACACGAGATCTGCACAAATTTATAATTATACGCCCCCATTTGCAACTAATGGCGCTTGACACGCCATTATGGAAAAAAAAAAAAAAAAGGGCAACCTTTCACTCGAATCGATAAGGATGTGACATGTGTGCCCAGCAAGTGGACCGAACTAAAGGCAACTTTAATCTAAAACAATAGTACTAAAATCTGTAAATGTTGCGGATGTAGCCAAGCTATAAACCCAATAAACCCATTGATTCGAATGCTAAATGCAATTATTCAGAACCGGGGCAGGCACCAAAGTCGTCGGCCTAACCACATGACGATGACGATTAGGAAACATCATGGACTGCCGCAAAAGTGGTGCAAAATGGTACTATTGTCCCGCTGCTTATCAGTGTGGACCAGTTATCAGCGGGACTGACCCGCGATGGAGCAAAAGTGGGCGACCGATTGACAGTCAGCCGCCTGTCCATTCATCCGATGTTTACGGATGAGCCTAAGCCCCACCTCCGCCGCCGCATGGTCATGTGAGTCGGCGGCGACATGTGACTGCTGGAAGCTAGACTTCTGGACTTATCTGGACTCTTTTTACATCAGCCCGCCTTGCTTGGTGCATTCACATTCGCATTCGTGACTCAGCTCTAGAAGAATCGCGTCACAAATGGAAGAATGCAATGCGCGTCGACTAAACAAACAAAAGTATGTGCAAGACAAAGGCCCCAAAAAATAATGCGATTTTAATGATTAATCATCATCGCTGGTAATAAGCCCTTGTTGTCACCAAAGAACACTTGTTTTCATTGGCGGCTCTGATTTCCAGGGGATGACAAATATAGATTCTAGATCATAGGAAGCACTACTCACCTTGAACGTTTGCCATTCCTCCTTGACCACATCGGCGAAGGAAACGGCCTGGGCAACTGCCAGCAGAGCCAGAAGGGGAAGTACCACAGCTGTGCGCATTGTGTGGAGTCTGGAAAAGTACAACAAAAATTAGCAAGAGTATTAGCAAGAGTCTGAGCAACTGGAAGTCACGTGAAGTTAGCCCAGCAGTCATAAACCTGATTTCTGGCATTTCAAAGCTGTGGCAATTTATTGGTATAAAAATATAACAATAAATATGGGGTACGCTTGTAAAAGCTCCATATACGAGTTCCATATTAATAATTATATTTTATTAGGGCTAATTATAAACTTCTCATATTTTTCAAGCTTTTCTATGCTATTTTTTCGAATTTTCTTGTTAGATAGGGCCTAAACTCTAAACCCTTTTAAAACACCTTTTGTAATATGTACTTTTTGTATGATATGTATTTCTTACTCCAAAAACTAGAACATTCTTTTACTTTTGTAACCAGAATATATAAAATAAATAAATAAATATATTAAAGAAATTCACATATACTTCTTTGTTGTTAATTTCAGAATTTAAAATTTGGATTTTATGAAATATGTTTAAATGGTTAAAATTATAACAGGTCCATTTATTTGTTAATATATAGAAAAACAATTTATCTTAAAAAAGAAAGAACTAAAATGTCTAAAAATAACGGGAAAAAATATTGCAGATTCAACCTTTAACATAAACTGAAAAAGGCTTTGTTATCTAGATTTCTTATCCAATTTTGTTGAATTGTTTTATTGCGGGTTGACTAATTAAGGGGCGTTTATATATGTGCATACTTATATACAACGTTATATCGGCCTTTGCTTTAAATTATTGTTGTTTAGTTTGTTGTTGATTTCGAATTCGAACGAACTGTGCCTTATCTTATCGGCCATTCCACTTTCGCAGTGCTTTCGTATTGCTTTTTTGTTAGTTTCGAAAACTCTCTGTCTGCCATTTTGGTCTGAGCTACTTTGTTGCTGTGATTGCTGTAATTTTTTGCCACCATTTTGAGAAACGTGAGAGGCATTTGATAGAAATTGCTATTTATTTATTATTTCTGCCGCTCATAAAGCGTGCCAAGTTCGAGGGCAAAAACGGGTTTCGGAAACCCAAGGTGATTCATGTACTAGGGACGGCGGCCTAACAGGTGAGATAAAGCAAACAAAGACTAGAAAATGGGTCAGCCAAGCGAAGAGGGGAAGGGGCAGACCAGGCAGTAAACATCTAAACAAAGAAGCGCAACAACAGAAGACAGGGAACCGGAATAGACGAGAAACAGAGACTAGAAAGATGTCGTCTGGAGTGCAATTAAACAGTAAAGTAAATAAGCGAGACAAAGGCATGACGCAACTAAGTTGAACGGGCCTCAGCCGATCGAGTACCATAATTAATTATTTATTTACGCGCCGTTGATGCAGGGCAGGTATATTTGCGTTCTAGTCGGAATTAAATTGTACAACTGGAGAGTGTTTTCCCACTTACCACTCGGAACTGCGTCGCAAGAAATGCAGAATAATCACTGATTTTACCACCGTAACACTCTATTATAGCCTGATCTTACACAAAAGTGCAAGTCAACGATTTTTTTTGTAAGTCGCAATTAAAGTTAACTGTTCGCGGAGGCTGGCAGCTTTTCAATAAATATTGTTGAAATTGTTGCTCGCAAGAAATCTTTTGATAATATAATTCTATATCGATATACCGATATTTTCTAAGGAGTGGAAAAACATCGAATCCAACATTGATGTCATCGATATTTTTAAAATATTGGTAACATCGATGTTTGGCGGCGAATCATCGATGTTTAAACTGTATCCATGTTATTATTTAATTATTGATCCCGCCATGAAAAATAATTAACTATAATAATAATAACCGTATTATTTGCGCTCAAAAATTGCCGAACAACAACTGAAAACACTTAAAAAAATAAACATTTTTTAAGAACTGGATACCGTGCTTTAAGCCTAAATTAATCATTTTAAAATTAAAATGTATGTGTTTTTGCATTTGGATGTACCTAAGTGTTTTATGAAATTTTGTTTAATGCTAGTTTTAACTTCTTTCTTCTCGCAGGGCTCATCACTGACAGCATGACCAACATCAAAATATGAACCATCTCTAAAAATACCGATTTCAGATATCGATATAAAGTGACACTTTTCACATCCCTAACTCAAAAACTTGCTGGTCATCGAAGAAGTCCGATTGAATATTTTCAAAAACTCTTTAAATTATACGCATTATATATCCTGTAAGTATAGCGACTGCTACAGATAACCTTCTCGAGTATTGAGCCCAGAAAAAACACGGCTATTTTCAAAGAAACAGATTCATTACGACACAATCTCGTATTTCGCAGCTCTCGAGAAGCGCTCGCATCATGTTCGGCAGACAAAGTGGACTGGGCAGTTCCAGCAACAGCAGCAATTTGGTGGAGTTCCGCGCAGGTCGCATGAATATGGTCGGCAAGATGGTGCACCCAGACACCCGCAAGGGCCTGGTCTACATGACCCAGAGCGACGACGGCCTTATGCACTTCTGCTGGAAGGACCGCACCTCCGGCAAGGTGGAGGACGACCTGATCGTCTTCCCCGACGACTTTGAGTACAAGCGCGTCGAGCAGTGCAAGACTGGCCGCGTCTACGTGCTCAAGTTCAAGTCATCGACGCGCCGCATGTTCTTCTGGCTGCAGGAGCCGAAGACTGACAAGGATGAGGAGCATTGCCGCCGCATCAACGAGCTGCTGAACAATCCCCCGGCTGCTCATCAGCGCGGTGGTGGCGGCAGCAACGATGGCGACCTGCAGTACATGCTAAACAACATGTCGCAGCAGCAGCTGATGCAGCTGTTTGGAGGAGTGGGCCAAATGGGAGGTCTCAGCTCGCTGCTGGGCCAAATGAAGTAGGTTTCTAGGTTCTAAAGACTACATTTCATATTGTATTCCCCCATTCATTCTTATCTGATTAAAATTTCTAAACACCCTGCCTTCCCTTTCAGCTCCCGTACGCCGTCTTCTCGCAACACCTCGTCTTCGGGTGGCGGCGGCGGCGGTGCCTCGGCATTGCAGACGCCCGAGAATGTCACAGTGCCACGCACCCCGTCTGCCCCGTCCAAGGGCTCCAAGTCGGGCAGCAGCCGCAGCAGCAGCAATGTGAACTCGCAGGCCGGCGAGGCCGCCGGCAGTGCCGGATCGTCCCTAGATGCGGATGCCTCCGGTAAGAACTCAACCACATCGACCACAACGGCGTCAGAATCGACCGGAGCCTATGCCAACCCATTCCAAGCCTACTTATCCAATCTCTCCCCCGAACATGGCGCAGGACGATCTCTGAACATTGACCTATCGACAGCGCTTTCCGGCGCCGAGGCCATCAATCAGCTCATCGCCGATCCGGAGCGCGTCAAGTCGCTGATCGTGCACCTGCCCGAGTCGGAGGATGCTGACGAGGATCGCAAGCAGCAGATCAAGGACCACATCACCTCCCCGCAGTTCCAGCAGGCCCTGGCCCAGTTCTCCAATGCCCTGCAGTCGGCCCAGTTGGGGCCTGTGGTCAAGCAGTTCGAACTGTCCAATGACGCCGTGGCCGCCGCCTATTCCGGCAACCTGGAGGAATTTGTCCGCGCCTTGGAGAAGAGTCTGCCCGCCGGCGCCACCATGAGCGGCGATCCGCCCAGTGAGAAGAAGGGCGAAGCCGAGGCCCCCGCTGCCGCTCGGGATGAGAACACCGATCCCGCTGAAAAGCAAGAGGAGAAGCAGAAATAGCTTTCGCTTGTGTAAACGACAATAATCCAAATGCGTTCGTCAACAGCATATTTTTTCACGTTTTTAAGTATTTTTCGATTCGGAATAAATTAGCAAGCAAGTTACAGATGCATTACAAAGAAAAGTGTTTTATTTATCTGAAAAGAAATGACTTGTAAGTAGAGTAAGAGGTAGCTCGCTGGAAGGAAGAAAGCTTTTTAATTTATTTTAATTGATTGTTATTATTTTCTTGAGGAATTTTAATTTTATATATTGCTATACAATATACTCTTAAGCGGCATTAACAGTCAATCCGATTTAGCCACATACTTGTCCCTTGGGAAGGTGTATCTAAAGGATATTCAACAGCTGGTACTTGACACAAAACCAAACAAACGCAGAACTAAATTGTACAATTTAAAAAGTTAAGATTATATGTTTTTTTAAATAAATGAAGTAATCAAACCTTTATAAAGACAGGAATATAGAATTATACTAGCAAGTTTAGTTGCGAGTCAAATTCATAAAAATACCTCAACTTAAAAAATTTAAAGTAATGTAGAAATTTTGGTTAATAAGATTTTCCGAGAATTTACATTAACTTACATATAATACGTTTACTCTTGCAAATTCAAGATTAAATTTGATTGATTTCAAAACCTTATGTATCTTGGCCATTTAAAAATCTGTAAAAACCATAACATTAATAATATTCTCAAATGTTTTACACTTCCTACTCAGATTTAGATATCCTCACTAAATTCTGCACTCAAAACCATAACAGCTAATGAGTACCCCTGCTTATTTTGATGGCTTCAAAATATTGGTAAGCTACCAAATGCCAAATTGGCTGATTTATGGCCAGTAACGGTAATTGTAATCGTCAAGGTCATCATTTTGGGTGTCGTCGCGTCCCCCTAACGAAGAGCTGCCACTCTGCTCGCGCACCCACCCCCTACGGTTGTCCCTGTCTGGCACGGAGTGTGCGGAACAGGCATACAATTTTGGCTGGCACTGTTGCTCTTCGTGCTTTTCGGCGCCGCCGCTTTCCGAATCGCCAAGTTTCACACAGATACTCGCTCTCGAGCCAAACACACAGATAATCGCTCTCGCGAGCCACACGCACACACAGATAGGCGCGCGCTCTCGCAATATTTATTTTATTCAATTCCAAAACGGCCAGCCTATAAGTTGTGTTTGTGCAAATCGCGCGCGATTGCAATTTTCTGTAGTTCTCATACATAACGCGATCTCATGCGATCTCTCCTCTGACAGCGGATACCGAAATATATCACACGAAATATATCAATATCCCAAACTCTGCAGTAATTGTCCATATTTTTCGTGCAATTTTTGCGTGTATGTTTTGTATCTGTTGTTGTTGGTGCTTTCATTTTGCAGCAATCTCGGCGTGCCTGTGTGAGTTAGTGTTGGTGCTTTGGCTGATGTGCGTGCGTGTGTGTCTGTGTTTTTGTGGCAGTCTGTATTGTTTTTTTTCCAATGACTGCTCCGCGTTTTTGGTAGGGAAAGCTTTTTCCGTCCAAAGTTGTTGCCATAAAAAAGTTAAAAGCCGCGGCAAAAACAAAATCAAAAGTAACAAGAGAAAAAACACGGCAGCAGCAAAACAACAACCACAATTAGCTTCTGCGAGCGAGGGAGATAGCGATTGCGACAGAGAGGGAGAGAGGGCTCTCTCTCACACATTCGCAACCTTTGACTTTGACTCATTCGCATACGAACCAACACACACTCAAGGCGGCGTAGAAGCTTGCAAAAAATAAAATTAAATAAAATAAGAGCTCCACTCCAAATGGTATGTGTGTATGTTGTCAAATAACAAAATAAACAAAAAGCTTTTGGAATTCGCAAATTTTGTTGCCATACCGCGGCGGCAACGGCGGCTGCAGCTGTGTGCGTGTGTCTCGTGTCTGTGAGTGGGGCGATCTGGCAACACCAACAACAACAGCCCCACGAAAGAAATTGCGTTTTAACCATTTCCTGCACTTATATTTCTCGCCTTTTTAACCATAACTCCCGCAGTTAGTGCACCCGACACGTTTATTCGGTGAGGACGCCAAGCCCAACGTGTTTCCTTAATGAGTTCCACTCAAATAATCGGAATTCGCAAACAAAAACGCTCGATTTGCCGCTGATAAAGCTGATAAAACTACAAAAAGGCAACCATAAAGTCAGCTGCAATTTTGCGATAAGGTGAGTAAACAGAAGGGGAGGGGGGCTGATAAAGGGTTTCCGACTCTGCCGGCTGCAGAAGAGGCTTCCAGAACAGCTGCAGGAGCATCCAAAATGAAAACTCCAAACACCCACACAAATGGCAATGAAAAAAGGAAAAAACCTAAAAGAAAGAGGGAAAGGAAGGAAAAAAACAAAACACACAAATGGCGCCTGAGCATATGCTATACGAAATTTCAAGAGCAGCGGACTCGCAGCGGGCGCAAGCAGGACAACCAGAGTGCCACTGTGTTTATGTTTTGGTAGAAAGGTCACATTCACATCCTTAGCTTCCAATAGAACACCGTTCCGTTCGTTCGTTCGTTAGTTCGTCGCTCGTTACCTTCTCGCCCCGCCCGCCCATTACGTCAGGCGACAGTTTCCGAGTGGGTGGCGAAAGTTTCGACGCGACAGCCAGCGACTCCTTCAACATGGCTGACCAGCCGTAGGAAGAGGCGGAGCAGGGGGGGCAAAGCTCCTGTTGTTGGCCCGACATTGAACTTGGCAACTCCGAATTGAATTCGATTAATCACAGACACAGGGTGCCCACGAACAACTTTCACCGAAAACATTTGCAGCTGCTGCCCCCAGCCACTTCAACAGTTTGTCGCCTGCATTTTTCGGCTGTGGCAAATCGGGCCCAAACACTGACACAGCCAAACAACGCGCCATTTTACAAACTTTAGCTCAAAGCTCCGGTGACGAGTAGTGCACTTCCTCGCTTTTGAAATAGTTTTTACTTGAGAGCGAAGAAATCGAACTCAATCTCAACAGCTGTCTTGGCATTTTCAAGAAGCTTTCCCCGTTTCCCGTCGCCTGTTGATCTTTTGCCTGACAAACTATAAATGGGTTTGGGCCATGTTCGGATTTGAATCAAGAAATAATTTTGGGTGCTATCCTGGAAGGTTTTACCATAAAGCTAGGTTTCTTTAAATGGGGTTTTTCCTTCTTAATTGAATAACTTTTGAATAGCTTTATAATTGTCCCTTAGTTACCTTTTAATCGGAAATCGACTAAGAGGTAAATATAGAATTAGAATAAATGCATTTTAATACTTTATTTCTACAATAAAAATAATAAGATGATTGGTGAAGTTCTTTATTACTTCTTGTGTTCCTTAAAAATAAATTAATCTTGAGCACTTTACCCAGTTAAAATGGGAAGGAAAAGTAAGCCAACGTTTGAAAATCTGATAATCTGACTGATAAAACCAATAAAATAAGATATATGATATGTATGTATATGGTTCTGATCGGCCTATCCTGACAGATTTGAGTTCAAATTCTTTCAGAAACAATTTGATAAATAGTCATCTGATATGTAGATATCTTAAATCTTATTCAACTGGTTTCGTTTTTGGCATAAAATGTAACTGAAACTTTTGGACTTTACAAGGACTTGTTCGTTAAGAGGTGTTTTTGTTATTATAATTTGCGAATGTCTTCTCAAAACGGTTTTTTCGTACTTAAGGAAACAAAGATCAATATCTACAGATTCGTTCCTCCTCTATGAAAACATAAGGTGAAGTAAAGTTCTAAAAAATATTAAAACTTTATTCAAATGAGTTAGGATTTATTATAATAATCGTTAGTTTACTGTACTAAGAACAATAGTTTGAAATGAGCATATATTTTCTATTAGTTACCACCTTTATATTCAATGAAGAGGCAATTTCGCATTCTGGGTCCACCCCAAACCACGTCCGCTTTGCATGGCATCTCTGGCACATTGGCTTGACTTCCTCTGGTCCAATTATCAACGGCTCCTCCCGCCCCATTGCGATTATAAGCTCAGCCCGGCAGGCGACTCTCTCATCTGCTGATATTTGCAACAGCAGCAGCACAGCCAGCAGCCGCGGCAGCAGGAGCAGATGATTTTCCGGTTTGCCAGGGCCCAAAAACAGGTTTAAACGAAAAGAAAAAAAACATGCTCAGGCTGACGGACCAAACTGAGCCGAACCGAACGTTGGTGCCCGTGCCCTTTTGCACCACAGTCGTCCCCAAAAGAGAATACAGCGCGGAGTGGTACATGTTAAAGCTTATATATTTCCAAACGTACGTCCAAATGTGCGAAGGAGGAATTTGACATAACAGAAAGTTTGACTCAGAAGTCGACGGGCTTGATGGTGATGAACCGGGAAAGGATGAACGCCATCAGGATGGTGGCGCAAACGAAACAGAAGGCGAACATGTAGAAGGTCTCCTCGGTGAAGATGTCCGAGAAGGCTGGTATATCCTGGTAGATCTGTTCGATCACCGCCAGTGTTCCTTTGTTCTTCTTCACCATGACTTTCTACTTCTTTTTGGTTGCCTTCTTGCCAGCCCCGGCGCCGCCTCCCAGCTTCTGCTTCTCCGCCTTGGTCAAGACCTTGTTGGTGATCTCCTCGACTGGTGCCAAGCTGGAGACGTGTCTGTTGCACAGCTGCAGGAGCTCTAATGTGTTCAGGTTATCGCTATTAAAGCGAATCTCCTTCACTTTGGCTTGTTCTGTGGAAGAGTTTAAGGATAACGAGTTATTTTCGGGATAACCCCTAACTAAACTAATCCCTCACCTTGCGCCGAATCGATCAACGCAAACTTAATGCAGGACGGCTGGCGATCGCACACAATGTCCGACTTGACCACGCACTTGGGATTCGTTTGGGCCACCTTCGGTGTGGAGAGCAGGAAGAGGAACTCGCTGCGGGCGATAGAGGATAAAATATGCGATTAGAGTGCGTTATTGATTTTTCTTTATCCCATTTTCCAGGAGCAGCGCCGCCGCCTCAAACTGACGCCGACACCGACCAAGATGTCAACGGAGCGTGAGCTGGCTCCCGGGGGGCCAGCTCAGCTCCATCCGCACACGCTGCCGCTGACGTTCCCGGATCTCCAGATGACGTCCGCCGTGGGCATTATCGGCAAGGTGTACGGTAAGTGTGTGTTGGCCCTTATTCACGCTCATTCATTCCACCATCCAGCCATCCCGAAAGGGAATCATCTTTGTGTCACACCTAACATCCGTGCACCTTTTCGATTTTTCACCTCAGTTGTCTTTTGTTTTCGTTTTGTTCGCTTTTCCTTTTCCTCCGATTCTCTTACGCACTTTTGGTTCCGAGAAAATTTTCCAATTCTAAGGGGGAGGCGGTGGGCAGTGCGCATGCCCCGGTATCGATAGTCGCGGAAAAGCGCTTTTCCGACTCACCGTGTCGACTTAACATTTTCCGCAAACGGATCGAACTGCACCGTTATCCGCTTCACGCCCTTCAAGTTTACGCTCTTCAGCTGCTTGCCAATGGCGGAGACAATGCCGCCCGACTTGCGGAGGGCGCCGCTAAAAGGCACCGACATTATGAGAAGGGAAAACTGCTTTTCGCCCGCGGAAAAGGAGGAAAACTTTTCTGCGACAGGCGACGTAATAGCACGCTACGTAACAGCTGACGATAACGATTGGCAAGAGCCGCCAGTTGCTTTCCAACACTTGACGAACTTTTCGCTACCTACCTAGCAAAAAGCCTCGATAATGGCGCACATCGCAATTTCGATATTTAGGAAAGCAAAAATCGTGATATAAACATACCATCTTTAGAAAAATATCGATATATTGATATTTTGATATATTATCGCATAGTGGTGGTTGCTATGGTCGTCCCGCTCACTCGCACGGCTCTGAGCGAGAGTGCTTTGCCCTCATTTAAGTGTGGTTAAGATATGCGTCACGCTCACACGTCGCGAGTACAATTTTTGTGTGGACGTCCAGTGTGTGGCTGCTGTGGGAAAAGCTGAAGAAAATTGCATTTTTTGCATAATGCGCGGCGTGAAAAGCTAACAAAAGTTGTGGAAAATCAAAATTCAATAGTCTGGCCACGGTTTGTGCGTAAGAGCGGGCGGCGCGAACGTGTTTGGTGCACAAAAATCACGTCTCGAAAATCCAAGAATTCTACGTGCACACATTTTTTGGGCTGCCATATATAAAAAACGCATACAAACGCATTTTCTCGCTGTATAGCGGAGGAGCAGCAGCAGCAGTTTTCACACACACCGACGCAGGATCAGTCAGTCACTCTCACACGCGCAAGCAGACACACACACACACATACAATACACACAAACAATTACACTCACGAGATATGCGAGCATAAAGAAGAATTTTTTCTTAGTTGTATTACAAGAGCATTAGATACATATATACATAAGTATATAAATATACATATATATACACACGCGCCTAAGTGTGTACATAAAGAAATACATATATATTAAACGAAAGCTGTGCCTACATTTGTGTTCTTTTCCAATACTAAAATAACAACAATAACACTAATATAAATACCATAAATGCAAATAAAAGAGAGATAATAAGAGAGAGAGACGAGATTCCCACTTGTCTGTTGCTAAATTCCAATTTACATAAAGAAAATATACGCCTATGCCACGCCCACGCGCAACACCAATAATAAATAAATAATAAAAAAAAAAAAAAAAAACAAATGCAAAAATCAACCAAACGAATAAAACTTTAAACTACTTTAAAGTGTGATAAGCAAAAAGGCTGAAATCAAAACAAAACAAAAACTAAATAATTAGTAGAAAACCAAAAGCATCAACAACAGCAACAAGAAACAACAACCACAAAGAAAACAACAAACCAATCAATCAATTACATTTTTACACCAAAACACGAAGAAACATCCAACAAACAACTGCAACCTTTTTATACATTAATTATTTTTCTTAAAACAACCTTAAAAACTTAGTGCAAAAACATGTATCCAGTCGGACAACGTAAGTTGGATAGCTAGCAAAGCGAGCAAAGAACCAAACAAAAAACACACGAAAGACAATGCAAGAGAGAGGAAGAAAGAAAGAAAAACCGCTGCTGCCACAAGTCTCCAAGAAACCCCTGCCGCCTCCCCCGCCCACTAATCAAGTTTTTGATGTTCTACTTGCAAATGTGTATGTATGTGTGGGCAACTCCAATTGCACACACATGCAGTTAGCCACAAGCACACCTATGATGTCCATACGTCACAGACACGTGCGTGGAGAGTTGAAAATGCGCAAAAAATTGGGTCAACGACCGTCGCGTCGCAATAGTTTCCCCCCTTTCTGCTTTCCTCCATCGCTCTGAGGGTTGATTTTGGGGCTTTTTCAACGATCCATTCAGATTTCCCGTCTCCGACTTCTCTAGTTTCCGTGTTCCACATACGCGATTCAAGAGCAGACATCGTCTAATTGCGTCGCAATTTACAGCTTATTGTGCGTATTTCTTTTCAATATTTACAGCGTCCGAGAGGGGTGGAAATAGCGGATATTGTAAATATAAGGGATGAATATGTGTAGCCTTCAATATCTGGGAGATATTCCATATAAGCAAGTTTTAGTTTAGTTTCTGTTGAGATATGCCCCTTTCTCCCTGTAAAACTCAGTAAGGAAATCTTTAAAGATAAAAAAAATACATATTCCTATACGTATTTCAATATATAAAATCTATTTTGGAATTTCTTAATTACTATCGGGTTTTTTGAAGGGTAATTTCAAAGATCTAATAGATCCGCATGGTCTTTTTGTTTTATTTTCTCTTAAAACTCTTAGAACATAATTATATAGCTCTAGTTTTAAAATATTATGTGAACTTCCTAATAAACTCTTGCCAATCGGAGTATTGTTAATATTATTATCGTTAGTTCAAAATTACTTTCGAATTCATAAATTGATATAGGAGATATGAGGAGATATTTATGAATACCTTGGATTAGAGCCAGATTTGAGTTAACCCAACTGGCAATAGAGCAAGTGGCGCTTAGTACTTGGTAGAACATCAAAGCTGGCCGGCCCCTCCTTCTCCAAATGGGGTTGGCATCCAAGGGTTGAATGGTGCAATAACTGAGAACTATTAACAAAATGGTGGCTAACCCGACACCCTGGTATACCCATCCAATACAAACACCCAAACCCCAGCCTCAACGCCCCACAAGTACACACACTGATTTCACTGACCAAATGGGGATGGACTTGTGGCAGCGAGGCACACACAACAAAAGACACACCTGTAACCAAAATACCTATATATTTATATTTATTGATGGCGATGATGAAAGAAAACTGTAACTAAAATATTATTAACGCACCTTTATTTCGTTTTCTTTTCGTTTGTTACAATACCGCCTCTCGTTCTTCGGTTCCCTCCTCATTTCATCACCCACCGCCGCCACTTCTGACATTATTGATTTCGATTCTCCATCATCGAACATCGAAACAACCATCGATTGGCCATTACCCTCTTGATTTGAATACCTCTGCATTTTCATTTCATTGATTTACATTTACCTTGCGTTTATTTGATTACATTTTCTTTTTATAGAGTCACAGTGGACCCCCTCGCCCACTCGGCCTCAGAGTCCCTCTCAGGCGCAGACTAGCTTCGACACGCTCACATGTAAATTTCTCTCCAAACCAAAAATGATCTACTAAAACTACTAAGAACCTTATGCAATTGATTTGAATTTGATTCGAGAAAGCTACGAAACTCTTTGTTTGTGTTTGTGTTTATGTTCTTTAGTTTGGTGTTATCCTAACAAAAGCTCTCCTCCACTTACTAACTAATCCTTTGAAAAATTGAACACAAACTACTAACCCCTTTACCGTAATAATTACTAACAAAAAACTACAAATTACTTTTAGTTTCATGTAAATGTTTGTTTCGTACCATGCAAAGTGCACTTGAAGTATTAACTCTTACACCTCAATTAAAGACACCTTAAAACTATGTTTGAACTTTGCGTATGTATGTATTATATTTTGTTGTTTTTTTCGGCTCGTTGCATGTCCTTTTTTACTTGTAGCTAATGGGATTTTACGTGTGATCAGGGATAATCTCAATATTCCATGAGTAGAGCAAGGAAATAAATCTTACAATTCTCAAGTACAAATTCAGCGTCAGAATTATAGCAGAACGATACATTTTAAGGCTAATCAATCAGTTTCTAAAGTTATAATAATTAAAAGATAATTAAATAAATTACAGGTTATCACTAATTAAAAGAATATAAAAATATTCAAAATACAGACCTCAAAATTAAGATTAAATTAATTAAATTGATTAAACGTAATTGAAATATCCTCCAAAAAAGATTTAAACCCCCAAAAAGAAAGTTAAACAAGTGTATTCAATGAGATTTATCCAAGCACGTGAAAACTATTCCCACACTTAATGTTAGACTAGTATATTTTTTTTTATTTAACTTTCGTTTAATTTCGTTACCTTTTTGATCCTTTTTGAAAATCTTGCTGGGATGTCGATGAAACTAACTGTTGAAACTGACCGATGATTGCAGCACCACCAACGCCCGGCTCGTCGGTAAATCCCACCGCTGTCACCAGTCCAAGTGCCCAGAATGTGGCAGCTGGCGGAGCCACTGTGGCCGGTGCCGCAGCAGCTGCCGCTCAGGTGGCCTCCGCCTTGGGCGCCACCACCACCGGCAGCGTGACGGCAGCCATTGCCACCGCCACGCCAGCCGCCCAGCCGGATATGCCCGTCTTCACGTGCCCACGTCGTCCAAATCTGGGTCGCGAGGGTCGACCGATTGTGCTGCGGGCCAATCACTTCCAGGTGACGATGCCCCGCGGCTATGTGCACCACTACGACATCAACATCCAGCCGGACAAGTGTCCGCGGAAGGTGAACCGTGAGATTATCGAGACCATGGTGCATGCCTACAGCAAGATATTCGGGGTGCTCAAGCCCGTGTTCGATGGTCGCAATAATCTGTACACCCGCGATCCCCTGCCCATTGGCAACGAGCGGCTAGAGCTGGAGGTGACACTGCCCGGCGAGGGCAAGGATCGCATCTTCCGCGTGACCATCAAGTGGCAGGCGCAGGTGTCGCTCTTCAATCTGGAGGAGGCCCTCGAGGGCCGAACCCGGCAGATACCATACGATGCCATTTTGGCCCTGGACGTGGTCATGCGCCATCTGCCCAGCATGACGTACACTCCGGTGGGGCGGAGCTTCTTCAGCTCCCCGGATGGTTACTACCATCCCCTGGGCGGTGGACGTGAGGTGTGGTTCGGTTTCCATCAGAGCGTGAGGCCCTCGCAGTGGAAGATGATGCTCAACATAGATGGTGAGTTTCTGACGAATCTGGATGAGAATCTCTTGCTAAAGCTTCAATCTGTTTTTAGTTTCGGCCACCGCTTTCTACAAGGCTCAACCCGTCATTGACTTTATGTGCGAGGTCCTCGACATACGCGACATTAACGAGCAACGCAAGCCGCTCACCGATTCACAGCGCGTCAAGTTCACCAAGGAGATCAAGGGCCTCAAGATCGAGATCACGCACTGCGGCCAGATGCGTCGCAAGTATCGTGTGTGCAATGTGACCCGTCGTCCCGCCCAGATGCAATCGTAAGTAACTCCTAACTCTAATGATCTCTTCTGCACTTGCTAACCCCCTCCTCCTCCTCGATCTTTTTAGCTTCCCACTGCAACTGGAGAACGGCCAGACCGTGGAGTGTACCGTCGCCAAGTATTTCCTGGACAAGTACCGCATGAAGCTGCGCTATCCGCATTTGCCGTGCCTGCAGGTGGGTCAGGAGCACAAGCACACCTACCTCCCGCTGGAGGTGTGCAACATTGTGGCCGGGCAGCGCTGCATCAAGAAGCTGACCGACATGCAAACCTCGACCATGATCAAGGCCACCGCTCGCTCGGCTCCGGATCGTGAGCGTGAAATCAACAACCTGGTCAAGCGGGCCGATTTCAACAACGACTCGTATGTGCAGGAGTTCGGCCTGACGATCTCCAATTCGATGATGGAGGTGCGCGGCCGGGTGTTGCCGCCACCCAAGCTTCAGTATGGGGGACGTGTGTCCACCGGCATCACCGGCCAGCAGTTGTTCCCGCCGCAGAACAAGGTGAGCCTGGCCTCGCCCAACCAGGGTGTGTGGGATATGCGCGGCAAGCAGTTCTTCACCGGCGTCGAGATCCGTATTTGGGCCATCGCCTGCTTCGCTCCGCAGCGCACGGTGCGCGAGGATGCGCTGCGCAACTTCACCCAGCAGCTGCAGAAGATCTCGAACGATGCCGGCATGCCGATCATTGGACAGCCGTGCTTCTGCAAGTACGCCACCGGGCCGGATCAGGTGGAGCCGATGTTCCGCTACCTGAAGATCACCTTCCCCGGACTGCAGCTCGTCGTGGTGGTGCTGCCCGGCAAGACGCCGGTGTATGCGGAGGTGAAGCGCGTCGGAGACACCGTGCTGGGCATGGCCACGCAATGTGTGCAGGCGAAGAATGTGAACAAGACGTCGCCGCAGACACTGTCCAATCTGTGTCTCAAGATCAACGTCAAGTTGGGTGGCATTAATTCGATCCTGGTGCCCTCCATTCGACCCAAGGTCTTCAACGAGCCCGTCATCTTCCTCGGCGCCGATGTGACCCATCCGCCAGCTGGCGACAATAAGAAACCATCGATTGCCGCTGTCGTGGGCTCCATGGACGCGCATCCGTCGCGCTATGCGGCCACCGTGCGGGTGCAGCAGCATCGCCAGGAGATCATCCAGGAGCTGAGCAGCATGGTGCGTGAGCTGCTGATCATGTTCTACAAATCGACGGGCGGCTACAAGCCCCACCGCATCATCCTGTACCGCGACGGCGTCTCCGAGGGCCAGTTCCCGCATGTCCTGCAGCACGAGCTGACCGCCATTAGGGAGGCGTGCATCAAGCTGGAGCCGGAGTACCGGCCGGGCATTACGTTTATCGTGGTGCAAAAGCGCCATCACACGCGTCTCTTCTGCGCCGAGAAGAAGGAGCAGAGCGGCAAGTCGGGCAACATACCCGCCGGCACCACCGTCGACGTGGGCATCACACATCCCACCGAATTCGATTTCTATCTGTGCAGCCATCAGGGCATCCAGGGCACCAGCCGCCCCTCGCACTATCACGTCCTCTGGGACGACAATCACTTTGACTCGGACGAGCTGCAGTGCCTGACGTACCAGCTCTGTCACACGTACGTCCGCTGCACCCGCTCCGTCAGCATACCGGCGCCAGCCTACTACGCCCATTTGGTGGCCTTCCGGGCCAGGTGAGTCTATGCTTTGTGTTGTGTTCCATTGAATGTTTGATTTATGCGAGTGCCTTCCCTTGCAGATACCATTTGGTGGAGAAGGAGCACGACTCGGGCGAGGGATCGCACCAGAGCGGCTGCTCAGAGGATCGCACGCCGGGAGCCATGGCCAGGGCCATCACAGTGCACGCGGACACCAAGAAGGTCATGTACTTTGCCTAAAAAGTATATCGAAGACCGAACACCAAGCAACCAACCAAGCAACCACCCCACACCGAAC
Source organism: Drosophila aff. chauvacae BK-2020 (assembly GCA_018903765.1). Classification (NCBI taxonomy): domain Eukaryota; kingdom Metazoa; phylum Arthropoda; class Insecta; order Diptera; family Drosophilidae; genus Drosophila; species Drosophila aff. chauvacae BK-2020. The sequence continues at coordinate 2,478,344 of JAEIGO010000916.1, read as the reverse complement.
ACCAAAAAGCTAAAGAGAATACAAAATCAGTTTCGAAATTCGATTCGAATAAGCCAACTCCTCCCCCAATCCTCAGTCCTCCTCCTCCGATCACACGAGCGAATGAAAGCCAAGCATAGAATTGTATAAATAAGTTTAAAAGTTATATATATATTTTAGGTTGAGAGATAGCGCGATAGAGAGGATCTTGCATGCAATTAGTTATTTAGTAAGCTGAAGGATAACCCACAAAGACACAAAACAAAAGCCAAGCCCACTCATATGCATCCACACAAAGCAAAGAGCAGCAGGTGAGCAAAGAGAGATGATAGGTATTTAGGGAATCGAATGTTTAGCACAAGTTTGCGCAACTAAAGGAAAGGAAGAAGAATAAACGAAGCGAAACGAAAGCGAACGTAAAATGTGAAGAAAATTCTCAAAAAAAACAAATGATGAAAGAAGCGTAGCAAACAAATAATAGAAGCAAATAGAAATCAACTAAAAGGGAACAAAAGCGAAAGTCGACAGCAACAGCAACCAATAATAAAAACCAGAAGGGAAAACCAGAAGCAAGAAGAAACGAGAGGAGAGAACTTTTTGTAATAGGATTATTACGATTAAATTGTACAATATATTTTTACACGATACGAAATTGAAGACATAAAGGAGCTGAGATGCTGAGATGAGATGAGATGAATGAATGCATACAACCAAAGGTTTTTTAGTATACAAAAATGAATAAGTTGCTGATTGACTCGAACCACAACACAAAACACGAAACACACAACATCAACTCGGATTCTCTGTACTGTGAACGAAGACCACCACCAAAATAATTAACAAGAAACAAGAACCACTAGCAGCGGCATTCAAAACCAAGCGAGAGCCACTTAGCAAGTACTAAACGAATGGAAAATACTTCAATAACTAAGAGCGCAGATTTAAAAGCCGAGCAAGAAGAACATTTAATAGTTTGTAAGATCAGATCAGATTATAGATCATGCGTAACGAGTAACGAGAACTGCAATTTCAACAAGGGACAGACATCATTTTTGGTCAAAACAATAGGCTATTTTACTATTTACTATAAAATAGAGCGCATAATATATATAACCAAATTAAGTTCAAGTTTTTAATGGTAAATACTTAAAATTCAAAAGTGCAAATAAAACACGGTAGAAGTGCAGATATTTTTATGTTAGTCTTTAGTCGAGCCTCCACACACAACACACACAATCTGAACGAACCTCTTGTCCCCTCCCTGCAAGGCATATCACTCAATGTCCTCTTATTTATGTACCTCCTAACGATATTTAGTTTGTACTTTATAATTATTTTTTTCAAGAATCGCGAAACGAACAGGCCTGCTTTGCTTTCTTCACTGTAAACACTGTAAACTCTGTATTAATTATTAACTTTAGAGCCAAGTGGTGTACGGGTAATATAATAATCGATCTAAACAAGCTAGAGAGCGAGAGCGAGAGCGAGAGATGATGGCAACTACATTTCAATATTTTACAAAGTAGTCTTTAGTTTTCTTTGCCAATTCAATCAATCAACAAAACCATAAGCAACCATAAGCAAATATCACGATGTTTGAGAGAAACGTATGCTTAATAATTGTACTATATCGAGGACACAGTTCAAGTTAACATTATGATGAGTTGTTATATTTATTCGGTGCGGTGCGGCGGCGCACCGGAACCTTATTTATACTTGTGTACAATCCTTTACAGATCCTTTTTAATTTTAGATTTAGTTTGCGAGCATCTATGTTTTGCCCATCAATCGTACATTATGTGAGAGAGCATTATAAAATACATAATATTTAAATCGATATATGCTTACTATATTTAATCCTCTGTTGCACTTACAAATTAGTTGGTAAAAGAAATAAGAAATAAGGGGGTGGTGTTGGGAGCACCATCTCTCAATCAACCAATCAATCAATCAATTTATGTGTGTGGGTCGTCCGTATTTGTTGATTTCTCCAATTTTAATTACTAACTTTCCAATTTGTTTGTTTGTTACTAACCACGTTTCAACACAAGGGATTAAAATTTAAAATGAAACTTATTTCTTAATAACTTACTTAAACTTAAACCCACGCAAGCCCAAGCCCAAGCAAATGCAAAACAAATGCAAAACAAATGCAAAACAACAAAAATCTACCAATTTTAGTTAGTAAGCAAAGACGATGGAAAACGAATCAATGCAAGTAATGAGTTCGAGGTCGAACGGATCAATCCAAACCATGTAATGATGATTATTCAATAAGTTTAAGCTGAAAATGTGTGCCGACAATGAATGCATCTCGTAGTTGTTAAAATGAGCGAAAATATTCAACAATAATAATTTACTTTACCAGCAAAAGCACACAATATATGTAAATGAAATGTATATATGTGTGTGAGAAAAGTCCAAAAGCTTTAACTACTCGCAAGGAAGAAACGTAAACTGAAAGTTGATGCGGGAAAATCCCAAAAAATCGAAAAATGCCAACCCCCAACAACCTAATGCTACTTACTACGTCCCCCGCTCCCATCCAGAACAATGGGCTGTAAGAGTACATAGTCCCTACTAGTACACTAGATAACTCCGATTTTCCCCCTACTGACACACGCAACAATTTCAATGGTTTCTTCAGTGTCGTGCAGCTAAACGAAGAATAGGTGGGGAGACGATGAAGAAGGTTGGAGACCGCCGGAAAGCCTTATGTGTATATCATTTCCAACCTTCGTACATATATGTTCTGCTCAGAGTCGAGGCCCTAAAGATAAAGACAACAAAATAATGATAGCCGGGAACTTACATCTTTTATCTGTCAAAATTCAATTGAGCTTTAAACTAAAGATATAGATCGATGGAAAAAATAAACAAAAAACAAAAAACTACACAAAAAAAAAAGAGAGAGAGAAGTAAGGGATAGAATTCGGATCGCATTGTTTCTACATATATTACTTATAAATGTGCCGTTTATAGATGTCTACAATTATATACAACAAATATATAGATTATACATAGATATATGATATATAATCAGATCTAAATCGAAGCTAGAACAGCAATTTGCACAACTCTTCCTAAAGGAAATAAAAGTAAATACAAATCTAACGATTAAAATTATAAAATTATATATGCCACAATTACCGAGATTTCAAAACAAGTGACAAGGACTAACTCCAAGCAATTATAAACGTTATATTATGATATGTGTGTGTGTGTACTCTATACTCTTCCAATTAAAGCCCCCATTGAAAGCCAGCCCCCCAATTGCAACACACATCGCAACCCCATTGTCCTCCTCCACTCTTGACGTAGTGTTCCAATACGAATCAGATTAACGATTACCCTTAGCTGAAATTCGACTAGCAAAAATCGAAATGATTGTAGGACGGTGAAGAGAGAGATAGAAGAGAAGAGAAGAGATCATCATCTGGTACATCCCTTACTTTAGAAATCAACCAAAATGCCGGGTAATTAATCAATAAAATACATAATATTAGTGCTAATATATAAGCGGAGTAAGCAAGATACATCAACATACGGATAAATCTAAAATCTAAAGATAAATGAGCAACGTGAGCAACGTAAAATATGGGAAACTTGTAACTTTGGTGATCTTTTTAAATGTTATTAGTAAAACAAAACAAAAACAAACACAAAAAAAAAAAAAAAAAAAAATCAAGTTTAAAGACGAATACAAATCAAACCAGTTTTAAATGTGACTTAAAATACGACGTAATCGACATTTTTTCCACACAACAAACATATATGTAACAAGAGATCGATCAGAGTTTGTCACATATTGCAATTCAATGGAAATCGATGATCTTTTCGATAGAATTCTGGCAAGCTGTCTAACAATTAGTTCTAAGCGCTTCAATACAAATACCATTTAAACAACAAATAACAAACTCAATTAAGTTAATGACAAAACACAATTATATTTAACAAAATGTATATGTTTTATACAAATTACAATTATTTTTATCAAGTTTTTGCGGCTTTTATTCAATCCGACTTTGAGTTTCTAAACATTGGCAAAAAGCTGAACAAGAAAACCGAGCCCTTAAGAAACAAAAATATTAAAAAAGAAAATAATAATAATTTCAGTTGGCGTTTAAAAATAAGTGAACATCATATACAATTAACTTTTGTTCAATAAAATTATATATTTAACTAAACATTGTGACATCTGCCTTTTGACTTGCTTAAAATGATGACTGTCCTCCGGAGATCGAACGCGCGCTTTGGTCCTGCCCTGCTGCGGGCACATCCTCTCACATTCAGGCGTTGCAAGAGTAGCCAGGAAGCAAAGAGTGCTCTTATCATCCTGGCACCGGGAGCTGAGGAAATGGAGTTCACCATATCCGCCGATGTACTGCGCCGAGCCAAAGTGAGTAGGAGTGCTTCTACTGTGATATTATCGACATTCCGGCTGAAAGAGTTGCAGAATTTAGTATGGGAAAGGCATATGTGTTGGTTAACTGCGGAAATAATAATATTAAGAAATAATAACCCAAATACTTATGCAACTGAGGAAGTTTTTACCTACAATCAGAAGAAGATTATTGCAACAATTGTGTGAATAACAAGGAAAACCCCTACATTAAATATTTTAGTTTTGTTAAGATGTTAAAACTTGGTGAATCGTAGGAAATCACAGTTCTTTGATCTCCAATCGTTTTAAAAATAATTCCAACATCTCCCAATTTCTTTGGCCTTCCTATTATTCAGATTAATGTCACCGTGGCTGGGTTGTTCGACTGTGAGCCCGTCAAGTGCTCCCGGGGTGTGGTTATAGTACCAGACACTTCGCTGGAGCAGGCCGTGGCCGAGAAAAGCTTCGATGCAGTGGTCCTGCCTGGCGGATTGGCGGGCAACAAGGCGTTGATGAACTCCAGAGCCGTTGGTGATGTGTTGCGCTGTCAGGAATCAAAGGGAGGATTAATTGCAGCCATTTGTGCTGCGCCCACGACGCTGGGCAAACATGGCATTGCCCTGGGAAAATCGCTCACTTCGCACCCGGACATGAAGCCCCAATTGGAGGACAAATACTGGTGGGTTACTCATAAAGATCTCTGTAACTCATAAAAACGCTATAGACTCACATCATTATTTCATTTTTATAAGCTATATTGATGATAAGATTGTGGTTCAGGATGGTAATATCATCACGAGTCGTGGTCCTGGCACTACTTTTGATTTTGCTTTGAAGGTTACGGAGCAGTTGGCTGGAGTTGAAATAGCTGAGAAGGTGGCCAAGGAAATGCTTTTTACTTATAAATCTTAGTTAAATTCAAGTGCATTTTAAAATTACCCATTAAAAGTGTATTTTTAATATTCCTAATGGTTTTCAAATAGAACAAGAAGGGAAGCTAACTTCGGAAAGCCGAAGTGTAAATACCCTTTCAGCTTACAATTATATCATTATGAATTCACCAAAATTGGTTTTAACGTGTACCTATTAAACTACATTTACAGTTTGTGACGCGTGCCGCGCACAATTATAATAATAGCAACCATCACCAGTGTTAATTCAAACAGAGTACGCGCGCGCGCCCGTTCGGGCCAAGGGTCACTTTAAATCAGAGCTCTGGCCACACTAAGTCGAGCAAATGAACAGCCAGTGCGGGCACACTAGACCCAGCCAAGCCCTATATAAAGCGGGCGGAAGTCATCCTCCACCAGCGACCAGCCCGCTTTTTACCGGGAACTGCACTCGGCCTAAAAACCCCGTGGCTACCCCTATTTTTATTTTATTTTTATTTTATTTATTTATTTTTATTTTATTTATTTATTTTTATTTTATTTATTTATTTTTATTTTATATATTTACTTGTCTATTGTCTACCCGTCATGTCGTTCACTGTCTTGGGTCCACCGAGTTCATCGATGAGCATATCGATTAAATTTGAAGGCAGGTGCATAAGTGCATCGATATACATTGATAGATGGGATTTTAAGGGTTTTGGCAGCATTTAGAGCGGCAAACACATCGTCCAACATGGCATCGGTGGTGATGGTTTCCGAGGAAGTGATGGTCAGCCTCCACTTACTTACCTTTCGTTTATATTTTTTGTTTTATCAATATAATTTAATTCGAAAGAAACGCGTCGCGCTTTGAACGCTTTGAACGAATTGCCCTGGGTAATGACGAAGCTGCTGGGATCCGATTCGTACAATCCTCCTCCACTTCCAGTTGTTCGGACTGGACCTGACTGAAGATCGTATGGATCATCTCGTCGTCCTCAACTTCCGGTTCCAGTTCGCCATAGTGTTGCTGAATCTCTTCCAAGTTGGAACTGGTGACGATGGAACTGCCGGCATAGAGTGTGGCAGTGCAGAAATCTCGGGACGCGATAGCAACCGAAAAACCGTAAACAATGGCCAATGGCAAGGCACATCGCAATGGCAAGACACATAAAATGGCGATATATGTAAGTTAATGTAAATTCTCGGAAAATCTTATTAACCAACATTTCTACATTACTTTAAATTTTTTAAGTTGAGGTATTTTTATGAATTCTATATTCCTGTCTTTATTAAGGTCTGATTTCTTAATTTATTAAAAAAATACATAAACTTATCTTTTATAAATCGTTGGTTTTGTGACAAAGAGAAAGAGACGACGCATGCGCAGGAAAACCGAGTGAGAGCGAGAGCGTTGCTGCCGTACGATCGGCACGCAGCTGATTTTTTATTTTTGTCAGCATTTTAATTTTCTGATTTGTTTAGAAGCAAAAGCAGAATCAAGTATTTAGTTTTTTGTAAGTTGCTCACAGTCGTAATGATGATCGTAATGATGATGATACAGCTATATGATATAGTAGTCCGATCTTGATCAAATTAAAACTCAATTTCTAAAATAATGCAAAATGGTCATGTCTTATATGAAAATATGTTGAGATCTAGCTTAGTTATAATTTCCTTCCTTAAAAATTTCCGATCGTTCCTATGGCAACTATATGATATAGATGTCCGATTCGGTCCGTTCCGATAGATAGCTAGATGGCTAGATAGACTTGACTGATTCTGATTCAGAATCTATATATATAAAATGCTTTGTCCTCACTGACTCACTGACTGACTGATATATCACAGCCATGGCCAAACCACATGTCTTCGAGTCTTGAAGTTTTTTTAAAAAAATCGGAAAAAAAATGTCCAGATTCGTATGGGTATTCTAATTTTCTAATTCCACCTGAAACCTAAAAAATAATATTAATGGGATAATATTGATATTGGTCTAAGGCTTAGAGTAGGCCTTGCCTCATTTTATATTTGTCATTCGACTTCAAAGAATCTTTATTTCTAATTCATTAAGAAGTCAGAAAATAAAAATCGCAGTTGAAGTAAAATAGATGTTTTCGCTTTGAAATTTTAAGTGTGGATCTGCATCCGATCAAAGCTAGATGCAATAGATGCAATAGCGGGCCCTCTAGTATACATACATATATATGTACTTCTGACTAAACCCAGCAGACAAAAACTCTGTTTATGATATTAAAAACTATAGTTTTGCGGACTTCAGGCGGGCAAAACGTCCGATTTCAGATCCGCGAACGATACTTAAGTTAATCATCTGTCAGGGGTTTTGTGGCAGCAAAAGCTATCATTTTCGGAACCCGAAAATGATTGAGTTTGCGGACCTTTTGCGGTATCAAAAGCGGGCCTATTTCGATATCATTCGCGATACTTTTATAATATTATTCACGGGACGTATTTGGTATCTTTTGAGATACTTTTATAATATTATAAAAGTGTTCGAATAAATTCGTTTCAGATAGTAATAATAATTTAATTTATTTTTTTACATATATATAAAAAACAATAATTTATTTTACTTTAAATTTGTATTATTTATTTGTATTTTAGTTACTAATAATAATAATGATAATAATAATATAATTTATAATTTATATAATAGTTTTTATTTTCTTATGGTAGTCTGACCTGCGCATATTGGAAATATTTTTGTGTTATGCGGTCGAAGTCGGCGTCCTTCAAAGCAAATTTATTCTTGAAAGCGACTGTAAGAATACAAATTATTATAAGTAAATATTTATTAAAAAAAATATGCCAAAAAAAAATATCCCTCTGACGGATGACGTTATAAGGATCCTACGAATGCATAATTTGGCCTCAAAACTCCAACTCACTTCACAAAACCAAAACTCACTTCACTCTGTCTGCACACTTTGCCGCCCTCTTTTAATTTTAATTAATTTAAAACGAAAGCGCAAATCTCTTAATAAAAAAAAAGTGGCAAAAATAGTTTGACTTTTCAAATTTTGCACATCAGCGCCACCTTGGTTTCATTAGTTGAAGTTGTGACAGATGTAAAATGTATGCATTCCAAATATTATTTTTATTTTTAAATGTACATACTAAAACGCGCGCCCTCAAATAATCTCCTAACGCCTGCTGCGTTCTAGTATTTTGGAATCTCGCTATTCACCAGTCAGAGAAATGAATTCACTATGAATTTTGAGTGTGGCAAATTTACCAATGAATGCAATTTTAAGAAAATCAGAAAATAGCGAAATATATGTTTTTAAATATTATATTTTTAATTATTCAAAATTTTTTCCCCCATCTGAATTTAAGAAAAAGCCAAATTTGGCGGAAAAAAGCTGAAGTGGGAGCCCTAATAGCAGCCCGCTGAAGTGGCAGCCCTATTAGCAGCCCGCGCTGCTTGGGTTTCAAATGAATTTCCCTAGCTGAATTTAAGAAAAAGCCAGATTTGGCGGGAAAAAAGCTGAAGTGGGAGCCCTAATAGCAGCCCGCTGAAGTGGCAGCCCTATTTCAAATGAATTTCCCCCAGCTGAATTTAAGAAAAAGCCAAATTTGGCGGGAAAAAAGCTGAAGTGGGAGCCCTAATAGCAGCCCGCTGAAGTGGCAGCCCTATTAGCAGCCCGCGCTGCTTGAGTTTCAAATGAATTTCAGTGTTCATTGTTCATTCAAAAAGCAACGCGTTCGGTCATAATCCCAAAGGTCTGTCTGCATATCGGAGACGAAATCCGTGAAACACGAGGCTTAAAGCTATTAAAGACAGCACCTTTTTTAAAATCGAAGTGTATAAGTGGTAAAAAGCCAATAATTATTATAAAAAATCCAGAATTACCGCTCCCCGCATTTCGCATTGTTTCCCACATCTGATTTTCAAAAAAAGACAATTTTGACGGGGAAAAAGCTAAAGGGGCAGCCTTGGTGCGAGCCCACAAAAACAAAAAATAAAAACTAACGGCCGGTCATCCTTCGGTCCGGCGTGAGTTTTTTAAATCAAACCATAAACATAAAACATAAACAATAAAAGGCTTAACGGTCGCCGAAAGCGGAGTGCGTTGTGTGTTGCTTATATATATAATCATTTTAACTATTTCTAGTTCGCCGCCAATTATATCCGTTTGTTGTCGTTGCACTCTTGCAGTCCGCGTCTGTGTGTGTGCTGTTTCCGTGTGTGTTTGAGCTGTCGCTGGTGTGTGAGTGTGAGTGCAGACGGGTCATTAAATCCGCCGCTGTTCTTTTTGGTAAATTGCACAAGTGTAACGGTGTAAGAAATGCAACAACTAAAGCATGTAAATTGTTTGTAACCAGAGGCGCGAGAAAAAAAACGAAAGAAGCGCAGGTTCATTCAAACTGCGAAGGCAGCAGCAAAGCAACAACAATTGCAAATGTGCACACGAAATAAATTGCCATAATTTATACTGCTATAAGCTTTTGCGTGATGAAAGAAAAACAGTGCTGTGGCCAATGAAAAGCGCCCAAAAGGAAATAGTGGAAAATGATGTGTGTATATAACAGTGATTTGTGAAAATTAACATAGAGCTGGAGCGAAATCCCATGAAAACCAGGAAAATAGTGGAAGCAGCCACAACAAAAAGAGTAGTTCGAGAAAAAGAAGTGGAGGATGGAAAAAACTAAAACTCTTGCTGCACTTACAAACACACACACACATGCTACAGTGAGCCACCCTCTTGCGTCCTTTTCCCCGCCAGGTTCTTCACTAGGAAATTGCCATCTCTCTCTAACGCCCGCTCAGCCGCTCTCCGCTGAGATCTGTTTCAGCAGAAACCTGACATGCGCTCTCTCCGGCTCTCTCGAAACACACTGCAATTCTGTGCCCTTTTCCTTTTCCTCCTTCCATGAGTCACGAATTAGGCGCGCGGGGGCAAAACGGTGTAAAATAAAAGGAATTTGTGCAAAGAGCGGCGACGGTGACACTGCAAACGCGAAAAAACAACCGCGATAATTTAGCAAACTCAGGCAAAATTCAAAGGCAAAGTGCATCGTGCTAATTGCCAGAATAAGAGGCGTTATTTGTTTGTTCCTTTTGGCCCGCGTTTCTTATTCGTGCTTGTTTTTCCGCTCTTCCCCTTTCGGCGATTGCGTGTGTGTGAGTGGAATTTTTAACTAAACAGCCGCTACCTTTTGTTGCTGCGGGGGCGGGTAAACAAATTAAATAATTTGTTTATAAAACTGTGTCAGGCAAGAGTCATTCATATGTTTCGTTCAACCCGCTCCCCTGTGTGACGTAGGTGCGTTTTTTGACAGTCGAGCTTCCTTGATGAGAACAGTTCGTTGTCTGTCGTTAGTTCTGTTTATAAGTGCGCTTACGCTGTCAGAATTTTATAATACATTTGGAAAGATTTTTCTAAATTGGACATTTCTCAAATTTACAAAGAAGCCATCTTAGGGATGCTTTGCTGTACACCAGCTTAGTTGCTGGCCGGCTAATCAAAGTGAAGCCACCGCCATAAATTCCCATTCCTCGCTCTGCTCTGTCGCCGCCTATCTTGGTCCACTCCAGTTCCTTGTATCTTTCCGTCTATCTGCTAACTCATTCGCCCTTGTGGTTTTATCAAAGACTTGTTCTAATTAGCAAATGCTTCAGTTTTTTGTCATTGTTCTACTGTCGCGTATTCCTCATCACTGGAAAAAATCGATAGTGAAAGAGGTGTTGGGGTGATAGAGGGGTGAAGGGGCGGTCATCGTTTTTTGAGTGGTGGGTGACACATCCATAAAGTCCATGTGCCGTTCCTTATTCCGTAGTCTCTTTCATCATTCATTCAATCGCGGACAGCTACACGCACCACACACCATCGCACCCAATAAAAACGTGTGCGTGAGCCTGACACTGACACTGACCACAGGTAAAGAGAGGACGGCGCCACTCTCCCACTCACCTTTTGGCTCTCTTCTGGGTTACTCTCCTTCGCCTTCCTTTTGCCGGTCTTTTCTGTTTACAATTTTATTTGTTTTGGTGAGCAGCAGGCAGCAACCCCCGAAAAGGAAAACCATTTGGCGGCAGGCCCAATTTCCATTTTCCCAATTATACAGTTTCCCACACACATCACTCCTAGACCTTAAAAAAACATAATTGGAATACATTAGGAGAGTTTTCCGGCTAAAATGGTACACTGCCTTTCATTTACTTAGTTAAATTTAATTTGAAATCAATTGAAACACTCCATTAAATGTAATATTAAGTTTACTTAAAGAAGATTTTGAATAAAAAAACCATTTAATGTTCCAATTGTAAAATAGAAATATATTTCTCAGAACATTAAATAATTACTTAAATAAATAAACCAAATCACCTAAGTCCATTTTAGTCGTTGGGAAATATATTTCTGGTAACAATTAAATAATTACTTAAATAAATTATCTTACTTATCCTTATTACTTATAAAGGATAAAATATAATTTATATACCGAATTGCGCACATAGCAATGCATATTTGAAATCAATTTTGCTAATAAAAGGCTTTATTACGGATTTCAAAACCAATATTTAAAGAATTTGTGTTTCTTTTAACCGCTTCATCCCAAAAGTAATCAATGTTTGGGAAACAAGACATTAGACTATAATTATTTTATTCAAATACAATTCCTTATATGAAGTCGGACTTAATTGAAACCTGAACCTCGTGGGATACCTAAGAACTTTCTATTTAAATTTTAAATGGCTTTAGCTTATTTACATAACTGAGAAAGACAAAGTACATAGATAGTGATGTCCGATGTCCTTTTCATTTTATGGACTCAAAGGGAGGTTCCATATTGCCTTTTTTTTTTGCTTGTAATGGATCCCAGAGGATGAGGACGCACCCTGGCAGCTCTAGCTCTATGAATACAACATAATCAGACGGTTTTCTCTATATATGCAGCGCTCGCCTGAAATACGGTAAAGGGGTTGTTGCCTTTGTGGCTGTTGTTATTATCGCTGTTGTTGCCGCTGTCTTAGTTGTTGTTGAAGTACTTTTTTAGCTGTTACTAGTTGTCTAGTGGTGTTTGTCGGCCTGGAAAATGCACTCAAGCGTTTGGGCCCCGAGCTCCTCTTCAGTTTTGTGTTTCCATTCCTCCCCGATGACTGCGTTTTTTTTTTTTTTTTTTTTTTTATTACTTACTACACTGGGCCGTCTGACAAGTTTCAGGTTTTTGTAGTGTTTCCCCCGATTGGCAGCGACATGCACTTGGCATCGGCAGTTGGAAAAACTCCATCGAGGTCGCGACTGCACTGCAAAGTGGCCATCCATCGGCCGTGGAAATCTAGATGTCTCGAAGTTCTGCTCTTTTTAGTTTCTGCCACAAAACGGAGGCGTCTCCGCCGGTATTACAGTTGAATTTGGTTAGCATCAGATTGGGGCTAATTGAAGGAAAAGTTGGTATAGGCCTGAGTGTGATCTCATTTATTTATACTTCAAACCATGCAACAATTTGATTATTTACTTGGGAGAATTCGGTCTATAAGTACAGAAGCATGTATCCATGAGATGCTTTTAAGATATACAAAGAGATACGGGTGGAGAGAGCACCACATAATTCTAGTTTTAGATACGTGTATTGGTACAAGTTTATGGCGAGAGAAACATTTTCTGGAATTCTTCTTTAAAAAAACCATTAAGATATAACACTATAATATTTATAGTCTGTAGTTTGCCATTACCATCTACAAGTTTTTCGTTTAAAAAAGTGTTTGCTTTGTGTGAACTATATTACAATACAGAAATACAAATATTTATATTTTCCCAGGGTGGGATATATTTTCTTAATGGCTTCTCAGTACAACTTAGCCAAATGTACATATGTACATATATCTTATACATTCTTTAGCCCAAGAAGCTACCCATTTTAAACCGTGTAGCTCAGATCAAGAATGGAATGTTAACTTCGTTTCCTTTCTTAATAATTGTTAATTTCTTTTTTAATGTGCCAAAGTGTGTACAAGTGCCCTATAAAGATGTGTGTCTATTCAGTGGGCCCAAGAAAGGTTAAAGACCGGGTTGTGTGTCAAATTGGTTTGGTTGCGCTCCATTAGCTAATGTTTTTCACACGCTGTCGGGGGGGAGTTCCATCCAGATGCCCTCTTGCATTCCGGGACCCATGTCGGGGCCATATCTGGTGTGTGGCATCTGTGATAAGCGAAACACAATGCAATCAACCGCTTGATTTCCACACTAAAGATCGGCGGAAGAAGTCAGAGCTCCGAGAACAGAGCAAGGCAGAAACTGCCGGCTCTCTCCTCTTTGAGGGGGTAATTTAAGTTGCTCGCCGCTCGTCAGGCGACGCCCACAAAGAATTTCGGAGCCTAATTAGCCGGAGATCGTCTGGCCATTTATCAATTAGCACACAACTAACTAATGGAGCAGCCGGAGGGGCAGCAGCTGGGCAGTTCCACGAACCTTGAGAGAGCGCGCCCCTCGAATCGATTTAATTTGAGACAAGTCGAATATCAAATCAATTGAACCCGTTTAGCAATTTGACATGCAAATTTTTCTCGACGAGTGATATACTGGGTAGTTTGTGCCATGACATAATCCCAGTTAACAAAGCATTGGAGTCGCCACCGCAGGCAATGATCTAATGGAGCAATCAATGCAATTTCAAATATGATTTCATTGCGGAGCCCGGGGCCTAGTTTCACATTTTATAAATCCCCGGCAAAATGCCATTGTTGATAATTAGACAATTTTTCAACTCGATCGTTTGTGTTCCCATGGAGCAAGTGCCCCCCTTTGCCGCTCCCGAACCCGATCCCTTTTCCCCCGGGTTTTCTATTTCCAAGCGATGACGTTGTCAAACTTGTTTTATTCTCCAGCACTGCCCTGGACACATTATTCTCTCTATTTTTTTTTTTATCAACGTTTATTGTTTTGTGACTTTTGCGGTTGCCGTTTATTGCCTCTTTCAACTGTCGCTTAATTGACTTGGTTGTGTCTCGCATAATTCTCCTTCTCCACTGGGTGAACCACATCAACGAGCCCTGTGAGAACTGGGGACACCTACACGAAATATCAATTGAGAATTCCGCATTGTTGGCCTTATCTCAAGGGCCTTTTCTTCATATCGGCCAGTTCGAATGGGACTTTGAGTGGCATTGGATCATAAAGCTGAGAAGTTGTTGTTATGGTTCTGCTTTGAAGATAAAAGTGATTGCTTTGAAATTATGTATTTTTGGGTACAGGGGTCTAATTGGCAAATATCGCTAAACTTGTGTACTTTTTGTATGCGTATTTACTTTATGTTTTTGCCACTTTATTTCGGTTGATGGAAAAATTTAAATTCTTTTTAAAGGGTTTAATGTTTTTTTTTGGCTATACATTTCATTTTGGAGCTATGGATTTTAGGGCACAGGGTCTAATTGGTTGGACTTTGTATATTTCGCCTTTTTGGTAAACCGTTTCTAATAGATATTACCCAAAATGGTAACTATGTATGCAAATTTTGTTTTATGATCAACGTGAGTTCTCCTAAAAATCACTTTATGAATTTAGCTAAGCATTGCAGATTCTATTCCACGTTTTTGTCATATTTCCATGTGCTAAAATGTATTCCCTAAATGGTTTTAAATGGAACGAATGTAAAGGCTTTTTCTTTAAAGAAGACTTCTGCGGTTTTAGCTTGGCGAAATCTTCAAACATTCCGAGGTGACTTTGCTGAAAGATTTAATTCTTTAGGGGGAATTTCGCTTGCCAGTTCTAGCCCAAGAAGCCTGTCAGTCTAGACTCTAGAGTCTAGACGCATTCCGTTTGCATTCAGTCCCTTAGCCTGCAGCCAAATCGTTTATTGCCACAAGCCCTTGGCCTTCAACTCTGTGTGTTTTGTTGTGTATTTTTGCTTTGGCCGGCGCCGCATTTGTTTTATTTTTACTGTCACAACAGCTGCGACTGCTGCTGAGTTGAAACGCCGCTCAGTTTGAGGGCAGTGCGAGCTACTATCGGTCGGCTGTCGGTCGCCGTCTCTCTTCGATTTCGTTTTCATTCGCTATTTTTCGTTCAATTTGCGCATCTAATTTGCAAGTTTAATTCCGAGTGGCTTTGTTCAAATTAAGACTAAATGTGGAACTGCCGCGTCTTACACGCCGGAAGGGAGGAACCGTAAATCAGCTGAAAATAAAAAGTAGAAGGTCTCTCCCCCACGATTAGATCAGCGTCAGGTTTCGGATTGGATTCGGGCTCACGGGTTCAGGTTCCGTTGTTCAGGTAGACAGCCCCAAACAAATAAACTTCTTCCATAAATCTTACTTAAAACTAATACTTACCGACTATAAAATAAACATTGAAGTGCTAATAGTATTAGCTCATAGGATGGGGCAATAATAGTATTATCTGAATAATTACAATTTTAAAGGATAAACATATTGAACTTACCAAATTTAGTGTAATATTTTAATATTAACATCATATAGCTGCCATAGAAACGATCGTTAAATTTAAAGGAAAATGCAAGACTGTAACTGTAAAACTGCAAGGTATACAAACATCGGTGTGCCGAGGATAGCTTCCTTTCTTGTTTTTAATACAATCAATGCAATGCACATTTTTATAGGTCACTACATTGCAAATAAATTTTAATGTTGAATATTGAGAAGATATCAGGGTTTAGCAGGTATTTTTCCAAAGGTATGAGTTTACATTTCCTATTGAATATAGAAAAAAGAGAAATCCCAACTTCAAATCATAGAAACAAATAATATTTCTCATTTGAATATCATAAAGTTTTTTTTCCCATAATATCCGGTCCCAAGAGCAATCAAATATTTTGTTTTTATAGAAGAAACCCTCGAGAGTATCACAGTTTCGTAAGCGCTGTGAGACTTATCAGGGCATGGGCGCAATCAAAAACATTGCCCCGCTTATCTGCTGATAAGCGAACCGACTCACGCACATACAGGAAAGGTAACAAAAACGCCAGAAAAGCCGAAAAAACAACCGTTTTTTCGTTCGTATCGTTTGATAACTCTTTGTTTTATTCAAAGGCCGTCAGCAGTCTGTCAACCTGTTTGCCGCGTTCTTTGAGTTACCGGTGCAGTTTGGCAGCCACTGTTTAATAATCTGATCACGCCCCGCACACCCCATTTCGGTTCTCTCCCATATGAGATTCCAAATTTAGTCGCTTTGCTGGCATTTATGGAACGATTTACTTTACTTCACGCTCCATACAGTTGTACAGTTAGCGTTTGTTTATGCGCCGGCGGCGGCAGCAGCAGCAGCTGATAAAAGCTTCGAGTCGCTCGATCCCACGCGGCAATCGAGCGGTGCCGATATACCCAATAATAATTCAATTTAGCAGCGATAATTGGCCATCGAGCGATCAAGCTCCTCTCTCACGGCAACAGAGGTGGGCACAAAAATAGTAAAACGAATTTAATACTTGGGTTTTTTATTTGACAATTTAGTTAATTGGAATTTCTCAATAAAAAGAAGATATTTTTATACATTTTCAGTGAGTTCTTAAATCCTTAATGATTGATATTTATTTTATTGCGTTATCTCTATAAGCTTAAGGTCTTTTTTAGAATTTTAAAAAGAAAGAGAACATTTTTAATATTTACAAATGGATTACTTTTACATTTACAATTATTAATAAATTGCAGTGCTATAATTTTGACCTTGTCTGTAATTGGCAATAGCGGAAGAGGCTTGCAGAACGCGATAGAAGAATCAAGTCACAATAACGGGTCTAAAGCAATAACAATGTTCTTCTCGTTTCTTTAATGTCTTTTAGCCAGCTGCATCGCCCACTCTCCTCCGTTTACCTAATTCTCTCCCTCTCTTGCACAAAAGCTGTTTTCTTTTTCTTCCTTTTTATTTCCGGTGCGAAAACTTTGCGCATGCGTATTCTCTTTTAACAGGAAAAAACCGGTCGCTCTCTCTTGCTATCTCCACACCTCTCTTTGCGGTTTTTGTTGACATTTTGCTGCACTTCCCACACAAGCTAACACACACACATACACAGCTGTTGTTTTTTGTCTTTGCGGTTGTTTGTTTCCGTTGCCTTTTCATTCATTGTTGGTGTTGCTATTCGAATTCGAAGAAAAAAACTTAGCCGAGACACAGTCACTGTCAAACTGCGCTCAATTATCAGTAATTTTGTTTCCATTTTATTTCTTGCCGCACATTGTTTTCCGCTTAATTTGCCAATGACCTACTGGCGCGAAATGAGAACGAAGCGATAAGGCAATGGAAATGCCTCCCATGTCCTCCCTCTCCCCTTGAATGGATATTTCACCCACAAAATATGCAAATAAGCAAGGGCGCTTAGGCTTTCTTCGAACTCGAACTTATTGTATGGACAGCCTAAAAGCAGGCAACAAAAAAGAAGAGCGCGTGAATTCGAAATAATTTTAAGGGAATTTCTTAGTTTTGTGCGAGGAAGCCGAAAGATTACACTCTAAACTATTAAATAATAATAATCATAACATTCACTAATATATTTAAAAGAATTATTTAATTATAACTCTTTGTTGTGTTGTGTGCTGCTTCTACTTTTAACTAACAAATTGAAGCATAAAAATGATTTTTCAAAGCTCCTGTGAAGTTTTAAAATAAACCAAAGACTAGATCGTGTGCCGAACTATAATAAAAACAATAAACAATCGAAAAAAACACTAAAATTGACTCTCTAAAACTAAATAAGAATTAATAATTTCAAAATAAATTCCCAAACATATCAAGTGATACAATTTTTCTTGTTATCTTTTCTTGCAGTTAAAAGAAGTATTAAAGTTTAGCAAATATGTTGCTAGCCCAATTCTAGATAGCTAAGAAGATTAGGATTAAGTTGTGGAAAGTGCAATCCAAGGGCGTGTAACCTATATACAGCCACCTACGCCGCCGTGACAGTCCTAGGAGAATCCAGGGAACATCCTCCGTACTCCGTCCTCCGTCCTCTTCCCTGCGCGCCACACAAACAGCCAAGACGGCGTCCCCTCGCAGCTACGTCCGCTCACGCTCCACCCCGCAGTCGCCCCATTCCCCGCAGGCGGCACTCCTCGGCGGCGGCAGATCCCAGCACGGTCATCACGGTCACCACCACCACCATCACCATTCCCCGTCGCCATCACCATCGCCATCGTCGCCCTCGCCGTCGTGCCCCACGCTGCAGCTGCAGCCGCGCCTGCACCATTCGGAGCAGCAGCTGTGCCAGCGTCGCCGCATCTATGCGTCCACGGGGAGTGCCGCCAACATCATGATGGATCGCGAATCCCTTAGCGAATGGGCTAAGGACAAGCCGCTCAGCATCCTGCAGCTGGATCCGGCGGATCGTGCGGTACTCCGCATAGCAGGTGAGTGTTTTCCATTGGAATAATTATGAATAAAGAATTTTCGTATTGAAAAACAACTACAGTGGTGGCCTGGTTAACAGGGAAATTGGAGTTTTTCTATGAAGCTACATATAATCATTATGCGTTTGAAAACAATTAAAACAAAGTTCACAAGTATGCATTATAATTCTAAGGGTTTCACATAAATTTTTGATTTATTTGAGCCATAATTCTGTCCACCCTTTTGCGATGGTTTTAAATTCACAGCGATTTGTAAACGAATCTTAATTCTCTCTTTTAAAACTGGCCAATTAGAAATGTAATTTATGTCAAAGTACGTATAGCCTCGCAATAACTTTTGCTTCCTTAAAAAGCATAAACTTTTACTATTTAATGGTTAACATCTAAAATGTCTCGAAGTTTTTATGTATCTTGAAAAAAGAACAACTCTAAATTCCCAACAATTTTCCCCCATCAAAGCCACCACTGTAGTAGGGCAATTGAGGTAATCCCGCCGGCTGATAGCTCCATTCAAATGGCAATATGTTGAGCAAATATTTGGCCAACCCACTCGCAGTGGCACTCCCCCCGAGAAGCACCCCATCGCCCACCCATAAAGAGCACCGCTCGGCGGTTCATTGCACTTGGGGCTTACACAGCAGTGTCCGCAAAACTGGGTGCTCGCATTTCCTTGCACTCCCAGCTGCTCTGGTGCTTTGCATCGGCGCGGCATTATTGTGCGCTAATTCCGCACTAACGGTTGCAGCCTCCGCCCATGAACCCCGTCTATTTTCCTCCCCAGAAACCCCCCGGCTGCGTCGCCCATAAAGCCCATTTATATATATCCCGTCT
Organism: Drosophila aff. chauvacae BK-2020; assembly: GCA_018903765.1. Taxonomy (NCBI): domain Eukaryota; kingdom Metazoa; phylum Arthropoda; class Insecta; order Diptera; family Drosophilidae; genus Drosophila; species Drosophila aff. chauvacae BK-2020. The sequence continues at coordinate 2,458,957 of JAEIGO010000916.1, read as the reverse complement.
CTGTGCCAGCTCTGCCGTTTTGTCTGTCAGTCACTCGTGTGCGATTCTATTTCTGTTCCGCCAACGGAGTTTTTGTCGGCCCACAGAACTATGTGCATATTGCGACGTACAACTGCAACTGCAAAAATCGAAATTTATGTCGTCGTAGCAGCCCCGAGGGCATTGTTAGTCCCGCACAATAAAAATAAAGAAAACATTACACGAAAAAAAGGGGCTAAAATGGAGGCAGACTGAAGTCTATTGAATACTTGTCGCATTGTGCCCAGGGAGAATGTCTATTATAAAGTTCCAACGGCGAGGAGTTCACGGGATGTGGCCAACAACGAACGGAATGAGAGACTGTCAGATCAAAGGATGCACAAATAAATTACATTCTGGATCAGTAGCATATACACATTTTCTAGATCAATGTTTAGATTGGAGAAAGCACTTAAGTTGTTACCATTTTTTAATTTCATTTGATTATAAGGAGTTCTAAGATTTATTTATGTTTGTGTTTAATTTCTGAGTAAATTAAAGGAGTAATACATTGTTTTACTTACTTTAACACCTCCTTTAATGACATTTAACTGAGTTTGATGTACAAAATAATTGTTAGACCTCTCTAATCCTTAACCTTTGAGTGGTCTTAGGGGTTCTGGCTCCTAGTTTGATATTCAGAGAGTTCAAAGTTGTTCTAGCCCTTAGAATTTCAGAACCGGAAAACCCCCCTGATCTCGTTTTTAAGTACAACACTTACCGACTGACAATGCACTCAATGCGTCAGCACTCTCCTCCTCCTCATCGCGACGCGGTTGTAATTACTTTCAATTGAAATTGATTCAATAAGAGAAACGCCCAAGATCTCGTCAATGAAACTGAAAACAAAACTCGTTTTACCTTAACGAGCCGAATAAATATGTGTTTATATACACTCGTTGGAATATTTATAAATTGAGATTGATGTCTGGGATTAAGTAAGGCCCCCGGAGTGGGAGACACCTCCACAAGTCGCGGAGTCCAAGTCCATGTTCCCATTCCTCAGTCAAATCCGAGCCCAAATCCGACTTCAAGTTGATTTCACATGCGAAATGAAAAGTTTACTTGGCTTTTCGCTTTTTTATCCCCCGGTTTTTTTTTGTGGCTCCCCCATTTGCCGAGTTTTAATTAGCCCTGAGCCAGTTAGCCCACACACAATTTGGCCAAACTGCATGTAACGGAAAAACTTGCCCAGAAAGCAGCAGCAACAATAGTTGCGCCAACTCTGCAACAGAAAAAATTGTAGAAAATAGAGAAAAAAAACTCACAGCTCGCAACTAGCTAATGAACAAAGCAAAGACGGCGCCGCCCCCGCGGATCGATTAGATGAACCGTAATGGTTGCCATTGAATCCCCCGTGAAAGACGTGTTAATGCCGCGATTAAATAATATTTGCTTACGGTTTCTTTTATTTACAATTGTTTTGTGGATATTTTTAAAACCATTCTCCCGCTGCTTCGATTTTCTCACTCTGTTTTTCGGTTACGCCTGCGCAAAGTGAACCAATTTTGGCCTTTGAATTCGAATCGATCCAGTCTGAGTCTATTGGGTGTTTGTTTCGTGTGGGCGTCAGGCTGTTTTTGCTTTTGGCCAACTTATAATACTCTCATCGGGCCATTTTCGATTTCGATTTCGGATTATTTTGACAGCATTCGACAGCATTTATTTTTAGACGTGTGTTATCATCGCACGGCCTGTCCCATTACCATTAATCGACGCCGTCTTCAAGTGCTCTGGCGTTATCGTTATCGAAGTTTTCCGTAACCTGTCAAGGCTTGGCCCAAAATCGCTCATCGAGAAGCCAAAGCTATGTGGGCGGGCAGGCGCCAAGCCCCAGTTAGCTCCCAATCCCCCGAGCTGCATCGCATCGCATAGGTTTCATTAATAAATCGAGCGAGTGTGTCGCAAGTTCTGTTTCGGTTTCTGTTTCTGTGACTGGGTTTATCGTTTAGATATTCTAGGCACACTTGCTCGCACATTCACGTACACATGATCGGTTTTAATGGGAGAATTAGCCCGGCAACAGTTGCCACCGGAAGTACAGTTGCCACAAGGAAGTCGCGTGCGACAGAGCTGTATTTTATGTTGAGTTGTAATGAGTTTGGGAAAAACCTTCTTTAAAAGGTCAAAATGAACAGTATTGGGGGTCTAAGTAATATTTTAAAAAGAGCTGAATTAACAGATAGATTTTTTTTTGTTTAGAATCTAACCTTTTTCTAGAGTTGCCACCTTTTTCTTAAAAATTAAAATATAAATCTATGCGTCAGAGCTCCCAACCTTTAAAAACAATACTAACACCATATTTATTTCCTTTTTTACCACCATAACTCAATAAGATGTTCCCTTTCATGGCAATAATTTTATCGCTTGCATTGGTTGCTTTTATTTTCGGCATTCTGCGTTGTATCTGGAAGATACAGATACGCCTACCGACATAACACGATGTTGTTAATTGAAAACTGATAACTGTTTCTCTGTTCCAGCCTGCTGTTTGCTTCTGCTTCTGTTTCCTTTGCAGCCATTCGCATTTCTATTCCGTATTTCGGCGATGTATTCTCCTTTGGCTTTTTGGTTTTTTAATTGTCGTTATGTATATTCGTATCTCCATATCGCGTATCTGCAGCTGTGTATCCGTATCTGTATCTGAATGGGGTGTGTGCTGGTGTGCCACAGAGTGTGTGTGTGTGTGTAGATATCTCTAATTAGTTTTCAATTCAATTTGCATTTCTCGTTCGCTCGTTGCTATCTTTATGTCTCTATTTCGGAGCCCTCCCTTTCGCGACTGCTTTCGGTAATTATTCGTCTTAAGTTATGACATTTTTAAGTGTTCTGGAATCTAATGACTAAAGCCAGTGAAACATCTGGATATATATTGATATGATGATTGGCTGTTTTACCGCGTTTTCTGTTTTTTTCTTTTTACCCCCAACAGTGTTGTTGAGTTTTTTATGTGCAGCAAAACACGAGCTTCCTATTGAGTTCTCCTCTCCTGATTATTATCATGTTTGAGTCAGTGGTTTTTAATGGTTTTAACTTTGTTAATTAACTGTTTGAAAAGGAGAATGTTTTGATTATTTAATTTGGATAACTTGGGAGGCATCGATCATATAAATTGCATTATTAAGTAAACCTTGAATAAATATGTTTCATAGAGTATATCAAATATTATTATCTTTGAGTCAGTGGTTTTTAATGATTTAAAATTTATTAATTAACTGGTTGAAGGGGTTATTTAATTTGATATCTAGGATAAAGCAATAAGTCTATTGAAAGCATTCATGTTAATCAGCATGTTCTCTACATTCTCCTAAAAAATCACAAGGCAATGATAATGAACATTGAAATCTAATACAATCATGAGCTGGGAGCTCTATAATCAGAGATTTCCATGTGCTAATCTCCTAAATGGAATCATCATTAGAATTAAGAGTTATAACCCCAATAAATAATGCAAATTATTTAATTATACAAGAGCTCTTATCAAGCGATTACTTGAGCAACAAATTATCAATAATGACACTTGAAATTTAATTACCAGAAAGTGATACCTCCTCTAAAATAATTACCAAATATGCGGCTGTAATTGGAGAATAAATATATTTTTGGTGGTGCTTTAAAGGCTATTAATAAAATGTGACTGTTATTCGAGAATATAATTTGGACAGTCAAAGTCAAATAAAGTCTTTGGTTTCCCCGTCTGTCGGCGGCAGGTGACATTCGTGAATTACATTCACACGCACATGCAGTAAATATATCTCGGCGGTATTCCATCGTATCTAACGTCGCCCCAAGGCTGTAAAGCCATATGGCCATATGGCACCTTTCCCAGACAATTGTCTCCCACTCCAGCAGCAGCAGCAGCAGCAGGTCCCTCGTCCTCCGCTTCCCCGCTCCATGATGTGTGTACTATATCTAGCCTCCCCCGACAACGGCCACAGAAACTCTTCTGACTCATTAAGATAAGCAATTTCGTGTGTCAATTTGTCAACTCCAAAAGAGAAACAAAACGCAATTCTGGCAGCAGCGCGTCTTTGGGATCAAAGCGAAGGACCGCCCGCTTGGCGCACTTGAATATAAATATAAAATCTATATAAAATATACGCACACAGACGTACAAATTATTTGTACACAAATATTTAATTACGCTACTAATTGCCAGTGACGATCAACAGCAATGGAATGAAACACTCCGGCATGGCGAGGTCAAGATACTTTAGCTTTTGAGCGATATGGAAGGGGAGACGAGCTGACAGATACTCCCCCTGGCACACAGAGAGAAATGGGGTTGAATAGTGGCCTTAAAATGTTGTAAAAACATGGAAGTTATTAAACAAAAAAGTTTTCTTTCTTAAGGGGGTTTCTACCTTGTGTGGTCGAAAAAATGTGCTTTTTAAAAAATTTTTTTCGTGGAATGTATTGAAGATAAACACTTCTAATTTTGTTCAGGTGTATCTACAAGTTTATTGTTTAAGTACAAAAAGTTTCAAATGGAAATATGCACAGGGGAGGGGGAGGGGCATTGAGCAATGGAACGCCTTTTTTCGCTTACGGAAGTCCTGCTGCTGCCCCAAAGGATCTGAAACACAAAAATTAAATATATTCTTACTTTGTATACTTTTGTGCATGGCTGGTACCAGAATTGCGAAAAAAGAATGAAAATTGAAAAACTTATGCGATTTTAAATGAAAAACTCGATTTTTACGCACTTTTTTCGACATTAATTGTTATATAAAATAAAAAATATTCAATATTTTTTAAAGATTTTGGTACCAGCCATGGAGAAGTCTCTAATACACGATACTTTAAAATTTCGTGGCGATTGCTCAACTAGTCTGGCTTGAATCACTTCCGCAAGGTCAAAAAATGTCGTTTCGAGTAAAACGCGTTTGAAGTTTTGCTTCAGTACCTGTTTTAAGGTGTAGGTGCTCCCTCTTTTAAGGTGCAGGTTCCGTAATTCTTAAGATAACCAATTGAAATTTTGGGAGCGGATTCTAGAAACATATATCAATCCAAAAATGCAAAAAAAAAAATTCGATTTTTTCGACCACACAAGGTAGAAACCCCCCTTAATAAAGTTACATTTGTCTAGGTATATAGCTCCAATGGGTGTTGCTCAACATGCTTCCAGCAGCATTTGTCTTTATTGGGATGCCTTTCGCCCTGTTTAATTAAATTTTTCCATAAATTCTAACATTACTAGTTTGTTTTAATTTCACCCACAGCGACTTGGGTACCGGGTATCTCACAGTAGGTCACCAATAGCTTCCCTACTGCTTTTACTTCTGTTCAAGATACAAAAAAAGATTCCAAATTTGGATTGTTTGAAGTTTGACAGAAGCACTTCAGCTGAAGATTCAACAAGTGATCATATTCCATATTTACAGCATAAAATATTTATCAATAAAATCCCTTCATTAAATATAAAATCCTATAAAACTATATCTTATCACCGGAAATTTCTCTTTCTGTACACAGATGTTTTTGTGCAATGTTTTCACCAGTGGCATTACTTTTTCGTTCTGTGGGAGTTTCATTTAAGGCGTTCCCGCTTTTGTGGCTTTCACAGAAATTGCAATGATCTCAGCTTCACCCAATATCACTTTATGGATATTTATGACCTGTTATATATATCACAGCCAGTATCTCCTCGGTTTGTGTGGGTGGAGTGACCATGACGTCACTGTTGTTGCTGCTGCGAAACAAGTTGGCCTTTGTCAGCAATCGAGCAATCATTTAAATGACATTACACGCAAATAAAAGTGAACAACAAGCGAATACGAATACGAATATGAATCCGAATCCCAGTATAAACGCCCACAACTCGGTGTTGTAAACCTGTTTTTTGTCAGCGATTTTTTTATTTTCGGGGGATGGGTAATACTGGGTACTGTCTGTCGCCATTGTCAGTGGGTCACCCGTATTCCACACAGGCTGGGCCGTGGCTCACCCTTGAGGTGAAGTGAACTTACACGAATATTCCATATACTCTCCATTGTTTTTCTTTCCGCCTTCGCTGTTTGCACAAAATAGTGGAAACCGAAACTGAAACCTAACCCGAAACCGAAGAAGGGGAAAACGTAACTCTTTTCAGTGGGGTTTAGAGTTTATTTTTGGAAAGGGAAGTTTTGGGGGGAATATATAAATATATGGAGGGAAGTCCACTTAGCCGGCATTCCCAACCGCCTTGTTTACTCTGTGACTGTTGGGACTCGCAATAAGTCGCGCCAAATGCCACATTGACACACATATCTCTTCTCGCAAATTCGACAGTTGGAAAAAAAAAACAGTAATGCCGGATAATGTCTCCATTCCCCAAACCTTTCAGCCATTCGTTACTCACTTGAAACAATTGCATTTGTCAGCCTTTTGAGTGTTTACTGAAAAGATTTTCATTTTACAAAAGAATGTGGATCTGTTCACAAAATTATGGATTTTATGAGTCGTGAGTCATATGATAAATAATACCTTTGCCTGAATAATAAGTCTGTACTGAATATGTACAAATTAACTTAAAAACTTTAAGAAGTAACATAATATAATAATAATATATGCAAATTGATATAAACCTTAAAGAATTATTATAATAATAATATAAATAAATTATTTAATTTAATACTTGGCATAGATTTCTTGTTTTCTTCTGAATTAACCTATTTTTAAGTTTAACATATTAATTTATTGGTACACAACAAAAGGAACGTGTTAAGCTATAAAACCTCTGCAAAATCAGTTAGATTTTATTACTGAATATTTAGTAGCAGAACTAAATTTATTCATGTATTCTTAGCTAAGAAATCTTTTGTTTAGGGATTAAATTAACGTTATTTTGATTTGCCATTTGAAATACATTTTGTGCCTTTTAGGGCTTATATATTAACACTAATCCGTCCCTTGTGTCAATTTGACACAATTTTGATTTTCAAATCGATTTTTAGGTCATTAGTTGCAAAGATATTTTAATAAAATTTTGGCTCAGTGAACGAATTTTGACGAAATTTCAAAATCAAGAAGAATTTTTTTTCTAGGAGGCTTGGGGGCGTGGCAACACAAAAAGTTACGAATCTGTCCCTTGTGTCAATTTGACACAAGACAAAAAACAGCACAAAAAAATTTTTTTTTTTGGTTTTTTTGCTATAATTATCTTTTATTATTATTATTTTATTTTTTAAAGTGTTTATTTTTTTTTAACTTTTTTTTTTAATTAAAAAAAAAAATTAATTATTTTCACCATTTTTACAAAGAGTGAATCTGTGGTCTGGACAGACTTTTTTGGAACATTTATCGCATTCCACAGAGTGTAAATTCGCATTAGATTTCCGTGGACACAAGTGGCACCGCGCCCGCTTCCTGGACGGGATGTGGTGCGTCACCAGGATCTTGACGGCTCCTGTGAAATTCCCCTCATTTCATTCACCACTGCCATGGCTCCTTCCCCTCTGGGGGTCCTCTCCAGTAGGTCAATAGTTGGTGAGACAAGTGCAGTGCCCAATTCCACTAAGAAAAGTCGCCTGCGGAAGTTCTCCTTGTGAATATTCCACAGAGGATTCAGCTGCGTATACGCAATGTACGCATTCAATGCTGACATATCAAGCATATTGCAGCTACTGCGACTGGCCACCTGTTCCACCTGTTCACTTCCCTCTTGCAGCGATATGTGCCCACCATTTCGTCCATCACGTCGACACCACATTTGGTTTTGTTGTAATAGTTTATTATTTCAGGATTCACTTTATTGTCGCTTTGGTCAATGAAAAGTAATTTTTGTGGTATGTGCTCAACAGTGTTACAAATCGCCTACACTGCGTTACATATGACACCAGTGTGGCTCCCAATGTTGCCTCAAACACAAATTGGAGTGATAAAGTGGCTTCTTCTTCATGTCGACGATCAATGGAGTGAACAGGTGGCCAGTCGCAGTAGCTGCAATATGCTTGATATGTCAGCATTGAATGCGTACATTGCGTATACGCAGCTGAATCCTCTGTGGAATATTCACAAGGAGAACTTCCGCAGGCGACTTTTCTTAGTGGAATTGGGCACTGCACTTGTCTCACCAACTATTGACCTACTGGAGAGGACCCCCAGAGGGGAAGGAGCCATGGCAGTGGTAAATGAAATGAGGGGAATTTCACAGGAACCGTCAAGATCCTGGTGACGCACCACATCCCGTCCAGGAAGCGGGCGCGGTGCCACTTGTGTCCACGGAAATCTAATGCGAATTTACACTCTGTGGAATGCGATAAATGTTCAAAAAAGTCTGTCCAGACCACAGATTCACTCTTTGTAAAAATGGTGAAAATAATTAATTTTTTTTTTTAATTTAAAAAAAAAGTTAAAAAAAAATAAACACTTTAAAAAATAAAATAATAATAATAAAAGATAATTATAGCAAAAAAACCCAAAAAAAAATTTTTTTTGTGCTGTTTTTTGTCTTGTGTCAAATTGACACAAGGGACAGATTCGTTACTTTTTCTTAGGGACGGATGAGTGTTAAATTAAATTAAAAGCAAATAATATGGATTTTTTTGCATTTAAAAACTTTCAATTCATCAGATAAATATTAACAGTTAAAGTTTCTTGTATGATTTTCCCTGCAATCAAAACTATCAATTTAGCAGATATTTTATTTACTAAAATTTATCTTAATTTATGGGTTTTTTGTATGATTTTCCCTGCATTTGAAAACTATAAATTCATCAGATAAATCATATTTTAATATTTATCTTAATTTCTGTAGTTTATTGTATGATTTTCAGTGCAAATATGAATTATCAATTTGGCTGATATTTTATTTTCTAATCTTAATTTATGGGTTTTTGTACGATTTTCCCTGCCTTTGAAAACTATCAATTCAGCAGATAAATAATTTCCTAATATTTATCTTAATTTATGCGAGAGTTGCAAGTGTGTTAAGCACATGACGTTGTGCGAATAATTTTTATTATTGCTCTCAGCCCGCAGCTCTACACTTCTCTTCGATTGAAAATGGCAATTGCAATTTGCCGGCATTCCTTGGCAAAACGGGAAATTGTCTGCAGTCTGCAGTCTGGGTCTGAGTCTGAGTCTCTTAGTTTTATTTTTATTAGTTTGAGTTGAGTTGTTTTTTGTATCTTTTTAAATTCAAAACTCCGAGTTGAGCGCAGGGAAACTGAAAACTGGGGGCGATGGGCGGCCGTTTAGTTGCCTTGAGACGGATGTTGGCTGTGACAGGCGGAATTCCGAAGACTTGGGCGTGAGTGAAGCGTGGGCAGGGGCTTAGTAATACTCGCAAGCGAAATAGTTAGAGGCAGGCGACAGCTGCCCAGCAGATATATATTTTTTTATTATTATTTTTTATCTTTGTGTGACTAAGTGGGTGAGACCACTCAATCACTACCACATCAATGGCTTGCCAATTCCCTTAAATAGTTCGAAAATAAATATAAAAATCATACATTTTAAGCAAGTTTTTATAATATATTAGTAAGCAAGTCAAATTGAATTAATTCTGTAGCCAGTTTTGGGTTATTGTGAGGGAGAGAAGTAAATAAACTGAAGATTTTATATGAATTTTGTAGTTGACATATTTTTAAAAAATCGTTTTGGAAATAAACTGACCTATTTTGAATTTAAATATGTTCAAAATGCATTAAAGAATGTGTTGGAATTATAAATTTATTATAATCCATAAATGGATTTTATTCTCGTGTTATTTATTTAAAACAAACATTTTGCTTGGAAATTCTTCTACTTAATTATTCTTCTGATAAACTTATATCATATATTTAATTCAATAATAAATTCCTTTTTCCTTTAAAGTTGTTATAATATCATTTAAAACTCACCTTCAAAACCACTTCAATAATAATAACCTTAAGGGAAGGTTTCCCTCATTTTGGACCAAAAAATCGACTTTTGCATTTTTGGATTGATATATGTTTCTAGAATCCGCTCCCAAAATTTCAATTGGTTATCTTAAGAATTACGGAACCTGCACCTTAAAAGAGGGAGCACCTACACCTTAAAACAGGTACTGAAGCAAAACTTCAAACGCGTTTATCTCGAAACCACGTTTTCCGATCTAACAAAAACTCTCAGACCTGATCTATTGATCCGATTCTCTCCATCTAAAAACTGTTTGGAAGTGCATGCTTTTTCGTAGGTCCCGTAGCAACATCACTTATCAAAATTGTTTATTACTATTTTTTTAACGTTGTTGAAATGGAAAACAACAAGAAAAATTTGAACTTTTAGTTCCAATGTTCATCATTCAATGAATTTTGCACGAATTCCAACAATTTTGCTACCGGACCTACAGAATAAAATTATCTTTAAGTAATAACAACGATTTTTGATTTCAGTCCAATACAAGAAGCGGCAGAATTTTTATTAGTACACCATGTTTCGAGAGCATGGGCCCACGGGAATGTGCATCTTGTAGTCGCCATTTTGAATTTTTTTAACTTTTTTACTTTTTCAAATTATCTGATAATAAACGAATAAAATCATCAAAACCAAAAGTTCGTACGCTTTTTCATTGTCCTACAACAAAAATACAAACTTTGCTTTATTTTCGTCCATAATGAGGGAAACCTTCCCTTAAGTAAAGCCTCAATAAAACCATATCGATGGAAGCCCTTTAATATGAGTTACTAATTGAGGGAAAACACACCCATTTAAGTCGTATAAATCCGTGTTAAATCATTGAAACCAACTTCTGTGCAAATTTCGAAACACCTTGGCTAACAAAATCCTCGCTTGATGGACATGCAAATTGCTGCCTCCTCCTACTGTGCTTTTTTTTAGGCATTTTATTCAAGTCTCAACTGCCACCCTTGGCGTGCCAGAAGGCAATTCAAAGTGCCATAAGCAATCAGTTGGCAATTAAGCCAGGGGCGCCCCTCTTAAAAGCCCCCTCAACCCCCAATATCGGCCCCTGGCAATGGTAATTCAAAATCTGCTCAACGATGTGCGCGATTGCCAATTACTAATTAAAACCACAACGGCAAGTGCATGGAAAACAGTTGCACTGAATACAAGTATATAGTATATGGTATATCGAATCGATTGTGTTGGGTGTACGTACGTCCACTTGAGGAAGTGGGTTGACCGGGCAACTCGAACCCAGACGCAGACTGGCCAAGAGGGAAACTAGATGACTGCCAAGTGTTGGATCGGATTGGAGGGGATTATCTAGATGCGGCAATCACTCGACTGAGACGCTGTTGGAGACGTAAACCCAGACGGAGATTGAGACTCGGGCGGACGAGAGACATGCAAATGAATGAAGGCGGGTTAGCAGACAATACACTGGAGCAAAAAATGTTACATTGTGTAAAAATGTGGTTCAGTTGAAAATTTACATTTACTTGAAAGTTAATATAATTTATAAACCATGGAAAGAAATAAATAAAATGTTGTGGGTTTTTACAATATATTCTAAATAATGTATCTGCTCTCACCGATCTTATAAACGTTCATGAGGCATTGTCAAAATATATTTTAAAAGTTTAAATTATATATATTATAAATTATATTTTATGAACAATCGATGAAATTGTAATGAATTGTTGATGAGTATATGATGAAAAAGTGATTAATTATTGATGAAATTGTCACTGATGACAGCCTAGGACATGCGCATGTTAACTTCATCAGTAATCTATATGGATTGGCATCGATGATTCATCAAGAACACCGACCTGTCTGTTGATGAATTACTGATGAATTTCTGATGAATGCAGTCTTAGCCAGTCAATGTATTCCCTGGACATTCCTGCTATATAGCCATGTGTACAGGTTGAATCAATAATATTACTGAATTATACTCTAAATTCGGTAACTAATATTTCTCAGTGCAATCTGCGCTTGTGTCTGTGCTTCTCATTTCTTTTTTGGTTCAGGTGTATTATTTTGGCCAAAGAACCGAAAAAAGCCAACTTGGTCGCATTAAGCCTACGCCAAAAATCCGATACTCATTTATGGACAGCGACTTAGTCACATTTCGGCGCCTGACTCACACGACGATGATGATCGAATATGATGTGAATGAGCGAATATGATGTGCTTGACTATGAGTGTAGTAGTACTCACACGACGCCCATTCACCTAGAGTCCGTGTCTGCATTTCGGAGCATTTCCGCTGGCTGGCAAACAGCTGTTTTTGTCGGATCAACTTACTTTTATTTTGTGTTTGTGTATGGATGTTTGTGCAATACCACTTTCCATTTTCATAATGATTGTTGTTTTTGTGTGATTGCCCAAACGGAAAATGGTTTGAAAACCGCCCAAAGCCGAGAGGTTGCATCTCACGCACCGCATCGCCCAGCTGATCAGCGTTTTCTCTTAATTCGCCGCTCTCTTTGAGTGAAAAAATCGGAAGAGGAGCGAACGATCCACTCAAAAATCACTCGTATCTGTCTTTTACACGATACGAGTACATTTTTATGGATTCTTTTACTATTTTTACACACATAATAACTTATTTTTGGCCGATTCGGCTTGTTTGTTTTTCTTGGCAGTTTGTGAAGAGTTCCTTCAACTGCAGTTCCCCCAGAAATTTGTTTACAAGTGCGTGTCGATCGCCGCTCTACTTCTATTTCTATTTCTTCTTTTTTCCATTTCAATTTCGGTGTGTGTTTGCGGCTTGGCCAATAAACCACAAGACAGCCAAAGACGAGAGCCAAATTAGGGCTTTCTGTTTATTAACGGCCATGACCATTAGCGGTTTATTTTATTTTTCTTTTATTCTCACTGTTTTTTGTTTTTTATTTATATTTTTTTTTTCTGGGAGCCCACATGTTTAAGCGGCTTCGGTGCTTCCTCTGGCCCGCAGAAAAGAACAAAAATGCGAAGAAACTCTGACCAAATATGAAGAATTTCTTTTCATTTCGCATGCACTGAGCGAGAATGTGTGAAGGAAATTAATACCTTGGTCCAGAACAGGCAGAAAATAACGAAGTATTAATTAGAGTTTTAAGTATATGTGTACATATGCATGGTTTTGACAGTCCATCCATCTCATCATTTCCCTCATTGGATGAAGTCCCTGTTTGTACCTTCTGAAAGATAAGCCATAAAATGTATCTTATATATAGCAAAGATCTCTAGAGGTATGGATCTTTGCATAGGTAAGATGAATATTTCTGAGGATTACTTTAATAATAAATCTACAAATTATACAAATTAGGAAACAGGCTTGTTTGAAACTATTTTGTGATCTTCTTATCTGTGATACGTTCATAAGGACTAATTTTGCTGACGATCTGTCTCAATATTAATATACCACTGTGTAGTAGAATTAGCTCTTGAGAATTTTAAGTGCACTCTCTTAATTTGGATTTCCTTTTTGGACTTTATATCCTGCTGAAAATTTTGTATGGATAATTATGATATTTATTGTATGATTGTCTGATTGTTATAAGAGATTTTTTGTTAAATTTTAATCCACATTAACCTAGACGCTCTATCTTCGTACATTTCTTATATTACACCTCCTTCCAATTTCTCGCTGTGCATTTACTCTACGGACTCATTGGGCAGAGCGACAATTTTGGTCATTCATGCGGCGGTCTGAGCTTTAAGTCGCGCTCAAAGAGCGACGATCGTTGACGGCGTCGCGCTCTTCCCAATCTGCTTAGTTAGTGGCTCTGCTCTCCCGTGCTGCCGCTCCTCCACTCGATCGCTCCCTGATCTCTTCCCACACAAGCAGCCACGCAGTCAGTTGAGCCAACGCACAGTGGGTGAAAAAGCCAATCTGATTGATCGATTTCGTTCACTTGGGTGAACATGTTCACTTGTTCCTAATTTTTCAAAGGAAACCATTCACTCACGATCACTTCTTCTTTACTTATTGCTCAGTTGCTCGGTTGTTCATTGTACATTGCAATTCAAATTAAAAAAATACTAAACGTAAATGTTCCTATTGATATATTAAAACCGTCTGGCTTCCCGTCACCTCACAATTTCTTTGAAATTTCACTGAACGTTGTTCGCATACTTAGTTAGTCCGCAACGCTCGGTTTTAGACCTTTTGCACTCTTATAATGTTAGTGACGGACGCCGTTACCTCATATTTCGACGCAATAGGTCATATTTGGATGCAATAGGTCATTGAAGGGGCTACAATCGCTCTGTAGAGCAACAGTTTGTTGCTGAGGCTTAGCTACCTCGCTGGCTTCAGCATCCAGTTTAGATTTCTAAGCTTCCCGAGGCAAGTTGCTGCAATTTTAATGGTGTGCTGCCTCCAGGGTCAATCCCAGGTACTGCGCCTGGGGAGATTGAGGGACGAGCCTGTCCTGCCGTTTAACCCTAGGGAGGATTTTGTGCCTCAGGGAAAAATTACAGTGCTGAGACTTGTTTCTATCGATGGATATGTTCCACCTGTTCGTCCACTCGCCATATAGGTCCAAAAAGTTTTGGGTTTTCCTAGACGTGCTCTGGGATATGGCAAGTCAGAGTCTGAAAGATATTCTGTATCTTTCCACAGATACCGAATTTAGTTTGCAAAGTCATTTAATTCGATCGGCCATGTCGCCCACTGTGCAACGGCACCGTACACCTGCTCCGCTCACTCACACTCACTCATTCATACCTTGCGCTCCCACTCTCGCGGCGTTCCACTGTGCGACATTCGCTCTGGACGGCCCACGGTGCGCTCTCTTAGGTGGGGGCGCACAGTGGCAGTTTAGATACTTTAGGGTTGCAAAAATCATAACTCTTGAACCGGTTGAGATATTTTCATAATTTTTTTTTAAATGAAAGGTAATTTTAGTACCTTTCCATTAAGTGGTCATACTATATGGTGTGATTAATAGTAGATTTTATACTTAATTTTTTTAGAGCCAGTTTTCTGAATTTGTGCATAAATTCCTCTTTGGGCAGAGGCAGAGCGAACCCTGAAGAGAAGTTGTATCAAACCGAACCCATCGAACCTCAAACTCATTCTCTTTGCGAGAAAAAAAGCTGTTTTTGACTCGAAATAAATAATAAAACAGCCACAAATACTCAAAAAAAAGCCACAAATAGCAAGTTTAATGTTTTTCCTTCTAATTTATAATATTTAAACGAATTTTAACACTTCCAGGACTACTAAATTTTTGATTTGTAGCTATTTTTGGCTATTTTCCTGGCTACAAAATGAAGAGCATCAAACACGAAGGATGCGCTCTCCGCTCTCAGGCGCTCTCGCTGAGCATAGCTCTTGCTGGTAAATCACCATAGCAAAGAAAAGAGAGTATGAATTTGGTGAAATATTAACATGACTTTGCGCATGAATTCTTACAGAGTTTTTAACAGAATTTTATATGGGAAATTTATCATGACTTTGCGCATGAATTCTTAACAGAGTTTTTAACAGAATTTTATATGGGAAATTTAACAGGGCTTTGCTCATGGATTCCTTAGCAGAATTAGGTGAATAAAGTAAAGTAAGGGGAATATCGTCCTCTCACTCGCACTCATGCTGGATTTTTGTATTTGCTCTTGTATTTTGTATTTGATCGTGACGTAGGGGTTGCTAGCCTGTTTTTACTCTGAGTTGAAAGTATCTTTTGCTTGGGAAATCCGGGGTGGCAGTTCGGGGCAGCCGATCTTTTTTGAATATGATAAAGAACATATTCAAGAACAACACCTCATACGCCAATCCAATAATAACGCGTAATATTATTTTTGACATGCCATCAAAGTTGAAAAATAGGTGAAAATGAGTACTTCGGTAAAACAGGTATGCCTGCACGTGCAAAAAATATTATAATTTTATTCTACCTTGGTTTTACCGAGATTTGATGACTCTTTCGATAGAGACCATAACCATGCCGATCGCTTACATATTTTCCCTAAAAATCGACCTCAAAGTCAGAATTTTTCTCAAAAACGACAAGCTTTTTTTGCAACCCAAAAAAGGTTCAACTTTGAACACGTATAACTTCTAAAATAATAAACCGATTTGAATAATTTTTTTGGATTCAACCCTTTTGAACTATTACCTGTCGAATGCAATAACAAATTTTAAGATCCGTTGTCATCAAAAAGTTGATTATTGTATAGTATCTGTATCTTTTGCAATGTATCTCTATCTTTTGTCCCATTGTGCGGCGCGCCTCCGAAGCGTTGTAGAAGCGAATCGTCTTGGACTCAGTCAAATTTGAACCACGATACCGAGCGGTTGGCTTTCTGTTTCTGCTGAAAGAACGAGATTCTCTTACCTGTGATTCAGTGTGTGTGTGCGTTGTGTCCATATGAGTGTGCGGTGTGTGGCAGCAACAACAATTTGTTAACGCACACACTCTCGCGCGCAGTTAACGAACGCAACGCGTTTGTCTAACTTGGCCCTAAAAGTGAGAAGCGGAAGAAACCGAGTGTGTGTCGAGTGTCAGTGTCTTCTTTGAGTGCAAAAAACGAACTGTTGATTCGAAAATACTCGAAAATGTTGGAGGAACAGCACTCAGTCAGTCGGCATAATCAGAAAACAACAAAAAAGCCGCGTTTATCTTTAGTGCGAAAATATTAAGCAGCGAAAAAAAAACCAATGGCGACAATGTGAAAAAAACACTATAAAAATAAACAAGTGACTGAATGAATGACCGCCGCTTGTTATCGTCCTAAATAAACCCATGTCGCCTGCAAAAGGAAATAATAAATGGAATGGAAAATAAACGGAGAATAAGAACTCGGAGCCAGGAAGACTGCTCTCACATAAAAAAGCAGCTGTGTTGCATTTCCCAAATATTTGCCAGATAAAAAAAAAAGAAGAAACCAAACCCAGTTCAAGAAATTTCAACTTCTCCCAACTTCTTCGGAGTTGTGCGTTCTTCTTGTTGTTTTTGCACATTTTTCTGATGTTGTTTTTGTTGTCTGGCTTTTCATTCAATAACCAGTTTTGTCCGATTTTTTCGTATATATTTTTTTTTCTTAGTTTTTGGTGAGCTTGAATTGCTCTTTAGGGGCGATCTGGTCGGGTCTCAGATTTTCTGATCGTTGCACACGCACAAAATCCACACAGTCCGGCGTATAGTTTGTTTTTCAATTGGGTTTGTCTTTCCAAAGACAAATTAGTCATGCCAAACGCATGCACTGTCCAGGGACACTTTGAAAAATTATGTATTTATAGAGTTTTTAAATAAGAATTTCGGAAAATAATGATATTTCTTTAGTTTCGATAAAGAAAGTTTATAAAATTTGTTCTTTAACTAAAAATACAACGAAATATTGTGTAAAGTGGGTTTAAACAAAAAATTAAAATGAATTCAAAAATTTTAAAAACAGAATTTTCTATTTATTATCCAATTCAATTTTGTTAAATAAAATAAATACTAGATATTCCCAGAATAACCAAGTTCTTTTTCTCCGTGTATCAAACATTCTCCCTCCGCTCCTTCTCTCTCAGTAGCTCTCTCTCACGTTCTACCTGTAGTTCGTTCTCAAAGATAGTTTTCTCGGCATGCCAGGCATACTTAATTCTGGCTCTTGCATTTAAACCTGGCTTAGAGCAGAGTGCGAGGAGAGAGAGGAGAGAAAATGCAACAGCTCGCATAACTGTGCCACGAAAAGGCGGACGGGGGCGGAGAAGACCAAGACCCGTAGAAAGAGAGAGGCAAAAAGCCAAGTTCAGACAGTGGCGAAATGTGAAGAAATATTTTCCATGAGTTTATTGTGTGAAATTTTGCATGTGAATGGAAAACTGCACACGGAACAAGCAGCCGTCAGCCAGCAAACAACAATAACACAAAAATAACAAGCAACAAAAATATGAGTGAAAATTATTGAAAGCCACTTGCAGCAAAGTGAAAGAGCATACAAAAAACTAAAAAACTGTTGACTTTGGAAAATAAACAAAACCATGAAAACCAAAAGATTTGCACTAAAAACAAATTAGCCAAAAAAATCACCGAAACTAATATTCAAGTAAAAGTTCACAAAAAAAGCAGAGGCGGAAAATGTTTGTGTTTTGTCTTGAAGCTACGTTCCGCCCAGCATTTACATAAATAAATTGAAAATGTTTGGCAGACAATGCAAACAAGTTAAAAAATATACGAGAAAGAAAGCTAGTTTTGAAAGGCGTATTTTGAATACTCTTGTAGTTTTGAAACTATAAAAAGAAGGATATAGTTTTAAGAGTAACGAGAAACGATAAGCAATAATTAGAATTGTAGGAAACTTTGGTAAAAGTATTATTTGGGTTGTTTTTAAATTTAATAGATAAATTGAATATAATCCAAATTGACGGACATATGGACAAATTACCTTAGATGAGTGCGTTAGTAATACTTGTTCGATCTGTAAAAAGTATAAGTATAGCCTATATATCTTCTGATAAAGTTTTGTTTAGTTAGCCTTGAAAATAAATCGAATCTGTGTGCAATGTATAGAAAAGAAATAATTCTTCGATCTGTTAAATTATTAAGTATAAGCTTCTTGCATACAAAGTAGTTGTATTTAATTAGTTTTGAAACTGAATAAATAAATCGAATATAAACTTACTGACGGACAGAACGAACAAGCCTGTATAAACTCATAAACACTTTCTTTATGCACTACAGACCATGAGTGTATGGAAATCACAACACACTCTCAATTCTCAATCAAAAATTAGTTGAGAGAGCGAATGAAATGTGTCTGTTCATATCTACATATGTGCATAGGTATATATATATCATTTTATTCGTATCTAATCAGAGCGACAGCCCGTCTCCTGGGCCCGCAGCTGGTTGCGTGTCGGGGCATTTATTTATTTATTTATACTTATTGCGCTTACGAGCAGCAGCAGCAGCAGCAGCAGCAGCGAGTCCGAGCCAGCTCCAAGCTGACCTCATGAATTCAATGGAATCACCCACAAAAAATAACTCTCAAATCAGGGCACAAATAGATCCCACAGAATACAAAATGAAGCAAAAAACAACCATTATACATATTTCTCTTTCGGCAAATGAAAGTACACGAAAAAAAGTTGGGTTCGCCGAGCAGTTTTGTCATTGTGAAGATTGCAGAAATAAATTTAAAAAGTGGACACGGAATGAAATGATTTAAGTGCTCGCTTTTACTTGAGCTTTGTGTGCTGCAGCAGCTGCGTCCGATTTCGGTTTCAATTTATCTTTATAAATTTCAATTTGGCTGCCGGGTAAAAGTGATCGCGCAGCACGCCCTTCTCCCATTGTATCTCAGTGTTTGTAGCTGTATCTCTGTATCTGAGTAACTGTCGGCTAGATGGCGTCGCCAGTTCGTTCGCCCCTTGGCGACAAATGCACCCATGTACGCCAGTGTATCCGCCAGATACATTTCGCGCTAGCACGTTTTCTTTTGGCCACCGGCCAATTGGAACAAAATGCCGGCAAAACATAAAGTCAAATACATGAGTTTATATAGGAAAGAACGCATCTTGGGCTACACCAGGAAGAAAGACATTATTATGAGTCTTTTTTATGAGTTTAAAATTAGTTAAGACTTGAAAATATAATGGGAGAGTAACTATCAGTAACTATTAATACTGCAGGAAGAAAAGATAAATAGAAATAAATACAAGTAAATAGTAGTTTTTAATCTTCCTATTTTTATTTCAAAGTTATTCAGTTAAAGAATTAAAGTAGGTCTTTAATTTCAGCTAGTAAGTAAATTTTGTTCGTGTGCAGATAGCCGACATTTTCTACAAGAACTTTTACTTAAATTTAGTTTGGTGTCAGTGCATTCCCCTTTGGTTTTCCGCTAATTACAAAGCATTTGCGATCGCTGTTCCCCGATGATTTCACGTTCAAGTACGCGAAACGCGGGCCTGAATCATCGCGGCTAAATTAAGTGTGCAAATATATGCACTCACTCGTATTTAAATTTAAACTCGTCAACCCAACTCCAACTTCAGTTCCAGCCAACCGAGCAGCAGAGGAACAGCCGCGGAGTCCATCCATTTGTCGATTGTGAGCAATAAAAATAAAATCACAAAGTGCCATCAAACAAACATAAACTCCGAAACGTGCTAAAGATCTAAAGAAATCAAAAAGAGCTTGCTGCGAAAGTTGGAGAGTGCCGAGTGTGTGTGTCTGAGTCTCTTAATGTGCCACCCGCAAGATGACATCGCATTCCTACTATAAAGACCGCCTGGGCTTCGATCCCAACGAGCAGCAGAACGAGCATGGCCACCACCAGCATGGTGCCACCAACTCGATGAAGCGGAGCAGCTCGCGGCAGACGACGCACCATCATCAGAGCTACCATCATGCCACCAGTAGCAGTCAGTCGCCGGCACGAATCTCCGTTTCCCCGGGTGCGGCGGGAGCTGGTGGCAACAATGGGACGCTGGAGTACCACCAGGTGCAGCGGGAGCAGAGGGATCGCGAGCTGTATAGCAGCAACAACAACCACCACCACAGTCACCATCATCAGCACCATCGTCACTCGGCGACGGGCAGTGCATCCTCGCCGCTGTACGAGACCGGGTCCAGTCCGGCGGCGCCCAAGAAGGCCAAGCACTCGTCCACCCAGGCACAGCCGCAGGGCGGCTACGAGGATGCCCTCACCCAGTTCAAAGGTAGCATGTCCATTTGGGACCATTTTATAGAAGATTGGGACATAATGCGTAAGTGGGCGAGACACAGGATCTCTCTTCAACCAGGCATGCCGTTCTGTTCCAGTTCCTTGATGTTGACTCTAACAAAGATTTATTAATTGCCCGGGCGGAAATCATTTGCATTTCAAGTTCGCGCTCGGCTTGTATCTTGTTTGTATGAATTTCAATTATGAATCCGTCGCGGTTTCATATCTACTTGTATATATTTTTCGGAGCTTAACTAACTCGGCTTAAACCCTTACCCCGCGCGAAAACATGTTTTCCACGATTATAAATGACGGAAGCGGAGCTTGGGAGCAAATTATAAGGGGTCAAGGTCGTGTGACGGCAGCTTAAAAAAAAAAACACAACCCTCTTTAAATACTGGCTCAGAGTCCATAGAAGTTTTGAGGCAAATATTTGAGAGCTCTCTGAAGCAACTGGTTAAGGTCTTTGAGGAGAACTTATGCAAAATCGCGCTAAGCTTGAGGAATTTGAAATAGATCTCCAAGAACAAACAAAGTTAAGTTATGCAAAAAGATATGGCATTTAAAAATAATAACCACAAACGAATAAATTACCTCACTTTTTCGCAATGCAATTCGTATCGGTCGGTCGGTAGGTGTTGGCATTGCGGATTTTTCAAGGCCATCAAGGCCTTTTATCTGCCAAATGATATAGATATAGGCAGGAGGAGGGTGTATAATTATGACCAAATTCCGACAATCACCAAATAATTTTGTTGACACTTCTTGGGCAAACACATTCGCAGACATTGCTCCGCGTCCGCACCTTTCTTGGCACATCAAATGGTGTCCAAATAACAATCTGCCCAGTCCGACCTTGGGTCTATCGGTATATACAAGGGAGAGTGTTCATTAAAGGTCAATTCACACCCCTAAGAGTGTAAGGGTTCTGTACGGAATGACCAACTGGTTAGATGGATGTGGCGGAACCCGATCCCCTCGGTCATACCGACACCCGAAACTGTGTTGGCAAATTAACAAATTTTTGACTCAGAATTCCACGAATTTCGATGTGAACTCATTTGTCCAGCCAAACGGGTTTATGCTTATTGACTTTTGTAAACATTTATATTGGCTTTTTATGCTGATTGTTATACGTTTTCGATTGCCTGACACTAATTTGCTGGCGCCGTTAGCTTGGAATTTTGTTGATTTCCCACTTCCTCCCCTTTCAGTACTATTTGTAGATATGAAGAAATAGCTCGAATTCCGCTTTTGAAGTGCATTTCCCTGGAGTGAGTTCATAGTTTATATCGGGCAAATGCCCGAAACTCCCTTATCTCCCCGATGAACCGAACGGCCTTCATAAAAAAATTATAAAAAAAACCGCAACAACTTTTGGGCCACATTTCTTCTTTAAGTGTGCTAATCAATGACAATGACTAAATGCAAAAATAAACATTAACAAATATCAAATAAGCTGCTCTGCTCCGAACTCTTCTGTCTGCTCCCAAAACCGTAGAGGCAGCAGCAACAACTTAACGAACGTTTAATCGTCGAAAACGTTCAACTTAGAACGTGACATCATCACGCGCTCTCCAAGCCCAAACGCCGCACAAATACGAGTTCCCCCGATAGTGTGCCGCCTACCTGTGTGTGCGTACCTGTACCTATGGCATTCCGAGTGGTATTTGTGCCGTCCAAAGTCGTACACCTTTGCACAATCATTATTTGTGTGAATATTTATGAACTCTTCGGTGTTGTTCTTGGCCTGGCTCAGAGGAAGATAAAAATAAGCTCGATTACGACAAAGTCGCGTTAACTTTTTGCATGCAATCGTGCAGAAAGATTATTGCGGAAAGATCCCCATCTCTCTTTCTCCTTGTGGGTACCTCAATGAATGGGATACTTAATGGGCATCTTCATCTTGATCTTGGTAGAATCTCCGCCTGAATGGGGAGAATTGCAAACGGATGAGTCAGCGGGCTATTGGAACAAGTTCACGATCGGAGAGAGTCGGGGAGTCGGGTGTATCTTCTGTACTTGTGTAACTGGAGAGTAGGAAAATAGTTAGTTGGAAGGGTATTGAAGGTTGCTGGAATTGCTAGTGATTCATTAGAAATCGTTTGAGAATATTCTTAAGCTGAAAGAAGTTTAATATATTTGTGTATTCTGTGATTCATATTACTAATAAGATTGACTAAATATCAGTTCCTGGAAATAAGCTTATTTGTGTTTCTAGAACCAAGTGTTAGTTATAAAATGCTAGAAATAATGATTCACACAATTTTTACTCAAATTTCATATATTTTAATTACGAAGATTGCTGTCCACTTAAGAGAGTTGTCCGTCAAAAGGAACTTTATAGCTACAACTGATTAGAAGGCCTTATATTAGTTTTCAAGACTTGATAAGTAATTATTCTAAGAATTTAAAGCAGAAATGTCCTAAGAACGTTCTTGTCCGCTTAAGCGAGTTGTCCGCTGATAGTGACTTCTTATTATATACACATATATATAGAGATCGAACCAGATAGTATTTGGGTAGTTAACCAAACTTGTTGAGTAATTATTATAAGTGTCTTAAGTAGAGATTTTTCTCTAATTTAACTTTCCTAAAAACCTTGTCCGCCCAAGAGAGTTGTCCGCTTAAACGAGCTTCTACTACGTATTTATACTTCAATTTAAAATTTACCAGAACATGTTTACCATCAATTCTCCTACTCGATCCATCACATATTTGCCAATTAGTTCGGGTCTATCTCTTCTACAAATTGTTTATCAGTAAACACGATTCTTTTGTTGACCGTAACTAGGTTAATTTTCAGCTCGTTAGACTTATTGTCGCCAAAAAAGATTAAGTACTTTCAAATGGGGGCCTAATGGACCTTGGGATTTATAGTAATCTCTCTGCCAAAGGGCATTTAGACTTCGTTACTGGGTGGATTTTTTAACGAGTTTAAGAGAGTGCGAAATGGCAGGAAAGAGAATTAAACTGGTTGGATCGTTACTCAGGGTACTCAGGGGTTCTCTGACACTCTGCCTTACACCCTTTTTTTTTATCTTTTAGCGCTTTTGTTTTGCTTTTTAGCTTCTGCTTTGAGTTGTTCGTTATACGACTTGGTTTTTTATTTCATTTGTTCTGCCTTTACTACGTTTATTGTTTTATTTGTTTGGCACTTGAATTTATCGGGTTTATCAACCGATTTAATACATTTACAATAGACTCGAGGCGTCGTCGCAGGGTTTGTTTTTTATGGATCCGCAGAACCCTCCTTCTTTGTGCTCCTCTGATAAGATTATGGAACGAAAATGCGAAAGAGGGGATTTAATTGAAAATAAATGATCATTGCAATACCCTTATGCCTGCATGGAGTTATCAGTCCCGAAGAGTTCACATTCTCTTACCTCACTAATTGCCGCAAAAATGTCTAACAAATCGGAAATGCTGGGGGGGTTTTGTGCCGAAAGTTTCGGGTGGGAACATGACCATTAGCTTATCTATCCGATGGGTTATTCCCACGAACAACCACACAGAAACACAAACACACGTCATGTGTCAGAGCAACAAATCAAAGCTAACTCCCTCTTCCTACCGCTTCTTATCGATTTTGTTGTTCGCATTTATCAGGCCAAAGAAAAACATTGACCAAAGTTTAACGAAGGCCCTGAAAATCGAAAAACATCGATAGGGGGTGGCAGAGAGAGGGTTACAAACTGGCACATCGCACAACTATAATAAACCATTAATTAGCAACAGTTGAAACATTTGTTCAAACAAGTTAATTAAGGCCCTAGGCCTGCTGATTATTCAACGCCCGCACTTGAAAACGGCAAGAAATCGTTGCCAAAAAATCTACAAATAATCTTGGCGGTAAATTAATAACTTTGTTGGGCTCGCCTACGATTGTGGGCGTTGAATTTGAGTTTTTTTGAGCAGAGTTTACATAAAATATTCATTTCTCAATTAGTGATGGGTGACGCCATTCAGGCGTCTTCTTTCGGCACAAAACTTCTCAGGCTTTGCATGATTTTTGAATATTTAATCTAGTTTGGGATTTTGCTCTTCAAATTATACTAATATGTGATCTCTTTTTCTACAAAATTCCCTCTTTAGACGAACGCGATGCCATTCAGAAGAAGACTTTCACAAAATGGGTTAACAAACATCTGAAAAAGGTGAGTTAGATCAGATATCAGAGCTTTAAATGGCGCTGCGCAAACAAAAATAAAACCCTGTTGAAATTTATGAAATATGGTTAGATGTGTAGATCTAAAAAGTATCATAATTTCTTTCCCTTTCCCTAAACAAGCAGCATTGGAAGTATGCTAAGGTATTAAGCAATAAACATTAAATTTAATAGCCTTTTTTAGAGACAGCTAACATTTGTTCCTTTGATTTTGCAGACCTATACTATGCTACATGTTTGTGTTACCACAAATGGCATACCCTGTTGTTCTCAGTCAGTAAGTCGAGTTAAGAGTCGTAATTTCTCACACGAAATGAGTGTTGTTTAAATGTTGTCTTGTTGAGTTTTTATTGTGCTTATCCTGGGGCCATTAAGTCCAACATTATTAATTTACTTAGCTGTTCAGCTGTTCACTGCCCGATCAAGTTTTGAGTTGTTTTTTGTTTGTTTGCATGGTTGTTTTCCCTTTTTATTTTTACTCTCTAATTTATTGACCACATTGAATTCACTTTCAACCTCCAAAATCCTCCCCCAACCAACCTGCAGGCCAATCGTCGTGTGGTGGACTTGTTTGAAGATCTGCGCGATGGTCACAATTTACTTTCACTCCTGGAGGTGCTATCTGGCGAACACCTGGTAAGTTGCTGTGGCCTTTCTTCAATTGATTTCTTAGCAGTTTTGTCACGCTCTCTCGCCGTCTTTACTTATGCGATTTTCACCTGACACTCACTCCCAACAGCCACGCGAGAAGGGTAAAATGCGTTTCCACATGCTGCAGAATGCACAAATGGCACTGGACTTTCTGCGCTACAAGAAGATCAAGCTGGTCAACATACGCGCCGAGGACATTGTCGATGGCAATCCCAAGCTGACGCTGGGCCTGATCTGGACCATTATATTGCACTTCCAGGTGAGTGGCTAGATACATCATACGTAGTCCGAATTGATTGAGCAATTGGAGCAAAGCTGTGGGCGCTCGCTGCCTCTGGTGGCTCTGGGTGGGCAGCGATTCAAAGTCAACGAGACGGCGCCGCCCACGTACCGCTGAAGGTGACCCCCCGGTCTAGAGTCGAGTCTTGTTTTCATTTGGGCGTTCGGCGTTCGGCGTCTTGGCGTTTCATCGATTCATTGAGCCCACACAGCGGCCACAGTCTTGACACGCTACAAGCAACGCGATCTACTCGCACTCCGGTGTACCTCTGAATTTTTGGCGAACGCGGCGCTGCCTTTTAAGGGAACTCGATTGCCTTCTCTTTGCCACCGCCGCCTCGCCGACTGACTGACACACATAGCACATAGCTACAGATCTCGGCTGGCTGTGCTACAGTTCGTCGGCAGCAAGGCCGCGAGTTGGCTTTTAAGCCGCCGAATCGAACCGAGGCACGGAGCACGGAGCACGCAGCACGGAGGAGGAGTGGTTTTGGCCACCTACACAACAACAGGCTGTGCGGCAAGGCAAGCTGGCTGGCATGGGGTTGCATTTAAAAACCAAACACTACATCGGAATCGGAATTTATTTATTATTTCAAAAAGAAACAAAATTAACATGACAAGGATTTTGGGAGCTTGTCTTGTATAATATACAATGTATATAAAGAGCTTAGAAATCATAGTAAACTTCTTTTAAAACTGTTCTTCAGAGAAAGGAGATTAGAACACGAGTTGAAATATTAAAGATATTTAATCCTGAAAGTAAAACAATATCTATCAACAGACAGAGACATTCAACTCCTTTCAAAACCTACAAAATACTCAAAATAAATGGCTGTTATATCTGGGGCACGAGCTTGAATCTTTTTCGTCACTGACTCATCGAGGAGATACATTTCCGCAGTATGTGTGTCAGCAGTGACTAGCTTGGATATTTCGTAATTCGCGACGAACGCAGATGCATTTTTCGAGTAGCTGCTGGATGTGTCGTTGTGGCTGCGGCTTGACTTCGACTTCGACTTCGACTTGGACTTGGACTGCGACTGCAACTGCGACTTGATCGATGGCGCACATAAATGCTCAATGATGCTGCCAGTTCACCGGCCATGAGGCAGCGGCAACACGCAACAACAGAGGCTGCCAAATGGCGCTCGATTCAATTGAGGCGAGCGAACGAACGAATTGTAAATCACTTGACAATGTGAAACTCAATCGCGCGTCACTTACTGTTTTCTGTCTTATTCATTATTTCTTGTCTGCCGCCAAGGATTTATGTATATTTCTGCCGTTGTTGCGGGTGTCTGATGTCATCCGATCTTACACATATATGTATATATGTGCATATTTCGATTGGCAAAAAATTATGCAAATTCCAACGCTCTCGACTTAAAAGGATATTTCTTGTTTTGCATACCAAATCCAATTGCCTTGCGGCGCTGTTCTCGGTCTCGTTTAATTTTCATTTAACCAAATCGAAAGCGAAATCGTAATCGACATCTTGCAATTATGACATAATTCCTATTTCCATTCGGGTGTGACAAGCGTGTGTTTTGTATATTCAATTAATGATCTCTGATCTGAGGATCAGTGCTTTGTGGGTCAATAGTTAAGCGAGAAGCAAAATAATAATAATATTATTAGTTTGCGAGAGCTAGTGCAATTTCGTAAACAGCAGCCGCCGGCAGTTTGTAACGCTGCTTGGCTTGTAATTAAGTTATAAATTGTCCAAGCAAATCGATTTGATCTATGAACCACCCACAGCAACAATAGCAACAACGAAAACAAGGCAATCAATCAGTGACTTTAACCTTTTACTTGAGACATAAAAGCTGAGTTCCCTCACAGCATTTTCCTAGAGCTCTTCAATGGGGTTTCAAGTGCATATTTATGGCACCTTTTAGCTTAATTATTACAGGTTTTACACGAGCTCTACAAAACGGAAATAAATTAAGTTGCTGTTAACAAATAAATTATGATGAACTGCCTAAAAGAAAAGCTTGATCTATAAATATGTATTTCAAAAACCTTGTTATGCCTATTAGCTAAACTGACTTATTTCAATTAGTAAACTAAAATAAACTAAATGGACTCTGACACTTTGCAACGTAGTAAAGTTTTTATTGACATTGGGAGACATATTTTAAAGCCTTAACTACGTATTCACTTTATACATTTTAATTTGGTTTATAATTTATTTTATCTGGGCCCATGTGCTATGCAATTTACTGCTTCCCAGTACCCTTTTGGCGCCGTATCGAGAGCCACAAATCTAGGCATAACCTTGCTGCTGCCACGTTAACTTCCTAAGCCGGCTCAATTGCTAAATTTAAATAATAAATTGCCACGGAGAACAGCGATGGAGTCCCCCAAGGGGACTCGGTGTGCCGAATCGTCGAGATCTGTGTGTCGAATTATTCTGACAAACGTTTTCATTATGAGAAGGCATCAAGATAATAATTTTCCGAACAATTTGCCATTTTTCATTGCTCGTTAGTTGGGGAGTAACCTCTCCTCCAACAGCTCCCCCAGTGCCAGAGGAGTGGCGCGGATATGTGTGCCGGCCGTTTATATTTGGCCAAGATGCCATAACCAACTTGATGTTTAGCCAGGGCGCCCAGGCATGAAAAGTAACGCCTCGAAAGAAAGCCGAAAGATACTACTCCTCGTACGTACGTACATAGGTACAATGGTTTGAATGGTCGAAAGACCAGACAGACATATTCTCACGTCATCGTTCGAAGTTGAAAAGATTATTATTTTGTTCGCTGGGGATTTCTGTTTGTGGCATTTGATTTATTATAATACGCCACGGTATGTGTTACAATAAAGTCAATGCCAATGGCAGGTGGGCAACGGCCACAGAGACAATAACGAGAATTACTTTATAAAAATCAGGTGGAATAAAAGACGAGATGTTGATGTGTTTCTGCCCCTGCCTGGGTCCATGACATCAGCGATCTCTCAGCCAGAGATAGAGATTCTTGCCACTGTCCAAACGAAAGACTTCAACGCAGGCAGCGAACTCGACCAGCTGTGGCTGTGGCTGTGGAGCATATCAAATGGCCAAAATGGAATGCTAACAGCAAACAGCAGAAACAGAAACAAAAATACAAAAAACACAACAAAAACCGATGCACTTATTCGTCTTAATTTATGACATTGATGACTGAATTTTTGAATAGCTTTCGGTGTTGTGTGTGGGTTGCTTCGCCGAGATCTCGATCTCAGTCTCAATCTCAATCTCGATCTTGTTCGAGTCTCGAAATCTATCTATAGCCATCGCAGATAAAAACAAACAGAGTTTCATTAATAAATCGATAGCTGGTCCATGCTCAAATAAGGTAATGAGCTCCGCCCCTCTCTCTTTCCCGTAATGATTCGCCATCTCTGTCGAAGGTATGCAAATCCGTCAAGATCCGCTGCTGCTGTCAAAATAGAGAATTGTTGTTTGCACTCACCGAGCGTTTACAAGCGTGTAAGCGTGTTTCGAATGACTCGTAATTAATTTCCAATGGAGATAGATAGCTATATATTTCAAGTGTGTAGATGAAATTACAAGCGAGCGGTCAGGTAAATAGACTTAGCTAGCTGCCGATATTGATGATGAGCCCACACGGTGATATCCCAAGGAATGCTGGACGTATTTGGTGTGACACCCACGACGCTTCGACACTCACCCACTAGTTCCGTTCGTGGTTCTTAGGGTTATAACTAGAACATGGAGGTGAACAGGTGAAGTTTTATAATCATATTTAATATAGAAAATAACTATATTCAGTTTCTAGAATTTAAAAGGAAATTTAATAGTAATTGTTCAGTTATTTTTTATAGTTAGGGGTAGAACATGTTGGGAGAGAGGGAAATTTATTAATGGGTTCGAATTCGGATTTACTTATTGGAATTAAAACCTTTTTTTAATTTTGTATTATTATTTTGTTCAAGTTTTTAATAGTTTTTCAGTGAACTTAAAACTTTAAAAGAAAATTTAGGATAAATTGCAGGAATTTGTTATTATTCAAGCTTACCAGAGAGGGAAATTTATTAAAATCTTTAAGTTTGAACATTCATTTGTTATTATTTTATTATTTGACATTATTGTAGGGGCTTATCATGCATTGAGAATTATAGCTACCCAAAGGAGAAATTTATAAAAATATTCCACTTTGATGTGATAATATTTATTATTATTATTTTGAATAATATAATACATTTAGTGGATTTATTATTATGTTTATTACTTGTCTTAACTGAAGGCTTTTGTCATACATCGTATAGAACCAATTTTGAATTATAGGTCTTTGGAGAGGAGGATATTCATAAAAAGTTATAAATGTCAGCATTAATTTTTAGAAATAATAAAATTAGAAGTTATATTAGGGTAATTTCCTCTTAATTACTTTTATTCAATTTTCGATAATGATTAATCTTTTTTTACAGTCTTCATTTGATCTTTGCATCCTATTTTTGACCAGTGAAAATTTCTTTAGGGAAGATACTTTCGCAGGTGATCATTGACAGAGCTACTGGTTCCACTTTGTTTTTCCACCACAAACAACACATTTCAAGTGCAAAACGCTGCTCAAATTACGAATAGTGGCAAACATAATGCGGCATTTGTTTACTGGGTTGCATCATATCGGTATTAATAAGCATACATATATGTCGAATACCCCGAGTGCGAGTACTTACCAGTACTTACCCGCCATGCATTCCTCCTCCCCCCCACCCCCCATGGTGCTACTACGGTGCTGTGGCAGCGGCTAATTAGATTTGCAATTTAGTTGCACAGCTCCAGAGGGGCCTCAAGGTGTGGGGTCTGCTGTGTGTGTTGACTGTAGCGATTCGAGAGTGTGTGTGAATCGAAAAACAACTGACAGCAGTTAAGAGTATTTATTACCCATACATAAATATGGCCAGCAAATATGCCTGGCCAGCTGTAGTGGCTGCCTTTTACTCCATATAGGGCATCGCCATCGCCACCAACCCCAATGGGGGGCTTAAGGCATGTAACATGCTAATTAACCCATGTTGGCAGTACGCGAGCGAGTGTGTCGAGTGTTTGTGTCTTGCACACAACCGGGAATCACAGGCAGCAGGCATCAGGCACTTCCGTCTGGTTAGCTCAGCCTCGTATATAGATTTCAAGACACCCACTCGAATAATGAATCGGACTTTCCAAGTGCAAGTGCAATAGTTCTCTGAGCCACCTTATTTGGCCGGAGATTGATGGGGGAAATGCATGCAATGTGTCGGTAATTGTTGCTAATTTGCATTAATTATAATTTAGTGCCACCCTTGGGTTATTATATAAATATGTGTAATATATCATTGAGGTTTGATAGGGATCGGTACACTTTTTAGTTGATAGAAATGATCAACAATATTTGTAATAGATCTTTGTAAAAAGATTAATATATTTTATAATATTATTTTATTTTTTAATCATAATTAGAAATTATTCAGGACTTAGTTTTCTAAATAATACAATTGTCTTAAAAATCTTCATCTCCAGAAGACTGAATCAAGTCATTTGTATATTTCTTACCATTTTCTGCTTGTGGTTCTTCTTTGCCTGACTTTTCTCTAGTTTCTTTTACCATTTTCCCCACTCTTTCCGGCTGTGGTATGTTCTTCTCCGAGGTAAACCTGTTAACATCTTTGGTCATTTCTGTTTTTGCCGGGTTTTTGGGTCACTCTGTAATGTAATGTAATGAGTTGGTCGTGATGTCTTATGAGATTTAAATTCAAATTGCGAAGACCCAAAAATACCATGGGGTCATACCGAATCGCAGTTCTCTTTTCTCCCTATTCTTTGACTATTTTTAGTGTCTTCACTTTTGTTGTTTTGTATGTTTCTAATCCAAACTCGTTGTTACCTCTCTTTCTCTTGTTAGTCACATTCCACTACCGTTTTGACTACTTCTACTTGTTTTTTATACTGTACCTTTAGCGTTCTGTTCTCTTCCATCATCTTTTTCAACTTCTTTTAATTCCCATTGTTATTATTATTCTACGCCTTGGTATTCTTGTACTTCTGCGTACCTGGGATGACGTACTACCTCCGAGGTTGGGGCTGAATGCGTGGCTACCACAACAAAATTGCGAATGAGAGAGGGAACACTCGGAGCCGGTGTTGTGTAATTTAACCCCTTTCCTTTCGTTTTTTTCTGAACCTCTGACTCTTTTGGTGGAGGGTTTATGGGAAGTCGAGGAAAGGGTATTATAGTTTTGTGGGTTACTGTTGTTTTTATTACCCTTACAGTTTACGATCGGTGGAAGACAAGTGCAGCAGGTTGTTGATACAGATACTTTCATTTCTTGTCAAACTTAAGAAGTATTTTATACCAGAATTTATGTAACCATATGGTTTTTGGGGAATACGATTTTAAGGATTAAGAAAATATCCTATAAATGTATGATACATTTTTTGATCTTTGAGCTGCATATATTTGTATATCTATTATGAAAACTTGGAATAAAATCTGAAAGATCTTAAAATTATGGTTATGTAAGGGTATTTTCATCTTCGTTGCCCTTTTCTGCTGTTAAATTCTTCTTGTTGTTGCTGCTGCTGCTGCGTTACATATACGTATGCGTTGGCGTAGGCGTCGCTGCTGACGTTGGCGTTGGCGTTGCCATGGTTGCCGCCACAAACACAGGTGTTGGTTGCAAATACGTCATCGAGAGGGCAGCGGCGGCAGAATCAGGTGGAACGGCGGCTGCAGAGACGTTGGCTGCGGCAGCGAAGCCAGCAATCCATAACGGGGATGGCAGAGACACCAACACACACACACACTCACATAGACACGCACAGCTGTCAGCACGATCGCGATTCCAAGCCCGACTTCTGCCGACGACAACGCCAACGCCAACGCAAGCAGCGAACAATAATAATAACAACAACACATGTGCCAATTCCACTTTGTTTCAACGTTTCTATTTTGTGTGGTGTTCTCGCTTGTAACAGAAACAAAAAGCAGAAAGGCAGCGACGTCGACGCCGGCAGAGGCTTCAACACCTGGCCAAAGCCACACTTTAAGCGTTTTAACTTGGCCCGATCGCTTTTAGTTGTTGTCGAGACGCGCCGCCGCACACATTTCACGCTTCCTCTCTCTCCACATTATAATTCGCAAAAAAAGAAAAATTCGCCACTCGCATGTGTTCCTCGTTCCATTCCGTAGTCCGAGGAACCCCGGAACTCTGAACCCCCTGTAACGTGCTTGGAAAACCCCCCCGGAAAATATACGAAAAAAGCGTTCTCGAGAAGCAAGTGAACTGCAAAGAAACCCATAACCCAAAATCCAAATCAAAGCCAAAGCCAAAGTGATCTTAAGTTCAATTAATTCAGTCTCGCATGATGTCAGAGCATCTTGTCTTGCGTTATAATCGCCTCTCGTTTGATTTATTAAATGCCGCCAATTTTCAATTGATTTCAATCTCTCGCAATTGAGTTCCATTTCGAATTTTCAATCCGCGTTCAATTATTTTTTAACGACAGCTTTATTACCAAAGCGCTTGCTAGCTGCGGCGTCGGCCCGGTTTGTGTTTCAATTCGTTCGTTTGTTTGCAAACAAAATGCCCAACAAATAGCGTCCAAGTAGCTGTAAAAATAATGACGTACTCCCCGATCTCCGATCTCTGGTTGCCCCCTCTTGACTGCTCCTCCTTCTCCGATGCCATCTCGTTTCGGTTTAGGTTTATTCGCCGCTGTTCCAGTTCAGAGCTTTGAAAAATATATTTTTTTTATTTTGTATTTTGTACTGTGTGTGTGTTGTTTGTTGTGTCTCGCATTTTATTTTGCAATTTTTAACGCTCTCCTCAAAGTGGTTTATTGTGTGTGTCTCGTCTCGTTGTTGTCTTGGATGCTTTATTAATTTTAATTTATTTGGTCACAAATCCCCAGAAATCTGACAATTTGTGGAATTAATGTTCCTTTGTTGAAGACAGAGTTACGAGCGCCTTTTGCAATTAGCTTTTGAAGAGAGGTTTCGAATCATTTGTTAAATTGAACGGGAATTGATTTAAATACACGAGATAAAATCAGAATTTATTAGGAATCAAATAAATGGGACTTGATTATATGCCTGATAACACGCAGATCTTCATTTATTAGAAGACAAGTGTAGCATGTTTATTTACTACAAAATCAAGTACTAGTGTGTCCCCGAATTCGAACTTGAGAATTATAACTGCATTATTAACTTTAATTTATATGCTAGAAGCCAAACAATTTATTGAGTTAATGCTCCTTGTCTGCTGTCGGATTGAGCAATGCAAATTGCCAGGCATCTCCGAAAGTCACCATCTCCAAACTTCGAACAGTAGCCACAAAACCCAAATAGGCAACGACCAGATGGGGCTGCCATTGAGAATGTCAAGCCATTAACGCCTCTTAGAGACGCCTCCACAGACACTTTTTTTTTAGTTTTGAGCCCGAGGTATTTTTCTTAGCTCTCTATCATTTTTGTTTTTGGCATAATCACATAAAAACAACGCAGATCGTTTATAGTATGCTTAAAGCGCTGCAATTAGCATTTTTGGTAGTGTGTGGATGTGGTGGTTATGGCATTATATATAGTATTTGTTTGTCACGGTGCTGCGCAGGCGTAGAACGCAGCAGCAGCGGCAGCAACAACCTCCAGTCGGCGGGACCTGGTCTCTGGTCTCCATTACCAATGCAAAACCAAACATTTCGTCGTGCTTTCGTCGTTTCGGTGGGCGATCTTTTTGGCCGGGCTATGGCCAGCAGTGTTTTATTGATCTTGAGCCATATAGATTAGTCTAGAGCTTTCCATTTCAATTGCTTTACGGTCAATAGAATTTGAGGGGTACAATGGCAGGCAATGGAAAATTGTTTCTGCGAATTGTTTGCTCTTTCATTTGAGCAATTAGTGCTTGTTTCCTTTCGGTTATATTGACCCTTAACATTGGCAAGTTTTTCATTACTTCCTTCTATATCAGAGCAATATATATTTGTGTTTTATTTTTAAACCACCCTGTTTTACATCCTGTTTAATGTCCAAAACAGTTCTTAACCTTTCGCAAAATATAGGGTATGTTGCTATTGATTCTTTTTTGTTTAAGCATTTAGCTCTGTATCCTTTTGGTTATATTGACCCTTATTAATGTTATTTTACTTTAAGATACTTTGCCAGTTTTTTTTTTGCACTTTCCTGTTTGATTACATAACAGCCCCTAAACTCTCACTGAATATAGGGTACGTTGCATTCCCTTAGTTCTCTCCAGAGAACTATTTGCTTTCTCGTTTGAGCATTTAGCTTTGTTGACTTTTATTATATTGACCCCAAATATTTGCCAGCTTTCGTTCACTTCCTGCAGTGCATAGCAGCCCTAAAACAAACGGTGAATCCACCATTCCCTTGTGTTCCCTGTTCCATTCCCATAGCGTTCCTCCTGCCCATTTCCCTATGCAAAATAGGTTTGCGTGTTCCGAAACTAATGAATCTCTGCCCATGAATCAGCGCGATGTACATTAACTTTTTGCCTTAAGTGTGTGTGTTTTTTTGCAAAAAGTAAAAAAAAGACGAAGCGGTGGTAGCGGTTGGAAAATGAGCAACAAAGCAACAAAATAGCGCCAAGAGCAAGACAGATAGACAGTTGGGATAATTATGTGTACGTACAACACAATAAATAATTCGCAGCAACAATGGTGGGGCTCTCCATAAGGCCCCCTACTCCACTCCACTTTGGCTCAGTTCAGTTAATTTTACTCTGCTTCAGTTCTCGATGGGGTTTCTGACAATGTCTAGGGCAATGCCACAGAGAACAAGACATCCGGTGCCGGTTTGGGATTCGACTTGGCTCTACGGCTTATACTGTGGCTTCGCCTTTGGTTTGGGCTTCGGCTTTGGCTTAATTAAACGCAAATTGTGCGGACTGTCGGCAAATAATAAACCCATTTCCAAAATCACGCAGAATTACGAAAATCGGTGGCAAAAGAAACGCGGCAAAACGAAACGAACCCTTAACGAAACACAAGTTGAAACAACGAAAAGAAGTGAAACTAAAACGAAACGAAACGATAGCGCAGCGATAACTGCGATACCTGGCCGATAACGGCGATAACATGCACTCCAGCTCGCAATCGACGCTGAAGCGCACTCAACAGCTGGTGCGGCAGACGAATGGCGGCCGGGGCGATGTCCTGAGCAGCGGATCCGAGGTGGTGCACTCCTCCCGGGGCCCGGCCATAACCACCAATATCGATGACTCCAGCAGTCTGCGATATCGCCACGAGACCAAGCGAGAGCGCACCGTGGAGGCGGTGATCACGGACTATCCGGGAGTATCTCCGTTGGGCAGTGTGCCTCACGAGCGAATGAACATTGAGCGCACTGTTACCTTCCAAGATCCCTCGGGGAATTCGCGTCGCGTCTCCGAGACTCGAGCCTTGGTCCCGTCCAGTGGTGGTATCCCTTCATCTTCGGCCCAGCACTACCAGCAGGTGACGCGGAACAAGCGCATCTCCACCGAGGTCTTGGGATCGAGTGTGGAGAGCACCAAGACATCGCAACGTGCCCCGAATGGCCATAGGCGTGTGACCACGCACATTGTGCGTAAGGTGACCACTCTGAGTCGCGCCGAGGAGAATGCACAGCCCGCCGAGGATCTGCTGCCGCCGGCCAAAATGATTCGTAGCTCGGAGCTGGAGTACCGCCGTGCCCTGCCGCCGGCTATAGAGTCGTCCACGCAGCGCAGAGAGGTAAAAGGAACTCCGAAGGATGCGGGGGGGACTACCGGACACAGCTTTGCTCCAATTAGGGATTTCATTTTTAATTACAATAATAAATTTAATTCTTTTGCTTATAATTAATTGTTCTTGATACCTCCACCAGATCTCCGATATTGTTGTGGGCAAAGAGGACAACGTATCCGCTCGGGAGGCCCTGCTGCGCTGGGCGCGCCGCTCTACTGCTCGGTATCCGGGCGTGCGTGTCAACGACTTTACGTCGTCGTGGCGGGATGGATTGGCCTTCTCGGCGTTGGTGCACCGCAACCGACCGGACTTGCTTGACTGGCGAAAGGCAAGGAACGATCGGCCGCGCGAGCGCCTGGAGACGGCCTTCCACATTGTGGAGAAGGAGTACGGAGTGACGCGTCTACTGGATCCTGAGGGTAGGTCCAAAAATATCTATTTATTTGTTACCGAATCTAATCCCTTGATTTTCTCGCAGATGTGGACACCAACGAGCCCGATGAGAAGTCTCTCATCACGTACATCTCATCGCTGTACGATGTGTTCCCGGAGCCACCGTCCATCCATCCACTGTTCGACATGGAGTCGCAACGTCGCGTCCACGAATACCGCGATTTGGCCCAGCAGTTCATCTACTGGTGCCGCGAGAAGACGGCCTACTTGCAGGAGCGCTCCTTCCCGCCCACCCTCATCGAGATGAAGCGCCTGCTGAGCGATCTGCAGCGCTTCCGCAGCGAGGAGGTGAGCGCCCGCAAGCGCGAGAAATCCAAGCTCGTTCAGATCTACAAGGAGCTGGAGCGCTACTTCGAGACAGTGGGGGAGGTGGACGTGGAGGCCGAACTGCGGCCAGATGCCATCGAAAAGGCCTGGTATCGCATGAACACTGCCCTGCAGGATCGCGAGGTTATCCTGCAGCAGGAGATCGAGCGGCTGGAACGGCTGCAGCGCCTGGCCGACAAGGTGCAGCGCGAGATCAAGCATGTGGACCAGAAACTGACCGATCTGGAGACGCGCATCGGTGAGGAGGGACGACGCATTGAGCGACTGCATCCCGTGGACGCCAAGAGTATCGTGGAGGCTCTCGAGACGGAGATCCGCCATCTGGAGGAGCCCATCCAGGACATGAATCAGGACTGCCACGTGCTCAACGAGGGACGCTATCCCCATGTCAGCGAGCTGCACAAGAAGGTCAACAAGCTGCACCAGCGCTGGGCCCAGCTGCGCACCAATTTCCACACGAACCTGGTACAGAAGCTGTCCGGTTTGAAGTATCCCGTCCACGAGACCACGGTGACGCGTCAAACGCGCATGGTGGTCGAGTCCCGTCAGATCGACACGAATCCCCATTTCCGCGATCTGCAGGAGCACATTGAATGGTGCCAGAACAAGTTGGTGAGTAAACGATGTCCTCTATGCTACAGTTCCCTCCTCCTTTCTCCCCTATTCTCTAGTAACTAATAACCAACAATCCTTTAACAGAAACAATTGCTTGCCGCTGATTATGGCAGCGACCTGCCATCGGTCAAGGAGGAACTGGATCGTCAACAGCACGAGCACAAGATCATCGATCAGTTCCACTCCAAAATACTCAACGACGAACGCCAGCAGACCAAGTTCTCCGGCGACGAGCTGGCCCTGTATCAGCAGCGCCTCAATCAGCTGCAGAAGGTGTACGCCGAGCTGCTCAGCACCTCGACGAAGCGCCTGTCCGATCTGGACTCGCTGCAGCACTTCCTGGGCCAGGCCTCGGCGGAGCTGCAGTGGCTCAACGAGAAGGAGCAGGTGGAGATTACGCGCGACTGGGCGGACAAGCAACTCGATCTGCCCTCCGTGCACAGATACTATGAGGTAGGTGGCATCCCTTCTTAGGAACCCTTCTAGAGCTAGTTTTACATATTTGTGTTGTGCTTCTATCCGATTACAAGCGTGCATTTGGTAATGGCGACGAGGTAAGAGATCCCAATTGGTTTTCGTAATTATACCAAGAGATAAATTTTTGTATTTCCGAAGAAAAAAGAAGCAAATCCAACCAAGTGCACTTCTCAGATACAGTTTCCTATTGCTTACTAAATATTATATACAACTTAAATTCCCTCACAGAACCTTATGTCCGAACTGGAGAAGCGTGAAATGCACTTTGCCACCATTCTGGATCGCGGCGAGGCCCTGTTGAACCAACAGCATCCCGCTTCCAAGTGCATCGAGGCCCATCTGACCGCCTTGCAGCAGCAGTGGGCCTGGCTGCTGCAGCTGACACTCTGCCTGGAGGTGCACCTGAAGCACGCGACCGAGTACCATCAGTTCTTTGGCGAGATCAAGGACGCCGAACAGTGGCTGGCCAAGCGCGACGAAATACTCAATAGCAAGTTCTCGCAATCGGACTTTGGCCTCGATCAGGGTGAAACCCTGTTGAGGGGCATGCAGGATTTGCGCGAGGAGTTGAATGCCTTTGGCGAAACCGTGGCCACTCTGCAGCGAAGGGCCCAGACCGTGGTGCCGCTGAACAAGCGCCGGCAGCCGGTGAACCGTCAGGGACCCGTGCAGGCCATCTGCGCGTACAAGCAGCAGGGTCAGCTGCAGATCGAAAAGGGCGAGACGGTTACGCTGCTGGACAATTCGGGACGCGTGAAGTGGCGCGTGCGCACGGCCGGTGGACAGGAGGGTCCGATACCTGGCGCCTGTCTACTGCTGCCGCCGCCCGATCAGGAGGCCATCGATGCCGCCGAGCGCCTGAAGCGACTCTTCGACCGCTCCGTGGCCCTCTGGCAGAAGAAGCATCTGCGCCTGCGCCAGAACATGATCTTCGCCACCATTCGCGTGGTCAAGGGCTGGGACTTTGACCAGTTCCTGGCCATGGGTCCCGAGCAGCGCACAGCCATCCGGCGTGCCCTCAACGACGATGCCGACAAATTGCTGAGCGAGGGCGATCCCAACGATCCGCAGCTGCGACGTCTGCGCCGTGAAATGGACGAGGTCAATCGTTTGTTCGATGAGTTCGAGAAGCGAGCGCGCGCCGAAGGTGAGTGTGGGAGTATCTATTGCTCATTGCTCGGGGTCTCCATGGGGATAGCTTTTGCCTCGCTTTTCAATTGACGACGCTCGCCAGCTGTCCCAAAGAAACGGTTAATTGACGGCGGCTAATTGAATTTAATACTTGATACTTGATACTTGGGGTTTGTGTGCGGTGACAGGCAGGAAGCCAGAACGCGTCTTAGTCTTGTCAAGCCCGGTCAACCATGAAGAAGCTATTCGCGAGTGTCAAAACAAGGGGTAATCCTTTACGAACTTAATGGGATTGCATTCTAAATTCGAAATAAACTCATTAGAAAGCTAAACTTAAATTACCATCCTTCCACAGAGGAGAGCAAACAGGCCAGCCGCATCTTCACCGAGGAATGCATTGCCATCAAGAGCAAGCTGGAGGACATGGCCCGGGAGCTGGACCAGATCATACTGGCTCCGTTGCCACGGGACCTGGACTCGCTGGAGCATGTGCTCGAAATTCATGCCGACTACGAGCGCAGGCTGCACTTGCTGGAGCCGGAGCTGAAGCATCTGCAGGAGACCTTCCGCACAATTGCGCTGAAGACTCCCGTGCTGAAGAAGAGCCTGGACAACCTGATGGAGCTGTGGAAGGAGCTGAACACGCAGAGCGGACTGCACAAGGATCGCCTGAAGCTGCTTGAGGCCTCGCTGGCTGGCTTGGAGGACAACGAGCATGTGATCTCCGAGCTGGAGAACGAGCTGGCCAAGCACCAGGACTTGCCATCGACGGCCGAGGGTCTGCAGCAGGTGTTCAAGCAACTCAATCACATGCAGGACATCATCACGCAGCAGCAGCCGCAGATGGACAAGATGAACGATGCGGCGGACCAGCTGGGACGCATGGGAGTGCCCACCAAGGTGCTGGGCGACCTGAAGCGCCTGCACTCGAATGTGGAGCGGCTGAACACGCGCTGGAGTGCGGTGTGCAACCAACTGGGCGAGAGGTGAGTCCACCTGGCCAGGCGCCACCTGTGCCCCGTGTGCGTGTGTCGCCTCATTGGCGTCCACAGATGGAGTTGAACCTGCTGCTCTTCTAACGCCGTGCCATTGCGCCTTTTTCAGAATGCGCTCATGCGAGACGGCTATCGGGCTGATGAAGAATCTCCAGTCGAGCGTGCAAGTGGAGGAATCATGGGTGGATGGCACCACGGAGCGCCTTTCGGCCATGCCCACCGCCACTTCGGCGTACGAACTAGACGTGAGTACAGAGACGCTGCCGGCCCCTTGTAATAACTCAATTACCCATTCCAAGATCAGCGATAGTCTCGCTCTCTCTCTCTAGCTTTAGATGAACCTACCTAGAGATCCTTGTACAGATTTGCTCAGTTTTAGGAAAAACACAAAGTATATATACGTAGCCTTTCCTT
This sequence comes from Drosophila aff. chauvacae BK-2020, assembly GCA_018903765.1. NCBI lineage: Eukaryota > Metazoa > Arthropoda > Insecta > Diptera > Drosophilidae > Drosophila > Drosophila aff. chauvacae BK-2020. The sequence continues at coordinate 2,418,210 of JAEIGO010000916.1, read as the reverse complement.
CCAAGGGAATTCCTTGTAGCCATAGATTGAACCCGCGTCCCAACGTAGTCTTTGCTCCCACAATTTTATATTTAATGGGCTCAAACCGCCGGTGTTGGACACGTCTCAGTATATTTATATATCTTTACTCTATGTGTATATTTTGTTTTTTGTTTTTGTATCCCATTTACATATGTTACCTGTTACCTGTCCAGTCCCTTGTCCGTATTCTTGCAGTAGTTCTTGTCTAATCCAACAGCGGTCTGTGGACCTCCTACACATTCCCCACATGTACATATATATATACACATCAGACAGACCTCCAAATGCGGTGACCACCACCGCCGCCGCCTCCCACACAACAATATCCATATACGTAGTCCATGGGGGAGATATCCCCGTACCGTCCCGTCCCGCCGCCACACTGTAAATTGATACCAAATTCGTGTTTGTAGTCTTTGAAACTTAACTACTTTTATGTTTCTGTAGCTCTTTGTCCCCCCTCTAGATATGTAAGCCGCACCTATAAACATAACCCCATATCGAACGATATGGGACCATACACTGCCATATATTGAATATATATCACCCAGTATTATCGTATTTGTAGTTGAAAACTAATTGTAAAATTGTATTTTTGTCTAATTCTTGTATTTTCACAATCAAATATTATCACACACTATAAACCAACACAAAAATGATCAAAAACTATAAACAATTGTCCTGAAAAAACAACAAATCGAAAACCAAAAAAATACCCCTCGAAAACCCATATAGAAACTGCTCGGAGCTGCAATCGAACGAAAACCAAAAATCGAAAATGTCAACGTGGCTGGAGGACGACTTATACGCGAAGCCAAGGTAAAAATTTGTATGCCTGCTCAAGTGTGTGTGTGATAAGGGATCAGAATCCTGATCTGATCTGATCCATGGTAACCCTTCTTCAGAGATGTCTCTCTGTAAGGTACTGAAGCGGGGTTGCTATTAGTTTCCGTGTGACTGCCATGAGTGATTGTGGAAATTTCGACCGAACACCGAAATCCCTCCTTCCAAATAGCTCTCTCTCTTAGCTGTTTCTTTGCCTCTGTCAACACAACTCCTCGAAATATATATATTTAATGCTTTTTAAACCATTTAAACGGGGCTCCCAGCGAGCTGCAAGTTATGCTAGTCTTACCCGACGGGCAAAAGGTGCGTGAATAACACTTGGGTGGGGAACAGATCCAACTTAAACTCAAACTCAAACACAACCAACAACCAACCAAACAAAACTTACAAAACAAACCAATTAAAAAGCAATTTTACCAAAGAAACCAAGTAATTTCGTAATGATTAATCAATAAAAAATAAAAATACAAATAAAAATAAAAAGCACTAAATATATCAACAGTCCCCTCCTACCCCTTACCTACGCCCCCCTCTGACAACTTGTTTAACACACAAAATTACTAACATTTAACCGAAATTAACCAACCGAACCAACGAAACGTATCGAATCGAATCGAAACCAATGTCGCCGCGGGACTCCTGGAGCAGATCTACGATAGCAAGTGCCTGCGCTTCGTGGACTGGCTGCTCGAGGCCCGGCCATCGTTCTCGCCGCCGCGCCGCGATCTCCGGCCGGCGGACAGCGATCCGGGCGCCACACAGTATTACAGCCAGCGCTTGGACAATCTCAATACGAAATACGACAGGTTGCTGGAGCAACTCTCGCAGAGGCTAAAGACGGCGATCGAGGTGAATGGCAGCGATGGTCTGGTGAGTAACCCCCCAAACTCCTCTCGGAAGGATCCCTTGCGCGGTGGAGCAGGAGAGCGGCTAATGCTGCCCCATCGCGATGATGATGTCACAGTCTAATTTGGTAACAGATCGTTGGCTAAGGTTGGGTCGTTATCATAAAACCAGGGTTCAAGTTCAAAGCAAACGAGTTTCGCTTTCGCTTTTCCACGCGGCGCGTCGCGAGTCTAGTTTTCAAATGCAAATACGAGTACGTACGTCTCTGTATCTCCTGGTATCATTGTATCTGCTCCTTCATCTGTGCCGTGTGTCGTCTCTCTGTGTCTCAGTATCTGTATCTGTATCTCGCTCGTATTATTAAATTAACCTTCAGAATCGGTGCACGCTGACACAAGCGGCTTCGGCAATAATGACATCACATCAGATGGCCGCTGCGGATTGACCAAACACACATTCTGTCAATGGCCAGCGAGCGAGCGAGTGAGTGTCAACGCTTGAAATGTTGCCGCCATAAATCACGGCTTGATTAATTTATATAAAAAATTTTCAACTATTTTTTGCTCTTCGTGACTGTCAATTGATGCAGCAATTTGTTTAATGTTTCAAATATATAAATAAATATTGCGTCGCTGGGCTGCATTATGTCAGGAGTTTAGCTTTTGTTTTCGTTTGTTATTTTTAATTCCCAAACAATAAAAGCAAACGCTTTGTAGATAAACCATTGCCACACTGTCATGTGGCTGACCAATTAGGCAAATTGGAGACAGATTTCAAATTAAGAATGACGACGACGACGAGTTCTATAAATATTAATGAGGCTCTCATACATCGCATGGGTTCCTATATACCAACTCCAAAGCGAAATTCAATGCCTGCGGGGGGGACGTCATCAACATCTTTGTCGCCATTAATGATGCCATCTGTCAACTCTTTTCTTTTTGTCAAAAAATATTTGTGGTCTCTGATTTTGGCCATTTCTGTTCAACTGGTTTCGATCTGAGAGGAATTCAATTAAAATCGTTGATTATCTTGCCTATTTGGTTGCCTGTTTAAGTAAGTTGGGAGTGTAAATATTTAGCTGGCAATTACCATAATGAATGAGCAGAGTAGGGATGGCCGCGCACGATGTAAACAGAAGTTCAATCAACTTTCGAGTGATTTACTAAGAAGAAGAAGTTGTAATGTGCTTCTTAAAGAGGTAAACCAGTGATGTAAACATGAGTTTAAGCGGCTGCTAGTTTGAGGTTTGAAATATTCCAATTTAAGTTTGGTATTCAAGTTGCTCAGGTATCTATTTCTGAACCCCTTGTTCAATGTAATCCCAATTTGTTTTGGAGGCTTTCAAAGGTGTTTTGCCCTCGCCGAGTGACATCATAACTGCTCCATTACCACTTCGCCTTCAACTCGAGCCAACTTGATATGCATAGCAGGGGCGGACAGAAGCACAAGCTGGCTTAAGTAGACTGGATAGCAAACTATGTATGTATTTTTTGTTATTTAGAAGGTTAGATGGCGGCACAAACTGGTTTCTGTCGACTTCGGCTCGCCAAAATTATAAAAAGAGCCCAGAAGATCAACAAGCTGCGGCGTCAGGAGATACTACTTTGTTCTCGACTTCCGCATATTGTTTTCGACTTTAATTTGGAGCCAACTCCGTTGGCAAATCCCTCCGTTTGCCACCCAGAGACCTTTGTAAACGGATTGTTTACCATTTCGGCGCAACAGCTGGCGGTGGGGAATGCTCTCCGGAAACTAGCCGGCATTTGTGGAAGCTCTCGCTCTCGTCCACACTCTGCCTCTCTGGTGGTGCTGCTGCTGCTTGGCCTCCGAAAAGCTCGCTCTGCTCTGCCATGCCTAGAGACTGCGACGATGCCTCCTCCATTCAGTTCCGAAAGCGACGTGGTTGTGTAACGACGCAACCGAATCGCGTATCCGCTGTGTGTGTGCGTTCTGCCGGGTGAAACGAAACTAAACAAAGGCCAAAACCTTTAGAACCTCCCGGATTTGTTGGATTTTGAGTTCCAATACGAATTATACGTGTAATTATGTGCGACTAGATGCGATAAACAAATAAATAAATAAATACTACTGAGCTGAGGCGTATTCATAGACATCCTCGCGCTAGAACGCGTTGCTCATACGCCGCATGGGCCCACATGATGTCACATACGGAAAGATAGAAAGTGTGTCCGTGCCTCTGTGGTCGTGCCTTCAATTGAATGCGAATCGTCGTGGCCCGCTTTTATTTAATGCTAATAGAAATTTAAATACACACACCAAATAGTTGCGAACCTTAAAAAGTGACCGCAAAGAGTGGGTTTCTGTTCGAAATGAAGTCACTCGAAGAGCAAACTCAAATATAACCGAAACGCAAACACAACCGATTCTCGCTGAGAGTGTGAAAAAAACCGAAAATAAAAGAAATACATTATTAATATAGCCTTGAATATGTCGCAACAAGAATCGGAATGCCTGTCTGCTGGGTGTTAATGAAAATAAACGCACACAGAAATCGAAAAAAATACAAAAAAAGCCACAATTTTGGTAGTGACTCAGCTGGTTTCGGCCCGTTAAAAATTGCATAAAACGGGAAAATGAACCATTACCTAGTGCAGTAAAATAGCGTTAAATGGCTCTGGAGCCAGAGCCCCCCAACGAAATAATAATAATAAATCGAGGCAAGGCATTTCTCTCCCCGCTCAATTATTTAGTGACTTGCCTGATATATGGCTTCCTATCAACACCGGAGATCGCCGGAGTGTCAGGGCTGGCGCTAATCTAATCTATGAGGTGCAATCCATCAGGGGCGATGCGATGCCTGGGACAGAGCGATCAGTTCCAGGTTTTCCGGGGACAGTTCTGCGAAAGCCCGAACTAAAGTGTGGAGGTGGTGGTGCCCTGTCTGCACTTTTCCCTTCCGCTCGATTATCGATTAAACTCGTGCCGCAGAAGTCGGTGCTTCTGTGTGTGCCTTGTGCCATGTATAAATATATATATTTTTATATATATTTTTAGCGGCATTCTAACGATAAATCAGGAATGAAAGCGAGCGTTTTTTCGGGGTCTTTGCCTTTGCCGTCGCCGCCGAGCTATAAAAGGGAGGCGCCTCTATTTTCGTGATGCGGCAAAGGCGAGGTCCAAAATGCAGGCTGCAGCATGCTGCACGTCGGAGCTCTCGGGGAAAGCTTTCCTCTCTCGTGCTGACTCGGCTCGGCTGGTCTCTCCTTTGCCCCCATTTAGTAGCCGGCACAACGTGGCGTATTAGTCATGTTATCAGTGTCAAGCGCATCCAAGCCCAGAATCCGTTTAATCTCCTCAAGTGAAGCCACTCGAGAAGTTGCACACTAGTTCAGCTTCAGTTCGCAGCTCGGCAAACTTGTTTCATTTATAATCAAAATAAATACTCGCCTCTCTGATGACATCATTGTTCCCGTACTCGAACTCGCACTCATATATACGCCTGCCTGTCCCTGTCGATGTGTGTTGGTTCCTGTATGCGTGTTTTTGTTAATTATAATTTATTTGTTGCTTCTACCGACTCTAGGGCGACCTTGAAAAGCAACAGCAGCAGCAAACGAATTAGTTGTTTGTTTTTTCCAAAAATGCAAATCATAAACGATGATCGCTTTTGGAGAGAGGCAGACTCCTCCTCCAATCAATGACTTCATCTGGGCAATGATACTTCTCCGGAAGGCTACAATGACGTCAATGCACTTCAAGAGCAACGCTATGACCTGCACCCATCTGTCAGGCATTTGCCATTGAATCACCACCACTCTGTCTGTCGGTGTTCATAAAGATAAAAATTGAATTAACAGATGTACCGTCCGATAAGGTGTACTCCAGATACCAAACGGCTACAAGAAAAGCAGGCTTTTTCCTTACCCACTCATGGGGATCCCTTGCTCGAGTTTGCACTGCGTTATTTGCAGAGCTGTGGAGGAGGTTGCCCTCTCTCCCCCCTACCTACATATAGCGTCATTTCTATTTTCATTAAGGCTTTCCATGTGTGTGCGATTTTGTTCTTCATTTTTTACTTTTCTGTGTGCTTTATTTGTGATTTGTGTGCTTCGGTTCGGCGGTGCTGATAATAATAATAATAATGTGTTCCCTGTGTGTAACCGAATCCAGTGAGTGGGTCGAAAAGCGAAACAGTGAGAAAGCAGGCAGGCTTTGGACACTTTAAGACCAAGTGCCAACAGCTCCAGGAAGCATTGTTTTATAGCCTCGAAGAAGCTTCTTCGACCCGAAGCTCCATTATTTTTAGTTTGCTTTATCGTCGGTGACTTTATCTCGCGACTCCGTATCACTCTCACGCATGCCATAAACACATTCCACACTGTTTGCGGCTCCACGGGCAGGGCAACTTCAAAGTGACGCGTCTCTATGTCCATCGTAAATCGTATCCGTACATCGCAAATCTCTAATTGCTTTTGTCACAATTAAATCTCGCGCAGTGTATTCAAGAGGCCCCCACTAAGCCAACGAATCAAAACCAAATTGCTGACTATGACTACTTTGTCGAACTGAATCTGAATCAAACGAAAGCCTTAGACATGCCTCAGCATAGATCGGGTCGCAAGGCGACCAAATCGAAAACCCAGACCACGACCACGACCACAGCTGTCCAAGTGGCAGAGGAAAGTGACTACGACTTTGCGTTCGAGTTTCAGGTAAAAAATACTCCATCCACAGCTCTATCTCCTCCCCTCCGCCTCGCCAAGACCTTCCTTCCACCTATAGTTATTTATTTTATTTTGCCCAAAAAACTAATCGAAATCGCTTTCGTTTTGGCATTTAGCAATACGCTGAGAGTCTTCAGAAACCGCTCAAGACCTTTAGGGTTGACTTCAGTGCGGGCAGCGTGCCAACTGGCGATGGTTACGCTGCGCGCCAGGAGGATCTCTACACCACCACCTACAGCACCACACAGTGAGTATGAATAAAACCTTAAGATTAAGTATCTGGATGCTAAGGTCTCCCCCCCTCTCACTCCCCTTGCAGATTCAGCTCAACGAAGACAACGAAAAGCTCTACGAAGAGCGTCTACAGCAGCGATGGCTTGGATGCCGCCAGTCAGGAGGTTAACAGCAGCGCCGCTAATCCCCAGTCGCAGATCCAGTTCAGCGAGATTAGGACGCTCAAGCGTGCCCAGCAGTTGGGCGGCCAATCCGTGCTGGATATCGCCGGAATCCGCGATCCACGCACCGGACGCATCCTGACCGTTGGCGAGGCCATCCAGCTGCGCATCCTGGACGTGCGCACGGGCGAGATGTTGGTGGGCGACCGCCGCATCAGCCTGGAACAGGCCGCCGACCAAGGCCTGATCGATGCGCAGCTGGCCCGCCAATTGCTCCAACCGGGAGCGGGACGTGATGCCAGCGGACGGGAACTGTCGCTGCTGGAGGTTATACAGCGCGAGATTACCGAAGCGGAGACCGGCTATGAGACGGCGGAGAAGAGGATCAAGGTAAACACCACCGTAGAGCAGTCGCCCGAGGCGGCGGCGGCGGCGGCCCTGGGTTCGCCCGAGAATCCGCGCAACATTGCCGACGCCATTACCGCGGGGAGTGTGGACACCAAGACCGGCCTGTACCGCGTCAAATCCGGCCAGACGATCAGCCTGGCGGAGGCCTACGAGCGCGGCTACCTCATCCGGCACGAGTCGGTGACAATCAAGTCGAATGCGCTGTGCCTGAGCGATGCGATTTCGCATGGCCTGGTCGATGGCGCCGGCTGGATAGCGGATCGCAACTCCGGCGACAAGTTCCGGCTGGACTCGGCCATTGCCAATCAGCTGATCGACGCGAGTGTGCGCGAAGTGGTGGACGCGAAGCGCGATACGAAGATCACACTGCAGGAGGCACTGCAGTCGGGCGTGCTCAATGCCAAGACCGGTCGGTACGTGAACGAGGTGACCAAGGAGAAGCTGACATTCGCGGAGGCGCGCAACCGTCAGTTGATCGTGAAACCGTACACGCTGAAGGACATCTGCGATCTGAACCTGCTCGACAAGCAGGCCCAGATCACGAGTCCCATGCGCCGCGAAAAGCTGAGCATCATGCAGGCCATCGAGGCCGGCGTGCTCGACGGGAATCAGCTGAAGTGCATCACCAAGCGAAAGGGCGAACTGGTCACCCTTCAGGAGGCCATCGCCGACGGCATCGTGCTGCCGGCGGAGTGCAAGTACCGCGACTTTATGACCGGCGAGCTAATCAGCATTCCGGAGGCGGTGGAGCGCGGCCTGATTAGTTCCGTGGCGCAGCGTTCGATCTTCGATATTGACGGGTTCAAGGATCTGAGGAGCAACGACTATGTCAGCTTTAATGTGGCCCTCTCGCGCGACCTTCTGCGTCGCAAGAGCACGGGCTTTGCCTTAGAGACGGGTAGGGATAGCCTGGTGCCGCTGGAGGTGGCCGTGGGCGAGGGTTTGGTGCGCCAGGAGGTGTACGAGATGTTTAGCCGCGGCATCGGGGTGCACAATGCCAGTGGCAAGGAGCTCAGTGTCTTCGATTTGGTCTATCACAATCTGATTGACCCGAAGACGGGCTACCTGCTGGATCCCAAGACCGGGGAGACAGTACCCTTGGACACCGCCATCGAGCGGAAGTTCATCACCCCCGAGGGAGCTCTGCTCCTGAGCAGTTTGCTCAACATAACACTGACCACGGAGACGGTGACGCGGACCATCAATAGGTATGTGACAATCAGGGCGGGTTCCCAAGAGCCGGGCGGCGAGAGTGTGCTGCTTACTTTCACAGAGGCAGTGCGACAGGGTTTCATCGACGAGGATAGGCAGTTGTTCAAGGACCCCAAGACAGGCAACGTTTACTCCGTGCAGCAGGCGCTTAACTACGGCCTGCTGGTGCCCGACAGCAACCAAACAGTGCCAGAGCCCACGAATAGGAAAAAGACAAAGTCCACGATCACCATTGTGACCAAGCAGATCATACCAGAGGCGGAGCCCATCAAGCTGAACACACAACACACCAAGTATGTGGAGAAGTCGGTGGAGATTCCCATTTCGCAGGAGCTGGTGAAGCCGCAACGCGTAGTCTCCGATTTCATCAACATGGAGAAGAGCAGCTACATCGAGCAGAATGTGACGGAGCGCCAGATCATGGAGCTGCCTCCCGGCGGCTGGCGGCTGAAGGATGCCATCGAGCAGCGACTGTTCAATCCCGATACTGGAGTGTTCCATGTGCAGGGCACCGATCGCTTGGTCAGCTTCGAGGAGTGCATCAACAGGCAGATCATCAACAATCTATCGGTTTCGGTTATTGATCCCAGCACTGGCGACAAGATCTCCGTGCAGTCAGCCTTTGAACGTGATATTCTGGATAGTTATGGCAACTATACCAACAGCAGGAAGCAGGTCCTGGGCATGCGCAGTGCCATCGACGAGGGCAAGATCATCCTGGAGACTGTGCCCGCGACTAGGGGAGCCAATCAAAAGACAATCCTTCGCATCACTCGGGTCAATAATATGCCAGATGTTCTGGAGGTTTCCACACCCCTGAAGGATGCCCCGCCCAAGTTTGTGGAGGTGCTGACCTGCCAGCGTGAACTCGCTTCTCCGGAGCCCCTGCAAATTGCCCCTGGCGCCATCTACGATCCCTCCACAGCCCTGGTGATCTTCACACAGAGCGGGGAAACGGAGAACATCTTCGATGCTGCGCGCCAAGGACTGATTGACGAGCAGCTGATCAAGATCATTGATCCCACGACAAAGCAACCCATTTCGGTGACAGAGGCGATAGCTCGCGCCATATACGATCCCAAGACAGCGACGATACTCGATTCGGAAGGACAGCCAGTTGACCTGATCACAGCCACCAAACTGGGACTGTTGAGTGTAGTTGGTGCCCCATTGGTGGCCGCCGAGGGAGCGCTGAGAACGGTGCGCTTCGTCACCGATCCGCGAACGGGTGAGCAAATTCCCGTGGAGGTGGCCTATGAGCGAGGCATAGTGTCTCGGGATCAACTGCAGCGCGGACGATCCTTTGACAGTGAACCGTCAACGACGACGACGGTCGAGGAAAAGGTGGTCGTTCTGCAGCGAATGCGGAAGATCATCCTGAAGCCAAAGGATGCCCAGCGCAAGGGAATCATCGACGAGGAGACCTGCCAGATACTCGAAAACACCAGCAACTTCACCAATCCCAAGGGCGAAGTGGTCAACATAAGCGAGGCTCTGAATACAGGACTAATTGATGGCCGCCGTGGTAAAATAGTTGATCCCCAAAGCAATCGTGTGCTTAATTTCCGCCAAGCCGTCGAACAGAAGATTCTGGATCCCGAGCAAACCAATCACATACTCATGCCGTTGGCCAAGAGCCTGTCCGTGCCGAGATTGGCGGCTCAGGGACTAATTGATCCCCAAACCCAGACCATTGTACATCCAGAGAGTGGCTATCCACTGAGCATCCACGAGGCAATTGTGTGCGAGGTCCTTGATCCGCAATCAATACTGCGCAAGCCCGAGAAATGCACCCTGGAGGAGGCCATCACCAAGGGCATTGTCAACGCCGATGATTCCACCTTCAGCTACAAGAACAAGACCCTCAACATCACCGAAGCCATTGAAGCTAGACTCTTCGATCCCAGCTACGATCAGCATAAATCCAAGGTGGAAATTCCGCCGGTGGGCATGATCTTCCCAGTGGCAGTCGAAAAGAGTCTCGTGGAGCCGACAAAGCGTGTGGTTCTGCATCCAAGCACGAAGAAGGCACTCCCCATTAAGCAAGCCATTGAGGAGAACTTCATTATGTCCATTCCCTATGCCCCCAAGCCTGATGCCATCGAGGTGGTGCCCGCCTTGGAGCGGGGTCTCATCGATGTGGCGGCCCAAACCCTGACTGTCCCAACTACTGGAGAACGTCTGCCCCTACGTCAGGCCATGGAGAACGGTGTGCTGGTGGTGAAACATCTCGCCGACTTCGTGGTGACCCAGAAACCCATTCCCAAGACAGAGATAATGGAGACTGTTCGTGCCGTCCACACCGTGACCACCAAGACCATTGAACTGATGCAAGGCTACGTGCTCATCTCTAACAACGAGGTGCAGAACGTCAACACAGGCGAAGTATGCAGTTTGGAAGAGGCTAAGGAGCTTGGAATCCTGCGCGAGGAGTCCACAACTCGAGAGACCAAGGCGGCAGCGGGAGAGAGTCCTGAAGCTGTTGCAAATCTTCCCACGAGCAGCGATCAAACTGTTGTGGTGGAGGAGCGAACCCAGACAGTGGTGGTCAGCTCGGACACTCACAAGCAGGAAATGCAAGTTGTCAGCACGACGCAGTCCACAAAGGAGACACCGATTCAAACTGTGACCGAAAGCGATGCCAAGAGCTTCAAGGAACCGTCAAAGACTCTGCAAAACGTGAAGGATGCCGCCAAGATGGGAGCACTGGGAGTGATTGCAGCTCCAGTACTGGCCGGAGGAGCCCTCGTAAGCGGGGTTAAGAGCCTCATCAAGTCTGTGAAGTCTCCCAGTGAAGATGCCAAGACTACCAAGCAACCAGAACAACCTCAAACCTCCTTCATTGACCAGGAGCGCCGCAATGTGCCACAGCCGCAACAAGTGCCAAGTGAGGTGGATAATCTCCTCAGCGAAACTGAGAATTTCATTAGCTCGACAACTGCCAACTTTATAGCTAACGAACAGCAGCAGCAGCAGGGAAAGCCCCAGGAGCCTTCTACGGTGGAGTCAACGAGCACCCTGACCACCACAACAGTCACAACAATTACTACCTCAAAAACAGTAACAGAGTCTGGTGATCAGGAACCAGTTGTGGTTGAAGATGTCAAGACCACCACAACTGTGGAGGAGAAGCCAGTGGCGGAGCAAGTCTCTGAGAAGCCCAAAGAAGTGCCACAAGCAGAGATTGATATTGTTAAAGTAACTGAAACTGTCACTACAGTGACAACTAAGGAGACAGATTCAGCACCAGACAAGACAGCTGCAGCGGAAATAACTGCTCAGGAACCTATCCAAAAGAAACCGGAACCAGAGCCAGTTAAGAAAGAAGCAAGTCCCAAACCAGCAGAGAAAGAGCCTAGCCCGGAACCAGTAAAGAAGGACACTACTCCTGAGCCACTTAAGAAGGACACTACTCCTGAGCCAGTTAAGAAAGAGGAAACAACTGCCGCGACAATTACAGAGAAAATTCCAGAGCCAGTCAAGAAGGAGAAAACTCCCGAGCTGGCTGATAAGGAACCTTCCCCAGAACCAACAACAAAACCAGAACCCAAACCAAGAACTGCCAAGAAGGAGGAGATATCAGAAATTGAGCCACCTTTCACGGCCCCCCTGGCACCTTTTGAAGAACATACATCTGAGACAAAGATTACAGAAGTTACAACCGAAATTCAAGAACCAGTCACAAGTTCAGAAACTATCACTACTATTACAACAACAGTGAGAACAATTGAAGAACAACCGACGATTCAGGAAGTTACAGTCACCCAAAAGTCGGAGCCAGAAAAGATTGTGGACACACAGGTCAACGAACCAATCATTGAAGAGCCCGCTGAAGTGGAGCAGCCTAGTGAGATCACTGAAGAACAGCCTGTCACAATAGTCCTAGAAGAAAGAGTGATCACCATCGAAGAGCCAACAATCACGGAATCTACAGTGACAACTACAACCATTACCACAACAACCAAGACCACTGCCAATGATGGACAGCTGCCACAGGAGACCGTGGTCACTGAAACAGTGAAAGAGACGCCTGTGGAGGAACCATCGAAACCCACAGACACAACTCAGACAGAAACTGTAACTACAAAGACAACTATCGTTAGTGAAGAGAAGCAAACCCAAAAGCCTGGTGATCTCGAGCAGATCAGTCAACCTGCCTCGGACAAACATCAGTCCGTTGTCGATTTCATTGAGCGTGAGAAGGGTCCGCAGGAAGTACCCGCAGCTGGTAGTAACATCATGCAGAATGTCAAGGATGCCGCCAAGTTAGGCGCTTTGGCCATTGTTGGAGCTCCTGTCCTTGCTGGCAAGGCTTTGGTGGATGCCCTGACCACAGAAAAGACACCGAAACCAGGACAAACCTCGACCCATGTGGTAACCGAGTATGTAGAAGAACTACCAAGTGAGGTGTTCTCCACTGGTAGCACCACATTAACCACTAAAGTAACCACTACCACGACCACAATCACGACAACAAGTGCAGATGGTACTCCAGAAGACGAGGCCCGAGATGTGGTGGAAATGCCAGCCCAAACGGTGGAAACCACCATTAAACGAGAGGTGCCAAAGACGCTTGCCATAGGAGATGCTATTTCCCAGAAACTAATCAGCCCCGATGAGTGCCAGGTGATTGTGGACGGTGAACAGCAGTCCCAGACTGTTTCCACTCTGCTCAGGGAAGAGCAGCTCAGTCCCTTGGACGAAGTGCAGATCATTGACGACAAACTTATTGTGCTGCAACAGATAACCTACCTGGTGGATGTGGACACCGAACTGACGGTCGAAAACCTGAGCGAGCTGAACATCTACGATCCCGAGAATCAGTACTTTATTGATCCCAACACTGGCCAGAAAATCTCCTTCCACACCCTTGTCTTTGACATGAACATTTTCAATCCGGAGACCATCTTGGTGAAGAACTTCAGCACCGGCAAATACGAGACTCTCACAACGGCTCTGGAGCGTCCGCTGCTGGACAGGCACACTGGACACATGGTCGATCCCAAGACAGGCAAGAAGATTCCATTCTTCGAGTGCATAGCCCGCGAGTGGATAATCCGCTCCAATCCCGAGGAGCAGCGACCGTCGGGCATCGAGAACGTGACGATCGACACCCAGACCGGACAGGTGGTGCTTGACGATGGTCGGGTTTGCTCCATTGTTGAGGCCATCAACAGTGGCAAGCTGGACATTCAGTCGATATCGGTGCGCGACCCAGTCAGCGGTGAGGTGATTCCCCTGCGTATGGCAATTGAGTTGGGGGTGGTGGACATGCAGGCGGGCACGGTTATAGACATTCAGACGCTCAAGGAGATCCCCATGGAGCTGGCCTTCCAGCTGGGCTTCTTGGTGCCCGGCGCACGTAAGCCCATCTCCTTGGAGGCGGCCGTCCGCAAGGGTCTGTATGACCCCGAGACGGGCAAGCTCTTCGACTCTGAGAGTCAGAACCAAGTCGATGTGCAAAAGTCCATTGAGATCGGTCTAGTAGACCCGAAGATATCCCTGATTGTGGATACGGTAACGAAGAAGGAGGTGAAGCTGGACTGCGCCATCGAAGATGACTTGGTGCTGCCCGCCACGGGTCAGATCAAGGACAACAAGAACAACACGCTGGTGCCCTTCGATGTCGGCGTGCAGCAGCGTCTGCTGAAGACAGACAGCGTCACCTGGAGCCTGCCAGAGGTGCTGCAGCGCGAGTACTACATGCCCAGCACTGGCAAGGTCCTCAATCCAGTCACCGGCGAGGAGATCCTCCTCCAACAAGCCATTGAAATGGGCTTCGTGGAACTGGACACGACACTGGTCAAGGACGCCGATCACGACAAGATCGTGCCGGGCAGAGAGGCGGCCAAGGTGGGTCTGCTGGACACGGTTCGTGGCACGCTCAGTTCGCCCAACATCAGCCTCGACGAGGCCTTCGTCAAGGGCTATCTGATCAGCACGAAGAAGCCGCTGTCCCTGGTCGATTGCCTGCTGCGTGGTCTTTACGATCCTTCGACAGCCAAGTTCACCATCGACGACAAGCAGCTGGACCTCAAGTCGGCCATTGCCCAGAAGCTCATCAATCCCGAGGAGCTGGTGCTGCTCGACCCCAAGACAGAGTCCATCATTTCCATAACCGAGGCCATTGCCAAGGGTTATCTGGACCCGATTGGCGGATATGTGATCAATCCCTATGCCTCCACCAAGTTGTCCCTCCACGAAGCCCTGGAGAATCGCATTCTCATTCCGCCCAAGCGCAAGCGCAGCCTGCCGGACGCCGTCTACCGGGGTCTGTACGATCCCAAGACGGGCCAGTTCAGCAATACGGTGACCCGCGAGAAGCTCACAACTGAACGTGCCATTCGTAGGGGCATCCTCGATCCCGATTCGACGGTCGTCAATGTGGGCTCTGGCCAGATCATTCCATTCGGGGTGGCCACAGAGACCGGTATCGTAGACAGCAGACAGGGAACGGTGCGGGATGCCGACGACAATCCCATTGACTTTAAGGAGGCCTTCGATCGCGGTGTCTTAGTCGAGGCCAAGAAGCCACTGCGCCTCATCGAGGCTGTGGTCAAGAATGTCTATGATGAGGTCGACGGACACTTTGTGGATCCCAAGTCGGGCGAGAAACTGAACTTTGCCGAGGCCCTGAACACCAACTTGTTGGACGAGCACAGTGTGCAGATCAGGGACTTCAAGACGGGACTTTACAAGCAGTTGAACCTGACGCACGCCAAGGACACGGGCATCATTGATGCTCAGAACTCCAAGCTACTGTACAACAACCAGACAATGACCCTCAAGCACGCCTTCGACATTGGCATCCTAATGGATGTCAATGCGCCCATCAGCATTCAGCGGGCGATCCATCAGGGACTGTTCGATGACAAGACCGGCAAGCTGAGCGACCCCCGGAGCGGTCGCCAGATCACCCTGCTCGAGGGCATGCGCAGTTTCGTCATCAATCCGCACCTGCCGTGCTACTTCGACGAGCAGACTGAGCAGATGTACTCGCTGAGCGAGACCTGCCGCAATGGCATCATTAACAGAAGGGAAGGTGTCTTCCGGGAGCCGGGCAGCAGTAGCTTTGTGCCCCTCGGCGAGGCCCTCAGCCTGGGTCTGATCGTGGACATTGAGAATGCCGGTTTCGGTCTGTACGAACTCCTGTCCATGGGTTTCTATGATGTGAACACCCGCAAGGTTCTGCACCCGGTCACGAATCGCAAACTCAACCTGAACGAAGCCTGTGTCGAGGATGTGGTTAGCCTGTCCTCCAGTTTGGTGAAGCACCACGAGAGTGGCAAGTACCTGCGACTGGCAAACGCCATCAAGGAGCAGTTGATTGATGACTCCAGGGGAGTCTACAATTTGGGCAGTGAACAGATTGATCTGCAGGCAGCTAGGTCCCGGGGTTTGATTGTGTCCAACCGCCGCCTCCTTAGCCTTGAACTCGTCCTGCGCCAGCAGCTTTACCGCCCCGAAACGGGCAAGTTCTGCGATCCCACAACCGGCGAGTATCTCGACCTGATCGAGGCCATTCACTCGGGCTTCATAGATCCCGCGACGACCGTGTTCAAGAATCAGCTCACCGGCAAGGAGCTGCCGCTAGCCGAAGCCATTGAGAACGGGGACATTGACGTGACCAAGGGTAGGGTATTCGATCCCAAGTCCAAGTCTGCCTACAACTATGACGTGGCACTCGCGCGGGGTATTCTCGTGACCGTTGTCCGTCCGCTGACCGACCGCAGCGAGGTGGTTCGCCGGCAGGACAGCGTCGAATTGTTGGGACAAACGCCCGTGAGCGTTGTGATTAGCAAGCCGCGCGAAATGTCTCTCGAGGAGGCCATCCGTTACAACATAATCGAACCCAAGACCGCGCTCGTTCGCGACTTCGATAGCTTCAAGTTCCTGCCGTACTCGGTGGCCGTGGAACGCGGTCTCGTGGACACCACCAAGCGCACCCTCGTGGATCCCAAGGCCCTGTACTTTGCCTTCGATCCCACCCTAATTGTTTACGTCCGCGAGCCGGTCACCTTTGACCAGGCGGCCGAGTCCAAGTGCTTGGACTTGCAGACCGGAATGCTGACCTATGTGCCGGCCAGTGGACCGGGATCCGCACCAGTACCAGCACCAGCCAACGACGACAGCGCAAACGACTCGCTGACTGTCATCGAAACGCCCAAGGTATACACGCTCAAGGAGGCCGCCAGTGCGGGCGTGATCGATCCCGATTCCGCGCTGGTCAAGGATCTGGCCAAGGCCAAGCTGGTCCGGCTGCCGGAGGCCTTCCGCAAGGGCCTGATGGATGCGAACAAGGCGAATGTGCTGAACACGCAGACCTCCAAGCTCTGCACGCTGCAGGAGGCCTACGAGAGTGGCCTGATCTGCACGCCCAAGCGATCCTTCGGTTTGCTAGAAGCCATCACCTTCAACCTGTACAACCCGACCAACGGCTGCCTAGTTGATCCCTTCCAAATGCATCCCGACATCATCCGCCGCCGCAAGTTCACCCTGGCCGAGGCCATTGGCTCGGGTCTGGTGGATCCCTCGTCGACGGTGGTGCGGGACCCCAGCAGTGGGGTCATTGTCCCACTAGCGGCTGCCATTGGCAGCGGGCTGATCGATGCCACCGAGGGCCGTCTGACCGATGCCAATGAGCCGAAGAACAGCATGGACCTGGTGAAGGCCGCCGAGAAGGGTCTGCTCCTGCCGGCAGAACAGAGGGTAAGTCTCAGTCCAGGAAAGCTGGTGTACTCTCTTTCAATTTCCAAACCGAAACCGGAAACCGGAAAACGGAAATTCACTGAAATTACTTGCAAGAAAAATTACAGCAAAATTATTCTAATTCTAAATTAAAAAGCTTTGTTCGTGGCATGTTTTGGTATATATTATTTACTCTATCGATTGATTTCGATTTTCGTTAAGACTTTTTTGATCAGCGCGCTGTCTTCTATCTCAAACCTCCTCTCTGTCTATCTCTGTCTATCTCTGAACCTAAGAACTCGATCTCATCTCTCAGACTAACCAAGATGTGAGCTGCTTTCCGAAAAGAAATCACTCATCATTCGGCATTCTTACTTTGCAAATCATATTTATTATTATTATTTTGCAAATCTCTTATTATTGCAGCGCATGGCATTCAGTTTTATACATGTTCTATATATTTTTCTGAGCTGAGCTCGCGACAGCAGCCACAAAATAATGCAATCTCAGAGTCAGCAAGTACATCACTGATCACACACATCCATCATAAACTCGTACATCGATCGCGCTTTGTCAGGCCGAAGAGCATTATTATGTCTCATACTCCTCCGCATAAATGACGTCGGCAATATCTAGGACAACATGTTCAATACTCTCAATATATATACTCTATCGACTTGTCTATAACACTAGCATATACGATCTCTCTTCCATTCGAATTCGCACACATACACATACTCCTTTTCGTCCTATCTCTCTTCTGTACTCTATATATATCCCTATCCCAGGCAGTATTTTATACGTAGGATAATTATCCTCTTCAGAGCAAACTGTAACGATTACAGTTTGGTCTTAGTTCTTAGTTCCTTTGCTCTTAGTTTTGGACTAAGGTAACGTTTCCGTTTCCCACCCAGGCTTTAGTTTAGTTTATTATTTTTTACATCTCGTTTAAATACCAATTTTCTACCTATTTTCAGCATACAAATATTTTTTACATATATATTATTTCGTTTGCAGTTTTTGATTTGAAAAAGAAACCCAAAGCAAATACCAAAACAAGAATTAACACTAACCGAAAACCAATAAAAACCAAAAACCCAACCAAA